>CAJGYO010000005.1:98172641-98772641 GCA_904845875.1 Miscanthus lutarioriparius
CATTCATGTATTGTTATCTTTTTCATTTCAATTTTAGCAAGCTTCAAATATGAGACCATTCCATATGCAAACCCTTATGTCTCATTAATTAATTCTCACAAGCTTGCTTTCACATAGTACATAGAAATCCCACAATAAACAAGCCTTTGTATGAATTCCATTTGCATTGTTGTCTTGTGCTTGAACTAGATTGTTTATACAACAACACATCATTTTGGCTTTCATTAAGTACATGTGAGATAACCTATTACCTGTCCACACTTAGCAAACGGGTTAGACCTTTAATCACGTTGTCATTCAATCATCCAAAACCCACTGAAGGGCTAGATGCACTTTCAGTACCTGTCGACAAGACTGAAACCGAACGCCTAATCCGTCGAAGCAAGCATTACGTGCTGGTGGACGGCAACTTGATGAGGAAAAGTGCCAAGGAAGGGATACTGCAGAAATGCATCACCCAAGAAGAAGGAGTGAAACTACTTAAGTCCACGTCAGGATACATATTCACTCTCGCAGGAGAAGCTATATCGTGGAAAAACTCAAAGCAAACCATCACTACATCGTCCACAATGTATACCGAGTTTGTAGCATGTTATGAGGCCACAGGGCAGATGAATTGACTAAAGAAATTCATGTCCGGGTTGAAAGTGGTAGACGACATACATAAACTACTTAAGTTATACTGCGATAATAATCTAGCAGTATGTTATGTTCACAACAATAAGTCAAGTGGTCCTGCCAAACACATTGACATAAAGTATTATGTTGTGAAAAATAAAGTCCGGGATCATATAATTAGTCTTGAGCATATAAGAACAGAAAAGATACTCACGTATCCGCTTACAAAAGGCTTACCACCCAACGTGTTCAGATAACACTTAGCCGTCATGGGTTTAAGGGAAAGCCTATGATTTCTGAACAATAAGGGCTTAGTTAAGAATCTATTTCAAAACAGAGATGTGCATTGTAGCTGTTTAATCTAATGGCAACTGACCGTGACGATGAGGCACGCACTATGCACTGATCTGTAATGGAATGGGAACAAGATAAAGTAAATAAGTTGAGTTTAAATAATAATGTGTGATCAAGGGAGAGAATGTTAGATGATCGCCAATTGGGCCCTTGATCCGTGCCATAATCAGGGGCGTCCAACCCTACATGGCTGGTGAGCCCCCGTTACACTGCGCAATAAAAGAAAGGTGGGGGCCGGCGGCACAGATCACGAAGTTCACCTGAGCTACAGTCGCCCCACCGACACAACCCTAATCCGATCTAAGAGAGGGTGCGCAGCCAGTGACGGGAAGCACCGCCACCGCCCAACGCCGCCACTGCACTGCCGCCCTTTGATACAGCACCGCCACCACGTCTTCACCAAGCACCGCGATGGCGAGCCCGTCTTCCTCGAAGGCGGCCTGTGGTTTGCACCCCCTTCACTCCTATCTCTCACTCCATATATTAATCATGTACTAGTAGATGTTTTAAGACTCACTGTTTATTCCAAAAGCAACTAAACATGCTAGATCTATTGCCAGTGATCCTGTTTTAAGTCTATCAGTTTTTTCACTCTACTGCACAGATCTTTCCTCCCTCCTAAAACAATTTAGGTGGTATTTAAATTCAGGGACTAAAGTTTAGGGTGTCACGTCGGGGTGTCATAAGGGAGTGTTCGGTTAGTAATAATAAAACAAATTACAGAAGTCCTCAGTATCTGCGGGACGAATTTATTAAGCCTAATTAATCCATGATTAGCATTTGTTTACCATAGCTTTACTGCATCACCACATTGTCGAATCATGACCTAATTATGTTTAAAAAAATCATCAGGTAAATTAGTCTCAATGTGCGTAATTAGTTATTTTTTAGTCTATATTTAATACTCTATGATTGTGTTTAAATATTCGATGAGATAGAGGACCTGTTCTCTGGTTGTGACTGGTGCTGGTTTAGACTGACTGGTGTTGATTTTTTGTGAAAAGAAAATACTATTGATTGACTGATTTGGGTTGGCTGAAACCAACGAGCGAACAGGCCGAGAGACTAAACTTAACGGAGGAACCAATCATGCCTATACATAAATTATCTAGACTCGTAGCTACGGAGAAAGTTTGAATATTTTAGAACGGAGAAAGTTTGGTGGTCATTTCGATCCGATCCGAACCGAAGCTCAGCGTGCATAGCATTGTGTGAAAGTGACATGGTGGTGTGCACTGTGCTGCCGCTGCCGGCTGCCGCACTGGCGGAGCTACGTGGAGGCCATCTTTGGCGATGGCCCCCTTGCTACGTGCAATTTGTAGAAATTTTATCTATGTGATCACTGACCTGCACTCCCTATTCTCTTCATTACCACACATGTTTGTGTCTTCCAAGATACTCGTAGCCGGTAGCTAGTCAACTATGACTCTTTGATTCATCTCCCAAGCGCTCGCTGCTTCTTCGTCGCTCAGGCCTTGTTAGATACCCTTAAAATTCTAAATTTTTTCACTCTTTCTCCATTACATCAATTTTTAGCCGTTTGCATGGAGCATTAAATGTAGGTAAAAAAAATAACTAATTGCACAGTTTAGTTGAAAATCACGAGATGAATCTTTTGAGCTTAGTTGATTCACGATTGGACAATATTTACCAAATAAGACGAAAGTGCTACTATTTATCGGGTTGAATTTTTTTGCAATCTAAACATGGCCTCACTTGTGAAATGGCCCCCTCTTGTTTTGTTTAGATTGCCTTCAAATTCTAAGTTTTTTCACTTTCTCTTCATCACTTCAATTTTTAAGACGCATGCATAGAACATTAAATGTAGGTAAAAAAAAAAGTAATTACACAGTTTAGTTGTATATCACGAGACGGATCTTTTAAGCCTAGTTAATCTATGATCGAACAAAGTTTGTCAAATATAAACAAAACATACTATAATATTCGGGTTATAAAAATTTACAATCTAAACCAGGCCTGCTTCGGAGGCGAGCTCCGCCACTGGGCTGCCGTGCCGTGCGTTACTGAACCTGCTCACCCTCTGCAGACGCGTCAGCCAAGGAAGCTCGCTGCGCCTACGCTATAGGCCGAGTAGCAGTTGGAGGGCGCAGGCCACCCGCTGGGCCCTATACCAAACAGGTCCTCAGTAGGCAGTCGCCCAAGCTGCTTTTTTTTTCTACAGTGGCAGCAGCTATGGAGGGCTGTTTTCTTTTTTCTAGCTACTGTAGCTAGTGCTTAGCAGCAGCAATCGCTGCCGGTCGGGATATATATAGCCATTGGGGGCGACCATTCTCTTCCGAGCTACTACCAGTACTGACTACCGAGGGATCCACAGCTCCTCGGCGCCGTGGTCCCCATCCAGTTTGTCGTCCCTGCTCGCAATACTCGAAGGAGCCCAGCGCACAGTCGATAGTGAGCAAAGGTGCAGTAGCTTCATTCCTCCTCCAACCTTCATTGATCATTGATATATCGTGTATGTGCTCCTGGAGATGTGAATGGGAATGCCTGTGGCTTGTGTGTGGACAGTTGATGCGTGTACTGTTCCTTGACGTAGTGTAGAAGCTGATGTCGTTATTTATCTCCAGTCTCCAGATCAGGCCGAGATGAAAAGGAACGCTAAGAGAGCCTCGGAGAAAGATGGGGCGAAGGCGCCCCCGGCGAGGAAGTCACCAAGAAAAAGGCCATGCACAGATAAGATGGGTGAGGAGGAAGACAGACAGGTATGGCTGGATTCGGATGCTAAGTCGATAGACTGTGGCGTCTGTTTTATGCCTTTTGAGGCTGAAGTGTTCATGGCAAGTGCTCTTAAACTGTTAAAATACCCCTACTACTTCAGCAATTTCTTTGTGCGGGTTGATTTTGATATTTTTTTATGGTGGCTACTGTATGTATTGTCCTACCGTGTTGTTTTTCAGTGTATCAATGGACACGCCGCGTGCGCAGGATGTTGCGTGCGCTTAAACAAGAGGTGCAGGATGTTGCGTCCGCTTAAACAAGAGCATGTTCGCTGGTTGGTTTCAGCCAACTTAAACCAGCCAGTCAATAGTGTTTTTCTCTTAAAAAACCAGCACCAGCCAGCCTAAACCAGCACCAGCACCAACCAGCGAACAGGCCCAATAATCGAAGTAGCCCACAGTTCGTTTCCATCGGCATTGAAAGCAAAGGTGTAGCTCCATTCCTCCTCCAACATTTGTTCTTCGTACCTTATAAGAAAAATATATTTGTTCTTCATTGATGTATGTGCTCCTCGAGATGCAAATGGTGAATAATGCCAGTGGCTTGTGTGCTGACTGTTGAGTGATCCATTCGCTGGATGCGTGCATTGTTCCTTGACGTTCAGTGTAGAAGCTGATGCCGTTATTTCTCCGGTCCCCAGATCAGGCCGAGATGAAGATCAGGAGGGGGGCTAAGAAGGCCACGGGGAAGATGGTGTGGAGGCGTCCGCGACGAGGAAGTCACCAAGGAAAAGGCCATGTACAGACGGGAAGTCGGGAAGGCCGAAGAGGAAGACCGAGACGTCACAGCATGGCTGGATCCAGATGCCAGGTCGCTCGACTGTCAGCCTGTTCGATTGGCTGGTTCGTATCGTTGCTGGTTCGTTTATGTGAGAGAGAAATACTGCTGGCTGATTCATGTAAACAGTGTTCCTATGAGAGGGCTGACCAGCCAGCCAGCTAGCCGCTCCCAGCCGAACGGGGCGTGTGGCATCTGCTTTATGCCTTTCGAGGCTGAAGTGTTCATGGCAAGTGCACGCTGCATCAAACTTCAAAAACTTCCTGTGCGCGGCTAGCTTGAGTTTTCATAATTTTTTACGGCTATTTGTGTTATTTTTCAGTGCAACAATGGACACGCCGCGTGCACAAAGTGTTGCCTGCGCAAAGTGTTGCCTGCGCATAGACCGGAAGTGCTGGGTCTGTAGGGGAGCTAATCAAGGACGTCCGGTGCCGCCCGGTGGAGAACATCCTCGGGGAGATTAACACGTATTGTAGGTTCAGCAAGTACGGTTGCGAGGAGGTCGTCAAGTATGCTCAGAAGCGGAAGCACGAAGAGAGCTGCCCCTGCGAGCCGGTGGGCTGCCCCGTCGGCGGCTGCAGCTACCTCGGCGCTGTTAGACTTGCTTAGGATCACCAGGAGTAAGATTTGATGGGTGACAACATTTCTATTCGGAATAAGATGATCTAGACATGAACTAGAGAGAGAGGATTGAAGTGGCTGACTATCGGTGGGCTTGGCGGAGGAGCTCGCCATGACAACTGTGTCGTTGGTGAGGTCTGTGAAGAGGGTTGAGCGTAGTGCAGGACGGTGGCGTCCCGGCGGCGGCAAGACAGTGGGGCTTCCTGTCACTGGCAGCGCCTCCCTGGATCGGTTGGGGTTGCGGGTGGGGTTGCTGGCGGCGCAGTGAACCCGTACTAAGTGCCTTGGCCACCCACCTCCTTTTATATGGCGTTGTGCGTTGGGGACCCACCAACCATAACTCGGTTGGGCGCCCCCGATCAGGGTGCGGATCAAGGCCCCGACTCGGTCCGAGTCGGGAGCAGATCAACCTAACATTCTTACCCTTGATCTCACTTTTCAACTTGAACTTAAAATACTTTATCTTTTCCCATTCCATCACAGATTAGTGCATAGAGCGTGCCTCGTCACAACAGTTAGTACCATTGGATTAACAGCTACAATACCCCTCTCTGTTTTAAAACAGATTCTTAACAAAGCCCTTATTGTCCAGGGATCATAGACTTTTCCGTAAAACCACGCCGGCTAAATGTTCTCTGAGCACATTAGGCGGTAAGCCTTTTGTAAGCGAATCCGCAAGCATTTTCTTTATACTAATATGCTCGAGACTAATTGAATGATTCCGAACTTTGTCTTTCACAACATAAAACTTTATGGCAATGTGTTTGGCAGCACCACTTGACTTATTATTGTGAGCATAACATACTACTGGTTCATTATCGCAGTACATCTTGAGTAGCCTATGAATGTCATCGACCACTTTCAACCCGAGTATAAATTTCTTTATCCAGTTCACTTGTTTCATGGCCTCATAACATGCTACAAACTCGACATACATCATGAATGTTGCAGTGACGGTTTGCTTGGAGCTTTTCCACGATATAGCTGTCTCTGCGAGAGTAAATACATAGCCTGATGTGGATTTTCTATCATCTACATCTCCTGCAAAATCTGACTCTGAATACCCCTTTGTATGTAGGGAATCAGATCTTCTGTACGTTAGCATGAGACATTTTATGCCTTGCAAATAACGTAAAGCTTCTTTACCATTCTCCAGTATTCTATTCCTGGATTACTCTGAAATCTGCCATGTATCCCGATAACAAAAGCTAAGTAAGGGCGTGTACATACTTGAGCATATTGTAAACTTCCTACAACTGAAGTATATGGAAACACTTTCATTCGATCGATTTCATATTGGTTCCGAGGACATTAAAATTCTTCAAAACTATCGTCCTTAACTATAGGAGCAGGTGAAGGCTTACTGTGGCAGAACTGCCTAATATAATGCCTCCCAGAAATACTTGTCTTCCATTAGACACTAAGTACTTAAGAGAGGACACTAAACTACGCAGTTCCGTCGAGCACACCCCAAGGGAGAACTTGAAAATCCACATTTTTCCATCAGGATCGTAAATGAGAGAATAAAGCTTACAACATTCTTAAGTCATTTCTTACATTACTTTATTGCAGTACTAGAATATTACCTCAATTTATTATAACAGCGGGATATAACAATATTATCAGAGTTACAGTAGAAGCAGGATTAATTTAATGACATGGTGGAATATTAACATAACGGACATTTATATACGAGAGACGCTAATAGATTTTACATCTTTTCTTATAAAAACCTTTCGTGAGGGTTATAAATAAACACTATGGTCGTAGCGTGAAAGGAATCCTCTCTGAACCCACCAGGAGGTTTCCACACACAACAGCTCTAAGTATCCTCCGATCACCTACAACAGGGGAAATAAAACCCTGAGTACTCAATTATACTCAGCAAGGCTTACCCGACAGGAGGAAAAATAAAAGACTACAAAGATATGCAAGTCTTATTTGGCTTGTGGGTTATTACATCTGTAGGAAGCATTACTAAACGTGCGTCCTTATATTCAATTTTATGAGCAATCATCATTAGTTCATTAACTAACCATTCTATGTAAGCACCTATGCTACTTTCAAATAGGTGGTAAGCAATAAGAACCATTTTACCATCTTTCAAGTTTTAGTTCTTACTACGGTGCTAGACCACAGGCAAGTCGTACCATATCACACGGTGATTCATGAACCGATGTATCCCAGCTGCGTACCTGGAAACACACACCCCACTTGTACCCCAGACACAAGCAAGACCAACCCACCACTCTCCTATCAAGGGGTTCAGGTCCCCGTCTAAACTTGAACTCCAAACCCCCACTCCTGAGTCCTGGACTCAGTGTGGTGTTTAGACCTCTACCATCCCTACCACCAATCAGTCGGTTCGAAAAGAGTTGGAACCCACGACAAGAGAGCAACGAGCCTTCCCGCTCCCATAAGCAAGTATGTGCTTAGAATAATAAGTCTGTGACCTGACTACCATCCACAGTAACGGACGGTCCTCAATCGACACAGGCGGAACAAGTGCAATCTGAGCGTCGCTCGAATGCCTAACCAAGTCCAGATCAAAGTACCATTCCGCCTGGTCTCCAATTACCATTCATATATATTCCATGTGATAGTAATATAATAACAACAATAATATCTTTTTTCTCTCTCGCGAGTGATAGGTAACCACTCGACTTCTACCGGATCCTATAGCATAACAATCTACACGATCCTGACATACTAGTAGAACTCATAGGATAATAAAGATATATATATATATGCAAGTGGTTTTCATTCAACTCTTTAAAACTTAATGCACAAGTATAAGATAAAGTGCAGAATAATAAGGGTTATGCACCGGGGCTTACCTGGGTAAGATATAACCAAAAGTTAGCATTCCATCATGGTGACACGATCATCAATGCACCATCTTTTCTACTACCTCGGTCGACTCCATGATCCATCATTGTTCCTATTATGATATACGTGGATGTAACGTAGAGACGCAATTAATCAACAGTAACCGCAACTCTTAAAAATACGATTACGCTCTGCAAGCTAACGAGCTAAGCTTAAATGACTAACGTACTAGTCTACGTATCTACTTTAGCAAACTGTGAAAAATTATGGAGCTACAAAAATTATAGTGAACACCTAATAATGTTAGAAATTTACTGTGAAAGTTTCAAAGCCAACACTATCACCAATTAATCACAACAATTCCTACAAGTTTATATTTTGACAAAATTAAGTATCTCTATTTAATTATATAACTCCTAAGAATATTATAAAACTAAGTGAATAAAACATACTAGCAGATAGATCATGATTTTAGAACCTAACAAAATTAGTTTCATAATTTTGGTTAACTAAACAATTTTATACTTAATTTATAAGTTTATCTTTGAAGCTAAATTAGAAAATGTTTAGAAAATGAAAAATGACGGTGGTGACCATTTTGATCCGGCAGCCCAGCGCGGCGCAGCGGCGCGCGCGTCACGGCGGCCCAGCAACGACCCACGGTTCTGGTCAGTGGTCACTGCTCGCAATAATCGAACGAGCCCACGGTTCGTTTCCATCGGCATTGAAAGCAAAGGTGTAGCTTCATTCCTTCTCCAACATTTGTTCTTCATACCTTATAAGAAAAATATATTTGTTCTTCATTGATGTATGTGCTCCTCGGCGCAAATGGTGAATAATGTCAGTGGCCTGCGTGCTGACTGTTGAGTGATCCATTGGCTTGATGCGTGCACTGTTCCTTGACGTCGTGGTGTGCACTGTGAAGACAAATTTGAGACGAATTTATTAATTATAATTAGTTTATAATTTGACAATGTGATACTACCGTAAACATATACTAATAAAGGATTAATTAGATTTAATAAATTCGTCTCGTATATTACGAAGAGCTTCTATGATTTATTTTATTATTAATATCCGAAACTGTAATATCTGGTGTGCACTGTGCTGCCGCTGCCGACTGCCGTGCCGTGCGCTACTGAACCTGCCCACCTCTGCAGACGCGTCAGCCATGGAAGCTCGCCGCACCTATGCTATACGATGGGACGGGACGATGAGTAGACTGAGGCAGCTACCACTACATGCTAGTGTAGCAATAATCAGCTTGTTCGCTTATTGGTTTCAGCCAGCCCAAATCAGCCAGCCAACAGTGTTTTTCTCTCATAAAAAACTAGCATCAGCCAGCTCAAATTAGCACCGGCCCCAACCAGCGAACAGGCCCAGTATGTGATGCCGAGGCGGGTGCTATTTCTGTGCTTCGGGGGTGTTTAGCATCGCTACAGTGCCGAGGCGCACCAAAGCAGCTTTCATATTTGGAGCTGCTATTCCTGCCCGCCGTGAACACGCCCGCCAGCTACTCTATTTGTATAGAATTAAAATTGAATTATGTTTTTTTCCTGAAACGGAGGGAGTACAGTAGTACAGTGACGTTCTCTATCCAGCGGTAGGTTTCGAAATTAATGTTATCCGACACCTGCATGCCACCCGTCCAAAATAAAAATATATTTTTCTCCTTCAGAAAAAAAACATAATTTTAGCTTTAACTTTGACATGTGCTGTGTCCAGGTTTAAAACTACGGGCTTATTTAGTTCTAGAGTGTAAAGTTTTAAGACGTCATATCGGATGTCAAATGATAGTGTTGTATGGGACGTTCGGATACTAATAAAAAACAAATTACAGAATCAGTTGGTAACCACGAGACGAATTTATTAAGCCTAATTAATTTGTCGTTAGCATATATGTTACTATAGCACTTTATTATCAAATCATAGACTAATTAGGCTTAAAGGATACGTCTCATAAAGTAGTCACAATCTATACAATTAATTATTTTTTAGTCCATATTTTATACTCTATGCATGTGTCCCAACATTCGACGAGAAAGAGTGCAAACTTTTGGGAGGAACTAAACAAGGCCTACAATTGTGTTTTTTTAGTCCTATTCGTTTTGCTGATAAGGTAGCCTGAAAAATACTATTTGCTAATTTATTGTGAAAGAAAAACACTATATCATAAATGATAAGCCAGGCTAACGAGATCAAGACAACATGACCTCGACTGTCCTCTGTCCTCTCCTCTCCCGAGACAAGGCCATTGCCCATTCGATTGCTCGTCGGCGCCGCTGTTCCCCAACCAGTTCTAGTCACTGCTCGCAATAATCGAAGGAGCCCACTGTTCGTTTCCATCGGCATTGAGCAAAGGTGTAGGCTCCATTCCTCCTCCTACATTTGTTCTTTATGGCGCCGTTCGGCTGGTCATAAAACCAGCCGGAAAATACTGTTCTCGGATGAAAAACATTATTCACTCTCTCGCAAAATTCTCCAGATTTCTCTAAATTCCTCCCAGCGAACAGGGCCTATACCTTAAAAAAAATATTTGTTCTTCATTGATGTATGTGCTCCTCGAGTTGCAAATGGTGAATAATGCCATGCCATTGGCTTGTGTGCTAACTATTGAGTGATCCATCCATTCACTTGATGCGTGCACTGTTCCTTGACGTTTAGTGTAGAAGCTGATGCCTGTTATTATCTCCAGTCTCCAGATCTGGCCGAGATGAAGATCAGGAGGGCTAAGAAGGCCACGGGGAAAGATGGTGCGGAGGCGTCCGCGACGAGGAAGTTACCAAGGAAAAAGGCCATGTACAGACGGGAAGGCCGATGAGGAAGACAGAGACGTCGCAGCACGGCTGGATCCGGATGGAGCCTTTTACATTTGTGTCATTAGGAAAGATGGTCCTGACCTACAAGTCACTGAAAAGTTTAAACACACCCTTGTGTTATGACGTTAAACTTTCTTGTCTTCCACGTCATTCCGTCCACTTTCGCTAGTAATGGTGTCAATCTGTATTGCAAAAAGTCTAAAATACCCTCAGGGATTTATTTTTTCCTTTTCTTTTAATCCTTTTCTTTTTTACCTCACTTATTTATTTTTTCTCTCTCCTCTATCCGATCGGGATAGCTTGCATGGGTCGCGACTCTACGTGCCTCCGTGCCCGTGTGTCGGTGTTTTTGGACCACCGACGAGTAAATTTGTATTTACGCGTCTGGCTCGGATGGTGTGCTCGGAGGACACAAGGGTTTATACTGGTTCGGGCGGAACGTCCCTACGTCCAGTTTGCTACTGCTCGTATTACCGGCACTTGGTTTGCAGTAGGGGTTACAAATAGGCGAAAGAGGGAAAGTATCCCAAGTCTTTGGTGAAAGGAATGAACGGGTGCTGAGAGCTCGATCGCTGCTCAGCCGTGTGCCCATGTCGTGCTCTTGTTTTTTATCTCGTGGTTCGGTCTTGTGCCGATCTGGATCGATCCCTTTCATGGGACGCCTTGCTTTCCCTTTTATAGGCCAAGGGAAAGCGCGGGTTATAGCAGAGGAAAATGAGAAGAATGAGAGAGAGGAATGCTTCTAGGATCGCTGGGTCCTTCTTCTCCTTCATGCGGGTCCCACCGATCCTGTAGATGTCAACAGGGATGCTCCACGTTGTGGCCTTGTCTGTCCCTGGTGTCTTCTGCTGGTCATGGCATTCCATCCCGTCCCGGCGGACGTCGTGGTGAACTGACGCGCTTGTCAGCGTTCGCACGAGGGTTAGGCAGAACAGCACCAGTACGCCTGACGCTGTTCTTGATGTGAATCCTTAGGTATGGCCCGTCATGGCCTTGGGTTACATCGAGTCATGTGTGTCTCTTCCCTGGTGTCAGAGTTTTTACCTAGGCCCATACGCCAAGACCTGAAGTGGTTCGCGGCGATATGGGTCCCTGTCAGGTGAGACGGAGCCCGCGACCCTTGGGGGTCGGACGAGATGGAGCACGCACCCAAGGTTGGGCGAGACGGAGCCTGTGGCTTGGGGTCGGGCTGGCCCTAGGCGAGACCCCCGCGGCCTGGGGTCGGGCGAGACAGAGCCCGTGACCCTTAGGGGTCGCATGAGACAGAGCATGCACCCAAGGGCTGGGCGAGACGGAGCCCACGACCTCGGGGTTGGGCGAGACAGAGCCCGCGGCCTTGGATGAGATGGAGCCTGTGGCCTTGGGCGAGACCCCCGCGGTCTCGGGGTCGGGCGAGACGGAACCCGCGTCCTTAGGCGAGACCTCCGTAGCCTCGGGGTCGGGCAAGACGGAAAGTGCGTCCTTAGGGTCGGGCGAGACAGAGCCCATACCCAAGGGGTTGCGCGAGACATGTTAATATGTCTTGCTCTGTCCGGGGAAGTCAGCATAGGCGCTAACTCCCTTGCTTTGGTTATCCCTAATATCGATACCCGATAGTAGCCTTCGAGCCTACGGAGGAGGAGAATACTCCTTTGGAGGCTTTTTCGAACGGGAGGACTCTGAGGGCCTTGGCCTTCTTTTTTAGCTCGCGGCATGTCCTGGTAGGACGACGGTTCTCTTTTGTCGTGATCGGATACCTCGGGGGTATAGCCGTGAGATTTGGTGGGGAGGAAAAGGTCTTTCCTGATTCCGACCCCTACGGGGGTCTATCGTTCTGCGACCGCGTGTTCGGTCTCCTTGCGAGTCTAACTTTCCTCGAGCCCCCACACGTAGCGGGGGTCTGGTCGAGGCTCGGCTCATCTTTGTGATTGTCACCCTGTCTGCGGTTTTCGCAACCAGAGGTGTTGAGCTAACATCACTTGCCTCGATGGCTCGAGTGTTGTGCTCGGTGAGCTCGCTAATGGGCATGTCCGAGTAGGGCCTCGGCATCCCATTCGCGGGGGCTCAGCATGGGTCAGCTGGTGACCGGCTCTAGATTCGCAGCGGTCAATCCATATAGTTCTCGGGTCCGTTCGACCGGTCCCGAGGGCTCTTTGTCTTTCTTCGAGGAAAAGCTGTAAGGAAAATGGACCCTAGGCCCGTTTACTTTGGATTTTGATGTTTGATGACTAACACAACCAAATTGGACTAATAAATTTGCAAGTAATTGTTTTGTTGGTCAATAGGGTGCAAGACATGACTTGGTCGAAGGCGACATGATGATCCCATGATCAACACTATAAGCAAGACCCTAGAAGCACAAGAGAAGACCCAAGATATCAAGCATAGTCCAAGCACGAAGGTGGAAACCAAGTCGGACGCAAGATCACGAAGAAACGAGCTCGGCAGAGGTGACCGGACGTGGCCCTATAAGGATCGGACGCGTCCGATCAGTTCCCCAGCAACAGCAGGCGTCATCAGTTGTGACCGACACTGAGCGAAGCAGTTACCGAACGCACCGATGACACTGTTCTTTTGTCACGGCAATGTTTTCAGCATGACCGGACACAAGGGCACTGGACGACCGGATGCATAAAGTACAGCATCCGATCGAGTCCAGAGAGGTTCTAGAGTGACACCAGCGTGACCGGATGTGTTCGATCGAGTGAGACCAGACTCGGCCCAGAGTCCGATCAACGCGCTCTCTCTAACGGTCGGGATGACCGGACACGTCCGGTCAGGACGACAGCAGCGTCCGATCAGTAGCAGAAAGCTGGATTTCACTCCCAACGGCTACTTTCTCTATGGGGCTTATAAATAGACCCTCCAACCAACCATTTGGGTGTGGAGAGCTGAGGAAACATACCAAGGGTGTTGATACACCATTTTTGTGATCTCTACTTGCATAGTGCTTAGTGATTCATTAGGTGATTAGTGTAGGTGTTTTGCAAAGTGCTTAGGTTAATTAGACCACTGCTTATGCGCTTTCTCTAGGTTTAGGCCTAGTTTTTAGTGAGGTTTGCACACCTCTTACCACTCGGGGCTTGCGCGCACCATTGTTGTATATCAGAGGGGTTTATAGTCTTGCGAGATCACACCAACCGCATTTGTGGTGTGGCCGCCACCGTGTACCGAAGGGAACAAGACCCACGGCTGTTCGACCGCAAGCTTGATAGTGAAGATGGCGGGGAGCATCCGAGAGAGGCTTGCCGTAAGGCACACCGGAGACCCACTTGCGCATGGGGAAGGCTGGGGGCTATCCATGGAGTTACCCGACCAGAAGCTTGGCCCTTGTGTGGGATTCCTTACGAGGGGCTCCAACAAGGACAAGAGGGAAGCTTGCGCGCTTCTCGATACCTCGGTAAAAATATCAGAGTCGTCTACGGGGGTTTGCATATCTCTACCTTACTCTTTAGCTTCCGCATTTACATTGTTTGCAAAACTCCTTTTTACAGTAGAGATAGCAACACACTAGCAAAACTGTAGTTGCACATTTAGATAGTTTATCTTTTTACATAGGTTTTGCTAAGGTTAGAAAAAGAGGCCATAGTTTAGAGTTAGACTTTTAAGTTGCCTAATTCACCCCCTCTTAAGCGTCATGGTCCCTTACAAAAACCATGGATCGTATCCGTCCGAGACTCGAACACGGCCCGAGATGCCCGCGTCGCTCGTGCGCCCGGGTACTGGCTGCGACCATGCCTATCCCTTTCCATCCCTCACTCTAAAGGTGCCCGAAGCGGTTGTCGAACCCGTCGGTGGGCCAACCTTTGAACTCCTAGGCCTAGATGGGTCGTAGGAGCATTTTCAACTCCATAGCCCTCTTACCTGTGATGGGTCATGGCCTGTTCGGGGAGGCAAAACATCCGGTGCGTTTTCCGAGGGGACAGCCATAGGTTGCGTGCGCACGCCCCATGACGAGACGTGGTGACAGGTCATGGTAGGCGTGGAGATCTAGGCGGACGGTTGGTTTCCTCACAGCCGTCGCCCCTATAAAACCAAAGGTTTAGCCCTCCGTGTTTCATACGCACGCCTGCATCCTTACCTCTACAGCCACGCCACCATCGCCAATGCTTAGGTTTCCTGCCTCCGCATCTCCGCCGCCGTTGAGCTCGCATCCATTTACCCCCACCTCCAATGGATCCGGGGTGCCATTTCGACATCATCTTCTAGCGCATGGAGGGTCTTGTTCATCGCGGTCTTCTCCACGCGCGGACCTCAGCCGAGGAGTGGTTGCTGCTCGGCAACGAGGATTCGCCGTCGCCGCCCGATGGCTAAGTGGTGTCGTTCACCCACTTCCACGAGCGCGGGCTCACGACTCCCGTCCACAAAATCCTCTAGGGGTTGCTGCACTTCTACAAGATTGAGCTACAGCATCTCAATCCCAACGGGATCCGGCACATGGCGGCGTTCATCGTGCTGCGCAAAGGATTCCTAGGGATTAGCGCCCACTTCAACTTGTGGAGGTATTTCTTCGCTGTCAACCTCTAGAAGAAGGGGGAGAAGGGCGGTAGGCAGGAGCTGCACATGCTGACGGGGTGCGTCGGCATCCAAGTTTGGAACAGTTGGGTCGGCGAGTATCCATCCTTGCAGCTCTCGACGTCCAACAAGGGGTGGCACTCACAGTGGTTCTACCTCAAGAATGACGCTGCCGCCCGTCTGCCGGAGTTCACCGGGCGCCTGATCGAAGAGGCCCCAGAGCAGTGGAGGAAGTGGGGCGTCCTAGAGAAGGACAAGAGGAAGATCCGAGACCACATCGCCGCTATCCACATCCTGAAGAAGAAGAACCTAAAAGGGTCGGGCGTCATCAGGGCTTACCACGTGAAGAGGGTGGCGTCGTTGATGATGTGCGCTCCCACTATACGCGATGGCGCCAGAGGCGTCATTTGATGGAATGGCGCACGCCAAGGGAACGCTCCCCAACTTTGAGATCGCGCAACGCATCAAGGAGGTGATGGAGCCTCTACGGGATGACACGGGTGCCGCCCTCGACTTTGTCTACCTGGTGCCAGGGCATCCTCCGATGTGGCTAGAGCTAGGCTACATTGTCTTCGTAAATTTCTCTTTCTCTTGCCTTCTCTTCAATTGATTTCCCAACACCATGAGACCAACTTTGAGAGAGGTGGGACCAGCCAAGGGACCTCATCCTCATGGATCACCCGACGCCACTGCCGAGGGATTTAGACATGAGGGCAGCGAATTGCGCTCAGGGCGAGCGGCTAAGAAAGGTGAAGGAGGACAAGAAGAAGAAGAAGAAGAAGAAGCGGAAGCTACGGGTGCGAGAACTAGCGGAGGACACTAACAATGATGATGACGATGACGATGGTGATGACGACGAGGTGATGGAGGAAGAAGAAACGGTAGCCGACGATATTGAGTGGGACAACCTAGAGAATGAGGATGCGCTGACAGGCATCGGTTCATCCTTGCAGGCATCGGGGCCCTTCTCGTTCCATGGAGGCGATGGTACGTCTAGGGAGCCGACGGTG
Source organism: Miscanthus lutarioriparius (assembly GCA_904845875.1). Taxonomy (NCBI): domain Eukaryota; kingdom Viridiplantae; phylum Streptophyta; class Magnoliopsida; order Poales; family Poaceae; genus Miscanthus; species Miscanthus lutarioriparius. Next base: position 98,188,900 of record CAJGYO010000005.1, read on the forward strand.
GCAGGATGTACCGTCGGCCTGCCCTAGGAGCCAACAGAGGCAGGTGGCTTTGTCATCGTGCCTGAGGTGCTAGCCAAGTTGGGCGGCTCTGCCGTCGTGCCCCAAGAGCCAAGGGGAGCGGGGCACTCTACTAATGTGCCCTAGGAGTTGCCAGGATCGAGCCCCTCTGCCCAGGAGCAAGGGGCGGGCTCAAAACGACTTGGTTACAGTGAGGTGGAGCAAGGGTCGGGGGGGTTCATCCCCAACGCAGCTCTGGCGCTTTGGCTCGCTACCGAGGTGAGTTATCAATTCCTCTATTTTTCCTGTTATAGTCGGATTTCAGCGTGAGTTATGTTTTTCATCCCTTGCAGCGTCAGCAGGCAGCGAAATACTTTGGCGCTGGCATCAAAGAAGAGTATCGCCCTCCAATCAGGGTGGCGGCCATCGGCTGGAATCGCACCCGTTTTGGATGGGAGCGGCCCCAGTGTGACCGCGTCGCCGGTTGGTCAGGTGCCGCCCATGGTGACGCCTATGCCCTCGGCAGGACGGGTGGACATGGGCGTTCAAGGGGCACCTTTGGAGGTCGTGGAGCAGCCAGTGACGGCCGCGATACTGCTACCGACAGCGGGGCAGACAGGGCTACCGATCGTGCTCATGGCGCTGACCGTGGCGGGCGCGACATAGCTGGTCGTGACCCTACCAACACAGGTGGAGGTGGCGGTGACTGTGACAGATGGGTCATAGCCGAGAGCAACCGCCACATCGCTTAAGGCATCGGCATGACCCGTGCCATCGGCGGCCCAAGTGACGACTCCTGGCATGGGCCGAACGGAGGAGGACACGGCCGAGGGGTCCCCAGGAGTCATGGTGCTTGGAGAGAGGTTCGCGTCCACACCGCTGACCCCTTCCATCGTTGGAGGGGGCGTCACGATAGGGACATCACGGCGAGAGGGATCGGCAGTGCTTGGGGCCGGCGGGGAGTCATCCCTGACCCTGATGTCGATGGGCAGCGGCTAGCCCACGTGGGCTGATCCCCTGTTCTAGTGGATAGATCCACAGGATCCAACATTGACGCTTTTTACCCTTGATGATGCCGTAGAGAGCATGGAGTGGGAGAGCCTTGACATAGGGATCGCGTCCGTGCTCGAGGCCCTGGACCACGCCGCAGGAGCATTGCGCGACGTTGTTGTTCCCTTTGGCCGGGTATTGCTTGGTCCTGCTTCTTGCCCTTTTCTTCCACTATATACTTTTTATATCCTGACCATTGTCTCCCTGCAGTCCCTTATAGCTCGCAGCCGGGGGAAATCTTGGTTCCTTCATCAATAGAAGAAAGCCTAGGACCGCCTCGTCGAGGAGGTGTGGCTACACAGGGAGGTGACAGCTCAGCTCGTTGCCACCTAGTAGAGGGTGGTCGAGCTAACTCCCCTCGCTGAGGAGGCGGCCAATCTTCGATCGTGGGTGGCTAAGGCCCATCGGGATGTTGACGAGGCCGAGAAGGCATTCGAGGCATTGTTGGCGAGGTCATGGAAGGATGACGAAGAAGCCGCCAGGGTCAGGAAGGAGCGGGATGAGTTGCTCTAGAAGGACACCAAAACCCGCCGACGAATCCTTGACCTTTTGGCCGAGGTTGAGAAAGAAAGGGATATGAAGCTTGGGGCCAAAGAGAAGCTCGCAGCCCTAGAGAAAAGGGCGAACCTGGATGTCGCGATGGTCGCTCGGCTGCGCAAGGAGCGGGATGAGCTGATCCAAACCATGGAGAGGCTCTGCTCAGAACACGGCGCAGCTCGCGAGGAGCGTGACCAGGATTTTCGAGAGCGTGACCAAGCCTGCCAAGAGCACGACGATGCGCGGTAGAAGGTCGGCTCCCTCCAGGCCGAGCTCAAATGGGAGATGACCCGAAAGCTAGAGACCAAGAGCATTTCTGCCAGGATGGCTATGGATCTCACCGAGGTGAGGAAAAATCTTCAGGCGGAGAGTGAAGAGCTCGGTATCCTGAGCGCCGCCCTCGAAGTGGTCTGCGATGACCTTGAGGTGGTGCGGTTGGAGGGGACCAGCTTGCTCATGGCTCATGCCGTCGAGATCACGGCTCTTGTGCGCCAGCTCAAGAGGAATGCCCTTTAGTCCTTCATGATTGCTCGTTCTCATTATGGGGATAGCATCGATGTGGAGGCAATGAGCCACGGCTACACGCCCGGTTATGAAGTCAACGAGCTAGAGGAGATGGAAACGGTAGTGGCTCCCTTTCGTAGGACCTGGCGGATAGGACAGAAGGCATATTTCTACCCCGAAGGGGCTAGTTAGTTAAAGAGGTCGGGCGGTCATTTTTGTAATAAGCAGACAAGTTTCATCCCTTTTGTTTCGTTTGAACAAATTTGTTCTTTCTCCTTTTTATGTGTAAAAAAGGGTTAATGCGTTCCGACCCTTCTTATTGTTAAGACCGTAGAGCTCGAGGTGTGGACGGGAAACTCTGGTCACGCGGGTAAGAGTGCCATAGCCACTGGGGCGTAGGTTTCTGCAGTCCTACCAGTTTCACTCGGTGTTTGTTTCCGCAAACCTTGCCTCTAGGTTTTTAATCGTGAGAAAGGGTGGGGCACGACGACTATTTCAGATAGGGTATATATATATATCCTTATTAGCTCCCGAGTGAGACTCGACCCCTTATCATTGCCGAGGTCGGGTTTCACTAAAGATCGAGGGGACGATAGCGAAAACTAGTAGGAGAAAGCGTCTCTTGTTTTAGAAACATTGTTCTTAGTTTTAGTACGTACCCCCTCCCTATGATTTGGGCCATTGTTCTACGACCACGCATTCGGTCTCCTTGCGAGTCCAACTTTCCTCGAGCACCCGTGCGTAGCGGCGGTCCGGTCGAGGGTCGGCTCATCTTTTTGATCGTCACACTGTACGCTGTTTCTGCAACCGGAGGGGTTGAGTTAACGTCACTTGCCTCGATGGCTCAAGTGTCGTGCTCGGTGAGCTTGCTAATGGGCATGTTCGAGTTGAATCTAGGTCCATTGTTCATAACGGGGTCGGCATAGCCCTCATGCGGCATTCCACTGCTCCTTAACCCGCCTCCCGACAGATGCCCGAGTCATCCAGAGACCGACTTTGGTCGCCCGCTAGACTCTCCTCGAAGGAGATTCTGTGGGTATGGCTCGAGGTTAGGATCGAATGAGAAGGTCAAGATGACCCTGTTCGCATCTGAGTGGGTCAGGCGAAGGCCGGTGGGGTTATCTGCATTTTCTCCCCTGGCTCTGTTTGACATGAGGTGGCCTCGAGCCCCTCGCGGGCTGGCCTTCAAACCCCGGTCGATTGTCGCTCATGTTGACATGAGGCGGCCTTGAGCCCTTCGCGGGCTGGCCTTCGAACCCCAGTCGGTTGTCGCTCATGTTGAATGAGATGACTGTCGCTTCGTGTCGCAACGCGAAGCGTCGTGATGCTATAATTGCATATGTGATGCTTGGATGTATGAGAATGGATGAATGAATGCTCATGCACTGGAAAAGTAAAGTGGGGGTTGATAAAGTTCAGGGAGTTCTTACCGGCTATGTCCGAGTAGAATTCGGGTCCGTCGTTCGTTACGGAGTTAGCATAACCCACATGGGGCATTCTACTGCTGCTTCCCATCTCTCGGCAGCGGCCCGAGCCGTCTGATCGACTTGGGTGACCCGTTGGCCTCTCCTTGATGGAGATTCCACTGGTAGGCCCCTCCAAACCCTTCCTGGGAAGGCGGAGGCTAAATCTCGGGGTACGGGCAAAAAAACTCTAATCATGCTGGTGAGCAAAAATGCCATAGCCGCTGGGGCGTAGGTTTCTTGCGGTCCGACCAGTTTTACTCAGCGTTTGTTTCCACAAACCTTGCCTTTACATTTTTTAACGTGATAAAGGGTTGGGCATAGAGAATGTCTACCGAATAGACATACTCTTACTAGCCCCCGAGTGAGGCCTGACCCCTTGTCGTTGCTGGGGTTGGGCGTCACTTAAAGATCATGGAGTCGATAGCGAAACTAATAAGAGAAAACATGCGTAAATTAAGGGTGACCCGTCTCTCGGCAGTGGCCCGAGCCGTCCAGTCGACTTGGGTGACCTATTGGCATAGGACTTACCTTGATGGCTCGAGTGACGGGTTCGAGGAGCTCTTACTGGATATGTTCAAGTGGAATCTGGGTCTGTCGTTCGTGACGAAGTCAGCATAACCCGCACGGGCATCCTACTGCTCCTTAGCCATCTCTCGGCAGCGGTCCAAGCCGTCAGATCAACTTGGGTGACCCACTGGCATAGGACTTACCTATAGAGATAGAGGATAAGATCACCCCAAGAAATTAGTTAGGCAGATAAGCCAGGCGGTGAACTCGTAATAAGTGGACAAGCTCTTGAATTTTGTTATGGCCAAACAGGTTTTTAGCCCTTCTCCCCTTTTTGTATAAACATGTTAATGCATTCTGCCCCTTTTTATTGTTAAGGCTATAAAGCTCGAGGTGCGGGTGAACAAACTCTGATCACGCTGGTGAACAAAAACGTCATAGCCGCTGGTGCATAGGTTTCTTGCAGTCCGACCAGTTTTACTCAGCGTTCATTTTCACAACCCTTGCTTCTAGATCTTAACGTGAGAGAGGGTCGGGCATAGAGAATGTTTGCCTGGTGAATATACTCCTAAATGTGTCTTGGCTCTTTCTGTAGTTAAAGCTTAAGAAGCTCAGGGTGCGGGAAAAAACTCTGATCATGCTGGTGAGCAAAAACGCCTTAGCCGCTAGGGCGTAGGTTTCTTGCAGTCCGACCAGTTTTACTCAGTGTTTGTTTCCGTGACCTTCGCTTCTAGGTCTTAACATGAGAAAGAGTCGGCATAGAGAATGTCTACCGGATAGATATGCTCTTATCAGCCCTCGAGTGAGGCCCGACCCCTTGCCGTTGCTGGGGTCAGGTGTCACTAAAGATCGAGGAGTTGATAGCAAAACTGATAAAAGAAAGCATGTGTAAATTAAGGGTGAAAGCGATGTAGCTGTTTGATGTTCTAGGCTTTGATGAAGAATTCACCGTCGATGGTTTTGAGCTTGTAGGTGCCTGGTCGAAGCACCTCCAGGATGACATACGGTCCCTCCCATGGCGGAGAGAGCTTGTGGCGGTTCTTGTTGCTCTGGACGAGGCGGAGCACCAGGTCTCCGACGTTAAATGCCCGACCCCGCACTCGATGGCTGTGGTAGGACATAATGCTTGCTGGTACTTGGCCGAGCGGAGGAGGGCAACGTCGCACTCTTCATTTAGCTGGTCCATGGCATCCTCGTGGGACACCTTGGCTCCCTATTCATCATATGCCCTGACCCTTAGCGCTCCATAGTCCAGGTCGGTCGGGAGGATAGCCTCGAAACCGTAGACCAAGAAGAATGATGTCTAGCCGGTGGCCTGGCTAGGGGTCATCCTCATTCTCCAGCACCGCGGGAAGTTTTGTGACCCATCGTCCACCAAACTTGTTCAACCGGTTGAAGATCCTAGGCTTGAGACCTTATAGGACCATGCCATTCGCGCGCTCGACCTACCTATTCGTGCGGGGGTATACCACGGTGGCTCAATAAACGTGGATGTGGTATTCATCGCAGAATTGGAGGAACTTCTTTCCAGTGAACAACGTGCCATTGTCCGTGATAATAGAGTTCGGGACTCCAAAGCAATGGATGTTGTCAAGGAAGAATAGCACGGCTTGCTCGGACTTGATCACGGAGATCGGTCGAGCCTCTATCCACTTTGCAAACTTGTCTACGGTGAGAAGCAAGTGCGTATAGCCCACAGGTGCCCTCTTAAGAGGTCCGACCAGATCGAGCCCCCAGACTGCGAATGGACATGTGATGGGGATCGTTTGGAGTGCTTGGGCGGTAGGTGGGTCTACCAAGCGTAGTATCAACACCCTTCACAGGTGCGCACAATCTATTCAGCATCGGCTACTGTGGTCGTCCGGTAGAAGCCTTGTTGAAAGCGTTTCTAACTAGGGTCCTAGGCGCGGCATGGTGCCCGCAAACCCCACCGTGGATATCACTCAGCAACTGATTCCCTTGTTCGATGGGGATGCAACAATGTAGGAACACGGTGTGGCTTCGTTTGTAGAGCTCACCCTCAATAAGGACAAAGGACTTGGCGCGACGTGTGAGCCACCGAGCCTCTGTTTTGTTCGTCGGTAGTGCCTCACGGAGGAGGTAGTCGAGGTAAGTTGTCCTCTAGTCAGCTAGAGGGTTGGGCTCTATCGCTGGATCCTCGTCAAGCTCCATGACTTCGAGGTCAGATGGAGCCAATGGCTGGTCACCCCGGATCCTAGGGTAGGGGGCCTATCACCAGTCTGTTCTGGCTCCTCGTAGTGGACTGAGAGCTTGTACTGATTGCTGGCGAAGACACCTGTATCGGCACCAGCTCTCGGTCGGATGCCATTTTTGCCAGCGCATCTGTCGCCTCCTTGAGACACCTCGGGATGTGATTGAGCTCGAGACCATCGAAGTTGTCCTCCAGCTGGCAGACTTCTCGGCAATACATAGCAATTTTGGTGTTGTGGTAGCTTGATTCCTTCATGACTTGGTCGATGACCAACTGAGAGTCACCACGGACGTTAAGCTATTGGATACCCAACTCGATGGCGATGTGTAGGCCGTTGATGAATGCCTCATATTTGGCCACATTGTTGGAGGAGGGGAAATGGATGCAAACCATGTACCTCATGTGTACCCCAAGGGGGGAAACAAAGACCATCCCCGCACTAGAGCCTTTCTTCATCAGTGATCCCTGCACTCTTGGTCGACGGCTGCTAGTGGCATTTGGATCTCAGTCCATTCTGCAACGAAATCAGCCAGCACTTGGGACTTGATGGTCGTCTGGGAGGCATATGAAATGCCTTGACCCATCAGCTTGAGTGCCCACCTGGCAATTCTTCCCGTGGCATCCCTGTATTGGATGACCTCACCGAGAGGTAAGGACGTCACGACCATCACTGGATGCGACTCAAAGTAGTGACGCAACTTCCTCTTGGCGATGAGGACGGCGTACAGGAGCTTCTAGATTTGCGGGTAGCGGGTCTTGGAATCAAACAAGACCTCACTAATGAAGTACACGGGACACTGCACTTTGAGGGCGTGTCCCTCTTCTTCTCGCTCTACCACCAGGGTGGCGCTGACCACTTGCGTGGTGCTCGTAATGTAGAGTTGAAGCGGTTCCCCATCGGTCAGGGGGACTAGGATCGATGCCTTTGTCAGGAGCTGCTTGACCTTGTCAAGCACCTCTTGGGCCTCGGGCGTGCATTCAAAACGGTCGGCCTTCTTTAGAAGCTGATAGAGGAGGAGACCTCGTTCGCTGAGGCATGAGAGAAAGTGGCTGAGCGCGGCGAGGCATCCCGTAACTCATTGTACCCCCTTTATGTTCTGAATTGGGCCCATCCTCATGATGGCCGAGATCTTCTCTGGGTTGGCTTCGATGCCATGCTCAGAGATGATAAAAGCCAGTAGCATACCCCTTGGGACCCCGAAAACGCACTTCTCATGGTTGAGCTTGATGCCGTTTGCTCAAAGTTTTGTGAAGGTCTGCTCTTGGTTGGCTATGACTTGGTCAGCCCATTTGGATTTGACCATGATATCATCCACATAGGCCTCAACTGTCTTCCCGATGAGATCCCCGAAACACTTGAGCATGCAGCGTTGGTACATAGCCCCCATGTTTTTTGGACCGAACGACATTGTGACGTAGCAGAATGATCTGAATGGGGTGATGAAAGACGTCGTGAGCTGGTCGGACTCTTTCATCGCGATTTGATGGTACCCGGAGTACACATCAAGGAAGCAAAGGGTTTCACACCCTGAGGTCGAGTCGACTACTTGGTCTATGCATGGCAAAGGAAATGGATCCTTTGGACATGCTTTATTGAGACCCGTGTAGTCAACACACATTCTCCATTTCCCACTCTTTTTTCATACAACAATGGGATTGGCTAACCACTCAGGGGTGGTATACCTCCTTGACAAACCCGACCACCAAAAGCTTTGCAATCTCCTCACCGATGGCCTTGCGTTTCTCCTCGTTGAAGCGATGTAGGCACTGCTTCACCAGCTTGGAGTCTGGCCTGATCTTCAAGTCATGCTCGATGACTTCTCTCAGAATGTCTGGCATGTTCGAGGGCCTCCACGCAAAGATGTCTTTGTTGGCGCAGAGGAAGTCGACGAGCGCGCTTTCCTATTCAGAGGAAAGCGTGGTGCCAATGCGCACCACTTTGCCTTTGGAGCCACTGGGGTCTATGAGGACCTACTTGGCACCCTCTCTAGGCTCGAAAGACCTAGTCGACTGCTTGGGGGTTGGGTGCTTCTTCGATGACCTCCTCCCTGATGGACGCAAGCTCTCTAGAGGCGACCATTGCTGTGGCATGTTCGCAGCACTCGACCTCGCACTTATAGGCATATTGGAAGGTGGTGCCGACTGTGATGACCCCGCACGGACCTGGCATCTTCAACTTCAGATAGGTGTAGTTGGGGACGGCCATGAACTTCGCGTAGCATGGACATCCTAGGATGGCTTGTTAGGTTCCGCGAAACCCGACCACCTCGAAGGTAAGGGTTTCCGTCCTGTAATTGGTCGGATCCTCGAAGGTGATGGGCAGATCGATCTGCCCAAGTGGCATGGCCTACTTTCTAGGCACGATGTCGTGGAAAGGCACCCCGGTCGGTAGGATGCGCGATCAGTCGATGTCCATGGCATTGAGCGTTTCGACGTACATGATGTTGAGGCTATTGCCTCCATCCATCAGCACCTTGGTGAGCCACTTTGTGCTGATGATCGGGTCAACCACGAGTAGATATCTTCCCGGTTGTGGGACACTTTCTGGGTGGTCGGTTTGATCAAAGGTTATGACAGACTCTGACCATTGGAGGAAAGTAGGTGCGTGGTGGCTCGGCTCATATAGACCTCACGGTGCGCAAGCTTTAGGATGCGCTTGGAGTCATAGGCCACTGACCTTCTAAAATCATGAGGCTTCCATCCAGCATCGGAAAAGCTGCCGTTCTTCCCCTCGGCATCGTCCATAGTCGGCTTGGGCTCCTTCCTATGCTCCCCCTTTGTTGGAGCCTTGAACAAGAACCACTTCATGAGGATGCAGTCCCTGTATAGGTGCTTGATGGGGAAAGCATGGTTCGGGCATGGCCCTTCGAGCAGCTTCTTGAAGTGGTCCGGGGTACCCTCGGCGGGCTTCTGACCTCCCTTGCGATCGGCGGTGGCCACGAGCATGATCTTGCGCTGCTGCTTGTTCTTCTTCTTGTTGGGACGGTTGGAGGAGCCTTCATTGGTGTCCTTGTCCCGCTTCACCTTGCCTATGAGGCGGTCAAAAATCGCTCCGATCATGTCCTCACCCGAGGCGTGGCTGGTGGCAATGTCGAGGAGTTCCTTGGTAGTTTGCGGGCCCTTACGTCTTAGCTTGTGGACCAGGGACTCACAGGTGGTCCCAGATAGAAAGGCTCCTATGATGTCGGTGTCGGCGACATTGGGCAGCTCGTTGCATTGTCGAGAGAAGCATTGGATGTACCCATGAAGAGTTTCTCCGGACTTCTGTTGGTAGTTTTTGAGATCCCATGGGTTCCTAGGACACGCGTATGTGCCCTAGAAGTTTCCCATGAAGATCTCTTTTAGGTCCGCCCAACTTTGGATTCGGTTGGGCGGAAGGTGTTCCAACCACGTTCGCATCGAATCGGCCAGGAACAATGAAAGGTTGCGGATAATGAAATCATCATTATCCGCTCCACCGGCTTGGTAAGCAAGCCGATAATCCTCAAGCCATAGTCTGAGGTTCATTTCCCCGGAGTATTTTGGGATGTTGGTTAGCGGTCAGTAATGCGGTGGGAAGACGATGTTGAGAATGTGTCGGCCAAAGGCCTGAGGTTCTGGCAAGTCGGCGCTCGAGCTTCGGTCCTCGCCGCTGTCGAAGTGACCGCCATGATGAGGGTGTTAGCCGTGGCTAGCCTTCTCCCTCACATCTCCATGGGCACGCCTGCACGGGCGTCGAGGGTGTCCCGCGAGTCACGGTGGAGGTCGAGACGTTCATGCACCGGGACCATGGTGCGTGGCCTAGCCGCCTTGCTACGCCTGGTGGACCAACATGTCCTTGTCGAGTCACTCTAATGGCACGTACTAGCTGGCATCGAGCTCGCATCGTCGGGACAGTGAGCTCTCGGCCTGCTGCGCTGCTGCACGCTCAAGTAGCCAGCGAATCTCGCGATGGGCCCATGATCCTCGGGCGTCGTGGGTCTCGAAAGCCCCAAAGCAAGGCCACAATAGCAGCGATGTTCTGGCTTGCCCGCTGAAGTTTGGGAGGGCTTCATCGTCCTCGATGATCCTCTGGTTCACGTTGCGGGCCACAGCGCGCGCATGCCCACCGTCTCCGTGGCGCTCGATCTCTCGCTCGAGCTCCACACATTCCTGCTCGAGCTAGAGCCATGCTTCCTCGATCTCTTGGTGCTGGGCCTTCAGCTGCTCTACCCGCAGGCAAGGTGCCCCCTACATCCCCCTTGACCTCATCGTTGAGGTCGTTCATTGAGGTAGCCTCTCCCTCATGGATGCTTTTGACATATGCCTCGGGGTACCTGCCATAAAACATTCATGAGAAGGGTGATGCCTCCCTGCGTGAGTGAGAGTCAGAGGGCGACCCGATTCTCTCTCGAGGAGGTCATGGAAAGATTCCACGATATATTCGGTCATCCCCACGAACTCGTCATTCGCGGGGGATGGAGGCGTGCGTTGCGCCACAAGGTGGCCAACGGTCTCTGTGGTGTTGTGGAGACCGGATGAGAGCGCTGCTGGGGCGCTCTAGATGAGGTATTCTATGGAGAGCATCTCTCCCCAGGCCAGCTACGTTATGACATTGGCAAAGGAGAAGGTGAGGTGGCCCAGGTCCTCCCAGAATGGTCGGGGTCCTAGGAAGGCACCGAGCTGGTGCTTGTAGCCTCCCGTAATTGAAGCTGAGGAGCTAGTCGCTCCTAGGGGCTCGGCCTCCGGTGCGTGAAGCCATAGCTCCTCGAGCACCTCGGCGATCGCGTCGAGGCCGGTGAAGTGGAGATGTTGGACGGCGACAGGATCCTACACCAACTCTTCCCCGTCATGAGGATGAAGTCTAGGTTCTTGAAGCGCACGTGCGTGCTCGGGACCCAGCTGACGCCGTGACTAGCCAACCGAGGCCTGATGTGGACGACGAGACGCGCAAAAATCCCCTACCTATCATGCCTATTGTTGGTGTTTTCGGACCACTGATGAGTAAATTTGTATTTGCGCGTCTGTCTTGGATGGTGTGCTTAGAGGACATAAGGGTTTATACTAGTTCAAGTGGAACATCCCTACATCCAGTTTGCTGCTGCTCATGTTACCGACACTTGGTTTGTAGTAGGGGTTACAAACGGGCTAGAGAGGGAAATGATCCCAAGTCTCTAGTGAAAGAAATCAACGGGTGCTGAGAGCTCGATCGCTGCTCAGCCGTGTGCTCGTGTCATGCTCTTTTGTTTTTATCTCATGGTTTGGTCTTGTGCCGATCTGGATCGATCCTCTTCATAGGGCGCCCTGCTTTCTATTTTATAGGCCAAGGGAAAGCGCGGGTTACAGCTAGGAAAAGGAGAAGAACGAGAGAGAGGAAGGCTTCCAGGATCACCGGGTCCATCTTCTCCTTCATGCAGGTCCCGCCGATCCTATAGATGTCAACAAGGGATGGCTCCACGTCGCGGCACTATCCGTCACTGGCGCCATGCGTAGGCGTCATCTATCGGTCATGGCGTTCCATCCTGTCCCGACAGACGTCATGGTGAACTGACACCCCTGTCCGCGTTCATACGATGGTTAGGCAGAACAACACTGGTACTCCCGACGCTGCTTCTTGATGTGAATCCTCAGGTATGACCGTCATGGCCTCGGGTTACATCGAGTCATGCCCATCTCTTCCCTAGTGTCCGACTTTTGACCCAGGCCCAAACGTCTGGACGTGGAGTGGTTGGCGGCGATATGGGTCCCCATCGGGCGAGACGGAGCCCACGACCCTTTGGGGTCGGGCGAGACGGAGCCCGCGACCCTTGGGGGTCGGGCAAGACAGAGCCCACGACCCTTGGGGTCGGACAAGATGGAGCATGCACCCAAGGGTTGGGAAAAACGGAGCCCACTGCTCGGGGTTGGGCGAGACGAAGCTCGCAGCCTCGGGGTCGGGCGCGACGGAGCCCGCGACCCTTGGGGTTCGGACGAGATGGAGCACGTACCCAAGGGTCGGGTGAGACGGAGCCCGTGGCCTCGGGGTCGGGCGAGACAGAGCACGCACCCAAGGGTCGGGCGAAATGGAGCCCACGGCTTAGGGTCGGGCGAGACGGGTCATGACCTGACGACCCGAGATTCGGACAAGATGGAGCACGTACCCAAGGGTCGGGAGAGACGGAGCCCGCGGCCTTGGGGTCGGGCGAGATGGAGCCTGTGGCCTTGGGCGAGATGGAGCCCGTGGCCTTGGGTGAGACCCCCGTGGCCTCGGGGTCGGGCGAGATGGAGCCCGCGATGCTTGGGGGTTGTATGAGATGGAGCATGCACCCAAGGGTCAAGCGAGACGGAGCCCACGGCCTCGGGGTCGGGTAAGACCCCTCCAGCCTCGGGGTCTGGCGACACGGAGCCAGTACCAAGGGGTCGAGCGAGACATGTTATTACGTCTTGCTCTGTCCGAAGAAGTTAGTGTGGGCACTAACTCCCTTGCTTTGGGTATCCCTAATATCGATACTCGACACCGTGCGTCTGCCGCCGCCCTGCACGCCGATTAGAGGCCATGCGGCACCTCCGTCAGGCTGGGCTGCCATGACAAGCGTGGCGTACTCGCGGGCGGTGGCCAGCAGGCGTGCGGCGGCGTGCGCGCTATGGCGGCGGCGGCTAGCAGGCCGCGGCGGCGCGGTGCGGCCGTCCTTGAGGGCACGGCACGGCCGGCCCCAGGAGCACGGGGCGCGCGCCAGGCGGAACCGGCGGTGCTGGCTTCTTGAGGCGGTGCGCCAAGCTCTGCTCGCCCTCCCTCTGGATCTCTCTGGCCTCGCTTGTTCCCTGTTCACGAACGTGGGCGTCGCCATTGACACCGACGCGGACGGCAACCGGCAGCAAACCGTGACGATCGCGGCGAGCTCGACCTCCTGCAGCAGCAGCGCCTAGTGCAACCGGCGGTGAGCTCCGCCCCGACAACCGCCACCGGCGTGCGCACGGGCTCCCCCCAGCCACCGCGGGCGCGCACGGGAGCTCCGTCCCGGCCACCGCCCTGACGCGCGGTGAGCTCCCCCAGCCACCGTACCGGCGCGCGCACGGGCTCCCCCTGGCCACCACAGGCGGGCACGGGGGCTCCATCCCGCCCACCGCCATGGCGCGCGACGAGCTCCCCGGCCACCGCGAGGGCGTGCGGGAGAGATCCCCCGGCCACCGCGACGGCGCGCGGCAGCTCCCCTGACCACCGCGACCGGCGCGCGGGCGAGCTGCCCCGCCCTCGCGGGACGGGCAAGCTCCACTCCGGCGACCGCGACGGCGCGCGGGCGACCGCGTCCACCCTCACCAGCGTCGCGCGCCTCTCCACCGCCACCCGCAACCCCACCATGGGCTTCTCCATCGTCTGCTGCATGGCCGCTGCGGGCACCCCGCCGTGCCTCCGCTCCTACGCCTCGACCCTCTTTGCCTACTGCATGCCAAAGACGCCGACAGCTTGGTCCCGCCAGTCGGAGAGAGAGAGGAGTATGAGAGTATGAGAGAAGGGTATTTTGGACACTTTCACTGGCTTGGCCCACATGTCAGTGCGGGTAAACGGCAAAAATTAGGCGGAAGGTGGATGAAATGTCGTGAAAGGCAAGAAAGTTTAGCATTATAGTACTAAGGTGCGTTCGAACTTTTTAATGCCCTGTAGATCCAGGATCATCGTGATGCCAGGTCGTTCGACTGTGGCATCTGCTCTATTCCTTTCGAGGGTGAAGTGTTCATGGCAAGTGCACGCTGCATCATACTTCAGCAACTTCCTGCGCGCGGCTAGCTTGAGTTTTGATAATTTTTTACGGCCTTTTGTGTTATTTTTCAGTGCAACAATGGACACGCCGCGTGCGCAAAGTGTTGCCTGCGCATAGACCGGAACTGCTGGGTCTGTAGGGAGCCAATCGGGGACGTCCGGTGCCGCCCGGTGGAGAGCATCCTTGCGGAGATTAACACGTATTGCAGGTCAGCAAGTACGGCTGCGAGGAGGTCGTGAAGTACGCTCAGAAGCGGAAGCACGAGGAGAGCTGCCCCTGCGAGAGCCGTTGGGCTGCCCCGTCGGCGGCGGCAGCTACCTCGGCGCGAGCATCGGCCTGTACGTCCACGTCCTGGACGAGCACCCCCACGAGGTCTCCTGTGTCTCCTACCTCCAGACAACCAAGGTGACGGTCCACAAGAGCGCGCCCTTCGGCCTGCTGGTGCCGGGGCAGGGCGACATGCTGCTGACACGCTCCCGCACAAGGGTGTTCCTGCTGCTCAACGGCGGCAACGTCCTGGCGGGGCGCTCCCTGTCCCTGGCCTGCCTCGGCCCGCGCCCGGAAGGGGACGTCGCTGGCATCAAGTACAAAATGGAGGTGCGCGGCACGGATGGAAGCGCGCACTCGCTGGCAACGATTTTTTTTATTTTTAACACTTTTTTAAATTAATTTTAAATCTAATACTGTTTTTTTCTTTCAAAACTAACATTTTTGTCCGCGTCTATTACTATGGCGTGGCGAAACGCTCGTGCCGCGTCATACATGATAACGTGACGAGAAAATGACACGGTAAAGTTCGGAGACGCTGACCGATGACGTGGCATCTCTGCGGCGAAACCGATCTTAGCGCATCAGCGACGCACCGCGCGGCAGCGACGCGCCGTGATCCCCTGCCCCTGGCCTGCCCGCGTGGGGCTCGATGCGCTGCTCCTCGGAGTAACGCAGCTGTAAACCTCAGACCAAGTACCAGTATGGTTCGACATCTTTTTGCAAGTTTAGATCGCAAGTTTTTTTACTCTCTTTCTATCACATCAAATCTTTGACACATATATGTAGTATTAAATGTAGATAAAAAAATAATTAATTACACAATTTGATTGTAAATTATGAGAATTTTTCAATCTTTCACATGAATCTTTGGACGTATGCATGAAGCATTATGCTATGATTAAACAATAATTATCAAGATAAAATTCGAAATAAACTTTTATAATATTAAATAGTTAGATTCTAACCCCAAATCTAAAAAAAAATGCTATGGTACCGTTTCCTAAAAAATTTCGGCAAAGATGGCGACCCTGCCAATAAGATAAAAAAAGATGGTAAGTACAGTACATAACTGTAGAGCCCAGACTCACAGGCTGACACAGTGAATTCATGAGGCTGTAAAGGTCCTGACCTACCCAGCTACTAGGAGCACCCTATACCGTAATCACAGGCAGCGGTAAAACAGGTGAGGTGAGCACGGGTTAAAAGTTTTTATTTAATAATGCGAGCAACCTGCCACAACAGCAAACTCCAGAGTACAGGGCTGCAGGGCCCAGTGACCGTCAAAGCAAAACTGCTCGCTGTAACCGGCTGACGACGGCGAGCATTCGTGGCAGTGTTTAGTTAGGCAAAGTTTGTACAGATAAATTTTGCATAGTAAAGATTTTATATTATAGTATTTTATTTGTATTTATGAATTATTGTTCAAACATTAATTAATTAGGTTCAAAAGATTCATCTAGCAAATAAAAGCAAAATGCCACTGTAATTACAGTTTTGATTTCATCGGCATTTAGGCGACATGTTTGGCATAATGCGAGCAACCTCCACAACAGCAACTCCAGACTACAGGGCTGCAGGGCCCAAACACCGTCAACTCCAAAACTCTCGCTGGAACCGGCTGACGACGGCGAGCATTCAGGGCGGTGTTCAGTCGGGTAAAATGGAGGTGGAGTTGCAGGAAGATTCTCTTTGCAGCTCCGATTTCACCTAGAGCTCCGATTCCAAACATTGACTAATTCCACCCGAAGAGTTCAGGTGGAGCAGCTCCAAACTGTGCAATTGGTTTTTGATTTCAAACAGGCATTTAGTACTCCATGTATGTACCGCAAGTTTGATGTGACGAGAAATCTTCTTTTTATATGATACATTTTTTAGGAGTTTGGAGTAACTTAACAAAGAAATACACGTACTGTACTAGTACTGGACATCTAGACTGACAGCTTGGTCGTATTGGATATTTCGGACATTTTTATATTGTGCGTAGATGACATTTTAAAATACTGAAAGTACAGAGGATGATGTTTAATTTTTCTTTAAAAAAAGGATATTCAGATCAGGGACCTCTTGTATGGAGTACAGTTGGCAGTATATATTTTCATAACTGGCGTGTGCAGGATTCCAGGTACTAGTGTGAGTGTCTGACAAGGTACTGTTAATGGTGACTACTCCTAATTAACTAGTGTTATGTAGCAAGGTTAGAGCAGGGACCTCCTGATCATAGGTCATAAGCCCACATAAGCTTGCCCTGTTTGCTTCGTACACACACATCACTATTGCACTTAACAGCTGAAGCAAGTAAAGCTCCGTCAGGGTGGAGCTCACATAACCAAGAACACACTCCCATGGAGCTCAAGTCCTCGGCCTCAACAAGAAGAGTAAGCAATCAAACAAGAAGAGTTACTACTATCTGTGGCGGTTAGTAACTCGAGAAAGACGGTTAATATTTTTTTTTGCTGGTTAGTTCATTTCTTTTTTTTTTTGTAACTTTGGGTAGTTTATTTTGAGTTGGGTACTCCCTCCGTTACAGACATAATATAAATCAAGGTTTGATGAAATTCTATCTTTTTAGGTAGTTGTACTCTATTTTTTCGCTGAATAAATCAGACCTTATAGTTATCTTAAGTCAATATTTTAAGTTTGATCATATTTATAGGAAAGAGCGCTTAGATTTATGACACCACATTAGTATAATTAAAAACACCGTAAACTATATTTTTATAATATACTCATTCAATGTCATAAACATTTGTATTTTTATACACATTTGGTTAAACATAGATTTTTTTTTATATTTAAGATAACTTTAGAAATTGATTTATTTAGAAACGAAAGGAATATGATGTTGTAACTACCGTGGGTCCCCTAAATCCTGTCGACTCTAGCGTTTTGCATTTTGCATACGTAAGCCTAGAGTGCTATTTTTTTCCCACGTACTTCCTCCATCCCAAATAATACATGTATCAATTATTAAAAAGTCAAAACTTAAAACAATAGAAATTAGTATCGATATATGTATCTTTAAATAAGTTTATTATGAAAATATATTATATGTTTAATTCAATGACAATAAATATTCATCATGAATATTAATACATTTCTATATATAGTTGGAACACTGCCGTGGCCGCGGGTATCGCGAGAAGTGGCGTTGGGGAGTAAAAGCACGCTTGGGGCCCCAACCCAAGCTTGAGGAAAGAAAGAAACTTTCTGCGCGTCCTAGAGGTCAGACGGCGATGGTGGAGGCGGAGGCGTGCAGGTGCAGCAGGGCCAACCGGGCACGGCAGTGTAGTTCATGCAGGTGCGCACGCGCGACACGCAGCCGCGGCGCCCGTGCCCTGCGCGGCACAGGGATGGGATAATTATATTAAGGCCATGTTTAGTTTCCAAATTTTTTTTGCCTCCTACAGTAAAAGAGCATGTTTGGACACATGCATGGAGTACTAAATGTAGACGGAAAAAAAATTAATTGCACAGTTCTCGGTAAAATCGCGAGACGAATCTTTTAAGCCTAATTAGTGCATGAAAAGCCTTAAGTGCTACAGTACCCGCATGTGCTAATAATCGATTAATTAGTATCATTAGATTCGTCTCGTAGTTTTCTGATGAATTCTGTAATTTGTTTTTTTATTAATATCCAAAAACCTCTCTCAACATTCTTCCAACACATCTGATGTGACAAAAAAAATCTAACTCTCGACTAAACACACCGTAAAACTCGGCCCTGCAGCCCTGTAGTCTGGAGTTTGCTGTTGTGGCGGGTTGCTCGCATCATTAAATTAAAACTTTTAACCCGTGCTCACCTCACCTATTTTACCGCTGCCTGTGATTTCGGTATAGGGTGCTCCTAGTAGCTGGGTAGGTCAGGACCTTTGCAGCCTCATGAATTCACTGTGTCAGTCTGTGAGTCTGGGCTCTACAGTTATGTGCTGTACTTACCATCTTTTTTTTTAATGTTCTGGTAGTGGCTGGCTGGCTGGTGCTGGCCAGCCCTCTCCTTTTATCACTGTTTATATAAACAATATCTTTTAATAAAAATATTATTTTTTTCTCATATCAAATTAGTCAACAGTAATAATTTATGATCCAGCCAACATTACCGAGGTCGCCATCTTTGCCGAACCATACTGATACTTGTTGCAAAAAGGTGACGAGAAGCTTCTCTTTCCTCATTTCCATTTGGTCTGAGGTTTGCAGCTGCATTACTCCGCGGAGCAGCGCATCGAGCCCCGCGCGGGCAGGTCAGGGCCAGGCGATCAGGACCGTCGCTGCTGTGTCAAAATCGGTGGCGCGGTATATTTTGCTATGTCATCGGTCAGCGTTCTCGCTCTTCGTCACGTTATCCTCTCGTAGCATCACCATATATGGCGTGGCATAGGTGTAGGCGCGGTCAAAAACGTTAGGTTTAGAAAAAAAACAAACTATGTTAGATTTAAAATTAGTTTACAAAAAGTGTTAAAAATAAAAAAAATCCTGGCAGCATTGAAAATGGAACCGATATTTTCCGACCGTATTTGAGACCGAATTAGTTTAAAGGGGTTCAGATCTGTCCGTATCTGAATCTGGATATTCAACATCCAATACCGTATCCGTATTTGAATACTCAAATCGTATATTTATGATGTTAATATCCAATCATATTCTATCCGACATAATTGATACTATCCATATTTCAAATCCAAACCTAGACAAAAATATAAAAACAAATATGATATCCGTCCGTATCCCTATCAGTTTTCATCCCTGCTAGCTGGTGGCGACGGCGCCGTGCATCCGCCAGCTCGAGGGCTTTGAGGCCAAGAAGTTCCTGTTCGTGCCGGATGCGGACTGGGGGCCTTCCGCTAGTGTCTCCGTCAGCGTTCGTATCGGTTGACAGGGCCTCCGGACTTGCTGCTGCTGATTCCGTTCGTCCGGGGCGGAATGCCACCAGTTGCGCTCTCGATTCACAAGTTCTGTTGGCTGCTGCATGGTTAGCTTGTAAATTTCAATGGGGTTATTATTAGTTGTTCGTCATTAGTGGCCATGGTCTACTTATGCCTACTTATGACCATGGTTTCTAGTTCCTAGTCTTATCAGGGCATCAGGCATGCTTTTGTTGCACTGGGATGTTGCCGGTAGAAAGAGTTGTTTTGCCCTTGGGTGATGGGCTTCTCGAATCTGAACTTGGTGTGTTTGTCTTGGTCCTACCGTATGCTTGTTCTCTGCATGTATGTTGTGTGCATGTATGTGGTGGTATGCCGGTATTGGAAGATGATGGTCCTCCATATTGTGTGTACTAATGGACAACTTCCTGTGTTCATTTGGATAACTCGATGATTTTCATTTGAACTTATCAGCCCGGCTTATCAGTCATGGTACAATGTTTTTCTTTCACAACAAAACGGCATCAGCCGATTTATCAATCACAGAAACCGAATAGTTCCATGGTTTATACACAGTGTCGGATTATGGGTCCTAAGATTTTTTTAGGCCTGAAGCCAAACCCAAAATTTGGCCCCTTAATAGTAGTAGTAGTAGTAGTGATGTAGATAAATGCATCTAATGTTACCCATAATAGGCACTTAACATATATTAAAATTAATAGCAATATTTATATAAATGTTTATCATATTTTTCTTAAAACTTACTCCTGGCCTTCTTAAAGCAAACTACTATAAAAACGATTTTAGGAGACTGTGGTTTTATTTTTATAGATGTCATTTTTATCCAATCGTCTATGTAAATCATTTCATCGACAAATGATTTTAGAGGATAATAAAATGATGTGTCCGCCTTCAAAAATTGATTTTTGGATCATCTTTCTGAAAATCAATTTCAGAGACAGGCCAAGTAAAGTGCTGACTATCAGTTTCACCAAAACAGCCCCACAAACAACTCCCCACAATCGCCACCTCTTGTCTCGTCTTCACCGCTCTGGCAACCTCGGTCTCATCCTTATGAAATTTACCTGGAGTTGATTTGCGGTAGCCATAACAAGCTTGTGTCGACCACAAACTAACTTGAATTTGTTAGCAACGGTAGTGCGAAGCAGCTTGAAGACTTTTTTGTTCTAGCCATTGACCAGCTCCTATCAACTCGAACCAGAAAAGAGAAGCTTACCCCATATTCGACTTGTTTGGCTTTTTTTTTAGCTGGAACAGTGTTTTTCTCTCACAACAATTCAGCCAGAACAATATTTTTCAGCCAAAATTCTGCCAGCCGAACAGTGTTTTTTTTCAGCCAGATATCACGTATTGTCAGTCTCAAGCCTAAATATCACGTATTTAA
Organism: Miscanthus lutarioriparius; assembly: GCA_904845875.1. Taxonomy (NCBI): domain Eukaryota; kingdom Viridiplantae; phylum Streptophyta; class Magnoliopsida; order Poales; family Poaceae; genus Miscanthus; species Miscanthus lutarioriparius. Next base: position 98,209,404 of record CAJGYO010000005.1, read on the forward strand.
AACTTCAAGAAAGCTCAAACTAATTAAGCATAAGTAGACATTCATGGCCGAGACTGGATCGAGGGACTAAAATTTAGTAGATGTCATATCGGGTATTTGATAATAATTAGAAAGACTAAACATGAGTCTAATTAGGTTTAATAGATTTGTCTCGTAAATTAGTCTTAATTTATGTAATTAGTTTTATAATTAGTCTACGTTTAATACTCCAAATTAGTGTCAAATATCCGATATGATAGGGACTCAAACACCCCCTAATGTAAGCTGACTAGAAGTAGAACTAGTCCAACATCCAGACGAACATGTGTGAATAAAAAAAGAGAAGAAAGAATAAGCTCAAGAGAGAGCCTGGTGGGTCCTGCAGGTGCTCGTGATGACAAATAGGAGAGATGTATCTGTTTGATTAGGATTTCTAGCTATTTAGGTTACCTTAAAATTTATATCAAAATTGTGCATATGTCATATAAAATAAGAGAGATGCAGATAGCATAGAATAGTTTTAAATTTGACCATACAAGATATACGTCACATTGCAATGCATGGACATATTTGCTAGTTATCTATAATTAGTCAAACCTAATGTACTAAAACATGACACTGTCCTAAAATTACATTCTTTATAAGACGGAGGTAGTATCTTATATCTTATAATAAGTCAAAATTTATCAACTTTGATTAAGTTTTTCAAAAATAACATTTCAATAACAAATAAATGCACTCAGGGTAGTACCTATGAATTGGAGGCCTCTGCGCGAAACACGTGTCCGGCCTTAATAATTAAAAAATAGTCTATACTTAATAATAAAGAATCAAAAAATTTATCCATCAATTTTTTCGTCTATCCATTTTTTTCGTCCACCTCCCCTTAACTACCGATAATCGAGAGTTTCTTGTGTCTAAACTTATATGACCCTAGATAGTTAGGATAAATAGATCTCTACGAGCCTGAATAAACTGAATTGGAATAGGAATCCTATTCAAATAGAAAATAAATTATATAAAATCTTATTTTACTTTTTATATAGCAAAACGTCTTTTCAACCTGGCTTTTTATTTCCCTTAATATAATACGTCCACCATATTGCATTGATGCCTGCAATCCGAAGTTTGTGCCTGAACAAATAGACCAGTCCTACCACGATACGTTGGCGTTGGCGCCGGGCAAGAGACCGAGTCCTCCTCTAGATGCATTAGCTTGGAATCAATCAATAATAAACAAAACAAGAAGCAAATTTTCTCAAAGTATTATTTTTGCAGCCCTCCCGCATCTTTTTATACGTTGGTTTTGTGCCTCCGTACAATCTGCATTTGCCGTTTCAAATTCTGGTTTGCCTTCTGATCCATACATGTCCGTTTCAAATTCGTTCTCTGTTCTTCTATGTTCTTTCCGTTTCTATCTATGAAATCTGATTTCTTTCCACATGTTCCTCGGCTCAGTTAGTTTTTATTTTAGATAAAAAATTACAACGTGTATAGTCGGGTGCTCTCCTCTGTCCAACCAGCTTATGCGGCCACAACGTTCCAAGGCACAAAAACTTACAGTGGAGATGCTAGGGAAAGAGGAATAAATTATTAGCATCATAAAAAAGATTTATCTATAACTAATAATAAAGAGTCAAAATTTCTACCGTACTTTTTTTCTACCTCTTCCTTCCGTATATTCCTTTTCCGGTCTATGTTCAATCCATATTTCAGTCCGCTTCCCAATTTCTGTCGCACTCTTTTTTTTTGCCTGATCCTTCCATTTTCCTTTCTGAGTCCATGTTCAACCCACGTTTCAGTTCGCATTCCGTCTCTATTCCGTCCGTGGTTTTTTTTCCAGCACATCCGAGTCCCAATGACAAAAACACCCACAACTGTAAGCTTGGTCTCGTGACAGTGTCAGTTCACGGTTACAACAAACGGAGATTAGGAGTGGGGAAGTGAATAGATAGAAATACTAGGTTCCAAATGTAAAGATGCAGAGAGAATGGTGGGAGGACCTTAATGGTTTTTGAAATAGAACCAAGTGGGCCTCTTCCGGAGGGCTTCTTTTTTAATCTGGGTTGAATTCTTGCAGTTGGACCGGCTTCGTTGTGGGCTGGACTAAGCCCATAAAAGCTGTTGATAGAATATCGTCGGCAGTCCTCCGAGGGGTATTCCACGAAGGTAGATTGATCGGCAGAGAAGCGTGTGATCAAGAACAAGAAGGCAACAGAGACACACGAGTTAGACAGGTTCAGGCCGTCAGTATGACGTAATACCCTACTACTGTGGTCTGTTGGTTTTATATTAGCTATTGTATGATATTGCGTGAGTTTGGAGAGGGTCCCTACCCGCCTTATATAGTCCGGGGAGCAGGGTTACAAGTCGGTTAGATCTGAGAGATAACCGGAAATTAATAACTGATAACAGAAATTTTGGGATCATACATATCCAAACAGATCTCGTAGTATCTTTAGGATATCTTCCCAATGTCTTGCGGGAGGCGCCGAGCAGAGTCGTGCCCCTGCAAGGCTTCGTCTTGTGGGCTGGGCTGCTCCTAGGGGCGCAGCCCATGTGGTCTACCGTGGGTAGGGAGGCCCTGCCAGGTACCACACCCCAAAAGGGGGATTCGGAGGGTGTGAGATCTGCTAACCCGAGGTCCAGCTCCTTTAGGGCTCCGGTGAAGAGGAGATTCAGAGCGCTCCCACCATCGACGAGCACTTTTTTGAAGAGCACCTTTTGGACAATTGCGTCGAGGACGAGAGGGAAACACCCTGTGTAGGGGATGTCCGCCCACTGGTCGGCCCTGCTGAAGGTGATGGGGACCTCGGACCATAGGCGATAGCTGGTGTTGGCGGCGGTGTCTTCCGTAGTGACGGCGAGCACCCGTCATGCGGCGAGCTTCCGTTCTCTTCTGCTCTCGGTGGAGGCGAGGCCCCCGAAGATGGTTGCGACCACCTTGTCGTGGTCCTAGAAAGCATTGTTATTGCCCCTAGGTGGTCGGCGGCCTCTGGCTCCGTCGTCAGTGTCGTCGTCCAGCCTTTTGTCCTAGAACTCCTTAGCCAAGCCAAGGCAGTTCTTCATCTTATGTTTAACGTTCTTATGGAGAGGGCACGGGCCGTCGAGGATCTTCTTGTATTGCTCATCGTAGTTGCTCTTGGCCAGAGGTTCATTGACGACAGCGACGATGTCATTTGGTCGGCGGCGGCGATTTTGGCTAGACTTGGGTCCTTCAGGCCGATCACGGCCGCTATCGCGGTGGAAACTACGGTCGTCGTAGCGGCGGTCATTGTGGCATCGGTCATCGAGACGGTCGTCATAGTGGCGTGTTGGGCGATGAGTGCCCGCATCTTTGTTGAAGCGCACCTCGGCTTCCTCGACGTCGGCGTACTGGTTGGCAGTCGTGATCATCTCGCCAATCCCTGTTGGTGACTTGCGGTTGAACTTGTAGCGAAGCTCGCGGTGGTGGAGTCCTCGAATGAAGGCGGTGATGACCTTAGCTTTCGTGATGTTGGGAATAGAATTCCTCATCTCAAAAAAGCGTCAGATGTAGCTACGGAGGAGCTCAGACGGCTTCTGGTTGATGCGGTTCAGATCATGCTTGGTGCCCGGCCGAGTACACGTAGCCATGTAATTATCGATGAAGACTTTTTTCAGCTCTTCCTAGGATCCGATGGAGTCCGGGGCAAGGCTTGTAAACCAGCTCATGGCGGCTAGCGTGAGCATGATGGGAAGATAGTTCACTATGACACTGGTGTCTCCTCTGGCGGCGCGGACAGCAGTGGCGTAAGCCTGTAGCCATTGTGTCGGGTTCATTCTTCCTTCGTAGGGCTCAACCCCAGTGATCTTGAAACCATGGGACCACTGAAGAGTTCAGAGCGCCCTCGTGAACGCTGGCGGCCCTTCGGGGTTGTGGTCGGCGTCGGGATCTGTGGCATTGCCGACATCGATCGGCTCGAGAGCTGAGTCTGGGTTTCTGTACTCTAGCTCGTACTCCTGACGATGGCGTACTTCTTCTTCGTGGCGACTGAAACGGCGTTCATCGATACGCCGTCGTGCATCTTGAAGATTGTTGAGGTGCACTTAGACGACCTGGTCGACCTCTTGATCGTGTTGGCGGTGATGTTCGATGCGGTTGCCCCTAGATCTGCCCTGGAGGGGTTGCCTGTCGTCGCGGTGCTGGTCGGTGAAGCGACATGGGCGGCGATCGGTTCTTGTGGCGACTGATCGGCGAATCGAAGTGGTGGAGTAAGGTCTCTGATCTTAGCGGATCTCGTTGACTTGGCAATGCACCGCTTTAAGCATTGCGGCGACCTTGGTGTCCTCCGGTGTCTGCAGGAGCCAGGCGAGCTCGTTGGCGGCCACCGCCAGATTGGCGCTTAGGGTCTTATAGATGTCGTGGCCATCAACGCGAACAAACTCATCGTCGAGGTTGCATTGGAGTGGCCTTCCTTGCGAATCAAGTTGCTGCTCGGCCATCGCGAGAGCAATCTTGTTTGCTCGGCGCTACGCATGATTGACGTTCTGGTTCTCACGGGCGGTGTGTTCCTCCTCGATTTCGCCGTCCCGAGGGGGACTGTCGACGCTGACGTTGAAGATTGCGCCACCACGGAACGGGGGTGGAAGAAGTAGTTCGGTGGTGGTTTCAACGGCGGTTTCCATAGATCCCTGGCACTCGGAGTCCGGATTCTCCTCTAGGATGGTTTGGAGGGATGCTCCGGGACGTCGGCTGACGTGCAGCATGTTGACGGCCGGTGGAAACTAGTCGATGAGCTAGTCGGCGAGAGGATGGATATCTCCAACCTGGTCGGCGAATTTGCCCCTTAGGGCATCTTGGTAAGCGGCGGCGTTGATGAACCTAAAGGGTAGGGCCATAGCCCCCGGAGTTTTCCGAGCAGCCTCCGATAGATCCGGATCGGAGGGTGGTCGGCACTGAACCAGAGTGTCCAGAGCTGATTCGGTGACGGAGAGGCAATCGGTGAGCTTCAGACCAACCCGATCGATAGATGCGATCAGATCATCATTGTTGATCTGCCTCCTCTGGTAGCGACAAAGCGGGCAGTGAGTCGTCGATGAAGGCGACCTCGGAGGCAGTTCCGAGATTAGATCTGCAACGCGGGGGGGTGATCGGCGCAGAATTGATCTACACTAGCTCGAGGAGCTCTCCGACTCTATCAGCGTTGATGATCCACGAGATGGATCCAACCGTGAAGATCTGGCCGGGCTACGGGAGGGACGAAGAGCCTGCAGAAAAAGCCATCTTGCTCGACAAGGAAACAACACACAATCCCCTACTTGGCGCGCCAACTATCGATAGAATATCATCGGCAGTCCTCGAGGGAGTATCCCATGAAGGTAGATTGATCGGTAGAGAAGCGTGTGATCAAGAATAAGAAGGCAACAGAGACACACGAGTTAGATATGTTTAGGCCGTCAGTATGATGTAATACCATACTCCTGTGGTCTGTTGGTTTGTATTAGCTATCGTATGATATTGCGTGAGTTTGGAGAGGGTCCCTGCTCGCCTTATATAGTCCGGGGAGCAGGGTTATAAGTCGGTTAGATCTGAGAGATAACCGAAAAGTAATAACTGATTACAGGAATCTTGGGATCATACATATCCTAACAGATCTCGTAGTATCTTCAGGATATCTTCCCGGTGTCTTGCCCCGCAAGGCTTCGTCTTGTGGGCTAGGCTGCCCTAGGGGCACAGCCCATGTGGTCTACTATGGGTATCCGGGGTCGTACCCCCCCACACACAAGCCTTTTTTTTTCTTTTGTTTTTCTTTTCATTTTCTATAAAAACAAAGATCTTTGTAAAATTCGCCAAAAATCATAGAAAAATTAGAAAAATGCCAAACCAGTTTTTTAGCTTCACAAAATGTGATCTATCCATAGATGTTATGAATATTGTTAGGTTGTACTTTGTCTATAGGTGTGTTCAATCATCATTGCATATGTTGCATGTATATAGGTTCGGCGATGACCAAGAATGTGCCACCTATGTTTGTTTGCGCATTAAGTTTTGAGGAAAAAGATTTACACCATCTCATCTGATGCAGTTTTGATTAGAAACAAAACTTATTTTTATTAAAATATGGATTAGTTAATTGAACAACTAATTATTTCGTGAACTAAAATCTTGACAGATTATTGTCTAATGAAATGTAAACAAATGTATTTATGTAATTCCTAACGAGGGCTGCCGTGTGAAAAATCAAGAGAGGTCTCCCATCATAATCATTGGCGCACAGATTAAACCTTTACACATCGACAACAAAGTTAAGGAGGTTGATATGATGTGTCAAAAAACCTACAAAGATCGATATTGAGTCATAGAAACACATGGGTAGTATGAAAATTAAAGTTATGAATTATGATATATTTATATCTAAATAATTATGCACTTTGCAACGGAAGAAAAAATATACCAAGGTGTATTTTAATTCGATACAGGTTTAATATGACATTGTTATTTATTGTCAGCACTAACTTATGTTATGGATGTCATGGTCATCACAAATAAATTATAATTAAAATATAAGTAGGTATATACCATTCACGTTATCATTTTGCATGAATGTTTAATAGTTTTTTTCTCCTGTTGCAACGCACGGAGTATATTAGCTAGTATAACTAAAGTATCAGAATTATTTACTCTGGCAGTTGAAATCAACCTTCACGCATAGGAAATCAGAAGTGTAGCACACAGAACACATATTTATACTAGTTCAGGTACATGTAAAGATGGCAATGGGCATAGACTACCCACGGGCCGGGCACGGATATGGGTGCCAAAATGCATCCGCGGGCACGGTGAGGACAGAGATATAAAACAAACGGGCATTCGTTAACGTGTAAGAAAATAGCCTACCCATATCCACAAACCCACCTTAGTTACTTGACAGGTGGGGTCACTACAAACCAAGTATAAATTGGAAAACAGAAGCCTTAGTTTCATTCCATCCCCACCCCTATCGCCGTATACCCTGTTTGTAAACTAATTTTAAATCTAACACTATTTATTTTTTTATTTTTAACACTTTTTGTTAACTAAACTATTTTTTATTTTTAACACTTTTTGTAAACTAATTTTAAATCTAACACTGTTTAATTTTTTTTCTCCAAACTAACATTTTTGGCCCGCCTATTTTCCTGGCGCACGGTGAAATGCCTGTGCCGCGCCATGCATGGTGGCGCGGCGAGAGGGATAACGTGACAATGACCGAGGCGCTGCAGAGCCGGATAAAAGGGCCACAGCCCAGTCCCGCCTACCTACCGCACCTTCGCCTGCCTGGCCGCATGTCCGCTAAGCCTTCGCGCTCGCCGCGCCTGCCTGCCACCACTCCCAAGTGCTGTCGGCACCCGGCCCTCTGTTGCCGCCTCCCTCCCTCCCTCCCTTCCCTTCCATTCCCTGGCCGCCTCCCTCTCTCCTCGGCCTCGTTCAAGGTAATGACGCACTTTTTATTTTTGTTTGAATGCTGGATTGAAATATTATGAATGGGAGTTAAGGTTAGGAGGAAAATTATATTTGGGAACTATGGGCTATGGTTTGGATGAAGATATTAGTTTGATTTAGTCGATGTCAAGGTTAATTATTTAGTTAGAAGTATGTTTACCTTGTATATTTTTATTGCTATAAGTGTTGGTTATATTATTTGAGTTGCAATGCAAATGATTATATTTTACATTAATTTGCGTTGTGTTGATTGATATTTAATTTGAACCATTTTATTAGATGGAAGACATGTTTTGAGAGCAGTTGTGGCAAAAACGGGGTCGTCCTAGAGAATTATACCCCAACGAGTCTAACAAAGATGCCCCTATCCCTCCTGACCTCCCTATCCCTAACTATGACTGTGGTTGTCCGGTCGACGTGTTTCAATCGAGACATCCGGACATAGCGGCTCGTTGCTTCTACACATGCAGTCGTTTTAATATAAGTAATTGTTTCCGTATGTTTTTTTTCTTCATTTGTATTACTAGGTTACTAATATTTTGTTGAAATTTTATTGTGTAGGCCCATAAGAGGTGCTTTTTCTTTCAGTGGATCGATGGTGCAGACAAGTTTGACTCTAGGTACCTCCTTTTCGACGATTGGAGGAGAGGGCAACATCCACGAGAGCACTTCGAGCGATGGGTTCCACCTCCCCCTAACCCCCTCCAATAACAGCTAAGGAGAAGCACTTAGCCATAGTTAGACGACTCGAGGAACCTCCTCTGTGCAATTTGTGGAGATCAAGCTATGATAAACCCTGAGAATACATTGTTGTTTGTGTGTCCAAACAAGCATGAAGTAAGTGTAAAGTGTATGTGTTGAAATGTTGAGCTATATGTGTTCATGTACTAATGTCACCTTATTTAGGTATTTTCAATGGCGAAGTGTCATTTCAAGGAGTGGTTGTATGGTCCTAAGAACCAATGGCCGAAAGAACCACCAAAGGTTAAGGAAAAGAAGAAAGAAAGGGTAATTTACAAAGCACCTCCTATCATGTGCGAATGTGGTGTTAAATCCAACTATGGCCTAGTCCCTTTGGAGCTTGGAATAGGCCATTATTGCGGCCATATGGTTGACTACGATGAGGTTAGTTATTTTTGTGATAAAATGAAATCGTATTTTGTTTCTTTTGCTAAGACATATATGATATAATTTTTTTTGAACAGAGCACTAGGAAATGCAGGTGGGAATGTTATGATGGTCAAGCTAAGTTCTTGGATGAACTGAAGGGGAGACAAGTAATTGCATGGAAGAGGGGATATGGACCTAACTACGTTAACCTATTCATTAAACATCACAAAGACAAGATGGGCGCGGTATTCGTAACCCGATCGATGTTGGGCTTGACAAATGGGGATTGGAGAAACGGAGGGTTTTAGAGGAGAGAGCAAGCAAGGAGGCAAGGGAGGAGACAAGAGTACAGATGCAGGTCTTGAACGAGCATGTTGTTGCATTATGTGCTAGTGAGTGCTTGAAGGCCATTTTTTCGTTACCCGATTTTAAATGTAATATAATCACGTTGCTAACTGATCGCATTTTATACATAAAGGGATTGGATGCAGCGAGGAACATGACAAAGAGGTGGCTCGTGCAAGGTATGAGGAAAAGAAGTTAGATGAGCACAGAATGCGAGCTGGTCGTACCGTTCAATCACCGATTGTGTTGTCTGATGAGGGGGACGAGGATGAGGATGACACTGGCAGACTCAGCGAGCTCATCGATCTAGCAGAGGCGGGCTTATAGGCGGAGGAGGCTGAGGACGACACTAGCAGACTGAGTGAGCTCATCGCTCTAGCAGAGGCGGACTTGCAGGCGGAGGAGGATGATGACGCGTTCTTCACTCAGGCCGTAGGGGCCGCAGATGAAGCGGAGACCGCTTACTACAGGCGAAAGGCAGATCAAGGCAATGTAGGTGACCCTAGCCATAGCAGCAGGGTTGTGGTAGAGGATTGGTACTCGGACGACGAGTTGCTTACTCAGTATGTTTCTAACTGAGGGTTTTTTATTGCGCCGTCTGCTAGTTCCATGCTTTATTAATGATCAATGTAGCTATGTACTAGAACTTTCATTGTGTTGTCTTATTTTCCTTTTGAACTATTGATGTATTGTACCCATGTATCATGTACTCGGATTACCCATGGTCGATCTTAAGTGATCCCATCCGTTTGTCACCCTCCGACCCATCCGTTTGTCGCTCTCCGATGCATCCAAGTTTTTTAATAATAGCGAATGCGTTGAGAATTTCTAAAACGAATAAAATCGAATGAAATTATTTCGAATACGGTTGGCTGGCATATATATCTTGCATGTTTTCCATGTATTTTAAAATAGTATCGTGTAATTTATGTTATTAGCATCAGATCAATGTAAAATAACAAGGCCCACGGCGCGACACGTTTGGCAGATCGATGTTCTCGTTTGGCACGCAACCCTAAGCCTAGGTTCTGCCATGCCATAGCCCATGGCGTGGTAGTGACGCGCCAAGGCCCACGATGCAACAGGACCAGGACGCAGACAGCAGCCGACCAGCAATTCCCTCAATTCCTATTGAATGGGAGCTGTTGTCGGTGCTGTACACAACTACAAGTGCTGCCGCGACGCTTTGAAATGAATATGAAGCAAATAAATGGAGTCCGTGCACAAATTGACAAGTTGCCACATAACATTTTTATTGGTTCATGAGTTTACAAGTTTCAGATGACAATATTCGTTCGATATAAGTTCGACATAACCAACTAAGTCCTAGGAGTGTAAGGATCCCTCTGCCTCTTCGGATTTGTAGGCAACATAGTGGGAGTGTAGCCAACGTCAGTGTGAGGCAAGGGCACCCTGCGTCGGTGTCAGTCAAGAAGTGTGCTCGGTGCGGGTCATCGTACTCCACCTCAAGAAGGGGGTACAACTGGTGCTGCATGGGAGGGGCCATCGTGTTACAAATTGATAAACAAATGGTTAGAGTATTCAAATTAACAATATTCAAATTAACATTATGTAGCGTTGCAAAATTTGAACTACTTGTTATGTAATACGAACACAATATGAAAGCACATGTATATATTCAAAGTAACATTAACAATATGAAAGCACCTGCTACCCTCGTCTTCTATGCATGCTAGCCTTGTGACCAGGGACTTTGCAAACAGAGCAAAGATTCTTGCCATGGGTCTCGTTGAAGTCTCCCCCTTCATACATGTCTTCACCATACCCTCTCATAGCGTCCATGTCCCCCCGTGAGTCACTTCTTCTTCCTTCTACCCTTCCCTACCTTCATTAGATCCGGATGCGGCACGTAGTCATAACCATTATAAGGTGACCACTGTGTCAAGTCAAGGTATGGCTCGAAGCTCATCTCCCAAATACTAACGGTGTTCGAACATAGATACAAGGGTGACATATATGGCAGATCCTCATAGTTGTACCCTCGAAGCTTGTAGGCCATGATCATATGAGAGCAAGGGGCATGCATTATCTAAGGGACGTTGCAACTACATTCTACCTTTTCAAGATCAACTTGGTAGTTTCATCCACCATAACGTTCACCGCCCAAGCTTGTGCCACCCTTGCCCCATACACTAAAGATATGGTGGCGGGGTCCATACGGCTCGGCGGTGTGCTGCTTGGTCAATTCCTCAACCTCCTTCAAATGTTCTGCTACGCCCTTTCCAAAATGCCCCTACTCAGCTATATTCCTCTGCGCAAGTTTCCACCTCTTGACAAAATATTCGTTGCACTTATGAAAGGAGAACTCAACAATTCCAGATACAGGCAACGATCGAACTCCGGTGAATACACGGTTGAAGGACTCTGAGGAGTTAGTGGTCATGATGCCATACCAGAAACCCCCCTCGTCATATGCTAAAGCCCACTGAGCCTTCTGTTCTATTTGCGCCTCTAACCAGGCCTTTCCCGCTTCATTTATCATCTTGCCTAGTTCTCTCTTTGTCTCCTTGAACTGATGCTATGTACGTACATAATATAGAGCCTTTACCTTGTCACATACCTCCTACTTCCCCTAACACCGCCAAAAATTAGCGACAAAGTGTCTCATGCACCATCTATGCACTAGAGGCGGGAACCCATCTATATGCTCAGCTGCAGCATTAAGAAGCCCTGGGTGATAGTCCGAGATCAAACATATAGTGCGAGATGGGCCAAGCACTTGTACACGTAGAAGCCGCATGAACCATGACCATGATTCATTGTTCTCTCCCTCTGCCAAAGCAAATGCCATGGGTACTATCTAGTCCTCAGGATCAATAGCAATAGCCATCATCAAGGTGCCCTATACTTTCCTGTTAGGAAAGTGCCATCAACAAGTATGACTGGCAACAAAACTGGAATGCATGTTCCGTTTGCTTGAACGACCAGAACACACGATAGAGGACATGCCTCAATGGGTCCCGAAAACACATCCCTTCGGTGTCCACAAACCATTTCAAGCCAGGGTTGAAGTAATGCATTGCACATAAGATGTGGGGCACCCTGTTGTACGCTTCCTCCCAACTACCCCAACGAATCGCCAGGGCAATTTGCTTAGCACGCCAAGCCTTTCCGTACTTCACATCGTACTTAACGAATCCAGATATGGACTGTTGTAATGAAGACACCGAAATGTCGTTTTGTCATCAACGAGCCCTAATATACGACGGGCAAGGTAACGTGCAGTGAGCTGCTGATGATTTTCCTTCCCCCTATTTGTTAGGCAAGTGTGGGGTTCGATAACTTTAATTATCCTCCACTTGCCATCACTCTGTCTCTTTCGTGCATTTAACCTCCACATACAACCGTTTTTGCATATCACGTGGTACCTCAAGTCCTGGTCCGAATGAGTGACGTTGTACGGCCTATGGTGATACACAGCATAGTCCTGAAGGAAGAGCTTCATCTCTGACATTGTATTGAATATCATCCCCTTCCTAAGGGTTTCTTTCTCATGGTCATATAATGATTTTCTACACATCTGGAGATCGGTATCACAAACTGCCATATCCGTCATGTTGACATACCTATAGTTCGGAACACCCCTGAAAGGTACGTTCATCGACCTTAGTTGCTCAAGCTCAGTCGCTGTGTAAGGTGGTGGTGGAACATATTGCTGCACTTCGCTAATTCTGCCCCATCAATCATAGGGGGTATCATCTGCTGGCAAATCTGTGACTAGTAGACCCTGAGCCTGGATAGCATGCAAAACCTCAGTTGGTACTGGTGATGGCATACCATGAACCAGTACTGGCATGGCATCAACTGGTGTGGGCATAGCATGTCTATCTCCCTGGTCACCATCTGAATTGTCCGAATCACTGCTAACTACATCACCGACCCTGTCCTCCTCCTCTTGCTCCTCCTCTTCCAGTTCGAACTTGTTCACATCGAAATCATTGCTTATACAGCCTACTTGACTTGAATGAAACTGCTCCTGCGTCAACTAACTGTCCAAATCCATGTTAGCCTGAGCTGCTTCCCCTTCAACCCCCAATTCTTTCTCATTGCCTCCAACACCGTCAATGGATGGCCCGTCCTGAACACCCTACATCCTGTACCCATTCTCCACCACCACCTCAGCCATAGGCACATTGGAACCTTGGAGCACCCTAGTGTAGCGGGACCAGTGAGTAGGGTCACGCAAGGGCATGATGACATAGTGTGCTCTAGTCTTCCCAGTATCAAACCTCCCCTTCAGTGTGAAATCACCGCCAAACTTTGCATTCAAACGGACATAAAGGTCGTTGAAGCTAGGAGGTTCATCAAACCATTCCAATTCTTCTTCCATATCCTCAAACATACTATCTTCTCTCCTAAAACACTTCCTCCGTAAAAAACTCTAACACAACAATCCATCTACAAAAGCATTTCAAGAAACTTCATCAATTCATCGAAATCGTCATACATAATGTCCATAGTAATATTAATACCTATTCTAACTATAACTATACTAACTAATCTAAAATTAACATCTATACAAGGCTAACTACAACAACTAATGTATAATTAGACTCACTAACCTGTACTAACTAAACTAACTAACTTTACTATCTATACTAACTTACTATATTGCTTATACTAACTAAACTAACTAACTTTACTAACTATACTAACTATACTTCACTAATTATACTAACTTTATTTATTTTACTAACTTACTATACTAACAATGTCGATTCAATCAACAAATACACTAGGGGAGTACCTTGCGGTGGTGCAATCTAGACCAATACAGAGGTGCGGGGCTGGCCCTCGGCTCATGCGGTGCGCGCGGGCTCGCAATGAGGGCGGCGATGTGGCGCGGCGAAATGCCGAGAGTAGGTGGTGCGCCCGCGCGCTAAGCGCTGGCGACGGGCAAGCGAGGCGGCGCGGCCACGGTGCAATGCGCTAAGGGTGCAGCAGCAAGCACGGCAGGGCAGCGATGGGGCTCATGACCTTTTATCCAAGTCTTTGCCAGCGCCACCGATCGGGGCGCGGCAGAGCCGCGCCAAGATCGGTGGTGCGACAGATCCTGCCACGTCATCGGTCAGCACTCCGGTCGTCGCCACATCAACCCTCTCGCCGTGCCACCATGCATGGTGCGGCACAGGCGTTTCGCCGCGCCATGGAAATAGGCGCGGCCAAAAGTGTTAGTTTTGAAAAAATTTAATAAACAGTGTTAGATTTAAAATTATTTTTCAAAAAGTGTTAAAAAAATTGCACCACGGTGCCACTGCTTTCAGTCTTCCTGGGCTCCTAGCCTCGATGTGCGGGTAGATGGAATCCCTGATTTTGGTGGTGTTTGGATCCGGTGACTAAAATTTAGGAGGTGTGTCGGGAGGATGTTGCATGGGGTGTTCGGATACTAATAAAAAAACAAATTACATAATCCGTCAGTACTACAAGAGATGATTTTTTTGAGCCTAATTAATCTATCATTAGCACATGTTTACTGTAGCACCACATTGTCAAATCATGGCCTAATTAGGCTTAAAAGATTCATCTCGCAAATTAGTCGCAAACTATGCAATTAGTTTCATAATTAGTCTATATTTAATACTCTATGCATGTGTCGAAATATATTCAATGTGACAGCGACTAAAATTTAGGAGGGGCAACCAAACACCACCTTAATCGAACAACGTGCCCACGTCCAAGCGGAGCGGGGACGTCCGGTGTGCTCAAGGAAGGCAGCGGCGGCGGCGAGGAGCTTGACCTCGCCAGCACGGCGGCATAGCCGCACACCCCCGGTGCCCGGTCCACAGTCCACACCTCCTGTCTCTCCCAGCCGCCCAGCCCCTACGTCATCGTCTTCCCATGCTCCCTCCACGCCAACCACGATCGGGCGCGGCGCCCGGTCACGACATCGCATGACCTGCCCCCACCTTAGATCGGTGGTGCGCCCGCGACGCTCGGCGCATCCACGCCATCCGTCATGGATGAGCATGGAGCTCGGCCGCCGCATCAGCCTCCATTCACCTACGCCTCGTCGCCGTGCTACCACTGCATGGCGCGGAGAAGGAGAGGCGTGGAGAAGGACGCCGCCGCGCGTTCGAAGGCGCCACCGTCTTCTTGGAAATAGAGCCCTAGGAAGCCCTAGTAGCCCACCGTCGTAGTCGCCATGGCAAAGCTAGTGTTAGTTTTGAAAACAAAATTAAACAAAGGCTGTTAGATTTAAAATTATTTTTAAAAAAGTGTTAAAAAATTGCAACCACGGCACCACCTTCATAGACCGGCTCTCACGGTCTTCCGGGCTCCTAGCCTCGATGTGGACCATGGCCCGACGGGCCTAAAGACGACGTGGCGCATCGGACGGGCCGATTTAGGTGGTGTTTGACTGGACCAGGATCCGTGACTAAAATTTAGGAGGTGTGTCGGAGGATGTTGCATGGGGTGTTAGTGTGACACGTTAACGATACTAATAAAAAATCAAATTACATAATCCCTCAAAAAAAAATGAAACTTTCATCTAGATGAATTTTTAAGCCCAATTAATCTATCATTAGCACATGTTCTTGTGCTATTCTACCACGTTGTCAAATCATGGCCTAATTAGGCTTAAAAGATTCGTGAGTCTATGAGGAGTAAATTAGGTGCCACATCCCAAACTATGCAATTAGTTTCATAATTAGTCTATATTTAATACTCTATGCATGTGTCCAAACATTCAATGACTTCTACTACGCTTGTACTACATTGATGCGTGGTGGGCTACTAAAATTTAGGTGACTTGGGGCGTGGAGGGTGAGGGTTGTGTCGACCTTAATATACGAACAGGGCAGTCTTGCCGTGAGGTGCTACGTCCAAATGGATACCGTGGCGGGTAAATGGTATATGAGGTGGCCCTAGGTGTGAACCTATGATGGGAGGAGCCTAAGGTGGATGTGCTATGGTGGCACGGTAAATGGAAACCGATGAAGACATTTTGGCTTGGTCATCCCTAAGGACTTACTAGTACTCGGGCGGACTACTTGGTAGGATATTGCCACTACGCTAGGTTGATAGCGGACAGACCTTGTGGACCCGGCTCGTGACTCATAGTTTCACCACCCAGACTAGACTTGGGGTGTACACAGGGCTGAATGGTAGGGTGGCATTATCCTAGGCTAGGCAAGCGGCTGGAATCAGCCCAGCTTGATTGACTGACGGTCCATGTAAAACCTCCACCTCCTGCATATGCCGACTTATCTCGCTATGGACCTTTCTTGGGTTTCGCTTAAACTAGATAGTGAGATGAGTCCTTCTCTTCTTCCCCCAGCAGTGAGTGTTCGGTCCCCTACCACCCATGAGGCACCAAGAGGGACGGGGTGGCGATCGGTGACTGGCCGCCGATGGTGGCCGCTGCCGCTGGTGAAGGTGCGGTGCTCCCCGGCATCATCATCCTTCTTCCCTCCGCATCGTCGCTCGTCGGGTGGAATAGGTCACTATGAATAGTGATGTTATTGATCAACTATTATTATATACTCTAATACATAGCCCCACCTTATATAGGTTCTTTTGATTATATCCAACTTGCATCCAATTTCCACCAATGCTCATTTGGGAGTGGCCATACATCGTCGATTCGCTCGAGGAGTTTGACTCCATTGAGCTGATTCCGCCAATGCTGGCGATGTAGACATCTATTTGTACTCGATATTACGCGGATGTGATATTCGATTGGAATTTGGGTATCCTACAACCTTATTACACTTCGACTTGATTTTCCTTCGCGGAAATCGTCGTTTCACCGATTGAGCACGGGCTCCGACGACTTTGCGGTATGCGGACACATGCCCCCGTCGCAGATAGTGTTGAGCTGCCGGCAAGACATCCGTCGTGCTGCCATCGATGGCAGCGGGTATGCAGACATGCCCGCAGATAGTGGGCGCAGGCGCATAGTGCTGCCCGTGGCGGGTAGCGGGCGCGGGTGCGGGTTTGTGATACATGTATCCACGGGTATTTTACCCATTTCCATCTTTAGGTACTTGGTATTCTGCGTCCAGTTTGGAGTAGAGTTACCTAAATATGATGAGATGTCTTGGAATATAAGGAGACACCGAGCGAGGGCTCCCCATCCCTCGTTATATAGTTCAGGGTAAGGTTATAGATATAGTCCCGATTAGTTTATATGTGAGTTTTGAGTGTGTTATAAGGAAATCTAACCGATAGAGTTGATTTTTAAATATATGTCACTATTCCTTGTCTTCCAGATGGACGAGGTACCCCTTCTAGGTTAGGCAGCTTGTGTAGACTGATCAGTGTACCTCGTCTCCTTTGGGTTGTTTTCCATGCAGTGAGATACCCTGGGTACAAATCACCGACACAAAAAGTACTTTCACTTGATTTATAAAGCTTCAAATTTTTTACACTACTAAGAACATATAAAATCTTAATGCTAACACAATAAAAATAGTACTCAAGCAACAAATTGACCTTATGTTGTACTAACTTATAAACTATATCTTCGGTAGTCTGGTTCCCGGATTATAATACGAATATCTAACCGACTAATCTGCTAGACATCAATAAAGCGATGAAAGCCATACGCCAATATGCTCTATGTGTGCTCCTAGGGATGAAAATAGGACATAAAAATTCTGTACTGATGACACCGTTCATCGTATTTGCCAACCGTTTACAATAATTTCGGTAAAATACAAAAACAGGAATTCGCAGAGTTAAAATCTCTCTAAATTTCAAGGAAAAAATCCCAACATTTTTTTGGATTGTGAGGTTCTAAAATTCTATGAGTTAAAAATCTCTCTAAATCGTAAGAGATTCTAAGAATCTAGATAAAAAGAATCACAACAACAGTTTTATTAGGTTTCGAGATTCTAAAATTCTGTGATTTTAAAATCTAGGTCGTTTGCATAGAATACTAGCATTGTGGGACTTTAAGTTCTCCATTACATGAAACCTCTCAGCATCCACATACAGACAGACAGCAAGCACATACAAACACACCAAATCCAGATTTAGGAGCCCATCACCCAAAGGGCGAAGCAAATACGTACAGTACAAACTCTGAAGGAGTACTACTGGCAGGCATCCCAGATTCCCAGTGCAGCAAAAGCATGTCTGATAATAACCACGCAACAGCGAACAGATCGAAGTAGCGAAGCGAGAGCGCAACTGGTGACATTCCGCCTCGGATGAACGGAATCAGCCGCAGCAAGGCCCTGTCATCTGTCAACCGATTCGAACGCTGACGGAGACACTAGCTGAAGGCCCCCAGTACGCATCCGGCACGAAGAGGAACTTCTTGGCCTCGAAGCCCTCAAGATCGCGGATGCACGGCGCCGTCCCCACCAGCGAGAGCGCGCCACCATCCGAGCCGCGCACCTCCATCTTGTACTTGATGTCGACGTTCCTTTCCGGGCGCGGGCCGAGGCAGACCAGGTACAGCGAGCGCCCCGCCAGCGTCTGGACGTCGCCGCCGTTGAGCAGCAGGAACAATTTCCTGATGTTGCCCTGCAGCACCAGCAGGCGCAAGGGCGTGCTCTTGTGCAACGTCACCGTGGTGGCCTCAAGGTAGGCGACCTTGGAGGCCTCGTGGGCGTGCTCGTCCAGGACGTGCTCGTACAGACCCATGTTCATGCCGCGGTAGCTGCAGCCGTCGACGGGGCATCCGTACGGCGCGTGGAGGCAGGACTCCTCGTGCGTCCGCTTCTGAACGAACTTGATCATCTCCCCACAGCCGTAGTTGCTGAACTTGCAAAGCGTGTTCATCTCGGCGAGCATGTTCCCCGCCGGGCGGCACCGGACGTCATCGCCGATTGGCGGCCCGCAGCACCGTTCTTCGTTAGTTTCTTCGCTTGAAATCGGGAAGGAACAGCCTGCAACATGATGAACAAATCAATAACATGAATTGGGAAGTCATATGCACGATGATACAATAGAGGAGGGAAGAAGTCACAAGATGCAGCACAGGCAAGCATTTGAAGCAATAATACAAGAAACTAATTACTTACCTAGGGTAGTTGGTGGATTCATCATATATTTGGAAATCATACTAGGGTAATATAAGATAGATGAATGAAGCTGTCTTTGAGTAGTACCAAACTCCTCTACAGCTTCTACTTTGGCATTCTTCATATCAACAGTAAGAATCCATGCCGCCGGGTGCATATGTTTCTTCCTGGCCACCAAGCAAATGACATCTTCTTCTTTACCATTCATGCAGTGAGCGGCCTGAGACATTACGAGGTTCCGCAAGGCCAGATGCTCTCCTGCAACACCTCCATGGTTGTGCATGAGCAATCCACACTGAAGCGCCTGGGAAACAGGGAACTGGGTTGTCGATTGTGATGTCAGAAGCATGGACCGTGCAGTCCTGGTGCCAATCCTCGTACGAGTTGGTCATACGTTTGTTGCTCCATGTGGTGAGAGCCCAGCCATCCACTTTGAAAGCGAAAGCCCCTGTTTCAGGGTCCTTGTAGGGAAGTCGGGTGGCAGTAACCTCCAAGTGAACAAGCTTGAGGCCGCCCTTGTCGTCTCTGCTGAAGGCAATGCCACGGCGTTGCCATCCAGGTCCGAATGGAAAATCCTCCCCGTTGGCATCGCTTAGCTCCTTCAACGGCAGGGGAATAGGCACACCACGAAGGAAGGGCTTCTCGTGCAGCACGTCGCAGAAGAGGATGCCACGCCAGTGATCAACCCAGCCAATGGTACCGCCTTCACCTCCGATGGTTATCACGCCGCTTGTTAAATGTCTATGAAGCTGAGTTGAGCCTCTGGGGAGCTTCACCGGAAACGGCTCCTGTGGCGCCTCCACAGACGACGTCCTGCAACTCCAGCTCTGAGTATGCGAGTGGAACACGTGGAGTTTGTACTGGTTTGATGTATAGGGTGTGGGAATCAACGCGGCGACGGTGTATCGGCCATCCGAACGAGGAAGGAGAGCAGGAGGATCCAGTCGGGACGGCGATCCATTGGATGGAGCCAACCTAAACTGGTGCTGGATCGGATCCGATCCGTTATGCTGGGAGGTTATATAGCTAGCGAGCGGGTGAGACGGCGGCGCCGGTAGCAGCCGGGATGGGGGGAGATGGCGGTGCAGCAACAAGGGGACAGTAGGTAATTCTACTTCGGCATTTATCGTGTTCGGTCGATCTTGCGTGCCAGTCTTCGCTCTTCAGCGGGTTTTTGTTCGCGTGGCAGTCCTTTCGTTCGTGAAAAACGTGTGTGGGCCAAACTCCACTGCATGCCACTAACGAAAAAATGAGCCCATTCTGCTAGCTGTTCCATGAGGCCCAGGATCAAGCAGGCCAGTTTTTCTCATTCATGAAAAAAAAGTCTATTCAACTCTCAACTCCGGTGGCTCCACATGTACTAACCGTTGCATTCAACCGGCAGCCATTGGGCACTATTCGTACTGCATTCTCTGGTGGCCATCACCGGACATCTGGTGCCCAATTTTCGAAGCTCTATGATGGCGACCGCTTTATCGGATGCATGCTCTTTCACCATTCACACCAGATAAATCCGATGTGTTAACTCCCCCGGTGAATAGCGGCGTTGCATGCTCCGGTGTTGTCTTCTAAAAATACACCGGAAAAATCTGGTGGGGTATAAAACCCTAGCTTCTTCTCTACCTGACTGCTTTCTCCGGTTCTGCCTGAGTAGCCCCTTTTGATTTGTTTCTTCAGGGTTTTCGCATTCGGGCTGGTTCTATCTTGTGTTTTGGACTTTTAGCATGTCTTGTAGGTATTTAACATGTCTTTTAGTGTCTTGCTTAAGGTGTTGATCATCCGGATCACCCATTTGCCTAAGTTCGAATCCACCTTGCATCCATTTGAACTATATACCTTGTATACTAGCAAAAGTTGCTATTCCAAATGATCATGTTGTTCATCAAACACCAAAACCCAAACTTGGTCTATATAGGGTCCATTTTCCTCACAAGGGATAACTAGCACCAATTAGAGAAGTTTGTCAACAATGTCATACCGAGAAACCTTTCAAATTTGTGAAGTTTTCATCTTTCCTCACATCATCAATATAGAGGTTCAACTAAAAAGGGACCAGGGGACTAAGTAATTTGGGGAGAAACTTAGGCTAAGCGATTCATAAATTGCTATCCCTAATAATTGAATGGGAAATTGGGGAGGCAGGAGAGTAAGAGACTGAATTTAAACTTATAGAAAGAGAGAAGTTCCTCGTCATCCGTCGGGCGCTCAACTGCTGGCCACTTCGCTCGTCGCTCAGTTGGCGATCGCTCAGCTCTCACACCCAACCCAGCGGGCGCTGAACGCTATTATGGCTACGGCATGGGGCAACTAGCATTTTGGTGCAATCACCATAAAAATTATAATGTAAAGTATTGCATAAATTTGTATCCAAATTTCCCACATATGTCAATATGATTTATAATATAAAGTAACCCCTTATTTTTTATGTAAATTACCTAGCTCTATAATTGTTGTAGATTAGATAGTCTAAGCAACGCCCAGAATTTGCATCTGAGTTATCGACCCTAACCCTTCAGAAAATTATCAACCTCAAGTATTATTAACAATACACCTAAATATCCCCTTAAATGTACTTCTAGATTACCATAATATGATGTTGTAAAAAAACAACCAAGAAATACGCTTATATTTGTTTGCAGATAACCATTTTACCATTATTAATATATATATGAAAAAGACTAGCTAAAAGGGAACATTCATGTCATGTGTGACCATGCAAACAGTTATACATGCATGGATGTGTGATAAATATATGTTGATAGAGGGAAATCATTCTTAAGCGCCAAAGCCACTATATATGCCACTGTACTAACTAAGGTATAGCTTAAGCCCTAGAATCCATTTTCAATAAAATATAAGAGGAGAGTTATGAATACAGGGGACGAAGCATTGGAATTTCAACTTAAAGTATGCATAAAAAATTGTAATAACTAATAATTTAAAATTTTGAAAGCAAAAATCTAGGCTCTTGGCACCACGATACATGGTCTATAATAAAAGCTGATATAATTTAAGCTAAAGTTTAACCTAACCACATATTCAAGACAAGGAAATGTGCTATGGAAAAGAAGAAAAACTATTAATATATGAACGGGAAAGCATATAGAGTAATTGATAGATATATCACAACCTGATAGAGATCACATAGTATACATGTAGGTATTGTGTTAGAAAATGAATACAGAGAGAGCACAAAGATAAACAATTTTGATTAGTGGCAGGTACTAAATTGATCCGAACTTCTACAACTTTGGTCACGTATGCTAGCCTATGGAAATATGTGTAAATACAGTATTTATTTGTTATTTAAATCTTAATATTGTTTTTCTAAATATTAGATCAAAATTAGAGGAGTTTGATTTAAAGCGAAACTAAAACAACCTGTTTTTTTTTGTCTATGAAGTGAATCGACTCATTTTCAGAAACTAAAGAAAATTGAAGAAAGAGATCATCATATTCCCATATACAAATGTCAGTCAAGAGAGTTTATTTCCAAAATCTTTGACCGTCCACGTACTATATATTCTCGTGGACTGGACTGCTGTTTGGTGATTCATGGTTCAGACGAGGTGGGACTTATGCCGTGCCAGCACGGCCCGGCCCTCTCATGTTTTGTGCCGTTTTGGGTGGTACCCTCTAGACACGCAAGACACATCAGGCCATATCGGCATGACACGATAGATCTTTTTTTCGGTCCAAGTACGGCCTGTGGCATACCGGTACGTCTTCAAGTTGTGCTAGCTAGGTCCGGATAAAATACTTACGGCTCGTTAACTCGCTTTGACTCATGACGAATTTTTTTAACACTTTTTTAAACTAATTTTAAATCTAACTTTTTTGTTTTTTTTCTAAAACTAACACTTTTAGCCACGCTTATTGCCATGGCACGGTAAAATATGGTGGCACGGCAGAAGAATGACGTGACGAAGACCGAAGACGCTGACCGATAACGTGGCAGACTCCAGGAAAATACGGCCGCGCCCGCCCGCCTGCCGGCGTACCCGGCCCTGGTCCAGTCAAACGTGTCAGCTCGAAGTGAATGCCGTCCCCGGGCTGGCCTGACCCTGAGCATGACGTCAAGCGGGGAAGGAGGAACGATCGATTGATCGAGCAGTACGGAGAACCAGTGAATGCTCGATCGAACCATGCAGACCCACCCACCCCACGTGGTGGAGTTATTGCCATACCCATCTGCGGCCGGCGCCTCCGGCAGACGAAGCGTACGCGTGCGTATGCGTTGGACGAACACCTAGACGTATGGCTATATGCTATAGTGGTGGACGGATGCGTGCGCCACGGCTGCCTGGGCCTGGTGCCCTGCCACTGTGACCTGGTCCGCGGGCGCGCTCAGTCGGTGGTGTGCCGGATCAGGCCCGGCAACAGTGACGAGCAGATGTTGCCGCTGATCACTGTTGCTTTGCGTGCTCCATCGAGCATCGTAGAAAGTGGCAACGTCCTACTAGGGGTCCGTACTGGAAGTTTAGTACAGCGTCAAAAACCGCGCCCTCAGTCCCTCACTCACAGTAGAAAGTTGCGTCAGAAACGACTTTGGGCGACTGGATGAGATGAACTACAGCAAGCGCGCCATCAACGTACTAGACCAGTAAGCGATGGCGTTCTGTCAAGAAATGTTCTTGCAGATCTGCGCTGAGAGCGAGAAAGATAGACCCCCACGGCAAAGGAAGAAGCATTGGGTTGGGCTACCATTTTGATCAATCGTCCGCATTTCCCTTGTTCGTGGGACACCGTAGGACAGTTTTCACGTTTGTAGCAAGAAGATATTCCATTGTCATTTTGACTAACGTGGGGCAGTGGTGCTAAGTTAAAATTCATAGTGTCGTAGCCAAACTTTGCACCACAGAACTAGGGTTAAAAGGTTATTTTGTTTATGTTCTCATCTACCGACACCCGGTGTCTGATTAAAAAGACTGACCAGAACAGTATTTTTATCTCTAATAATATAGGCCCCACAGCAAGGTGCTATGCTTGCTGCAAATTAGAATTACCGATAGTTTGGGCTACCTGTATTGGTGGTTAGTAGAGCTAAAACTTATAGGTGAGTAAAGTTTAGACGACTAAATTTAATCATGTGTTATCTAACCTATAGACTACTAATATGAACTAACAATTGGTTATGCTAAACTAAAAATTACTCAACTTTGTATCGATCGAGCAGATGGGCACGGCAATAACTCCACCACGTGGGGTGGGTGGGTCTGCATGGTTCGATCGAGCATTCACTGGTTCTCCGTACTGCTCGATCGATCGATTGTTCCTCCATCCCCGCTTGACGTCGTGCTCAGGGTCAGGCCAGCCCGGGGACAGCATTCACTTCGAGCTGAAAAGTTTGACCGGACCAGGGCCGGGTACGCGGCAGCCGGGCGGGCGCGGCCGTATTTTCCTGGCTCTCTTTCTAGCTCTACCGCACCATCGATTAGGGCACGCGTCATAATCGGTGGTACGGCAGACCTTGCCTCGTTAAAATTGGTGGCGCATTCGGTCTTCGTCACATCATCCTCCCGTCACGTCACCATCGCCGCGCCATGGCAATAGACGTGGTCAAAAGTGTTAGTTTTAGAAAAAAAAACAAATAATATTAGATTTAAAATTAGTTTATAAAAAAGTGTTAAAAAAAATTTATTAAACCCAGTGCTAGCTCGTAATATTAACAAGCTGAGCCGAGCTAGCTCGTTAGTTAGCTCGAGCTAGACCGAGCCGAGCCGAGCTGGCTCGATATTCAACCCAGTGCCGGTCCAAGCACGGCCCTCTAGATATCTTTACTAGTTTTCTTTGTCTGCTCGTGATATAAAAAATATATTATGAAAGTTTTAATAATTTTCATAATATATTCGAGAATTAAATGAAACGTACTCCAGTGAAATTTTCTTTGCCTGGGCCAAACTTAAGGCTTCTACCAGTGAAATTGCATGTTTTGAAGCCTGGAGTAGGACAAAAGGTGCTGCAATGAAGATCTTAGCATTGCGTCGGGCGTTGGAGCCCGAGCGGGCGTCTAGGGTCGCTGGGCCGCATGAATCAAACACAATTAAATTAAATAATTATTGCTCGTTTTTATTCCTCATCTAACAACTCAATAAAAACTTGTCGGCAGTTATCTGCCTGGTTGCATGCGGAAGCAACCACATCCTTAATTTGGCCGCGCATTTGCTCACAAGTTGCTGGGTCGTGCTCGTACGGTAGGGAAGACCATCGCGACATACGGGGCTGCGTCTCCGGTGGTCGTCTTCGCCTCTTCGGTGTCCATTGTTGGAGTTGAGTTGCTCCTCCGGTACTCTACTCCGATGGTCTTATTAATAGGCAGGTGAAGCCGAAGAGAAGGAGCCAACCAACCAAACTCCCCTTACCTCCTCCTGATATTGGTTAGTAGTTTGTACCATGAAGAAGTTGTCGCCTTGCCTCTCTTCGTTACAGGTGACGACGTACGCGCTGATAGTAACGATCATACTGGCCATCGCCATGTCTTGCTCCGTCGTCCACTGCTCGGACGTCCAATCAGCCCCTGGTACGCACAACTAACTTTGTTAGTTAACAGAACAAATTATATAAGAACCTTGCTGCTCTTCTACTGAGATGACCTCTCTAGGCTTTAGCTATGAACTTTATTAGAAGTTGTTGATGATGACAAATTGACGATGGAAAACCCTTGCGTGCCGATGCCCTGATGCAACAGCAGCTCATCTGGACGGAAGCCGTCAGGACGGGGCGCCGCCGGCGCCACAAGGTGGCCCCGTGCACGCGTATGATGTCCCGCCGACGCCGCTAGGTGGCCCCGTGTACGCGTATGGTGTCCCGCCGGCGCCGCCGGTGGTGTGTATAGGATGTCCCGCCACCGCCACAGCTGCACCGGCTTTCGCACCGCACCGGAAGATCGGCCGGAGCGGGTAGTGGCATCAATAACTTAATATTATTGGTGGTGATGCATTATTGATGCTAGCTTGACCGCTTATCGCGTTCTGTGCTTGTACTTTAATTTGTTACACCATGAATTGAGTCTGGATGTGGATGGTATAGGCTGAGACAGTACGTAACTATAGTCAGCAAATTAAGTATCCACCAAAGAGTTCAGGACCACTAAGGACCACATGTTAAATCAACTCAGAACTATAGCCAATTATTAAATAAATTCATTTCTGGCGTTTTTTTTCAGTTATTGTATGAATATAAGTAATGGCAAAAATATACTCCTCCCGTCAACTGGATTGACGACACTTTTAATCTCGCCATTTCAAAAGACAAGATATCCCGGTTCTACATAGCATTTCTTTAAAAAATCGTCATGACTTTTCATATAGACTTAGATGGAGATAAATTTCATATGAAAACTGTAGACCTCAACAAGAAAGATGTACAACTTGTAGACTACCACCACTTTTTCATTGAGCTTTATACTAATGTTTATATATAAATTTATCTCCATCCTAACTTATATCGAAAAGTTATTATTTTGTTAGAAAATAGAGAATGAGAGAGATCGAGTGATGCAAATGATTCTCCGTTGTATTTCCAATGAACAGTGTGTACATATATATACAGGGCCTATGTGGGCGGTTACAAGTGTGAAAGAGAGAGAAGAGTGAAAAGACACCCTTTGGAATAATCCTTAATTGAGCACTAAATAATAATTCTCAACACTTCTCCTTGATCAATTAGCTCCATGTAGTCTTTACTGTTCATCTATTATGCATCATTATGAATCTTTGCAAAACTCTGGGTAAAACCAAAGTAATACCAGTATACCAGGCAAAACTCCTTAAAACCCAGTGGGAAAAGTAAGGAGAAACACCATGATATATAATCACCAATGTTATTAGACCCTTTGAGATAAACCCAAAGCCTTAGTCTAAAAACACCTTGACCATAGGGTTAATATGCTTCAAATATCTTCTAAAAACCCCGGTGGGGAAAACTAGATGATAAGCATATAAATTTATGTTGACATTGCCTCATCAAAAACTTTATATGAGAAACCATAAATGAAAAACTCACACAAAGAAAATAGTACAATGCATCTTATGTCCTAATATCGTCAACCAAAAACCCCTGTGGGGAAAAATGGACAATATGACATAACCTTGTGTTGATATTGCCTCATTAAAAACTTTATATGAGAAACCCCAACGGAAAACTCATACAAAGAAAAGAGTGCAATATGATATTTGCAACAAGTTATTAATCAGAGAGACTCTCCCTCTGATACTAGCAAACCTCGAAGTAAATTCATACCAATGCCCTCAACACATACAAAATGTAGAGTATGGTAGATTCTGTGAATATCTCTGCAAGATTATCATGAACTTAGTTTGCAAATGTTCATATGCCCATATTACCTATAGAATAGAACCATCTTAGTGCAAAATATCGCATTAAGTATAACTTGTTTCCATCTACACAACACAAATTGCATTACCTTTATAGATAGTGACCATTGATCAATAGAATCAACACCACATAACTTCAGTATGTGATATATCATTATGTCAAGCTATACACATTCATGTGAAGCCTTGTAAAATACAATATCAAAATGATTAGTGGAAGTGACCATTAGTGTCTATTTAAAGACTTCCACAAAATGGTCTTTTCACATGTACATTAAGCCTTTTTAACGATCTGGAATTTGGAGATCTAATAGATAACGAGAATCATTATATCCAACCGGATCATAGGTTCTTTCAAATGAACACCAAAATCACTTGTGCTATTAAGATATCAAAAGATATTCTTAACTTCAATCCACCAACATTTGTTAGGAGTAGCGCTGCTACTAGATAGCAAATCATTATAAAATAATATACAGTCAGGAACTTTTACAAGATATATTAGCGCATCAATAGCACAGAGATAATGGACCATAGGTTCCAATATCTCATCTCAATCACTATGGCATAAAACAATCTTCCTCTATTATGAGGTAGAACAATCATAGGATGCCTTCATATTGAATCACTCAATATGATCTAGATATAGATAGCTTTTGTACAAAATCTTGAGAGAAGATGCTTGAATCATAAACACAAAATGAAAGTTTGGTTTAGTCTATATCTTCCATCTCAAACTCCGTCTTTAGATTACTATGTGCTATTAACATGTGTTCATCACCTAATGATGTCAAGATTATTAACTATCATATAACACTATGAAATTCAATCAAGGACTTTAAAATAAACATCACGTGTAATCAATCTTGTATCCTTCATTTTAGAAATACACACAAAGTCGATTGTACCAAATTCAACTTAACTACTTTAAGCCATATATTGACTTAAGCAATACACAATATGTGTTGCGATTTTATGTATAAGGGTTGGGTATGTGAACTCCTTCTTGAACAGGCTTCACAAATACACTAAATCAAGTGATCATATATATGTGATCACTACATCTATCAATTATCAACTACAATGATAGATGCTTTTGTACTGCCAATCAAAGATAGTTTCGGAAATTTATAACACTTACTATGGAGAATAATTTGCATTGAAAACCAATGCCTAGGCTTTGCGTAAACCCCTTGTGCTACTAGTATTGCTTTGATCTCACCACCACAGTGTTCTCAATCCATTTTATGATGAAAACACTTTGGTACCCACAGTAAAGGTACCATGAGGTGTTGGCATCACAGCCCAAAACATCTCTTTTCTGGTGAGCAAGACTATCTCTGCATGTAGTATATCACTCAACAAGTTCTAGGAAGAGTAAGCAAAGCACTCTGCCATGGTCTTATTGACTAGATGACTTGGAATATTGTATACAGTTTATTCAGAGAAGTACGTGTCGACACATGTAGCCTTTCTATCATATAATTCTTCGATTTATCAAAACTCAAAGTACCCTGGATGACTCATCGTGACTTCCCGAAACAAGAGTCAGGGCTTTTCGATATCCTCGCTTCAGTATTTAAGTGCACCTCTGAGGTAGGTTTGTGGATGACATCCATCCACTGGGTAATAACTAATATTTACCCAAAAGGTGTCGCCAACCATCGGTTGACCATCATTTACTTCTTTAGAAGGAAACCTTCTATTGCTAGCATGAATAATCCTGCTTTATGGCCATACTTCTCCCCCTCTTATTTACAATTAGGAGTTGAGTGGGTTTACTTGGTACAACCACTCTTTGTGGCACATACTTGCAACGGATTAATAAGTTTAAAAGACACCTTAGTAATCGGTAAATGCATTTGACAGTTTATTTGCAATATTATGCAAATCAACAATTCTTTGAACTCAACATTTAGTACATGATCCTGAGCTTGAAATGCCTTATGCATTCCAAATAATTTTTTGGCATTATGTATGGTACATCAAATCTCCCCCTAATGCCTGAAAATGCTCATTATAAAAATAAAACCAGTATATGGGTCGTAAATAGATCCTCCATAAGAGATCTAAATACTTAACAATCAACGGAGATTGAAATCTCACATTGATCTCTAGTTTCCTGTGTGTACCCATCAATGTATGTTGTGGTGGTGAGATTGTTACGTATACAACGTACTCAATCTTACGCAAATAGAAATCTTCATGGATTCCGACGTACTAAATGCATATAGGGGATATACAATTAATCTCAAGTCAGGACATATAACACCCTCGGTGTTACACCCTAAACAAATTACCAAATTATGTCATGAGCATCATGTTTATGTGATAATGCATGTGATGGAATGTGTAGATAACATTTTTTAACTTGAGATCAATAAAAATGTTAAATGAGAAGCTATTCCATAACTCATATGTATCAAGTAGGGTTTAAAACCAATTTTTATTGAACAAAAATACTATAGAACATATATGTGGTATTTAAATAAAGTTTGGAATGTGAACTTTGTAGATGACAATGAAATACTTGCCATGGAAAAATAACATTGCTAGCCAACATTTCTAATAGCCTAGAAGTGCAACTTGGAATCAAGTTCAGCTCAAAGACTTAGAATATTTTTAAGTTTATAAAAAGCAAGACAATGTAATGTTTGGCAATTTATTTTGTGAAATCGAGTTAAGAAGTGGTGTCGTGTGTTAGCTCGAGTTGGTAGCCTGATAAGCCCTCTTGAGAATGGTGAAGGTGGCTTGATTCCTAGAACAACCATTTAGATTTTATAGACGCTTTAAAATTTGTGCACGACACGTTCTCGGGCTGGTTCGTCGGGTGAGCACGATCACCACGCCCGACGCGTCAGAGATGGCGCCATCGCCATGTATTTGCGTTGCGCGCTGCGCGCCAAGACGTGGTTGGCTGCGGCTGCTCTCGTCTAGCTATGGCCTGGCCGCCACTAGCCTCTGGTGCGCGGAGCTGCTGCTGCCGCTTGTGTAGCCAAGTGGTACTACCACCGGCCCCGCCGCGCTGGCGCACTGTCGACCCGCCCCACGCCGCGACGCAGCCGCTACCGGTGCCATTGCCTCACCGTCATGTCCATGCTTCTCTCCGCACTTCTGCGTCGCTACTAGCTCGGTTTGAGGCTACCATTGCCGCGCGCACGTGGCCGAGCTCGCCATCGCCTTGCCATTTATGGTGCTGCGCCATTTAGGCCATGCCGATCGTGGACGCACGCGTTTGTCCATAGCGTCTGCGCGCGTGCCTCCATGATCACGCCGACCGCGTCCCGCCAACACGAGCCCAAGCTGAGCCCACCTGTCGTGCCCGTCTCTCTCTCTCTTCTGCCGCCGTCGAGCCATGCCATCAAATTAAGCTTCGAGCAATCACCTCCATTGAATTCAGCGCATCCACGGCTTCATCATCAAGTCCCCTCACCGTCTAACCCCACCCGGCCTTGAACCGTGCACGGCCAAGCTCCAATTTGGAACTTTCCCCGTCGCCGTGCCGATAAGGCCATGCTCGGCCATGGTCGAGGACAACCTTCCATCACTTCACCCCGAGCCAATTCCTATGCACCACTAGATTCGCCTTCATCCCTTTTTTTGCCCCGCTACGCATATAGCCAAACCTCTACCTCCCCCATTATTCTTGACGCGACAAGTGCCACCATGGCGGCGCCGTCAAGACATGCCTTTCATCAAGCACGTGGCCAGCCCTTCTCCATCATCCTCCGCTCCAACCATCACCTCGGCCTGGTCCACGGTAGCCTCCTGATACTCGCGCGCTAACCAATTAGGTCTGTAGCTGCCCTAGCTCGCCGAAACAGTTGCGCCACCGTTGCGGATGGCCACACGCCGCTGCAGCCTTCCTCAGCAAGTCATGTCACCCCGCACCGCTGCTTAGCATAGTCGCTCGGGTCGGAGATGGTGGCCGACCTGTTAGGAGGGTCGACGTAGGTCCCAGGTGGCCGACGCGCCCGCGTTGTGTCACCGCCGCCGCGTCACCGTGCGCTGAGTCGTCGGGGGTGCACGCGGAGGAATTCTAGGAAAGCCAGGGGGTTAAGTGAGAAGGTTTGAGAGATGGGGAAATAGTGTTAGGACTTAGTCGAAATTCAGGAGAAGTGCGAGGTCTATTCTGCAAAAACGCCAGTGCACGCGGGATTCCACCGCAGTGGGCCCTCTCGTGCGTGGGCCGGTGTCGCGTGGGCCGCTTCAACGGGCCGCGCGGAGATTCATTTTTCTTTTTCCTAGGAAATTAGTAATTGTTTTCTAATTTATTTTTTGTGCTGATCTTTGGTAATTAATATAAAATCGTGCAGGTGTTCAAAAATTGTAAAACAAATTTTGTTAGATTTCTAAAATTATGATATATCTATTGGTGTATTTAGTTCATGTTTATATGTGTTGACACTAGGACCTATTAAATCATTTGAAAGGCCTTCATAATATTAAGTTAATTATTATAGGAATTTTTATGATGAATTGATGATATCTTTAGTCCTGAAATTTTTATGGTAGCTTCATTGTATTATTATGTGTTCACTGTAATTTTTATAACCTTAGAATAGACTAAGAATTAGGGTAGTTAAATGCTCTTTGTTTCAATATACATTAAATTATTAGTAGAAATAGAGATATATTCTTAATTTGTAAAGCTAGGTCTTTGGTAGTTGAACCCAACACTTTGTTTGGTAAAGATGATAGTTAGCTTAGTAACTTAGTCATTAGAGCTAGCTTAATAGCTTAGTATGTGTATTCTTAGCAATGTTTTCCTAAACGGTAAACGGTCTTTACACGATTGCCCTTCGTTTAGCGTTTAGGCTGTTTACACGGTGTTTAAACGAAGTTAAACGGTCTAAACAGTTTTGTACTTTAAAAAAATACATATAATTATATATGTGCATGTAAAAAATCAAGTATTCTAACATTTATACATATTTATCCGAGTAAAAATTAATTATTTTGGTATGTATATATATTTATGCATGTGAAAAGAACCAAATATAGATATTTATGTATGTAACATATCAAGTACACACATTTATAAATTTAATAAACTTAAGTATACAAATTTATCCATACAAACTGAACTAAATTTACCTCGTGTTCGCGTAAACAGCCGTTTAAACAGCTGTTTAGCCCATTTAATGATGTTTATCTCCGTTCCGTTTAGGCTGTTTAGACCGTTTTTCCCCGTTTTTTAACCGTTTAAACGGTCAACCGTTTAATTTCCGTTTATCCCCTAAACAAAAAAGTTTACCACCGTTTACTGTTTACTACCGTTTAATCGGCCGTTTAGGCGAACACTGATTCTTAGTTCAAGAGTTGATGTTGCCTAAATGCTAAGTGTTGCATCATCATCGCATGCATGTAGAGAACGAGTTGACGGAGATCGTGACAACCGGCGATCATGAGTTCGAGGAGATCATCGAGGAGTACGAGGAGATTCTCGTATAGGAGGAGGTCCCAGAGCTGCCATTGACTGACTCAGCTGACACCGCGCCTGCCCAAGGCACGCCCCGGTGCATAACCTCTATTTTATAATTCACCGTATATATATGTGTTGTGCATTTACGCTACAGGAATTTTATGAAAACCACATGTGTAGATATACTTGTCCTAAGAGTCTTATTAGTGCAGGTTCGAGTAGATGCTATGCTTAGGTCTTTGGTAGCGTGAGTAACCTGCCGTTGCTCATAATAAGGGATTATTATTATTCTCATAATAAAATGATGAAAGAAAAATGGAGACAGGATAGGGATATGATATGGGTATTGATGGGTGTAACGAGTTGTGTCCCGTGTCCACAGCGCTTAGCTTGGTTACACTATTTTTTCT
Organism: Miscanthus lutarioriparius; assembly: GCA_904845875.1. NCBI lineage: Eukaryota > Viridiplantae > Streptophyta > Magnoliopsida > Poales > Poaceae > Miscanthus > Miscanthus lutarioriparius. Next base: position 98,242,448 of record CAJGYO010000005.1, read on the forward strand.
GTCCGTGTCGATTGAGGACCGTCCGTTGCTGTGGATGGTAGTCAGGTCACAAACTTATTATCCTGAGCACATACTTGCTTATGGGAGCGGGAAGGCTCGTTATGCTCTTATCGTGGGTTTTGGCTCTTTCCGGACCGACTGACTGGAGGTGGGGAAAGGTGGATGTCTAAGCCCTATATTGAGACCGGGTCTCAAGTGTGGGGATTTGGAGTCTAAGTTTGGACGGGGACCTAGACCCCGCAACAGGAGTCGAATGTGTTGGTCTTGTTTGTGCCTGGAGTACAAACGGGGCATGTGTTTCGGGGTACCCAGCTGGGATACATTGGTTCATGAATCGTCATTTCTGTGAGACGATACGACTTGGCTATGGTCTAGCACCGTAGTAAGAACTAGAAGATGAAAGATGGTGAAATAGTTCTGATTGCTTAACCCTTGCTTGAAAGTAGAACATGTGCTTACCTAAAATGGTTAGCTAATGAAGTAATCATGACTGCTAATAAAACTTGACTGTAAGGAGGAACTATTAGTAATGCTTTCTGCAAAAAAAAATAGCAAACACATATTGCCTATCATATCCTTGAGAGTCAGAAAACTATTCCCACTAGTCGGGTAAGTCTTGCGAGTATATTGTGTACTCAGGGTTTATTTTACCCCTGTTGCAAGTGTAGCTTGAGGAGTAGCTCTTGTGTAGAGGATTCTTCTGGTGGGAACAGACGGATCCTTGTATCATTTCTGCTAGATGTTTATTTTCATTCCGCTGTTTAAATATCGTATTCTAAACTATGGTATTATAATGAATAATTTCCAAGAACTCTTGTTGTATGAAATGGACTAAGTATTGTAAGCTCGTACTCATTATTGGATTCTGGATGTAAAAAGTGGATTGTTTCGATTTCTCCCTTGGTGTGTGCTCGACGGAACTGTTTGATGTAGCTCACTTTCAAGGTGCTTAGTGTCTAGTGGAAGACGAGCTCCTCTAAAAACGTGTTATTTCGGGTGGTTCTGTCACATGACATATCTACTTGACCCCAACACGAAGTTGGCAAATAGCAATTCACTAACAATGGTCCTGTTATGACCTTATCATACTTCATAGATTCTGTTTATCCTTTTGGATATGTAACTAAACTTTTGTTTACCAAACAATCATCATTGTAGGCACAAAAATTTAGTAGTGTCTAGGATAATGAGCTTACAACATGAGCTATTATTTACCAAATGCATGGCTGAGTGTGGATACTTCACACATTCTAGATCATCTTATAGATGTATCTTTACAACTATGAAATGCCTGAACTATTCATACAATATTTGTATCGAACCCACACATATTCTTTTGAATATGATCAAGGAATCTAAGACATTTAATCTGATTTTAAGATAAGAGGGTCTTAAAATCTATTTTCCTATGGCACTTATCATATCCACACTTTGGAAAAATTATGACCAAAAGAATTGCCAATAATTTTTCACCTCATCCCATATGATGGCCAAGTTGTTCATTCCAAATCCGGAATGCATCAATAGTGTGAAAAATTATCTTATACGCAACATGTTGTACGAGGATGGTTGTATGCATAATACAACCAAAACGAGACTTATCTTATTACTTATATGCCATATCCAATATTGTCTTTTTGTGTTTTCAAATGAAAACACATTTGGATATCTCTATAATTTGGTAAGATACGAGTGTAATTAGGACATAATTAAATATCCTTAATTGCTAACTCAGTATCTATAGGAAGGATGATAGTAGCAAAACATGGCAAACTATCATTGCATTGCATCATCGATGGCCAAAATATTCCCTCTTCTTATCATAAGAACCAGGAATACTTTGCTTCTCTAGTTATAGAGTTTGTGGTACAAATATCCACTAGGCACATATCATTCCACATTGGAATGATTCCCGTACAATCTATATGACAAGAGTTTAATGAGATTCTCGTCTAATGTATAGAAATCCATAAATATTGTCGAGTATCAAATACATCGATATGATACCCATAATAGTTATGCATTGAGAACACAAGTATTACAACATCTTCGATGGACATTATCACATATTATCAACAGACCATGAGATTATTCCAAATCTCAAAACAAATCATTCGAAGTATATTCGATGATCATGTTGTCCATCTATGTGATGTTCTCTTTACGAGAAAAGGAGAAGTGTTGTTATGTAATCCCATAAGATCCAGCATAAACAATCAACCTCCTATGTAGCTTTAGATTTTAAGATTGAAGCACCCTTCATATCTTATTTCTGTAGCTACTGTTTCATCCCTTATAGAATGTTGATATAGATTAACTACAAATTTAAGAATATGACATTGTTTAGAGTTATGCTAAACACAACCACATATATGACATTACTCTTTGTCATTCTTTGGTTCACATTGTCATCACTCATATTGCATGTTAGGCCTTTTGCTTTTACTAGTGGAAGCAAATTGTATGAATAATATGATCATAGTCTTCAATAGTTTAAAAAACTAGAGACATAATGATCCACTCATGATTAGCCTCAAGCTATATAAGTTTATCTATTGTTCATAAAACTCCTAAAGAGTGAGCCACAAAGTATGTGCATTTCCTTTCACAAGATATTCTTATCTAAAACCTTAATGGATGTAGTACCTTAACAACAATAAGGCACCATTTCCTTTGATCTATAATGAAAGCAACCTTAATTGTGGTTCATTAAATGCTTCCATTAGTCCATGGGATAAAACCAATGTCAATGTCCATTGTTCATGTGGGATATTGATGCCATCAAGAGTGAGTTTATCAGACTCCTCTGAAGTCAGTATCCACAACATGTGACATACCATTGATTTAATTAATTTACACCTAAGGTAAATTAAAAATCACTATGGTGATGTTATAATCTCAACGCAAAATTTAGGGGTTCCATATCTTGTCACTTTGTTTTGGATAGTCGAAGGTAGTCAACAAAACTAAAAGCCTTACAACAATTGGAGGTTAACACAAGATGTGTAGACCTCACAAACAATCATTATTAATGTTCATACCCACATTGTAGATAATCTCTATGTTCAAACATATAATAGATCTCTCAGTAGTAGGCAAATAAATTGCTACTATAGGCACGGTCTCTGGGCTGATATATTCGTATGAATATACCACAGCCAATGGCTAAGACTCTACTACCTGTGTGTATCCTTTAATAATGAATGATGGTAGACCACAAAAATGTACTATTCTTATATTTCCAAAATGCTTATTTGGGACAACACATTGTAGGTAATCATCAAGTTTAAAATAAACATGATGTAGACCTCTCAGTAATGGGTGAATAATCGCTTGCCATAGGCATGGTCTCTGGGCTAAATAATTCAAGATGAATTAAGCGCAGCCAATGCTTAGGACTCCATCACTTGTGTTATGATCCCGAATATATCAAAGATATGCAATGGAAAATTTTGCATAATCACTTAATTAAGAGAATTCACATATGTTAAAATGTAATTTATGAAAAATTGGCAAATTAACAAGGTCAACAAAGTACTAGAATAAACAATCTACTGTACTAAAATTACTAAGCATATAGTGCTTTAGTTGGCTAGTGGCAAAACTATGCAAAATCTCATAGGATCAAAGCAAAAACCACTTCCTATGTTAGCTTCAATAGCAAAAATGGTTGGGCTACCATTTTGCTTTTTTGGATTAGACTCATATAAGCCTAAATTTGTCCATCTTTAATTGACTATCAGCTAATTAATTAAGACGATCTGATTTTGTTGCAACTAAAATTAATTGCCAAACAACAAAACCAACGAACTAAAGATGTTTAGACATGAACAATTTTCTGATCTTAAAAGCAAACAAAGTATATGAGTAAAAGCTCTACCTATACTAATATTATTAGAGTCCATGACTAAAACAGAAAATTATAGACACAGAAAACATATCTAAACATGACAATAGTAAATTTATCTATAATATTATCACGATGCAATTTCTAAAGACTCGGTCTTAAAAACCATCTATTTACACAAGTAAATATTTTGCATCATAATTTATTGGGACAATTGTCTGGTGGACATCCAAAGTGATGGTCGTTTGCTGACGGACACCCTGTTTTGAGCAGTTTGCCAGAAGACACTCTGGTTCGGTGAAATTAGGCCACAGGACACCGCTGACCGGTTGCAGCTGGTTGAGGAGAGAGAATAACGGTGAAATGACATTCTTGCACCTACCGCTTTCTTCTTCCTCTCTCCCTTTCTCTTTTTTCTGTTTCCTATCCGACGCAGGGGACATGCCTGCCCAGGCTCGGCCACCTCCACATAGTCTCCCTGCTCTCCTCCACTACCGCCTCGCTCTCCTAGCTCACAACCGACGCGTGCCTCCTCGCCTCCGCGCCCGCCCTGGCCCCATCCTCCTCCTCCGCTGCCTCCTGTTCCATCGTGCTACTCTCCTCCATCGCCGCCTCGCTCTCCTTGCTCGTCGTCGACGCGTGCCTCCTCACCTCTGTGCCCGCGCCGCCCCCATCCTCCTCTGCCGCCAGCTTCTGTTCTGCCGTGGAAGACACGCTCGTCTCCCGGCTTCGCCTAGGCTCCACGGCCTCCCGCGTCGCCGCGCTGGAGGAGCGGCCCGCGCCTGCCCGACACGTGGAGGAGTGGTTGTGTCCTCATCACTTCTGCTCGACGTGGTCTGCGGTGGTGTCGCAAGATCTCTGTAGAGTCCGTACCGCTCCGGCCACCTCCACATCCCGCCTCCCTGGCGCGCCACCCTGACTCGGTGAGGGATCCACGCGCCACCCGCCTCATGGCGCCGTTGCGCTTGGTCGTCGAGGTCGCCGTTGTACTGCTGCCGCTCGCGCTCGCCGCTCGCGCCGCGTCGCCATGGGCCACGCTGCCCACTCCCTCTCGTCGGTCTCCTTCCGTCCTCACCAAGCCTGCTGTCGCGCTCGCCCACTCACATTGCGCCACCATGCTACCCACGCCAGGCCCATCCAAGGTCCGTCCGCAACAAGGTCGGGGACAGGGAGGGAGGGGAGGGAAGGGAGGGGAGGGCGAGGTCGCCGGAAGTGTCACCGAGAGCGCCGGCGTGCGAGCGGCTTCCGCCCGAGCTCCCGGCCAAGCTCCGTCCTGCGTGGATTGCTGCGCGGATTGGCCCTGCGTGTCAGTGAGAGGGAGAGGGGCGGACCCAACTGTGGCTCAGGGGCATCGGATGTCCAAAACGAAATGTGCTCTCTCCTCAACCGACTACAACCGGTCTGCAGTGTCCTGTGGCCTAATTTCATCGAACCAGAGTGTTTTTTGGCAAACTGCTCAAAACGGGGTGTCCGTCAGCAAACGACCATCACTTTGGATGTCCGCCAGACAATTGTCCTTAATTTATTTAGATCCGAAATCTAAACATAGCATTTATATAAGGTATAAATACAATATACTGCAGATATATGCTTATGTTAAAACTTAAGTGCTAAAACATAAGTCATGAATGTATTATATAATAGGAAAAATTGGCTAGTGGACACTGCAAGTGGAGGTCGTTTGTTGACAGACATCTAAAATAAAGCCATTTGCTGAAAGACATTCTCGTCGCTAATAATTATGTTGCTGGACATCGTACCCTTTATTTTATTCATTTCCGAGGAGAGAGAACCGCCATGAAATGTCCTTTTTACTCCTTTCTTCTTCCCCTCTCCCTTCCCTTTTCTTTCACCTTGGCACCCGATCCCGGCCTTGGAGAGCAGAGCAACGACGGGGAGGGGAGGGAGCAACAAATGCAGGAGAGCAGCACCGCAGGGGAGGGGCGCGCTGGTCGAGCCCGACAGCGGGAGGGCTCGCTAATGGCGGAGAGGCGCCGCAGCAGAACGGCCCGGCGGGGAGAAGGTGCGCCGGCGGCGAGTAGCAGTGCGTGAGCAGACCGACTGTCTAGCCGCGCCCGTGGGTGCTCGGAGCGCGGCCTAGGATGGCCCACGACGACCTGGACGTGCGCGCCGTGAACACGCGGTTGCCCAGCCTCGGTGTCGGAGTGGGACCCGCGCTGCACCGGCGCCTGCGCTGCCACTCTGGTAGGCCGCATCGGGCAGGTCCCCGGCTATGTGGACTCCCTCCCTGCCTTCTCTCAAACGTGCACAGACCAAGGAGGAGGAGGCGGTGCTTCCTGCATGCTTGCCGGCGGTGCTTCCCGACCTCACGCATGGCGGATCCGGCAGCAAGCCCCCTCCCGTCCCCTCCCCCGGCGGCGCCACCACGTGCCCTCAACCGGCGGCCGCGCAGGCGCCTCCTCCCTGACCGACGCGCGCTCCCCTTCCCCTTCCGGTGGTGGTGGCGTCTGCGCTCCAGCCAGGGTCACCGTCCGTCAAAATCCCGGCCGGAGGCTAACGTGATCCCGAGAGACGGCATGCAGCGCGGATACGGGAGGTGGCCGCCGGTGCTTTTGGATCCGATGTACTGCAACCTGCACCAAGTTACTAGCTTTTCCTGTCCATCCCTTCCGAGCAAGCTGTCTGCATCTTCTGATCTTGGCATCCTGCAGGTGTGTGTACCGGCGGACGGTCTCCAGACCACCGGCGGCTAGCTCGGAAGCCGGATGCCTGAGCTCCTCGTACTTCTGTATTTCAGTTTGATTTGTCATGAATGAATGGAAAAACTGAACTGATGCTAGAAATTACCGCGCCTCCTGTGTGGTCGCCGGCGGTGCTTCCTGCATGCTCGCCGGCGGCCGGTGGTGTCCCGCGCGCACCTGCCCGAGCCCGAAAGGTGAGCGGGGGAGAAGAACAGGGAGAGAGAAACAAGAAAGGAGCAGGGGCAAGAATATCATTTCTCTATCTTTCTCTCTCATCAATCAGAAGAAATGAATAAAATAAGGGACGCGGTGTCCAGCAGCATAATTATCAGCAACGAGAGTGTTTTTCTGCAAATGGTTCTATTTTGGGTATGCGTCAATAAACGATCTCCACTTCCCGTGTTCGTTAACCATTTTTCCCTATGTAATAATGGCTTATGTGCATATCTACACAATCTTATCCACACGAACGGTTTCTCCATCGGGAGAAAAGCGTCCTACGGCCCCGAGGCCGTGAGGACGCCGTCGGCCCGCCGCCGTAGCTGCAGCCTGCAGCGGCCTCGCCTCCACCAGCAGCCGTCAACGAGCGAAGGCCTGGAGCAGCGCCGGCCGCGGCCGGCCAGGATGAGAAAATGGGAATTTTGCCATCCTCATAAATGGCCTTAGCTACTTTGCTATCGTGCAAATGGGATTCACTGTTTTGCCATTATAAAACACGGACATCACGCTAGAATGCCATTCAGGGCCGCTATCCAGCTTATATTCCAAAATTACCCCTGCCTTCCTCTCGCTATGTTTGCACGCGAGGCCAAAGTCATGGTTCCTGTTTGGTGGCGCAGCAAGCTCCTCACCAGCGCCACCCGTACGCCATCAATGCCCACAGCCCACACCTGAGCTCTCCGACGCCTGCCCCCACGTCGCCGGTGTCACGACTCCTCCCGCTCCCACACCGCATCTACCCCACACTGTCGACCACGCTCGCCCCCATGGCAACAATACGAAGCACGTATTGTACAATTTTCTCAAGCAAAATAGAAATAGAATGCAGGATATATGTACCTCATGCCTTAGCCACTAGACAATCCCAGTGCACAAATGAAATAATTTACAATCACAAGTTGAGGGTAGCCTGTAGGAACAAGATTTCTGCAGCCACTATATCTGGGGGATCTTCATGTCCTGGTTGCACATCAGCTTCAGCCACATGTTAGCCATCACCCTCGATGACATGCTCCACAACACTTCATGCGCCATCGTCGTGAGCCGCTGCTTCTCGCCATCCGACATGTTGCGCCGACTTGTTATGCTTCCAAGCAAACTAAGGAGGAGGACCAAGAACCGGTTGGCTGTAGAGCTGGACGCCTCCACCCTCCATGGAGTGCCAGCTTGAAGACGGGCTCCTTCATGAGAAGGCTCAAGTCCATGGCATTCCTGCCCAAGTCGAGCTCCGACGCCTCCACGACGATCGCAGATACGAGGAACAGCCGCGACCAGGAGCCCCGAGCCCACGCGGCCTACCGGAGCTGCACGTGTTCGACCCAGCGCCCCGCTCGGAAGCGCGGCGGCCAGACGACTTGCTCGGTGGCGCAGCGGCCAGGTGCTCAGAGCGGCAGCGGCCTGGTGACCCTCCTCCAGATGTGCTGCCGTTGCTGGCCCTTGCCTCCAGACGCACCAACGACGCCGACACCTACCTCCAGACACGCCTCCGTTGGCCCGCACGAGCAGCAGCCGCCACCGAACCAGTTCGTTACTGCGGTCTGGTCTGACTGTCTTTCTTCAATTGGGGTAGAGGAGCGCTCGGCATCAAGGTCATCGGCAGCGGCGAAGTGGCGGGGAAGCACCCAGGGGCGGAGGCGGACTCGTGGGTGATCTCGGCTTCATCGTGGACCAAGGCTCCTGGCCGCGCGCGCACACGACCTGGTCGCATGCAAGCCAGCGGCGCCGTGCGGCAGAGGTGCTCCGCGATGGGGTCAATCAGAGAGACGACGTTCTATGGTCACAGGGCAATGGGCTACTCGGCAAGGACAGAGAAGGAAAGGAGGAGAGAGCTTGCTGCGCCACCTAACGACAGCCATGGCTGCGGCGGGCGTCCAGCAGCATAGCGAGAGTAAGGCAAGAGTAGCTTTGGAATAAAACCTAGACAACAGCACTAGATGACATTCTAGCGTATGTCTGCGTTTTCATAAAGACAATGCAGCGAATCCCATTTATACTATGGTAAACTAGTGAACCCACTCATGAGGAAGGCAAAATTCCCATTTTCTCGGCCAGGAATGTCGTGACGACTCGGCCGCGAGGGCCTGGCCGCTGCGAGCTCCCCAGCCGTGGGCACAGGAGCCGCCGGCTGCCGAGGCGCAGGCGGGGGGAAGCCGCGCAAAGACGGCTGCCACCGGCGTGGCGCCACAAGCACGGGAGCCTGTCGCAGCCGCCTCCACGGGAAGAACCTGGACGTGGGCACCGGGTGCCGGGGGCTGCCAGCCACGGGCCGCAGGCGTGAGGCGCCGTGGCCGCCGGCCGCACGAGTGCCTAGCCAGAGGCGCTGGGCGCGGGCGCGAGGCCGCAGCCGGCCTGGCACGGGCGTGTGGCTGCCGGTTGCGTGGCCTTTGCCAGCCGCTGGTGCTCGGCGTCGGTGGTAGCGCGGAGACGACGACGAACTCCGTGACCATGAGTCTGACGGAGATGGTTGGAAGAAATTGACAATTGAGAAGGTATGAATCATGGCAGTTACCTCAATCCAATGATTCCTTCTCGAATTCCCACATAGATGTCTTCAACAACGCAGATTGAAACATCGTTGGCCTTTGTTCATAGCGAAGTCAGGGACTCCGACGAAATTCTTCCTCGGTGAGTCTTCTAGCGATCGGAACTTCTTCTTGTAGTGGAGGCCGCTTCCTTCTATAGCGACGCCAGCGAACTCCTCTCCGGTGAGTTCGTCTCTCATGGACGACTTGTCTGCATTGTCTTCGGTTGTAGGCCAAATGCAGGGAGAGCAATATTCCCGATGAACATATATATACAGGGTCCACGTGGGTAGTTACAAGTGTGAAAGAGGGAGAAGGGTAAAAAAAAAATACTCCTTGAAACAATCCTTAATTGAGTCCTAAATAAGAATTCTCAACATATTTCTTATTAGATGTGCTGCACAAGAAATAGATAGGTCGCTGGTTGAAATGGCTATATTTAAATCTCACCATTCTAATTGGCCAATTTTTATTTGTGCAATTATTTTGCAAAAAATAAACGAATTAAAAAAACAAAATAAAAGTTTCCTGATGGATTGGAAAGACTACAGTCCATCCAATAGCACTTTGGATTTAGTGGCCCATGATTGGGCGGGCCTTCGTCTCAAAGAGACATGCTTTATTGGTTGCACCAGCTACCGGCCCATAGGTGCAGACTGCAGAGAACAGGCCAATATCTGTAATACAAATATAGCCATGTGATGCAACCGGACGTTCATCTTCTTGTTGATTAACTAGATGACCTGTGGCTTCAAAATCTATTTAGCGGTCACATCATGCATTTCAATTTATCTGAGATTCAAACTCTATACTATGACAGGCACATGTTATTCAAATTCGTACAGATTTAAAAATTTATCAATGATCAGGACATGTGTTCAATTCATCTTGGGATTATACTCCGCATCATGTCCGAACACTTTAACGTGTATAATATGGGAAAGATCAATGTAACGGACCATCAAACCACTATATATTCCAATTAGTTTTGAAATTAGACTAATCTCAATGGAGTTTCATGATAGTTTTATGGACATTAAATAAGCTAATGTCGTATAGTATTAAATAAAAAAGATAAGATAAAAAAATCATAAAATGAAATTAGTTTCATAGCTGCACGAGTCTTGGAAACAGCTATACGAAACTCTGCTTAGACTGGCCTAATACGATCGATGCCGCAGCTGTTAATCCACTACCTCTTTCGGCTTTGCCTAAGACACACCTTCGTTTTTAGTAGCAGCTTAATTGCCGAACTTCAACCTTTCCCACCCTATTTCTTTCACATCATTGTCTTGGGTTCCGTCAATGCTCAGCTTTTCTGAATTCTTTGCGAGACCTATTTACAGACGTAGATATTTATATATACGAGCGCACACTTACCCTTACGTACATACGCACACCCTACCCTCTATAAGCACCTCCAAAAAACAGAGTTGGATCGACAAATCTCGAGATTGTCGAAGTCACCACAGACGCCTCTCACATACACTAGCGCACACTCACCCCTATGAATGTACGCACGCACACCCTACCCTATGAGCACCTCCGAAGAACTGAGTTAGACCGTAAATCTCGAGATTGGCGAAGTCACCACAGACGCCTCGTTGTCGACGGACACGTCGCCTACCACTGAAAAAATAACGCCATTAAATCCTGAAATAAATTCAGGAAAGGACGAGCATCCGTGTTAAGTCGGGACTTAAACCCGTGTGGGCAGGTTCTACCATAAAAAAACCTAACCAGCTAAGTTACACTTAGTTTGCCCGCTTTTCTTAATTCTGATCATGCAATGTGCTGAACCATGAACATGACCAAAACCAAAGAGAAAAGAAGACGAACAAAACCAAAAGAAGGTTGCTGTTGTTCTATGTACTATCTGGCATCATGCCTCTTGTAATATTGAAATTAAAATTCTCCCCATAAAGCTATATTTGAGTCTATAGGTTTACCTGTTTAGCCTCAAAATGGACTAAAAAATCTGGAAAAGTTATCTAAAATTATGGTTCACAAAGTAAGACTAATATAGTATTATGAGAAGAATTTTTGTTGGGGGAAGGCGCCCCTGGCAGGACCCCTCGTCCGGCACTTAGCCTCACTCCGCCCTGTATAAATGCCTTGACCGCTGATTGTCACCCTCGCGGGGGGGGTTTTCTTCTCGCTCCCTCCTATCTGGTTCCTGCAGGATTCAGCCCGAAAGTTGCAAATAGCGAGGAAGGGACGGGATTGGCGTAAGGATGGGAGAACCTTCGATGAACGTGACGAGGGTTCGACCGAAGGTGGTGCAGCCGCACAAGTAGCTGGCGGTGGTTGGACAGGGGCGCGGAGGATTACCTCAATGCCCTCAGTCGTTGTATTGGCGCCATTAGCCATTTGCCAACCCTTTTGTAATTTCACCTGGCCCCGAGTATGGCCTATAAATACCTAGGGACACTGGTGTTCGGACAGACACCAGTAGAGAACAGACTTTCAGTTCAAGGCTTTAGTCCCGGTCATTTTTGGGCCCGGGGCTAAAGAAAGGATTAGTTCCGGTTGGAGCTAGCAACCGGGACTAAAGTCCCCATGCCCAACGGCTAGAGGCGTAGCTTTTGCAGGAGGGGAGCAGGAGGGGACCTTTAGTCCCGGTTGGTGGCTCAAACCGGGACTAAAGGTCACCCTCTAGTCCCGGTTGAAGCTACCAGCCGTGATTAAATCTTTAATCCCGGTTGGTGGTTCCAACCGTGACTAGAATTCTACCTGTAGTCTGGGTTTATACCACAAATCGGGACTACATGTCTCGGGCTATACTGCTTCCTCTCCCAACCCGAGCCATTTCAAGCTCTCTGCCTACTCTCTTTTCTTGCTCGTGAAAGGAGTTTATGCTTGCGGGTTTGGTGAAGAGTTCATTCCTCCATCCATTCTTCGGTTCTAAAGGTTACCAACTTTATTCTCCCATATTTTATTACTAGTATGGCTCATTTCGTGGTCCAGAAATAGGGAAATTTATGGTTTTTTATATTGGGAATGATGATGATTTTTTTTATTTATATACCATTTGAGCTCGAAATCACTTGATAGTTTGAATATGAAGATAAAGAAAGCTTATAGTAGTTCATCAAAACTAGTATGCACCTTTTATTGCCTCATTTCATGGTCTAGAAATAGAGAAATTTTTTATTTTTTAGATTGGGCATAACGGTAGATATTTTTGATTTATATACCATTTGAGCTCAAAATCACTTGATAGTAGCTCATCAAAAAAGGAATGTTACAGTAGCTCATCAAAACTAGTATACACCTTGCCTCATTTCATGGTTTAGAAATAGAGAAATATAAGGTTTTTTTAGTATATAGCTCATTTAATTTCATGGTTCACAGAATGAGAAACTTATAGTTGTTGATGAAACTGAGTATAGAGAATCATATATGGCGACTGCTTTTGGGTCCTCGGCCTCGCATGGGGTCCCTAAGCGACTAAGACCGGACCTCCCTCTCATTGCGTGCGCAAGTGTGGACAGAAGATTGTGAGGGAGTACATGGTGAAGAAGAAATGTCCTAACCAAGGGTGCATCTTCTACACGTGTCCGGATCGCGAAATGAGTTATTCTCCGTTGATGATGGAGACCATGCATTGATATGTGCACCGTGCAGCTGCTCAGCCAGACGGAGGGCACGACGGCTGGACGCCGCCGTCACCTCGAGGAGGCACTGTGCACCACATGTGCCTCGACCCTGAGCCCAAGTGCAGACACCCCGGTGCTCCCCCGCCGCCGCCGGTAACGCCGCACCACCGCAACATCGGGCGGGGCTGGTAGGATAGGAAGAACGCCGCCGTCAATGATTAGCGATGTGATGACCCGGCCCCTATTCTTCACTTTGTGCTATCAGCCTATGATGTACTCCACTAGTACGATCGATGCTGCTGTTAATCCGCTACCACTTTCGGCTTTGCCGTTCTTCGGTCTTTCCAACACTCTTTCTTTGTGATCGTCGTCTTGGGTTCTGTGAATGTTCTGATTTTGTGACGCCCTGCTTTTCTGATGATGCAATGTGCTGAGCCGTGAACATGCCCAAAACCGAGCAAACACTAATAGAAAAGAAGAGAAACAAAACCAAAAGGACGTAGCTGTTGTTATGTTCACAGATGTTACAGTCTCCCACATTGACAGGCCGATTTTGGCCCAAGCTCAAGTTTTCCACGGATGGACCGGGACCGGAATATTGCTTGCTCCGAACACACTGTACGTTGAAAATGTTCCAATCGACTGGTGACTTCCTCCTACTCCTCCGCGCCATCGCGCCGCTTTAACCGTCATGCCGCCGGTCGTCGTCGTTGCAACTGGTTGCTCTCACGCTGTTTTCTCACACGGTTTTCTACAAGAAAGTGACAGGCGGTGCTGTGTAGCTACTAGCTACAGCATGTTCGGAACTGTTGGCTTGTTCGTTGCTGGTTCGTAAAAAAATACTATTATTTGGTTTATGTGAGAGAAAAATATTATTCCTATCTGAAAATATTGTTCATGTAAACAGTGCCCGTATGAGAGGGCTGGCCAGCACCAGCTAGCCAGCCGCGCCAGCCGAACAGGCTGTAATTTTGTCCCCTCGGCCACTTGAAGCTCGTCATCGCCGGTCAGACGTCAGGTCAACCATTCGGCCATTCAACACTCGCCGGCGAGAAGAAAAGCTATGGCATTGGCACGCGTCATGTGTAACGAAATTCTGCTGACGCACGACCCGTTGAGCTTGTACTTGGTTGCACACTTGCTAGCAAGCTGTGGGCCCTGAAATCTCGCTGGATGCTCTGTCCCGGCTGCGACTGCGAGCTATAAAGAGGCAAGGTTCTCACAAAAATAGACGCATCCACGACCGCGATCTTATTACTCGTATTTGTTAAGTTGCGAGCGAGTTGAGAGACGCGGCGACAGAAATGAAGAAGGCGCCGTCTCTGATCGCGTGTTCGCTGATCTTCACAGCCGCACTAGTCCTTTTGGCTCTCCACGTCGTTGAGCCTGTGCACGCAGGTACCTACGTATTCTACAAACTATTAGTACCTCCGTCCAAAAACACATTGTTATAGGTTTGTCTTAGACAAATTACTTTAAGTTTCACCATATATATACGGAAAATTGTCAACATATATGAAACTAATAAGGGACAATTGTCTGCGCGGGCATCCAAAGTGATAGTCGTTTGCTGGAGGACACCCTGTTTTGAGCAGTTTGTCAGAAGACACTCTGGTTTGTTGAAATTATGCCACAGAACACCGTGGCCCGGTTTCAGCCGGTTGAGGAGAGAGAAAATTTTGTTTTGGACATCTGGTGCCCCTAAGCCGCACTTGGGTCCGCCCCCAACCTAGTCTGGTTGGACCATATAAGAACGGAACTGGAAGAAGAGACAGGCTGAGAACGCCAGAGCCCAAGCTCCGCCGGAGTCAAAGCTCCGCCCTTGTTGAGCGGGCTACGAACACCAGAGCCCAAGCTCCGCCTCCTGCCGAGCAGCTCCGCGCCTGAGTCCAACGTCCTCGGCCATCGTGGCTGCCGCCGCGGCGAAGCTCGGCGCTAGAAGCGCGTCGTGGGCATGGCAGACGGCTGCCTCCCGGAGGTCCATCCACCGCTTCCACGGCGCGGTGGGGCTAGAGGCCGGTGCGCGCGCCGCCACCGCCGCCGTTGTCTTCGTCGTCGTCGGGCTGGAGGCCGAGGCGTGCAGCGCAATTGACGAAGACGTGGCTGGCCTCGGCGTGGAGCGAGACGAGGCGTGTGATCTCATGGTAGGCGATGGGGAGGCGGCCCTCTCCGAGGGCCATCGCGTTGGCGAGGACGTTGGCCCAGTAGCCGCCGCTGTCCAAGGACACCCCACATGGGAGGCTCGCCTGGGCCTGGCTGCCGCAGGTGGTCTTCGAGGGTAAGCTGCTGCCGCCGTGATCGCCGCCTCCGGTGGTCGTCTCCATGGGTTTGCCGCCGGAGTCCACTTGGAAGGCCCTGTTCTAGCGGCGGGTGGTGATGGCGGCCAAGCACTGCCACAGCATCCACGAGCAGCGCCTTGGGGTGCTTGAGGCCATGGACGCCAACGTGCAGAACAGGCGCCGCCACCAGGGGGCCGTGCGGAGGCGGCGCAGCGCGCGCTCGAGGGCGCTTCGATGGATCTCGGCCTCGCCGTCGCCAGCATGGGCGCGACCCGACACCTGGCGCTACGCGGCGGCGCGCCGTGCCCGAGCGCGCCGCTCGGCTCCGTTGATGACCTCGTGGGGGACGACCCCGGCGTGTGGTGCGCGCTGGAGAAGCTCGGGAACGTCGCCGCGCTCGCCACCCGCGTGCACGACGGCGTGGAGCGCGCCTGCGGCCACCTACGCGCTGCCGAGCACCTGGACGAGGCCAGCAACAGTGGCGGCGACGGCAATGGCGACGGCAACACCGCGCCGTTGGAGCAGAGCCCGTGCTTCTGCACGTGGATGCTGGCGTTGGGGTACAGCGGCGCCATCCCCTCCGTTGGGTCCAACCAGACCAGGTTGGGGGCGGACCCAAGTGTGGGTCAAGGGCACCAGATGTCCAAAACAAAATTTTCTCTCTCCTCAACCGGCTGAAACCGAGCCGTGGTGTCCTTTGGCATAATTTCAACAAACCAGAGTGTCTTCTGACAAACTGCTCAAAACAGGGTGTCCTCCAGCAAACGACTATCACTTTGGATGCCCGCGCAGACAATTGTCCCTTATTAGTATCATATATGTTGACAATTTTCCGTATATATATGGTGAAACTTAAAGTAATTTGTCTAAGACAAACCTATAACAATGTGTTTTTGGACGGAGGTACTAATAGTTTGTAGAATACGTAGGTACCTGCGTGCACAGGCTCAACGACGTGGAGAGCCAAAAGGACTAGTGCGGCTGTGAAGATCAGCGAACACGCGATCAGAGACGGCGCCTTCTTCATTTCTGTCGCCGCGTCTCTCAACTCGCTCGCAACTTAACAAATACGAATAATAAGATCGCGGTCGTGGATGCGTCTATTTTTGTGAGAACCTTGCCTCTTTAAAGCTCGCAGTCGCAGCCGGGACAGAGCATCCAGCGAGATTTCAGGGCCCACAGCTTGCTAGCAAGTGTGCAACCAAGTACAAGCTCAACGGGTCGTGCGTCAGCAGAATTTCGTTACACATGACGCGTGCCAATGCCATAGCTTTTCTTCTCGCCGGCGAGTGTTGAATGGCCGAATGGTTGACTTGACGTCTGACCGGCGATGACGAGCTTCAAGTGGCCGAGGGGACAAAATTACAGCCTGTTCGGCTGGCGCGGCTGGCTGGCTGGTGCTTATTAGTAAATAGGTATACTAACAAAATTTTATTCTATGAGTCAGCTCAACAGAGCTCCCAAATCGGCTGCCAGGTGAAGAGGCTGTGCCAAATAGTTTTTTTTATCGAGAAGTGATTCTCTGCTAATCCTGTGAAGTGATTTTCTTAAATGAATTAGAAGGTTGGAAGCTGAAAAAAGTAGCTTCTTCTGATTCACTTCACGCACAAGAACTCTATGGACATAGTTTATCCTAGAAATCATAGGAAATCAATTTCAGTCAGAAAACCACTTTTTACAGAGAATCAGCTTCCACAAAGAATCTGAAACAGGAAAAGCTCTACCAAACTTGTATAATAGTAGAGTTGTGGCACTTGTAACAGTTTCAAGTTGCACAATATGTGCGATTTTACGAACACAAGGTTGATATGTGCCCTTGTGGTTCGGATTTGTGATGAGTGATTATCAACGTGACTGGCGCTTCGGGTTGAGTTTGTGAACTAACCGTGGCGTGAGTTGGGTTGTGCAACATGTCTCTTGGCTTGTGGTGCGCAGGTGTGGAGCACGGAGGCGGTGGTCGACGGCAAAGGTAAAGGTCAAGTAGGGACGTGCCATGCCGATGGACTGGGAGCGGTGAAGGACGGACGTAAGGCTTAGACCGAGGGACCAGGAGGTCGGATGACTAGCCGTGGTGGCTGACATCGAGGGACATCGACAAGCGCAAGTGTACATGGGAGGAGTGACCGTGTTGATCGAGTCAAAAACGGCAGACATGCAAGTCGAGTGGAGGCTTTGGAAGACTTGGCGGCCGGGTGGTCGAGGACGGAGGTGACACACGTCTAGTTGCGGGGGACACGTATGGAGTACGCTAATCGTGGGCAGTTTGATGGGTTGAGCCTCAAAACCACCGGGTGGATGGTTTTCGAGTTTGGGCCTCAATATCCGGACGGAGGTTTCGAGGAGGAACGGACGGTACGTGGCGGCATCAAGGAGTTCGTGTCAAAACGAAGTTATCTCATGAAGGGCGCGGTGGCCGTCAGATGAAGACTACCTCGAGTTGGACCATAACGTCCTCGGGTGATGTGGTTTGACTCAAAATATCTAGGGACATGTTTGAGATTGTGTAATAGCCCTGTTAAATAAGGACGAGGGAGCCCCAATCTCCCTCTCCTCTTGCCATTTCATTCCAGCTCCTTAGGTTTTCCCCTTATCTAGGTTCTTCTCAAGAGGTCTACTGATGAACTAGTGTCCCGTTATAATTGAACCTGTGATTTTGGTTGGGAATGGAGGCCCAAACTGTAACAACCAAAAAATCCACACACCAAAAATCACAACTACAAATTTTTTTTGTTTAAACCCTATGTGATGTTGAGTGACACATGTAGAAGCCAAACCCTAGTTTTAGATTAGATGTGACCCAACTAGGTTAAAATCATAAAGCATAGTTTGGTTTTATGCCACATGTGTAATTAAATTCCTAAATAAATAAATCATGTATGCATCCTTAATTCCACTTGTGATTTGGAATCTTTTGCCTTATGTGATGTTTAACTAACTTACTTAATATTTATGATAAACCCTAATATATGGGATGTATTTTGACCACCATTTGAAACACCTTGTGGGATCCACTACATAACTCGAAGCTCAAGTTTAAACTCTAACTAAATTTGAATCGAAGCAAAAAGAAATAGAAGAGAAAGGAAAGAAGAGGGAGCAGCCCAGCCTGCCTCGACCGGCCCAGCTAGCCTAGCCAAGCCTCGCCTGCCCTTTCACGCGCATAGCCGCTGACGAGCCGGACCCGCCCGTCAGCCATCACGCGCCGCATGCAGCCACATCGCGCCAAGCGCCTGACGACCCGACCCCGCTTGTCAGCACAGTAGCGTCTTCTTCCCCTCGCCCACGCATTCTCCCCGCGCGACCAGAGGCCGACCAGCGTGGCAGACGCGGGCCCGGGGTCACGCACATCGCATGACCCTGTTTCCCCTTGCGCCGCGCCTAGCTACCGCACGCGAGCCGTCGGATGCGCCGCACGCATCACCACCGCCCGATCGCCGTCGGCCATTGGAGCCCTTGGAGCTCGGCTATAAAAGCCAACGCCCACGAGCCCTAATCCTCAGCCCGTTCGCCACCGCCACTGGTGGCACAGCACCACACTGCGTCAAGCCGAGAGAGAGGGAGGAGGAAGAAGCAAGGAGGAGAAGGAAGCCGCTGCGGAACCGGACCTCGCCGGAGCCAGGAGCGCCGCCCCGATCGGCTACAGCGACGTAGCTGCTCGGCCCGGCACTGCATCGCTTCATCACGGCCTCGCCTCGCCACCGCAACGCCATCCTACCGCCACGAGCCCTACGGTGAGCCACGTCGTTCGCCGCTCACCGCGCTAGCCGTACTCGCCATGAACGCCACCGCATTCCTGCACCTAGGGGACGCAGAGGCGGAGCATTCCCGCTCCTGGACACGCTGCACACGCACCGCACGCGCACAAGCCCAAGGCCTGGCCTCACCGACCCCTAGCGGCTCGGGAACACCGGTACGACCACTCCTAGCCTCTCGGACGCCATGAACGGACCACACCGGAGCACGAGCTCTTGCTCCGGCTTAGCCAACCGGTAGCATAGAAGGACCACCACGACCCTCTTGTTGAGCCAAACGGAAACGCGAAGCAAAGGGAAGAAAGGGGGCGACGCCGAGCCCTCTGCTCGGGAACGCCAGCGCCGAGCGCTCTGCTCATGCCATGCATACGCATCGCACGCACGCATGCGCTCACCATGGCCAGAGCACAACCATGGTGAGACCACCGCGCCTTCTACGTCGCAGTAAAGAAGACGTTGACACCCCGACTGGCTCCGTCATGACGAAAGACACACCGCGCTCACCTTAGCCGAGGATGAAGCCCACCGGAGCCCTGCGTTGCCGCACCGCATCTCGTCGGGGCGTCACCGCCTCTGCTTTGCCCCCACCACCGTAGCTAGAGGCATTGAGAGCTCCCGGAGCCCCTTCGACCTGCTCGCCATGGCCGTAGCAGCGTCGGGGAGCTCGTGCGCACCACCAATCTCCGGTACCGCCGCCACAGCCACCACACCGTCGCTCGCCGGTGTACGAGGACCACCGCCACCGCGGCCAGCCAACTAGAGCCGCCCGACCACCACGTTAACTTCACCGGGGCACCCGCCATGGCAAGGCCAAGCTTTTGCCCACCTTAATTGCACACCCGCGTCGCTAGAGGATCTCGCCGGTGAGCTCACCACCGGCGGGAGCACGCCAGAGAAGAAGATTGGGATTTTCCCCTCGCCGGCCACACGTCCGTGCACTTGGTGCACGTGAACCGAACCCTGGGAAGGAGTAAGTGGACCAAGTCCTTTAAAATTGGCCCTGCGGTCTATGGACCAATGCAGGCGGGTTCACCATGAACCGCGCCTCACCTGTTTGTCACCGTTTGACCCCGGACCCACATGTCAGCCACGGTTTAGCTCTGATGGTGCCATGCTAATGTCATGACGAAGAGGAGACCACGCCAGCGTCGGGGACCTCAGTGATCTCTCCGACCACCTCGGCGACCACTCCGACCACCTCGGCAAGCTCCCAGACCACCCCCGCGATCTCACCGAACACATCGGCGAGCTCTCCGACCACTTCGGCAATCTCACTGACCACGTCGGCGACCACTCCGACCACCTCGGCGATCTCACCGACCACGTCGGCGAGCTCTCCGACCACTTCGATGATCTCTCCGACCACCTCGGCGAGTTCTCCGACCACCTCGGCGACCTCTCCGACCACCTCACCAGCTGATACACCACTCCAAGCCCCTACATGCCATGTGAACCAGTCACAGAGTGACACGTGACAGCCCTGAACTAATCAGCCTTTATTATTTTTAGAAATGGATTTAATCTTCAGAAATTCGTAACTAATTCATATGACCTCAGAAAAATACAAGACCAGGACCAAAATTCATCTAAAATAGAGCTCTACACAATGAACCCATGTTTGAGTGCATTTGGCTGTTTTGAATTTTCATTGCTTCTTTGTGCTATTCTATAGACGTCGCTAACGCGACTATAATGCGATCGTTTGCAGACTCAGAGGAGAACCAGACGGACAGGGACTGAGAGTACCGTGAGGAGTACGGAGACGACTTGGACCGAGAGTACCATGAGGAGTACGGAGACGACTTCACTGAAGGTGCCACATCCCACCCAACCTCGTAGCACCTATTACGCATGGCTAATATAGAACTGCTATTGCTTTACTTTATTGTTATAATCACACTATGATAGGACTTGCATGGTAGTATGCTTACTTGATGGCCTATACCTTGACGCAACCTTACCCCTACCTACCCTGCTATTAGGCTAGACACACGCTTGCTGCAATATTTCATTGCTTAATACTTCTACTACGCTTGTACTACATTGATGCGTGGTGGAAACTGGTGTTATCTGGACTATGGGGAGAGTGCTGCGTGTGTGACTTGGGTGCGTGGAGGGTGAGGGTTGTGTCGACCAAGTTGGAGTATACGACGAGCCTAGGGCAAGTCTTGCCGTGGGGTGCTACCTGGGCACCCCTGGAATGGATACCTGTGGTGGGTAAATGGTATATGCGGTGGCCCTGGGTGTGAACCTGTGATGGGAGGAGCCCAGGGTGGAGGTGCTGTGGTGGCACGATAAATGGAAACCCTGATGAAGACATTCTGGCTTGGTCATCCCTAAGGACTTACTAGTACTCAGATTCACCGGGAAGCCTTACGTACCGCTCGCCCTATATGGTGCGGGACGGCCGAACTACTTGGTACGATATTGCCACTACTGCTAGATTGATAGCGGACAGTGCAAGGGAGGTACAGGGCGCGGAGGATTCCCCCCCACACCCTTCCGAGACTTCATGGAGACCTTGTGGACCCGGCTCATGACTCACAGTTTCAGCCACCCCAGACTAGACTTGGGGTGTACCAGGGCTGAATGGTAGAGTGGCATTATCCAAGGCTAGCAAGCAGCCGGAATCAACCCAGTTGACGACGATCAGCGAGGAAAGGCGGATCTTGTGGTTATGTAAAACCTCTGCAGAGTGTATGGTTGATCGATCGATACATATGCCGACTTATTGGCTATGGATCTTTCCTGGGTTTCGCTTAAACTAGATAGTGAGATGAGTCCTTCTCTTCTCCCCCTGGGAGAGAGTGTTTGGACGTAGCCAGGGGCTACGGGCCATGAGACAGTGCCGAGAGGGAGTTGGCCTGTCGACTGAGCGATGGTATGGTTGTGATGTGGTGATGATGTGGAGATGGTGGTATATCGATCCCAGGATCGAAACCTGGCTTTGGACGGGAATGGGGTGGAATGGGTGTGGGAATGGTGTTAAAACTTGACCAACTATTAATATATATGTACTTGATATGCTAAAACATAGGAAACCCCAGCTTTATAGGTTCCTTTTGATTATATCCAACTTGCATCCAATTTCCACAAAGCAATGCTCATAGGGTGGGAGTGGCCAGTACAAATCGTACTGATAAATTTTGGCACACAGGTTCTGCTGAGGAGTATAGCTCTGAGGAGTTTGACGGTTGAGGGGTTCGTTCCTACGCTCGAGTTTGGCGATCTTGTCTTCAAGCTGTTCTGAATGAATGCTACTTTTGATTCCGCCAATGCGGCGATGTAATAATTTATGTTATTCCGCACTATTTGTACTCTGATATTACGTTGTATGGATGTGATATTCGACTGGAATTTGGGTAATATGATCTACAACGGTCTTATTACACTTCGACTCTATGGATTTCCCTTCGCGAAAATCAGGTCGCTTCACAAACCTCCTCGTGTCCTCCAGGATTCGATTTGTGAGGTGCTTTTGTGAATCGCGTTTGTGTTCTTCGTTTTTTTGGTTTTTCCCTTTCTTTTTTGGCTCGATTCGTCATTTTGAGAGCGTGTTGACTCGTTCTTTTTTTATCTGAGATGGACTAGGACATGAGTTGATCCCTTCCACCGAAGGATTTCATCAAATTTCTCATGAGTTCATAGATCGGGGTGAATCTAGTTCTAGGGTTGAAACACTAGTGTTCATCGCAATTTCTTGTTTTTCCGTTGATTGGATTTTTCTTGGGCGATGATCTTCAAGGAGTAGCCTACCAACTCTGTGGTAATCGTCTCTGCAAAGTTTCAAGTCATTCCGAGTTGATTTGTTCGAGTTTTGGATGTTGAATCTATTTTTTCTGAGAACTGCTCGTAAATACCAGACACATCTGGTGTGAATTCCGGACATGTCCGGTAGGACAAACCTTTGAATTTGGAGCTGAAATTTTGTGGAGACCTACCCCAATGTGTCTAGAAACTGTAGTTAAAATTTCATAATTGTTGGACACCATTTGATAGGGTTTTCGATTTTTGTCCCAAGATCGCTCTGTGCTGTTCAGCATACCGGATGTGTCCGGTATGGGCTGACTACACTCAGTTAAGCAGCGTTTCTTTGGTTGTATGATCTCAGTTTCATGTTCTGTCTTTTGCATTGGGTTTTACCGCTCCAAGGAACTTATTTAGGTACTCTTGTCACAAGTTGGCTTGGGTATTTTAGATTCGGGAACTCGTTTCTTCACAATAGGAGTTGGGTATCTCATTTTTCGTCCTTCGGTTCGGGAAGCGCTCTCTTGCCATTTGTGGTGTCCCGCTGTGTTCCTAGGGAACATACACCCACTAGTTGGGTTGTGGGCCTCTTGGTGTTTGGTTTACGAGTTTGGCGGTGATTTTGGGATAGTGGCCTTAATTATCGAAAGAAATTTTCGGCTCCCATTCACCCCGCGTCTAGTCGCCATTTTTAGTCCTTCAATTGGTATCGAGCCGGTTAAGGATCATTCCACTTTAATCGGTCCATGATCCACGAAGGCGACATGGAGCGTGGTTCCGGCAAGCCGCCCCACTTTAATCTTCAGGGCATAGACTGGTGGGTCTGGAAGATTTGTGAGGATCCTAACTATGAGGTGCTTGCGGCTCATGTCAGTCAGGAGCAAATTGACCAACACAATGCAAATAGCAAGGTTCATAGCGTTCTCTTTTCGTCTTTTTCGCTTTTTCGAGTTTGAGCGGGTCTCTGATTGTACTACTGCTCGAGAGATCTAGGTGAGGCTTCAAAGCTATCATGAGGGAACCGCACAAGTCAAAACTAGACTCTTTGAGATGTACAAGCGTGAGTATGAGAACTCCTCTTAGTTGGATGGAGAGTTTGTAGATACCATGTCTTCTCGCTTTCTGTTGATTGTGAACATGATGCGGGCAAACAAGCTATAGCTGCCTTATGATGATCATGAGAGGGCTCTCAAGTTACTATACACCCTAGATCGGAAGGTTAGGGATGTGAAGGTGTCCGCTATCATTGAGTCCGCTTAACTACGACACCCTCACTGTGGATGAGCATTTTAGCAAGCTCAAGTCCACCGAGATCGATCACCAGACCCAAGCCAAAATCAAGAACCCATCTGCACCTACCATGGCTTTGGTCTCAGGTAATGGTTCAAGTTCTTTAGCTAAGCCTTCACAAATCTCCTTTGCCTTGTCTTCTTTGGTGTCTGTTACAGAGGAGCAGATGGAGGCACTTGGAGACGATGAGCTGGCACTGGTCATCAACCGATTCTCGTGGTTTCACAACAACCGCATGAACCATCGGCACGGTGGTGGTCCGAAGGATGATTGCTATGGCTGTGGAGACCCTGACCACTTTGTCGCCCACTACACCAAGAAGAACAAGAACTTTTCTGGCAAGCACGACTCTAGCAAGCACAAGGAGAAGCGTGAGTACACTTCTAGCAATCACAAGTCGAAGGGAGGATTCAACAAGGAAACGCTCAAGAAGATGTACCTCAAGAAGGCCGAGGCCTAGGAGAGCGCCTTCCTCGCCTCCCTCAACGACCTCGACAATGACTCCGATGACGGCTGCACTTCTTCCCCCTCGAGCGATGATGAGTCCGAAAGGAAGCGCGGGACAAGCTGACCACCCATGGAGGGTTTTACACCATGGCTATCGATACTGAGGTGAAGGCCAGCAAGGACGAGGTTCCCATCAATGGCAACACTTCTGAGGTAACCCCTTCCATCGGTGATCTTGTTACTGAGCTTGAAACCATGAATGACACCTTGTTTAGCCAAGATAAGCTGCTAAAGCGTGCTGCCCGTGAGAGGAAAGAATTTAAGGACAAGCTAGAAATTGCGCTGAAGGAGCTTGAGGAAGCTAAGAAGCACACTGTAGTAGTTTCTGACGAGGTTGAGTGCGATGAGTGCGCTATTCACATGTCTAGCCTTGCTTCCTTGCAATCTAAGTATGCTTCTTTGCTTGATGAGAACGATGAGTTGAAGTCTAGGTCTAGCTTGTTGGGTGCATGCAAGTCCTACTCGGGCTTGCAATCTGAGCTGGCAAAGAAGGTTGCTAGGATCTCTTTGCTTGAGAAGTCCAGTTTAGATAGCACTACTGCTAAGTGTGCACGTTGTGAGAGCTTGGTGCTGGAGCTTGAGTCCTGCAGATACGACAAGATGAGAACCGAGGAAGACAACACATACCTTCGGTCCATCTTGAGCTGGGTGTCCTGCAGTGAGCCATAGTTGGGCAGGATGATGAGCCTGTTCAAGCGAGGAACTGGTGCATCGGGTGTAGGCTTTGTTTTAGGTGGGAAGGGTGAAAGTATCTATGGCAAGGTTGGTGAGTTCAGTGGTTTGAACCCAAGTGAGAAACCTTCCACTACTCCCAAGTTGATCAAAATCACTCCACCTAAGCCCACTGAGCCCACTGTCAAAGATGAAGTGTTTGAAGACCCTCCAAAAGCCCCACCTCAAAAACAAGTCTAGGTTCTAAAACAAAACTATCTGAAGAACCCACTTGATTCTCTACCAAACATCTCTGAGGATCCCCTTCCTAAAGCCAAATGCCACCAAGAGTGAACCATACCCACAAGAGAGTGAACCAGCTACCACCCAAGAGAGAGGTGAGGTATCACTGTGACTACTGCCATAGGGATGGTTACCTTGCTGAGTTCTGCTTTAGGAGGAAGAAAGATGAGCGGCGAGAGTACGAGTTGAACAACCAAAACATGTACCGCTCGTCCCATGGCATACATGTGCCGTCTATTCAGAGGACCCGTGTTAGGCCTAGAGGTACAATGCCTCAAGGTGCTAGGCCTTAGGTTACAAGACCACGCTGGTGGTCGTGCCCTGAGGTTCCGGTCGTGGTCAATATGACTTTGAACCCCGTGGCAGTGGCTTTGGCTTTTAGTCCTATAGCTCTAGCGGACCACATTTTCCCCCATGTAGTGATGGCTTCCCTCAAATGATACATGGTATGTTTAGTGTTTTTCCTAACACTTTTCCAGGGCAAATGAGCAACACTAGTATCCTTCACAGTTTACTAACCCCAGTGTTGCGCCATTTGCTCATCCCATGTCTTTCTATTGGTACAGGATGGAGGCCTGGAGAACACATGGCTCATTGATTCTGGGTGTTCGCGCCACATGATCGGAAGTTCAAAATGATTCTCCAGCCTTGACCCCATGCAATGTAAGTAGTATATCACATTCGAGGACAATAGCAAAGGTAAAGTGCTTTTCCGTGGGACCATTCGGGTCAATGAGAGTTTTGTTCTAAAGGATGTTGCTTTGGTTTTGAATTTGCATTTCAATTTGCTTTCTGTTTTGCAACTCTTTTAGGATGGCTTTGAAGTGCGCTTTAAGACCGGCTTGTATCGAGTTCTTGATTCTCAGGGAAATCTTATTTGTTAGTTGTCCCTTATGGACATGTCTTTCGAGTTGATTTTCTCACTTCTTTGGCTCTTCTCGATGTTTAGTGGCAGGATCCTCCTCTGAGCTTTGGAAGTGGCATAGGAGACTTGGTCACTAGAGCTTTGACTGACTAGCTAGGTTGAGCTCACTTGATCTAATCCGAGGATTGCCCAAGTTGAAATTTGAGAATGATTTGGTTTGTCACCCTTATCGTCACGGGAAGATGGTTGCCGCTTCTCACCCACATGTGAACAAAGTCATGACCAAGGAATCCGGTGAGCTACTTCACATGGACACAGTTGGTCCAGCTCGGGTTCGGTTAGATGGTGGGAAGTGGTACGTTCTAGTGATCGTGGATGACTTTTCTTGCTACTCTTGGGTGTTTTTCATGGAGAGTAAGGATGAGGCTTTTTCACATGCTCGGGATTTGATTCTTTGATTGCAAAATGAGTTCTCTAAGAATGCCATGAGAGCGATTCACAGTAACAATGGCATAAAATTCAAGAATGATCATTTTGAAACCTTTTGTGCCTCTTTGGGCCTCCGGCATTAGTTTTCCTCTCCTTATGTCCCCAACAAAATGGTGTTGTTGAGTGCAAGAATCGGATCCTTGTTGAGATGGCTAGGACGATGCTCGATGAGCACAGGACTCCTACACTACACAACACCGCTTCACCGTCAGACATCTGACGCTAAAAATTATATTTGGCGATGGATGATCTGACGCTAAAGATAACTCAGAGACCATCTGACGCTAAATCCTCATTTAGCGATCTAGTGTCTGTCGCTATAGGTATTCATATTTAGCGTTAAACTGTCTATCGCTAAAACCAAGTGTACCGTCAATCTGTCTGTCGCTAAAGAAAATGGTCGCACGCTTAGCTCGCGTGCCCCCACCTCTATCTAGCTCGCTCGTGACAAACCCTAGGTTCCCAAATCCTAAACGCAGCCGCCGCCGCCTCTTCTTTCATCTCCCGCAAGCAACTTTTTCCTCTTCCGTTCCACTCTCTCTCCGGTCTCTCCCTCCTGATTCCAATCTGCCGGTGCTCGAGAAGACAACCGGAGCTCGACCGAGCAGACCCCCGCCCCGGCCCCCTCCTCCCCGCCGCTCCTTCTCCGCGCCCCCACTTCGCGCTTCTTCCTCCTACTCTTTCCACCTGTTGTTCCGTCTTGATCGGGAGCTCGCCGGATCCACGAGGGGAAGTTCGCGGGGCCCTCGAGCGCGGCGCGGGGCGGCGATGGGAAGCTTGGGAGGTGGGTGTCGGACCGAGCTCCCCGACGGTGGGATCCGGTTGGGGGAATCGGGTGGTGGGTTGTTTTTTTTAATCTCGCCGTGGCTGATCAGTTCCTTTCACTGCTGCTGCTGCTGCAGGTAGCGGTGGCGCCGGGGCCGGCGGCAAGGTCGGGCTGCCGGCACTGGACATGGCGCTCGCGTTCCCTCAGGCAACGCCAGCGTCGCTCTTCCCACCCTCCGGTGAGATGTCCCCTCGCGTTCCTTTCAATGAATATGGCAGGATCACTACTGAGCTAACCCTTATAAAAGCACTATGCCTTATAGACATGTATGACTCCTGCTGTCTACTTGCCATGTTGTCTTCTGAACCTGCCCATTACTTATATCAACTCAACCTTTGATCCTCTGTTGTCTACTTAGCTGATAACATAGTTATGTTGTAGTGACAATGACTTACAATGTTGCTTTATTCTATTTTGCCCTAGTGACAATTAATGTGAATATTAACAATATAAGGCTGGTTACCTCAGGAAAAACATGGAAAACTCTCTTGACTTCCTTAGTGTTAACTACAAATTGATAATATATATGTACAGACATATGTATGTGGCATATCTATTAGTCACCACGTGAAATAAGATTCTTATGTGGCTTTGAATTTCTGTTGGCATCGGCAGTCTTTGTCCAGAACAAGTCCTTGAAATCCTTGTGGCTACCTTTGATTTCTTATTTTCAACACTGGACTCACTATTTAGAGTTGCTTTTCAGGTTGCAATTTGGTCTCTGACAGCATCCTGTGCAAGTATATATCGATTTCGATTTTGACAAAACATGATTCAAGGTGAGCCACCTATTCTCTAACATGGGATGTTCAGTTTCATGATTTTTTAGTTTCATGAGTCATATATGACTTTGATCTCTTTCAGATAATCAACTTCTTTCATATGCTTGTAGTTTAGTCTGGTGGATTTCTGATTGTGGGCTTATGGTGTGCAGTGAATTAGCCAACGATGTGTCTTGCCTAGTTGCCTTGGGTTGTAGCCTTGAATTTAAGTATCAACTAGTAAGGCTGTGAGATTATATTCAGTGGTAGCAGTACTAAGCACTAACTGAAATTATGTAAATTTAAGTATTAACTAAGTACTAATACTACCTGGAATTGATATATCTGTGCCTGCATATTTAGCACAGATTCAGCTAAGTACCCAATATAGTAAATAGGTTACAATCCAGTTCTGAATTTTTGTATGGAAAGCTGAAAACCTCACCATGTGAAATTAGATTCTTATGTCCAATTAGGTTCATATTACTGTTCAAGTAATGTTTCCAAATGAGCTGCTGGTGCCTTTTCACTATCTCGTTGTGGCTTTGAATTTCTTTTAGCTTCAGCTTTCTTTGTCCAGAGCAAGTCCTTGAAATCCTTGTGGCTACCTTTAGTTTCTTATTTTCATCATTGGACTCTTCTGTGTGGTTTCGTGTAAAGCTGAAACCTCTACCTACCTGACTTGTTCTGAAAACCTTCTGCAGGCGTTGTCTCTATTTTATGAGCTGTTCGTATATACCTTCTGTGATGAACTACCCAGAATGCCGCACATGTTCAGGACTACTTGACAGGTTATAATGTCTTTCTGAGTCTCTATGTTACCCTTGAAATGTTATCCAGTGAGCAGGTTAAAAGTATTCCTTTGATTTTCATACATGGCAGCCATTTTCATTGTCATTAATCTGGAATGGCCTTATTTCTCAATGTACCTGAACTTAAGGAAATTTTGATACAACTGCATGGCAGCCATTTTCATTGTCATTAATCTGGAATGGCCTAAGCTATTCTTATTCCTTAGATTCTTTCTATTTTTTAGTTCTCCTACCCTTACATCAACCTCACCATTTTGTTGCATCCTAAGGCTGCTCTCACTTTCCTTCTTCTCAAAATTCTTCTTGTTTCTTTATTGCCATGCCCTTACAACTACCTGTTGCTGCAAGGTTTTTTCCATACAGTTTTGGTTCCATCCAAGAGGTATGTTTCTATGTGTTAAAATACATGTTTAGGTTCTGATTGTGCTAATGTTACCACAATTTTGTATATTAATTTGCCTCAAAACTGTGGTATGAATCCAAACTTACGTGCTTTGTGAAATCTGGTTTCTTTATATACAAAATATGTCTATGGCAAAGGTGCACAGCCTACCCACAACAGTACATAGGTCTGTTTCTCTGTTCACTAGCTAGGCATCTACAAATACAGAGTTTTTATAGCTTTCCCCTCAGTTATATAACACTTGAAAATATGAGATATATTACCTTTGTCTAGCCTGCAACTCCAATGGAATGCAAAACAGCTTTATGTGCACACTTATATTTGTCCATTCGATGCAATCCAGCTCTTATTAAAACAAAATGGGTAGGAAGTTAAGACTCACTCACTCAAATTAAGGTCTTCGAAAAATATGTTATCACAAAGAGCTTAACAAAAGCGCCAGAAGATTATCCAGATGCTAAAAATCAGCCTCATGTTCAGATAAGAGTTGCATATCCATGTTTTGTTTTGTCCTGATTTCAAGCCAGAAAAGTGACGAGCTAATAAATGTGTAAACTTGGTTCCTCAGGTTGCTTTGAGACTCAAGCAAAATGGTTACTCTGGTTGCTCAGCTGGTGACACAGTCCCTTATATAATTTGCTCTCAGCACGTATTACTAAATGATGTCTTTTATGTTTTGCATGCTCACTAAATCATCAATTGCTTATCCACATTGCAAAATTTTGGATTGTCAACCTGTCATATGACACTGATTGGTACTCTTGTTTCATAATCTGTCCAAGCCTCCAAGGCTAAGCTCATCATGTATACAGACCAGAAAGCACTAAATCTCATCAAAGTTATAAAAAGGGACCAACACATATCTCTAATGATATTCACATTTTACAACCACTCACAATCTTGATTTTATTGCTGAACTAACATTTTGAAACATTTCTTCACAAGATAAGAATATGGATAAACGGAGGGAGTAGTCAGAACTTTTTGTTTACCTGCAGTGTAATTTTAGGAAAAAGGAAAATATATAATTTTTTGCCTGAAAAACATCCCAGTTTAGCTTTGTTTGAAGCTTGATTTATCTGATCCTAAACTGTACTTGCCATTCTGTATAGGACTCAGATAATACACATTCTGTGGGAATAGCTCAGAGAGCTAGACATCCTGAGGAGTTAAAAAGAGACCCTGACAAGTGGATGATTGACATTGACTATTGTTTGTCACAACAGGTTCTTCACCATTGCAATAGATTTTCCCTTCTTGGAAAAATGCAGTTGTCTTTCCATATGCTATAGTATATACAGTGTTGATGATTCTAAATTGCCTTTGCAGATTCATCCTGTTGTTTCTCGTCTGTGTGCTTCCATTCAGGGTACTAGTCCAGCTCGTCTGGCTTAATGTCTAGGGCTTGATTCGGCTAAGGTGCGTATTTTCTGTTGAGTCTTCGATATCTTAAATGATTGGCATCATTTCTTTCAATATAGAGTTTGCTGATTCTTATTACCTGGATCAGTTCCAATCAAGAGTGACTGAGTCTAGCAATCAAGATACATCTACGATGTTGTTATCTGTAATCGATGATGAAGATGAGAGGTAAACCTCTAACATATCAATTTTGTTAATGTTGCAGTATTTCAGTTATTCAAATATTCTTGTGTTTTAATGACAGATATCGTGGTTGTGAGCCACTGCGTTTATCATGCCCAAGCTGTTCTGGTACCTTCGACTGCCCTCCTGTATCGAGTCTGATTACTAGTTCTACAAGTGTATCAGATCCAAATAATGTGTTGTGCAAGACCTTGTTGGATGATGTACTGTGTAAGACAAGATTGTATGTTATATATGTATTGATCACCATGTGATGTATGTGTTTTTATATCTTTATATGATGGACCTTAAGCTTGAATCTGGGTATGACATGTGCTACATATTTTCTCATTGTATTTATTTTTTATATATATTTATATTGTCCTGTAGAACAATCTGTCGCTATAAATACATGAACTGTTGGATGATCTGTCGGTATATGTCTTGTAATAGAGCATCTGTCGCCAAAAAGTAGCAATGGACTATCTGTTGCTAAAAAAATTCAGGGCAACGGATTGTCTGACGTTAAAAGTACTGTCTGACGCTAAAGATTTTTAGCGATAGGGCTTACAGCGTCTGCAGAAGTCTGTCGCTATAACTTTTTAGCGTCAGATTGTCTGTCGCTGTAGCCGCTTTTAGCGTCATACCGTCCATCGCTAATCTTGGTATTGTGGTGTAGTGCTAGGAGATATTGGGCTGAAGCGATCAACACAGCTTGCCATGTTTCCAATCGCATTTTTCTTCGGGCTTTCATGAAGAAGACTTCTTATGGGTTGCGATTCGAACGATCACCCAAGGTAAGTCACTTCAGGGTGTTTGGATGCAAGTGCTTCATCCTAAAACAAGGTAATTTGGACAAGTTCAAGTCCAGGTCTTTCGACGATATTTTTCTTGGTTACGCTTCTCACTCTAATGCATATCATGTTCTTAACCTTGAAACTAACCGAGTTGTGGAGACCTGTGAGGTCACATTCGACGAAACCATTCCTTGTTCCACTCCTGTCTTTGATTGTGCAGGTGATCAGGAGATTGGTGAGAGCATCTTTGTGGAGGAGGAGCAGGAAGATGCCGATTGGGGTGATCCCGAGCTGACTCCGCCGGCTGCCCCTCTCAAGCCTATGACGTTTACTTCAGCTCGTGGTCCTGATCCCTCTTTTTCCACTACTTGGGGTCCGATCGAGTAGCCTCCTCAGCCTGCGCCGGCTGCACCTGAGGAGGCCTCAACTGCTGTTGAGGGGGAGGCAACTTCTTCAAGGGAGGCACCACGACACATTCAGCGTTGCCACCCACCTCAGACCATGATTGGTGACATCGACTGTAACACCCCAGGTGTCTGTCACCCATTAAGCAGTGGGTTTGAGCTCAAACATGGCATTTTAAGTGATAATCAAGAGCTTTAGTTCCTTATCTCTGAAGTGGTGATGAAGGTGTTAAGGTCAAATCTATGAAATTGAGTCCCAACTTGAACTTGGACAATACACCTTGCTTACATATTGACCCTTTTCAAATGTAGGCTTGAGTAATGTGGAAGGTGCCCCTTTTCATGTGCCTCATCAATTTCCACCCACACTGACAATTGGAAAAGTTTCATGAAGTTTGGAACCAAGAAGTCACATGAAATGACAAGTTATAACCTTGATTGAATTGCTTTATTAAGTGAATGGAAACATGGGATGTCGACCAAACCTTGCGACCTTGCTCAAACAGCTCCAATTCAACTCATGAACAAAAGTCATAAATGGTTCGTGTTGAGCAAATGTCAAGAAAATGCCTCAATTGATCGAAAACCCTAATTCCAGGGTTTAACGAGGTGCTGCTTTGACCAAGACAAAACAATGATTTCGGTACCAGTGGTGAAGTTTGACCGTAAATAAAAGTTGAAGTTTGAGTGGAGTACAACAAACTTTATTTTTGGACCTAGCCCTAAATCAGCTTGGAAGCAATTCAAACAGTGGCCTCAAATTTGAATCAACTGCTGTTTTTAGCCTAGGAAATAATTCTAAGTCATGGAGATGTCACCGACGTCATTAGGTTGGCATGCCACGTTCTTGTGTTTTTGTTAAACAACTTGACTTGATCCCAAAGTAAAAGTTGGACTATATGTTTTGGAGAAGAGCATGTAAAAATTTGGCATGAGTTTAACTTCGCTTTGATCATCAAGTTGAGTTTGATTAATGGGCCGTCAATGCATTGACATAACCACTTTGGAGCTTAATTAACCGTTAATCCGTTTCTCTAATGACTTGGCGCCCTTAATGAAATTTGTAGAGCAGTTCATGGGCTTCAACTTTGCTTTTGGGCCCAGGGTCCAATTCGGCCCATAACTGGCCCAAAAATGTGTCCCACGCCGGCCACACCGTCGCCCGCCACGTGCTCGGCAAAATGCCCCATGGTGACCATGCAGGGCAGCGCGTCCCCACCCTGGATGCCGCGTGTCCCTACGCCCCTGTCTCCCCGATGTGGACGCCAGGCGCTCCATCTCCCTCGCGCGCTCACTCTCTCCCTCTTTCTCTCTGGCTCTCGCTCTTTGCCTTGCTCTCCTTCGCCGCGGCCACTATGGACGCCATGAGCTCCGACCACCGCTGTCGTTCCCACCTCTACTCCCCACCATAGCCGCGGCCATGAGCACCACCGCCTCCACCTCCACCTCCTCCTCCTCTCCGACCAGGGCTCCTCGGCCGAGCAAGAGACCGCCGGAACGACCCGGCCATCGGAGCCGCTTCCGTCGCCGCCGCCTGCTGCCGTGGCCACGCCACCTAGGGCTGCCTCTGGCCAAGCCAAGCTATCCCATGGATGCGCGTGGACCCCATGGTGCTCCCCCACCGTTTCCTCGACGCCGACGACGACCTCACCGTCCGGAAATCGGCTGGCCAGCGATCCTCCTCCGCCTCCTCTGTTCTGAGTGGCGTGGAGGACATCACGTTCAAATAGAAACAAGTCCAAGGGGTTTTCTATAGAAGTCATGACTCATGTGAATAGTGACTAGAAGGACCCTTTCGCTGGAATCTGTTTTCGTGAAAGTTCAGGGTCCTCGGCACAAATTTGTTTTTCTTTTATGGTTGAAACTTTGAAAACTCATAATAACTCATAGAAAAATCATAAAATAGAAATGAAGACTTTTTGGAATCCTTGAGAGTAGATATATGCAGTAGAGTCATCTTATGATATGTGTTAGTAGAAGGTTTTTGCTGTTTTTATTTATCTATGTTAATTAGGGTTTTTTAGAAATAAATTCATATCTATAGTTGTGGTACTCTAAATGAGGTGAAAGTTTTATGGTAGGCTATTGATGCTATATGTGTGCTGTGGTAAAAATTTCAGGTTCATTGGATGCAGTATGACTGAGTTATTGATTTAACTTGTTTAGTGCTTGATAAATGGTATTAAATAAGTTATAATTTTTATGAAGGTGTAAAAATGGAAAATGTTGTTCCTCTACCTTTGTATGATGTTGTGCTACCATAATAATATATAATATGGCCATGTGTTTGCAGAAAAATAGTGTATTTTAGATTTATCTTGCTCTCACATGTTTTCTTGCAATAGCAATTTTTCTTTTTGTAATAATTAATCTATAAAACCTGAGCAAGTAAGATTTATACAGTAATCATGTTTAATCATCATCTATCTATCATAAAAATTTGAGATCCAAATGAGATGTTTGCAACATCACCTATAATTAATATATAGGTTTTTATATATAGAAAAACTAATGAAAGTTTGTTAGTAGATGCTTGTGTTTATGCCGTGTAATACTTCTAATAATTGGTGCTAGGTAATGTGATTGCTTGGTTATAGTTAGGAGTTGCATGGAGCAGCATATATATAGCAACAAAATATTAGTTGTTAACATAAATGGTAAATGCATATAGTTGTATCTCTGCTGCTATGACTGCATGTACAGTTTTGTGGCGGTGATATTTTTGTGATACAAATGATGTTTTATATAGATATGTTGAATACAAAAGTTGTACATAATTTTCTTATCTTGCGTGTCCTAAAAGGCCTGCTGGTTTAGGAGTTATAGATTTTACAAGTTTGCTATCAACTTTTGCATGTCCTCTGACCATATCTGAATGATTGTATTGTTTGACTTATTTGAGCATGGAATTATGTCTTGATGATAATAGGAGAGTTGAATTTATTTTTATAGGCTTTGCAAATTGTTAAAGATCACACCTTTTGGTGGCCTAAATCTACAGATATGGCTGTCTTAAGTTTAAAGTCAGAATCTGTTCAAATCTGGACAGAGATGCCTTCTTGGTGTTGTTTGACCTTGTTAGCTATAGAATTATCTTAAAATGATAATGAGAAAGTTATAAATAACTTAATAAGATTTCCATAAAGCTAAGAATCATATTTGCTGAATGTCTAGAACTCCAGTTATGCATATCTGAAGTTACTGTCAGTTTTCTATCCTTGTCTATGCAGACCTAAAATATTGGCATAATTGATCATGTTAACCTGTGAATTAGCTTTTGGTATGAATAACAAAGTTATATACAATTTCCTAAGCTTTCCATAAAGCCTAGGATCATACTTTTTGCATGCCTAGAACTCTGGGTATGGTTGAAACAAGTGACTGTTGTGTTGCAGCCCAGAATCTGAGCATGTACCTAAAGTTGTTTGCTTCACTTTGCATTGCTTTCTATGCTTGTTAGTGTTAGTTCATGACACTACTAGAGTTAAATTGATCTACCTGAGGTATCTTATAAATGCGTTATATAATGTTGGTCAAGCACGTAACTAATAAATGGTCATGTATGCATGTTGCCACAAAATGATCTTGATGCATGTTTTGCTAGAGCTTTAATTATGTTTGTGCCATTCACCGCAGCCCTAGTTCTTATGTGATGCTAGGCTTAATTAGTTCTTGATTGTTAAATGCTTGTAATAGTTTGACTTGAGTTAAATGGTGTGCCATGCTTGTTATGCTTGCTAGACTTGAGTGATAGTTAGTTAAATGACTTGCTCTCTAAGTGCATATGTCTTGAGGTGTAACCTTATACTTATCTTGAATGCTGTTATATGATGCATCTCATGTTACCATTCTTCGTATTCATGCACTTGCATTGTTGCATCTCATCTAGGTACGCTAGATGCACAACGCGTGGACGTAAAGCACGTGATAATGGAGTCAAACCAGAAGATGGTGTTGGTGGACCTATCCTGAAGATGGAAGGACTTTGAGAGTACATGCCTCAATAGGAGATGCTCGCCAAGCGAGTGTCATCTAACAAACACTGACCTAGTGTTAGATCCCTAGCAAGCCCCAGAGCATTCTAAGCCTCCTATGTTTTTACAAATATCACTTGCGTCCTTTATGTTTGATGCATTAGGTTATAGGAGTTGATTTGAAACACTTGATGCGTATAACTTCTTTGTCCATAAATATACCTTAAACCCTATGTAGGTCCAGGATCGAATATATGCTTAGCAATGCTTAGACCGGTAGAAGTTGGTGATTTTCTATCACCTACGAGATATAGGTGGATACCAGAGCACGGTTGGCTATATTTGCTATCGTGGAATAGAACCATGGGGTGATGATTAAATGGAGGCCAGGCGGAGTCTATGTGTAGGTTGACTCATGTGATTCCATCTATGCCGATTAAGGACCGCATCGTTGGAGGCCCTCTTGTCATTTTGAATGCATGCCTCTCACTTAGCTAGCCGGATAACTCATTCCGTCCGCAAAGCTGAGTAGCTCAACTCAGGACGGGCCTCGTTCTGTAAAAGTGCGCACTCTGGATGGTAGTAAGGATGTGCGGGGAGCCAGACATGAGCCCAAGGGTAGGCCAGGCCTAAATGTCCTAGCAGCTAGTTGTCCCTAGTTGTGCGGCACTGATTGAACCCGTGAAATGTGGACCTGAGTTGTACCAAAGGTGACCTAAGACTACCTTGGCGCACGTGTGTCTGGGTTTATGTTAGGAATAAATTTCCAGTTGGTTGAAATCGATTCGAATCGCTGTCTCTCCCGGATAGTGAGAAACTTGACGGAGCCCCTTCATCGTAGTAATTGGATTATGGAATATGATGGTTCTAATGAATATAAAAATCTTACACCGGCTATGGTTACTATTGTTATGCTACTAAATGATATACCACATGTTTGGCACATGTTAGTTGCTAATCTAGATATGAATAGCTATAATTAACTTGATGACCGAATTATAAAATGTATCGCTGAATTAGTGGCTTTTTATGCAAAATGTTGTCATGCTAGCTCCACTTATATAGCCTTGCATGATCCTTGGTGTCACTTTATTTTTGGTTTATGATGGGTAAGTCTAGCTGAGTACATTTGAGTACTCAGGGTTTAGCCCACCATGTTGCAGGTGAAGTTCTCGGCCTGCTAAAGATGGTGGCTAACCGCCGGTGGGATCGGCGACTCTATATAGTGTTCTTATCTATATGCTTTTGTCAGAGGATGTCACGTATGCTAGCAAAGTATTTGGAACTTATATTATTGTAATCAGTTGAAAGCTATGTTGTTTTCACTAATCGGTTTCGAAACCCAAACTTGTATTATTATTTGTGAACTCATTGTAAACATTATTTTTGCTGCAATTCTATGTATATGATGTGTATTTGCTTAATCATGCGATCTTGGTTGTGATGTTGATTTACTAAGGTCCTTCGTGACACTCGGCGGACTACCGGGTTTATATAAGTGAAAGTATGTGCGCGTCAACGTGTTAAACGGGGATAACCGTACTTGATCTTGTATAAATTGGGCGGTTCTGTCATATCGAGTAATGAGTTATGCGGTCTAGGTCATATCACATCTCACATTTCATGGTGGTGCTTATTTTGAGCCTCGAGATGTTGGACTCGCTCTATCTAATTCCGATTGGGTCAATGCCATGCACGAGGAGTTAGAGAACTTTCAGAAAACCAAGTGTGGGTTTTAGTACCACCTCCACTAGATTGCCACCCCATAGGTACAAAGTGGGTTTTTAAGAACAAACAGAGTGAGGTTGGGGTGATAGTGAGAAACAAGGCTAGGTTGGTAGCTTAGGGGTTCTGCCAGAAAGAGAATATAGACTACAAGGAAACCTTTGCTCCTGTTGGTCGTTTAGAAGCCATTAGGATCCTTTTAGCCTTTGTAGCTTCAAAAGGGTTCAAGCTGTATTACATGGATGTGAAGAGTGCTTTTCTTGAACGAGTACATAGAGGAAGAGGTTTATGTTAGGCAACCCCCTGGCTTTGAAAATCCTAAGTTTCGTAACCATGTTTTTAAACTCCACAAAGCCTTGTATGGTTTGAAACAAGCCCCGAGAGCCTGGTATGAGCGTTTGAAAGCCTTCTTGCTTGATAAGGGTTTTAAAATGGGGTCTGTTGATAAAACTTTGTTTCTCCTCAAGCAAGGCACTGACACTCTCTTGGTTCAGATATACGTGGATGATATTATTTTTGGTGGCTCTTCTCATACACTTGTTGCCAAGTTTGCAGATACTATGAGCAGGGAATTTGAGATGAGCATGATAGGAGAATTGACTTTCTTCCTCGAGTTGCAAATCAAGCAAACCCAAGAAGGGACATTCGTGCACCAAGGCAAGTACACCAAGGATCTGCTAAAGAAGTTCGATATGGGCGAGGCCAAGCCTCTTTTGATGCCCATGTCGACCACATCAGCCATAGATGCTTCTAAGGAAGGAGAAGCCATGGACCAGAAGGAGTATCGTAGCATGATTGGATAATTGTTGTACCTTACAATGATGAGACCAGACATCTAGTTAGCGGTATGTCTGTGTGCATGCTTTCAGTCTTCGCCACGCATGTCTCATCGTAAAGCCATCAAGCGGATCATGATGTACCTTGTTTCACACCCAAGTTTGGTCTTTGGTTTTGGCCTCCTCCTCTCTCTCTCTCTTTGCGGGTATTCGGATGTGGATTATGCTGGTTATCGCATTGATAGAAAGTCCACATCGAGGACTTGTCAATTTATAGGATCTTCTCTTGTGTCTTGGTCCTCTTGCAAGCAGTCCAGCATTGCCCAATCCACCACAGAAGCTAAATATGTCGCTGCCGCTGCTTGCTGCTCCAAGCTACTTTGGATGATAGCTACCTTGAGATATTATGGCTTAGAGTTTAGGCGAAGTGCCTTTGCTTTGTAACAGCACCAGTCCCATATGTGTAGCTAAGAACCTAGTTCTCCACTCAAAAACTAAACATATAGAGGTGCGCTTTTATTTCCTGACGTGACCACTATGAAAAGGGTGATATAGACTTGTGCCATATTGACACCCAAAACCAGCTCGCAGATATCTTCACCAAACCCCTTGACCAAGCTCAGTTTGCACGCTTGTGAGGGGAGCTTGGGGTTTGTTTCCCTTTTTAGAGGAGGAGAGCGTTTATATGTTGTATAGTAGTTTTGTTTTCTTTGTAGCGTAGCTTTTTCTTTTTGGCCTTTTGTATCATATTGCATTTACATAACATCATGTATGATAGATCATATTTTGAGCTTCATTATTATAGTTGTTAGATTGAGATTATGCTCTATTTGGGATGTTCTTTATGTACATGATGGTGCTTATGGATTAGGCTCTTATTGATCATTTGATGCGTGTTATGAGCTAAGCTCGTTTTACAATCGGTGAACATGATTTAAAACATGTTGAAACATGAAAAATAGTTCACCGCTGAGATTGGTAACTAGCATGTGTAGGACTTGTTGAGATCCTTGATGCTATCACTTATATGCTAGGTTGCAATGTCTCATGCTTTGAGTCATTCACTTGCTTGGACAACTATTCTTGTGCTAAAATTTGAAAATCAAGCTATGAGAAAAGATCGAGATGGGTCTGTACTGTCCCACGTTAAGGTATCGGGATGGCTTCCAATTGCACATTTGGATGAACTTGAGCCTTGTAGTGGATGCCGAAACCATTATGTTAAGCTTCTGATTGTCTATTGTAGGATCTCTGGTTAGCCTAGAGGGGGGTGAATAGGCCTATTAAAACAAAACTTGAACAATTATCAAATTCGACCCACGGCAGTACCACACCTGCAGACAAGTTCGAAGCATAGTGCAAAAACTATGTATGGAAACTTAGATCGGAGAAATTATAGAGCTTCCTACAGGTATTAGGATCACAGATCGACAACTAGAAGTGGTAGTAATGTCACACCCACGTAGATCAGCCACAAACCCTAGAAATCACCTCAACACAATATGAAATACAAGTGAAGTAAATCAAGCACACGGTGACATGATGATTTATCCCATGGTTCAGCTCGCCACTAAGGCTTGCCTAAGTCCATGTTATTGAGGTTAGCCACCAAGGCTTAGGGCTTTGCAACCCTTCCTCATTCTCAAGTCAAGAGACTTAACTCTTGAGATGAGGGGTGAGTTTACTAGCTTCAAGAGATGGCTACAAACCTTCCAGGGCTGCCACACAAGTTGGCAAGCTCCACGGGAGACGCTCTAGCCGGCTAGGAGCCAAGCACCAAGAGTAACAAACACAACCACTAGCCAAAATATGAACCAAGTGCTCTTTAGAGTTGAGGAATCAATGGATCTACTCTCTAATCGAGTTTGGGACCATTTTATCTCAAGGATTGATAAGAAAATCAAAGTGGAAAGCTTGGGAGCTCAAGGTCACTAATGGAGGAGAGAGAGAGAGTGAGCACACATCTATTCTTCATTGGTCTAAAAGGATGGAGAAGCATAATACTGTTGTAGGGGTGAGGGAGAGGTATAAATACCTCCCCTGGTCCCAATGGTCAGATAAGTTGTGATAGTGCCACGGCTTATCTACGGTAGTGCTGCTATGCGGCATAGCCGCGCTTTAGGTGCGGCACTGTCGCACCAAGCCAAATAGCAAGGGATAGAAGGGAGATGAGCTAGGCTGTCATGGCTAAACTTTGAGGATGCTTTTGTGTAAGATTGAGCACTTGGTTGCACATGTTGACTTAAGCATTGTGTCCCCTTTATAGTACGACTTTTCCTATACTCAATTTCAAAATATAAAAAGAAATAAACCTCTTTTTGAGCTTGATGCCTTCACCTTTTGTAATTGGGGCTCCTCCGTTATGTACAACATCCTCTCTTATGATTCTCCTGCTTGTCATCTTGATAAATCTCTTTAGTTCTCTAATTGTGTGGTCATTATCACCAAAACCCACAATTAGGGCTTGATTGCACTTACAATCTCCCCTTTTGGTGATTGATGACAACCTAATTAGAGCTTACAAAAGATATGAAATATTGCTGAGATTTTTCAAGCCATGGGTGTAGAGACCCCCTAAATGTGTGAATTGAAAGTTGAATTTTCAAATTGGCATTAGAGGCCAATATACACACTTTAGTCAAAGTGATGGGGCTCCCCCTATATCCATACTCATGTGGGGTGATGTACACAGTGTCATGTATATAAGCATGATGTGAATGATAGTTTATGGACATAAGGGATTGCTGATGCAACAGGGAGCGGCACTAGCCGCTCTTATGCCGTAGCAATGCCGGGCAGAAAGTGCGGCACTACCGCATTGGCTGCAATAGCACAGGTTAAGCCAAGCAGCACCACATAGCAGATAATATATAGAAAGATCAACACTCTAGCATTGGTAAATGACAATGATACATGTCCATATCCGATACAATATAGAGTATTTAGGTAGCATTATTGCAATAAAATAAAGTTTTGATCGACCCTCAAACTCACACCTAACTAACTACTCTCATCGAATATGACATGAAGCTCTAGCTATAGCGTGATCATCATGGCATCGAAAGAATTGTCCCCTCTAATTTCTCTCCCTTTGGCATAAAATACCAAAAAGAGAAGAAAAGAGAGAAGCCAACTACTCACTCCTCATCTTCTTCTTGGATGTTCTCCCAATTGACATCATCACCACCAGCACATGACCACCACCTGCAGCATGACCATCACCGCCATCATCACCATCATCATCATCGGATGACACCACTACCCTCCCTTGGTGATGGGTGGTTGAAGTGTGGCGGGTGTGGCACAAAGAGCGCAAGGTCGACCCTAAGGTCATCTGGTGGTCAAACTCCTCCTCGGTCTCCTCCTCATCCTCATTCTCGAAATCTGAGAAACTAGGCAAGTCATTATGAGGAGGTTGTGGTGGAGGAAGAGGTGGAAGATTTGTGGCTGCACGCATCACCCACTGATCCATCTGTGTCTCGTATGCCCTCTCAGCTACATAGGTGCATTTTCCAAAAATGGCCTTGATCCATTGCACCATCTTGTTCTTCTTCTTCTTCCTTCCACTTCAAGAGGACTCAGGCACATCAGAGGGAGAGGCAATGGTTTCACTGGCCTTGGCATGTCTGTCCTTCTCAATCTTGTATTGTTCATGCAATGCATCCTTAACAAACTTGTAGCCGGTGACTATCTCAATTACAAACATCAAGTAGGGAGCATATGGCAGCCCCTTCCTTGCATCATCCATTGTCACTCTAATCTCTTGCCACATGAAGCGAGGAACATTGAATTTGTCTCCACCTAGAGCAAATCTAGCAAGCATGTTCCTCACATATCCATTAAGATCTGATGTGGCTCTATCTTTGGGATTGATGGTGTGCCTGATCAAGTTGTTGAGAATATAATAGAAGCTCTTTAGGCCTTTTGCCTTTCCATCTGTAGCTCTCCCATCAAGATACATGAATGCAATCTCTCTAGCCTCAGCCCTCTGCTCATCATGAATATAGGAGAACCCATGGTGCTCCTCATCAAAACCAAGGATATGGCTGAAGGTAGTGAAGTCAACACGATAGTGTCGACCCTCTGTCATCTAGTGTATCCCATCGGTGTCATACTTGTATAATTATGTGGCATGGAATTGAGCTAGCACCTCTATGTTCCAATTGTACCTAAAAGCCATGATATCTATCAATCCAAAGTTATCACAAGCCCGAATTGCCTTGTTGAAATAAGGGTCATTCTTCTCTCTCAACTCTTCCCAATCAATGTACTACATCTTCACTATCTTGGATTTCTTGTTGTTGAAAATGACTGAAGTATAGAAGTTGGAATGGAAGACATTCCAAAATCTATAGTCAACACCAAGATCCTTTGCTACCTCATATGAGTTTTCTATCCTTGCTTCTTCCACCATCTTCTACTTACCCATATAGTCAATGACTAGGTGCTGACGGGTGTCATTTGCCCTCTTTTCCACCACATCCTCCTCATTATCATGGAGATAGGAAGGATCAAAATCATCAAGGTGAGGTGGTGTCTCTAGACAAGCATCAGGAGGGATGACATGCTCGGCTCTCTCCAAAGCTTCCTCCTACCAAATCTGCTCATCATGGCTCCCCCTATCTCTAGCAACATCTGCTGCCCCTCTGCTGCTATTAGCTACCCCTCTACCATGACGAGGTCAAGGCTTTTCTTTGGGAGCATCAAATTTCCTTCAGACCCTCCTCATCATCACCTCCAGAAGCCATCTATGCAAATAGATAGACCCACATGAGAAACTGTATGAATGGAGGGTAGAAGAATACTTGTGAAATGATTTGAATAGGTGAGAAGTTTCAAATCTTGACCTAGGAAAGCACCTTGAATAGAACTATGTCAGGTTGTTCGACACTGTCGCACCCTAGGGGCGGCACTGTCGCACCAAGTGCTTCACCAAGCCCATGATTAGTTTCTTCCTGATAACTCAAACCACTTCTCAAATACACTCCTAGGCCATTACACAATCTTAGAAGTAGAGATCTAACAAGAACCATGGAGTTGAGCATTTGATAGGCAAAGTGACATCATAATTAAATCAGTAATAGATCTGGTGAACAAGTCCAACAAAATAGAGTCATCGATGGAATGTTATCTTAAACTGCAGAAAGTCGCTGCAGCATGCGGCGCTATTGCACCCAACTTGTGGCACTACCACATAGGTAGATGACACTCCAACCATGAACCTTCATTTTGATTCGATTTGTCCATCAAAGCTACTTCTATTCTAATCATGCAGTCACT
Organism: Miscanthus lutarioriparius; assembly: GCA_904845875.1. Classification (NCBI taxonomy): domain Eukaryota; kingdom Viridiplantae; phylum Streptophyta; class Magnoliopsida; order Poales; family Poaceae; genus Miscanthus; species Miscanthus lutarioriparius. Next base: position 98,286,562 of record CAJGYO010000005.1, read on the forward strand.
AGACACCAGTATCCAACACAAAACTGACTCCATTGCATAGATCATGGAGTGGTTAGGGTTTCACCTTGAAGCTCGTGGATTGGAGAGGAAAGGAGAGAGGCTACTCCATCCAAGAGTTGTAGTAGTAGCCAGCGAAGCACAAGAGCTCTAGCCACCGGTGTGGCACCGCCTAGACGTGGCGTAGAAGGCACGACAACGGCACGACGACTCAAACACGCGTGGGAGAGAGAGGGACGGCATGTCGAGGTGAATGGGGAGAGAGAGGAGAGAGTTACTGTGGCCCAGTTGAGTAAAGGAAAAGGAATGGGGACCTCAGTAACTGCCATTGCGGCCCAATCTCCAGGTGAGATTCAAAATGCGGCATTACCATGGCACAGGCCCGGTACTACCGCACCCAGCAACAACAAGGATTTAGCTACAAACTAAATAGCTCTATATATATAGGATATGGACTCATATCACTAGCATATTATGATCAGCAACAGATAAGCAATACAATCAATGATCATAGTAGACTAGTTCTTTTCATAAAACATTTTGAAGTACTCAAATTAAACCTTTGCAAACCTTTTTACCTATTCATACTAGTAGACCAATCAAAGGTGTGCTATGGTTCAAACCACATTATGAAAATAAAGTATATTTAGCTCACTACGCAAAGCATAAAACCTTGACTCATCGAGAGGCTTAGTGAAGAAATCAGCTAGTTGCTTTTTGGTGCTCACATGGCGAATTTTGATATCTCCTTTGGTTTTGTGGTCTCTCAAAAATGATGTCGAATGTCTATGTGCTTAGTTCTTGAGTGGCTTATAGGATTATTTGCAAGCTTTATGGCACTTCCATTGTCACATAATAATGGGATCTTGGTAAAGTGACTTCCAAAATCTTGAAGGGTTTGCCTCATCCAAAGTAGTTGAGCACAACATGCACCGGCTGCAACATACTCGGCCTCGATGGTGGAAAGGGCTACACAATTTTGCTTCTTAGAACTCAAAGACACTAAGGACCATCCAAGAAATTGACATGTCCCCAAAGTGCTTTTTTGATCTAATTTGCAACCGGTGTAATTGGAATCCGAATACCCAAGTAAATCGAACTTAGAGCCCTTAGGATACCACAAACCAAAGTTAGGAGTGTGTACTAAATATCTCAAGATTCTCTTAATGTCTACTAAGTGACACTCTTTTGGGTTAGCTTGAAATCTAGCACACATGCATACACTAAGCATAATATCAAGCCTAGATGCGCACAAATAAAGTAGAGAGCCGATCATGGAGCGATATACCTTGATGTCCATGGCTTTCCCTTCTTCATTGAGATCAAGATGTCCATTGGTTGGCATGGGAGTTTTGATAGGCTTGGTATTCACCATGTCAAACTTCTTGAGCATATCATGGATGTACTTCATTTGACTAATAAAAGTCCCTTTCTTCACTTGCTTGATTTGAAAACCGAGGAAGAACTTCAATTCACCCATCATGGACATCTCAAATCTCTTGGTCATAATCCTACTAAATTTCTCACAAAAAGAATGATTAGTACTACCAAATATTATGTCATTGATATATATTTGTCACACAAATATATCTTTGCCAACCTTGTGAGTGAAAAGGGTAGGATCAACTTTGCCTATTTCAAAGCCTTGTTTAAATAAGAATTCCTTAAGGTATTCATACTATGCTCTTGGTGCTTGCTTAAGCCCATAGAGCACCTTTTGGAGTTTGTAGATGTGGTCGGGGAACTTTGGATCCCCAAAACCCGGTGGTTGCTCAACATAGACAAGTTCTTGAATGGGGCCATTGAGGAATGCACTCTTCACGTCCATTTGATATAGCTTGAAGTTGTGATGAGCAACATAGGCTAGAAGCATTCGAATTGCTTCAAGCCTTGCCACCGGTTCATATGTTTCTTCAAAGTCCAAGCCCTCTACTTGAGTGAAGTCTTGAGCAACCAATCTTGCCTTGTTCCTTGTCACCACGCCATTCTCATCTTGCTTGTTGCGAAAGACCCATTTGGTGCCAATGACATTGGTATTGGGCCTTACCACCAAGGTACACACTTGATTTCTTTCAAAGTCGTTGAGCTCTTCTTACATAGCCATGATCCAATCCGGGTCTCCAAGTGCTTGTTCTACCTTGAGAGGCTCCAAAGAGGAAACAAATGAGTAATATTAACAAAAAATTGCTAAATGTGAATGAGTTGTTACCCTCTTTCAAAGACTCCCAAGGATATTGTCAACAAGATGATCCCGTTGTATCGTTTGCTTTAGCCTTGGATGCTCAATTACTTCTTGTTCATCTTCTAGATCTTTATCTTGTTGCTCAAATATGGGTTGTAGGTTCTATCCACGAGCTAGAGTTGAATCAGTTGCTACTAACTGGGTAGGCGCGACACTGCCGCACTCAAGCGTGGCACTACCACATGGTGAAGTTGTAGCAGGGGTCTGCTGCTGAACTATGTCAACGGAAATTGATGCAACAGCGACTTGAGGAACCTCCACTTCAGTAGCTTGATCTTCTTGTGGTCTAATATCACCAATAGCTAATTGCTTGATTACTTCACATGGTGGTTCCTCCTTTCCTACAACACTCGAATCAACTTGCTCTACTTGAGAGCCATTAGATTCATCAAATATCACATCTACCGTAATTTCAACTCCCCCGGAGGTTTTATTGAAAACATGGTAGGCATGCTCATTTGATCCATAACCAAGAATAAAGCCTTCATCAACTTTAGGTGCAAACTTAGAGGTTTTGGGTTTCTTGTTAAGTATGAAACACTTGCACCCAAACACTATAAAGTAAGACACCTTTGGTTTGTTACTAGTTAGAAGCTCATATAAAGTTTTCTTCAACTTCTTGTGTAGGTAGAGATGGTTGATGGCATGGCAAGCGGTGGTGTTGACGGCGTCGCACCAAAAGAGGTCCGGCATCTTTTCTTCATCTAACATTGTCCTTGCCATGTCAATGAGTGTATGGTTCTTTCTCTCTACTACACCATTTTGTTGAGAGGTGTATGGAGTTGAAAACTCATGCTTGATGCCCTCATCATCAAGAAACTCCTTAATAAGAGTATTCTTGAATTCGGTCCCATTATCGCTTCTCACTTTCTTGATTGGAAGACCGAACTCCTTTTGTGCCCTTCTAACAAATATCTTCACTTTCTCTTGAACTTGACACTTGTCATACAAAAAGAATACCCAAGTGAAATGGGAATAATCATCAACTATAACAAGACCATATTTATTACCCCCGATGCTTAAGTAGGCGACCGGTTCAAAGAGATCCATGTGAATTAGCTCTAATGGTTCCTTGGTGGTCATGATGCTCTTTGGTGGGTGAGGTACACCTACTTGCTTTCCGGTTTAATAAGCACTATAAATCCTATCTTTCTCAAATTAAACATTTGTTAGTCCAAGGATGTGTTCATCTTTTAGAAGTTTGGCCAAATTCCTCATCCCAACATGGACTAGTCAATGATGCCAAAGCCAACCCATGCTAGATTTTGCCACTAAACAAGTCTCAAGCTTAGCTTTACTTTTGTTGAAGTCAACTAGGTAAATCTTATTCTTTAGTCGACCCATAAAGATAATAGAGGAATCCTCCCTTCTAAAGACTTCACACCCTTATCCATAAAGAGACAATTGTAGCCCATTTCACACAATTGAGAAATGGACAACAAATTATAACTCAACGAATCAACATGTAAAACATTTGTAATTGAATGCTCAAGAGTTATAGCAACTTTACCCCAATCACATCCCCCTTTGAATTATCTCCAAAGACAATATTTTTATTTGAGTGTGTCATCGGGGAATATGATGAGAACATACTCCTTTCTCTGGTCATATGATTTGTACATCCACTATCAACCACCCAACTTGATCCACCGGAGGAGTACGCCTGTAAAACAAGTTTAGTTCCTTGATTTAGGTCCCCAACTAGACTTGGGGCCTTGCATGTTAGTCATAAGAATATTAGGAACCTAAATAGAAGTGTTTCTATAAACATTAGTCTCCTTGCCAACATATTTGGCAACTACTTTTCTACTGCTATAGTTCTTCAACACAAAGCATGATGTCAAGCTTTGTCGAGGTGCATGGGCCTTTGGTTGATATGCATACTTGTTCATACTGCCCCACATTGATTCCTTTGACTTATGTGAAACCTGCTTCTGCTGAGACACCTTCTTCATGGGCTTAGTCTTATTAGGAACAGAATGGGTAGCCTTCCCATTTTTGCGGGGCGCGCCACTATTACCCTTCACTAGCCACTACCACTACGCTGCACTGTCGTAGACTATGCAGGCTGCTCTGCACCTATTCTATCCTTCTTCTCAAACTACACACACTCATAGCCATTCACTATCTTTCTTCCATTTGTTTTGGCTCCTGTTGTGTGGCCTAACACATGCTTGATTGAGGGATGCCTTTCTTTCTTGTATTGTGGCCCATTTGGTTCATCATTCTTCTTGTCATTAATTTGAGCCTTGCCATCCATGCACCCTTTTCCAATGATCTCATTAAGCCTAGCAATCTCCTTTCTCATAGCCTCCATATTTGCAAGGTTAGTGGAATAAGCATTCAAATCAAGATTATAACATTTTCCACAACCTTGACTAGTGGAGAGAGTAGAGGTTTTCTTTGCCTTAGAGGGATGTGAGTTGCTATCCCAAAGAATGCCATATTGCAGCTCAAGTTCTTTGTGCTTTTCATCCAAGTCATAATACTTTTTCTTAAGAGCATTATGTGCTTTCCATGTGATAGTGTGGTCCTCTTGCTCTTTGGCCAAGGCCTTGCGAAAGGATTCCACCTCACTTCTCTAATGCAAGAGCTTCCTTCCTAGCAATGTAGAGATCCTCTTGTATGATAAGAGTTTCCTCTCTAGATCCTAGCTCGGCTTGGTCTAAATCCTCCATTAGCTTAGTGATAAACAATTTGGTCTTTCCATCCAAATTTTTAGTTCTTCATCACTAGATCCATCATCACTAGAGCTATCACTACTATCACTACTAGAGATATCACTAGGAGGTGGAGGAGGTTTGGCTTTTGATTTTACCTTCTCACCCTTTGCCATGAGACAAATGTGAGGGGAGTGGTAGTCATCATCCGACATGTTGTTGAAGAGCCTTGGTGTGGAGGATGACTTGTGGATAGCTACGGTTGCAATCTTCTCATCCTCTTCACTTGTGCTCTCTCTAGTTGAATCCCACTCATGCCCAATGTGTGCCTCTCCCATGTACTTCTTGCTCTTTCTATGTTCGGCCTTGTCTTCTTTCTTGTCTTTCTTGTATTTATTATCTTTGATCTCATATGGACACTTGGCAATGAAATATTTGGTGCTACCACAATTATAGCATGTCCTCTTCTTCTTGTTTGGAAACTTTCTCGTCACTACTTTGTAGCCTTGCCTCTTTAGTCCCTTTTGAAATCTCTTCTTAAAGAGAGCAACATCATCAACCTTCTCGTATTGTTCATCATCATTTTCATCTTCATTTGAGGATGATGTAGTCTCTACTTGCTCTTGGACTTGATTGCTTTTGGCTTGCTTGTTGAAGCTTGCTTGTTGATCTTAAACTTGCTAGTAGAGCCTTGCTTGCTTGATTTGTTGGCCTTGAGAGCTACATCCTTGATCTTCATGCCATCTAGCTTTGCTTAAAATTCACCAAGCTTTTTTCTTTCATTTGCTTCTTCTCTTTGCATATCAAAGGTCAAGATCCTCCCAAGTACATCATTTGGTGTGAAGTACTCAAATTTCTTCTTGTCTCTAATTAGAGTCACTATAGTCTCATTTCTAGGTAAATAAGCTTCCAACATAATCTTGACTACCTTATGATCATCTAGCTCATCACCATCAACCTATCAAACATCTCTTGTGGCCCTTCTCCATCCAATATCACAAACTGGTTGAGCTTGGCCATCAACAACTCAATTCTTATCTTTCTCACTTTGTCAACCCCTTCATGTGCAAGGTGCAAAGTGTCCTATGGCAGAACCGCCTAATCTAATGCCTCACAGGAGTCCTTGTCTTCCATTAGACACTAAACACTCGAGGGAGAACACTAAATTACTCGGTTCCGTCGGGCACACCCCAGGGGAGAACCTAAAAATCCACATTTTTGCCATCAGGATCACAAATGAGAGAATAAAGCTTACATCATTTAATCATTTCTTGTGGGAATAAAACCCTGAGTACTCGATTGTACTCAGCAAGACTTACCCGACAGGAGAAAAGAAAAGACTCCAAGGATATGCAAGGCTATCTGGCTTGTGGGATGCATTTGCAGGAAGCATTACTAAGCGTGCGTCCTTATATTCGATTTTTATTAATAGCCGCATTGGTTCATTAACTAACCATGCTATGTAAGCACCTGTGCTACTTTCAAGCAGGTGATAAGCAATTAGATTTCCTTTTTCCATTTTTCATCTTTCATCTTTCATCTTTCAGTTCTTACTACGATGCTAAACCGTAGACAAGCCGTACCAGATCACCCGGCGATTCACGAATCAATGCCCCTAGCTGGGTACCCCGAAAACACACGCCCCGCTTGTACCCCAGGCACAAGCAGGACCAAACCATCACTCTCCTGTCCCGGGTGTCTAGGTCCCCGTCCAAACTGGGACGTCAAGCCCTCGCCCCTGAGTCCCAGACTCAGTGCGGTGCAAAGACCTCCTCTAAAAATAACAAAACTCTGACAGTCGGTCCGAAAAGAGCCGGATCCGTGACAAGAGAGCAACAAGTCCTCCAAGCACCCATACACAAGTATGTGCTCGGGATAATAAGTCTGTGACATGCCTAGAGTCTTATGCAACGAACGGTCCTTAACCGATCAGACAGGGAAAGTAGTGTAACCAAGCTATGCCCCGTGTCCACGGCGACATAACCTCTTACACCCACCAATACCCAAACCATATCCCTACCCGGTCACTATTTTTCTTTCCACCATTTATATTTTCCAAGTGATAATAATTTAGTAATATATTTCCTAGCTCTCGCGAGTGACAGGCAATCACTCGACTTCTACCGGAGTCCTGTAGCATAGCAATCTACACGATCCTGTCATACTAGTAAGACTCATAGGATAAGGATTTATATATGCAAGTGGGTTTCATTCAACTCCTTAAAACTTAATGCACAAATATAATTTAAACTACAGAAAAGTAGGAGTTATGCATCGGGGCTTGCCTGGGTAAGATATATTAAGAAGTTAGTAAACTAATTATTCTGGTGCTATAAATATTATAGTGAGTACCTAATATTATTCATAACTTACTGTACAATTTTTAGATTCAACAATATTACCAATTTATCATGAAAGTTCCTACAAGTTTATCTTTTCATACTCTTAAGTACCTCAACTTAATTATATAGCTTCCAATAATATTATCCAACTACGTGAACAAAATTTACTAACAGGTAGCCCATGATTTTAGGAACTCAACAAAACTGGGTTCACTATTTTTGGATTCCTATACTATTTTATATTAATTTTACAATTTTATTCTCGAGACTAAATTAGCAATCGCTTAAAACTAAAGGGCCAACAGACATCAGCCGGCCCCGTTGCCCGTTCAGCCAGGCCCAGTGGCGGGCAGGCGGTGGCCCAGGCGGATGGGCGCGCAGCGGCCCAGCGGCAGGCAGTGGCCCAGGCGCGGGTCGGTAGGCCAGGCCAACCAGTAGCACGAGCAGGCCGGCCCAACAAACCGGCCCTGTCACGAAATCCACAGCGGCTGCGGTAATATTTCAAAAGAGTCCTCGTTCTATCTCGTAATCGCAAAACCAATGAGACCACTATTCCAGTGAGTCATACTGTTTGCGTTTTACTCCCTAGACAAGTCAAATTCATGTTTTCTCACCTTCGCTTTCCTTCCCCAAAAACAGAGGACGAAACAGGGGAGCACCGGCCGGCGGTCAATCCCAGCCGGGGCGGGCACGGCGACGGTGGAAAGCCCGCTGGCGAGTTGTACGGGCGCTCGCACGGGGATGTACGCGGCTGCGACCGGCTCGCCTGCCCCCGGCGCAGACCGAGGCGGTCCAGCCACGAGAGCTGGCGGCCGGCAGGGGCACCCGGCGGCAACGGACAACGACGGGGGCACTGCGGTCATAGCCTGACGAGATGGCATCCCCGAGCGGAGTGCAGGCCACGGCGAGGTGGGGGTGCGGAGCAAGTAGAGCTCGGGCGCACGACGCGAGTTGCGGAGCTCCGGCCGGCGTTGGAGTTGTTGTGGTCGCGACGGCCGACAAGGGCGGCTCCACGGCACCGGCCGCGGAGCATGGACGAGGCGATGGAGGCAGTGCACAGGGCAGGGAGGACTGCGGTGCGGCCGGGCGCTGTGGCAAGGGTGCGAGGAAAGGGCGGTGCTCGCTTGGGGTCGCGCGGGGAGGACCGGTGACAGGCACAGCCATGGCGGTTGCGCTGCAGCAAGGGGCAGCGCAGGGAAGGCGCGGGCCAGCGCGGAGCTGAGATGGTGGGGCAGCGCTGAAGGACCGCAGAGTCACGTGCGCAGGCACGCGAGGGAAAACAGCGACGTGGAGCTACGGCCGAGGCGAAGCGGAGCTGCGCGCGAACGTTGGACGGCCACGACGCACTGGGGAAAACAGGGGGAAAGGTGGCGGGGTGCTGTGGGCTGCAGCGCGGGGGCGCGAGGAGCTCGGGCGCGCACGGCAACGCGGAGCACAGCAACGGGACCCGGCAGGGGCAGCGCCATGGCCAATTTCCGGCGTGGCCCAAGGGGCTCGGTTGCGCCTATGCGTGGTGAAGAAGAGGCAAGGCAGAGCAGCGCGCTGGCCTCGGCGAAAGAAAGAAAACAAACGAGTCGGCAATCATGAGAGAGAGCAGAGCGGCAGCAGCAGCACGTGGGTCGGCCGACTTCCATCATGTCAGATAGCAAAGTGACGAGACCAAACGAGCAGCAGGCAGACAAGCAACAGCCTGTTCGGGAGGCCGTATCGTATCGTGGATTATTTATTGCTGGTTGGTTTGGTGTGAGAGAAAAACACTATTCCCATCTGAAAATTTACTATCATTTACGAGCAAGCGAATAGGCTGCAAAGCAATTGAGGCAGAGAGAAGCAATCAAGCCAGAGAAACAGACATGCAGACAGCGGCATTGATTGAAAGAAAGAAAGCAAGGCAGGACGTCCTGGCCAACAACGATGCATGGCGTGGTTGCATGTACACTGTGCACGAGTCAAAGCACGGAGCCACGCTCGATTGTTTTCACTTTTCCTCGGTGACAAACGCAAGAGGTCAAGATGATGCAGCCTTTTATTATTTTATTTTATTTTATTTTTCCACCCACTTTACGTCACTTTCCAGTTAGAACAAAAATGTATCTACCGCATGGAACGATCTGACGACCTCAAATCTAGCGGGACGCGAAGGCAGCCAGCCCGACAAATCCTTCCTTAACGCACATGTCGTAAAGCAGAATGGTCAGCGTCACTTTCATTATTAATTTAACATCCACAATTTCATTTTCTAAAACAACTTTATGCCTGTACAAGCATAACTAAAACTCCGAGGTTTTATTATTAGCAAATCTTACTTTCAACAATTTTTGGTTTATAAAAATTATTTTTCACGCTTAATCAAATGAACAAGCCATTCGCCCTTTTATTTGCTAACATCGTTATCAAACATTCCTAACTATTTCTACACACTGCATAATTTAACTTGAACGTTTATTTGAGTCCACGAAACTAAATCACACATGATTCGCTTATCGCCTCAAGTACATTTAAATTAAAAATTCCAAGAACTCGTTTAAAAAAAATACTTAGACCTAAATCGCGGTGCTAAACAAGCTTGTAACATCAGGGGTGTTACAACCAACCCCCTTAAAAAGAATCTCGTCCCGAGATTCGAAGCAAGAACCAGAAGAGAAAAACGCGATTACATTACGTAGATCAGGGATTTCACGAGAAATTACACAACTTCGAATACTAAACCACACGGGGATCTAGGGATACATGGTTAATAGTAACTTGGTACAACCGAGACTTACTCCAGAAGTCGAGATAGATGAGGACAATGGAGAAACAACAAGAAGATGATTATCCAAAACATGGCAGAGCACCATATGGTCCAGAAACAGGACTCCCAGAACTCAAACATCGTGAACCCTAAGATTGACTACCCAAAATGGGAACTTGAACTTCTTCGACGAACCGGATCCTTTCTTCTCCTCAGATTACACCACCACCTCAGACTAACAAATCTTGCTTCACAATGGCGACTGGATCTCGCAGCTCTACTCCGAATGAGAGGGGAAATGGGGATGAAGGAGAAGAGCAAGGACCAAGGGCATTTTATAGAGGCGAACGGAGGTGGGGCGCAACACACTGAAGGCGGATGCGGCGGGGATGGGATACACAGATGGTGCATGCTGTGGAGATAATTTCAGAGACATGGTGCGATTCCTGTGCGAGCGGCAGAGGGGAAAATAAAGGAGAGGAGAGGGGGTCCGCTCGATGAGGCAGGCGTGCTGGCGGTCGTGTCACCAATAGAAGCAAGGAAAGGAGAGGGAAGATGGGGGGGTCCGGTACGGGAAACGATGGTGCGGGGTAGAGAGCCGACCGGACGCCAGGAAAAAGGGAAAAGTGCATAGTGCACAAGGACGGCGAGTGCGGCATGATGCTGCGGCCACGCGAAAACGGGGGGCTAAGGGCATATAGACAACATTCGCAAGGCATGCAGCGAAATGACCCAGCATGCGTAGCGCGGTCAACTAAAAACCGGTCTTGGGACATGACGTCCACTCAGGCTTTTCAATTACTCCTGACTATCCACTGCTAATTTTCCTTTACTACTCTTCTTTTTCTTTCCTTTACTCGACCACATCTGTCTTTCATGTCGACTGAGACCATGTCATACTTCCTTCCTCCAAAACCATCTCCTCTTGGTTACTAGAGGGAACACTTCTGCATCAACCCGTTGTGGATTTCCCGTTTGAACACCTGAACATTTTCAAGGAAAATATTTTTAAAACAAAATGGTATGGCGGTGTAACTTGGTAAAGGTACTTGGTTAACAACCTCGATACCAGCGCGTGCCAAGCAGCGTCACATGTGGCAGCTGTTCCACAGAGAGCCCTCAGTTTTGTCGCTGCACCATAAGCTATTAACCAGGCAATTATTACCAACTTAGACGCCATGAAGGAAGTGGGGTCATAGACCGCAGAATAAGGGGTATCGCAAGGGAAAAATTCAAACAACAAAGGTTTCCCTTCACAACAAGGGACAAGGAATTCAAATCCAACGGCGGATTTGCTTTACAGAGATTCAAGTGTTCAGCTAGGACATCCACAATCAGTCGATACTGAGTCCTATGTTATCCTGAATCTGAATGGCAACTTCTCTTGTAACCCGCTTAACATCGCCCTTGAAAACTCTAAGGACATCTAACAAAACTTAAGGTAGATGAACGCAATAAGCACAGGGAACTAAATAAAATGCATGTTTCAATGGTCTGATACGGGTACATCATACAGGCACTCAGGCTCCGATTCACGACACGGCATTCTCCTACGGTCGAACGAGCTCACAACTACGGACGACAACAACGGCAAGAGTACAATACCGGGGGGACAGCAACAAAAAACACTACTACTACGGGTACAACATCCCAAGGTGACTAATCTATATCCTCTCGTGGCAATGGCTGAGTGAGAGGAATCAAGGGCTCTTCTTCTGACACTTCCGAGGGTGGAGGTGCTGGCGATGCTGCAACACCAGTCCTTCTTTTTGACAGGTGGATAGGGATCCCTTCTAAGATCGGGGCATCCTGCCTTTCAGCAGCCGACGTCCTCCGATCGGCCCTGGTGACAAGATAGGCCACCCGAAGCTGATGGACATGCCGATCTTCAGCCTCCTTCAGGGCTTCCGACATGGCAGTCTCTCGGCTCTCAATAGCTGCAGCACTGGCATGCGCTTCGGCGAGCTGCACCTAGAGCATCCGGTTGAAGACTTCGGCTTCCTCGGCGCGCTGAAGGCACGCCCCTAGTTCCAAGGCTTGACGGTCGTACTGCGCATCTAGAGCGAGCAGGTACGTGGTCAAGTGCACCACGGTGGGACTGTCCTCTTACGCATCCCGCCCTTGCAATGCCTCCATGCGAGCCCTCCATGCCCGCCGGTTCTTGTCCAAAGGAGGAAGGAACCGCATGGGGGTACGGGCAATGGGCTCCTCATAGATCTAGCAGAGGTACCGCAAGGCTTTGCGGGCCACAACCTGGTAGGTGTCGACGAAGCGAAACCCGGTTGCGATCACACTCTAGGCTTTAGTGAGGTCGGTGAACTCTTCACTCTTCCCGATGTAGACGGTAACCTCACACCGCTCGGTGCCATGCTCCTCATACTCAGGACGATCTCTAACTCTGAGCTTTTGCTCGGTGGCATGCAGGATTCTGGGAAAACCCTCAACATTCAGACAATAGGTACTAACCCAGGCTCCTGCCATCTCTGGCGGTGGTTGCAAGGAAGGCTGAGCAAAAAGCTAGCTCAAAGGAAAAGCTAAGCGAGCTAAAATGCGCCGAGTGGTGATACCAAAGGCTAAGTCAGGCTCTGCTTATAAAGGCGAAGCGTTCAGTGGTCCCGGTGCGGTTCACCGGGGTTTCCCACGTGGGATCGCTACGACAAATCGACCAAATTCCGCACGTTCGAGGCGAGCGACGTGCGATGCCATTACTGACTAGTACGACTATAGGGCAAGGGTCCGACAAGGGCGCAGAAAAGGGATACGGGGAGACGTGGGTCACAACTGGCGTGAACCATGGGCGAACGCGGAGCACGAAGCCACAATCTAGACCTAACTCTAGAATAGGAACGAGTCGTTCGTGCAAAATACGACACGCGTGACACCTATGGATGGCGTATCTACTATCAATACGGTACTATAATGCACAAACAGGATATGCATGAATGCACGTCCTATATGTCCTTTCACTGTTGCCAACATATAGGGCAACCGTTCTCAGATTTTTGGCACATCGTTCTCTCCCTGTAACTAGTCGATACTATCGGACTATGCTCGAGTCAGTGTACCTACAGAAAACTTGATTAAGCCTATCTAAGTCAGCAGAGTGCCATCTATCCTGGATACATAACCATAGTAATAGGGCTACTTAAATAACTTCGCATACAAACGTCCTAACTTTCTACAAAAATGGGTTGTCAAATTTTAGTTTAGAAAAGGTTTTCGAAGCCTTATTTCCTCATTTGCGCTCTGATACCACCTGTGGCAGAACCGCCTAATCTAATGCCTCACGGGAGTCCTTGTCTTCCATTAGACACTAAGCACTCGAGGGAGAACACTAAATTACTCGGTTCCGTCGGGCACACCCCAGGGGAGAACCTAAAAATCCACATTTTTGCCATCAGGATCACAAATGAGAGAATAAAGCTTACATCATTTAATCATTTCTTACATCACTTTTAATACAACATCAGAGTATAATAATTATTAACATAACGGCGGAATGAAATCATATTATTAGAGTTACAGCGGAAATAAACATCTATTAATGACATGATGAAGTATTGATATATAAACTACGACAACATATTATTAAACTTTCATTTATAAAAGTATTTGGTGAGAGTTATAAATAACAACTACGATCGCAGCGTTAAGGAAATCCTCGCTGAGCCCACCAGGAGGAATCCACACACAAAGGTCAGCTTTAGCCTCCACCTGTCACCTGCAACAGGGGGAATAAAACCCTGAGTACTCGATTGTACTCAGCAAGACTTACCCGACAGGAGGAAAAAAAAGACTCCGGGATATGCAAGGCTATCTGGCTTGTGGGATGCATTTGCAGGAAGCATTACTAAGCGTGCGTCCTTATATTCGATTTTTATTAATAGCCGCATTGGTTCATTAACTAACCATGCTATGTAATCACCTGTGCTACTTTCAAGCAGGTGATAAGCAATTAGATTTCCTTTTTCCATCTTTCATCTTTCATCTTTCAGTTCTTACTACGATGCTAAACCGTAGACAAGCCGTACCGGATCACCCGGCGATTCACGAATCAATGCCCCTAGCTGGGTACCCCGAAAACACACGCCCCGCTTGTACCCCAGGCACAAGTAGGACCAACCCATCACTCTCCTGTCCCGGGTGTCTAGGTCCCCGTCCAAACTGGGACGTCAAGCCCTCGCCCCTGAGTCCCAGACTCAGTGCGGTGCAAAGACCTCCTCTAAAAATAACAAAACCCTGACAGTCGGTCCGGAAAGAGCCGGATCCGTGACAAGAGAGCAACAAGTCCTCCAAGCACCCATACACAAGTATGTGCTCGGGATAATAAGTCTGTGACATGCCTAGAGTCTTATGCAACGAACGGTCCTTAACCGATCAGACAGGGAAAGTAGTGTAACCAAGCTATGCCCCATGTCCACGGCGACATAACCTCTTACACCCACCAATACCCAAACCATATCCCTACCCGGTCACTATTTTTCTTTCCACCATTTATATTTTCCAAGTGATAATAATTTAGTAATATATTTCCTAGCTCTCGCGAGTGACAGGCAATCACTCGACTTCTATCGGAGTCCTGTAGCATAGCAATCTACACGATCCTGTCATACTAGTAAGACTCATAGGATAAGGATTTATATATGCAAGTGGGTTTCATTCAACTCCTTAAAACTTAATGCACAAATATAATTTAAACTACAGAAAAGTAGGGGTTATGCACCGGGGCTTGCCTGGGTAAGATATGTTAAGAAGTTAGTAAACTAATTATTTTGGTGCTATAAATATTATAGTGAGTACCTAATATTGTTCATAACTTACTGTACAATTTTTAGATTCTACAATATTACCAATTTATCATGAAAGTTCCTACAAGTTTATCTTTTCATACTCTTAAGTACCTCAACTTAATTATATAGCTTCCAATAATATTATCCAACTACGTGAACAAAATTTACTAACAGGTAGCCCATGATTTTAGGAACTCAACAAAACTGGGTTCACTATTTTTGGATCCCTATACTATTTTATATTGATTTTACAATTTTATTCCCGAGACTAAATTAGCAATCGCTTAGAACTAAAGGGCCAACAGACATCAGCCGGCCCCGTGGCCCGTTCGGCCAGGCCCAGTGGCGGGCAAGCGGTGGCCCAGGCGGATGGGCGCGCAGTGGCCCAGCGGCAGGCAGTGGCCCAGGCACGGGTCGGTAGGCCGGGCCAGCCAGTAGCACGAGCAGGCCGGCCCAACAAACCGGCCCTGTCACGAAATCCACAGCGGCTGCGGTAATATTTCAAAAGAGTCCTCGTTCTATCTCGTAATCGCAAAACCAATGAGACCACTATTCCAGTGAGTCATACTGTTCGTGTTTTACTCCCTAGACAAGTCAAATTCATGTTTTCTCACCTTCGCTTTCCTTCCCCAAAAACAGAGGACGGAACAGGGGAGCACCGGTCGGCGGTCAATCCCGGCTGGGGCGGGCACGGCGACGGTGGAAAGCCCGCTGGCGAGCTGTAAGGGCGCTCGCGCGGGGATGTACGCGTCTGCTACCGGCTCGCTTGCCCCCGGCGCAGACCGAGGCGGTCCAGCCACGAGAGCTGGAGGCCGGCAGGGGCACCCGGCGGCAGCGGAAAACGACGGGGGCGCTGCGGTCGCAGCCTGACGAGACGGCGTCCCCGAGCGGAGTGCGGGCCACGGCAAGGTGGGGGTGCGGAGCATGTAGAGCTTGGGCGCACGACACGAGTTGCGGAGCTCTGGCCGGCGTTGGAGTTGTTGCGGTCGCGACGGCCGACAAGGGCGGCTCCACGGCACAACTAAAACTCTGAGGTTTTATTATTAGCAAATCTTACTTTCAACAATTTTTGGTTTATAAAAATTATTTTTCACGCTTAATCAAATGAACAAGCCATTCGCCCTTTTATTTGCTAACATCGTTATCGAACATTCCTAACTATTTCTACGCACTGCATAATTTAACTTGAGCGTTTATTTGAGTCCACGAAACTAAATCACACATGATTCGCTTATCGCCTCAAGTACGTTTAAATTAAAAATTCCAAGAACTTGTTTTTAAAAAAAATTACTTAGACCTAAATCGTGGTGATAAACAAGCTCGTTACACCAGGGGTGTTACATGTCCCATATTTGCTTGGCAACATCAACACCCATCACTCTATTGTACTCATCTCCATCTAGTGAACTAAGTGACACACTTGTAGCTTGACCATTGAGATCGATGATTTGTATTTCGGCTAGTGTTGGATTCTTGGGATCAACTGGTGGCTCAAATCAATTGCACACAACCTCCCAAATGCCGTGGTGAAGACTTATAAGATAGTTTCTCATCAAGTGCTTCCACTTGGCAAAGTTGATTCCATTAAAATGAGGCAACTTGCCCGTGGGCACATTGATGAAAGACCTCCGATCATGGTTAGACATAGGCATAGAAGAATAATTAAAGGATACAGCGGCATATTTGTTTGTGGAGTCTGCTTTGCCCTTTCCTTTCTTCTCCTTCTTGCCCCCCTTGGTCACTTGGTAGGACTCATCATCATCTCCGTCTTTGGAACTACTTGATATTTCACTCGATGATGTGTTGATTGCCTTAGCTTCTTCTTCCTTCTTCTTCCTAGCTTCTCTTCTTTTCTTTCTTGCCTCTCTCTTGAGCTTTTTTTCTTCTTTTCTTTGCTTCTTGTCTTCGAGCCTTTGCCGCTCCTTCTTCTTCTTTTCTCTTGCTTCCCTTTTTGCTGCCTTTCTTTTCTTTCTTTCTTCTTCATGTTGAGCTTTCTCGGCATCGGTCACCTCTAGCTGTGGGAGCGTGGTGTTGCTTGTTGTAGATGCGCTGAGCTCGCTGTTGTCGGTCTCGTGCAAGCCCACATCCTCGGGATCAACATCTACGGGCTTAACACCACTAGATCCTCCTCCAGGCTCCATACCTCACGCGATGAAGCGTGCACGAGGTAACCTGCTCTGATACCACTTGTAGGATCTCTGGTTAGCCTAGAGGGGGGTGAATAGGCCTGTTAAAACAACACTTGAACAATTGTCAAATTCGACCCGTGGCACTGCCGCACCTGCAGGCAACTTCAAAGCACAATTCAAAAATAATGTATGGAAACTTAGATCGGAGAAATTTCTGAGCTTCCTGCAGGTATGAGGATCATAGATCGACAGCTAGAAGTGGTAGTAATGTCACACCGAAGTAGATCGGCCACAAACCCTAGAAATCACTTTGACACAATATGAAATGCAAGTGAAGTAAATCAAGCACATGGTGACACGAAGATTTATCCCGTGGTTCAGCTCACCACTAAGGCCTGCCTAAGTCCATGTTGTTGAGGTTAGCCACCAAGGCTTAGGGCTCTGCAACCCTTCCTTGTTCTCAAGTCAAGAGACTTAATTCTTGATATGAGGGGTGAGTTTACTAGCTTCAAGAGATGGTTACAAACCTCCCGGGGCTTCCACACAAGTTAGCAAGCTCCACAGGCGACGCTCTAGCTAGCTTGGAGCCAAGTTCCAAGAGTAACAAACACAACCGGCGGCCAAAACGTGAACCAAGTGCTCTTTAGAGTTGGGAAACTAGTGGATCTGCTCTCTAATCGAGTTTGGAACCTTTTTCTCTCAATGATTGATGGGAAATCAAAGGGGAAAGCTTGGGAGCTCAAGGTCACCAATGGAGGAGAGAGAGAGTGAGCACACGTCTATTCTTCGTCGGTCTGAAAGGATGGAGAAGCAGAAGACAATTTTGGGGGTGAGGGAGAGGTATAAATACCTCCCCTGGTCCCAACAGTCAGATAAGTCATGGCAGTGCCGCTATGCGGCAGAGCCGCGCTTTAGGTGAGCTGGCTATCGTGGCTAAGGTTTGAGGATGCTTTTGTGTAAGATTGAGCACTTGGTTTCACATGTTGACTTAAGCATTGTTTCCCCCTTTATAGTATCGCTTTTTCTATACTCAATTTCAAAAAATAAAAAGAAATAAACCTCCTTTTGAGCTTGATGCCATCAGCTTTTGTAATTGAGGCTCCTCCGTTATGTACAACATCCTCTCTTATGATTCTCCTGCTTGTCATCTCGATAAATCTCATTAGTTCTCTAATTGGTTGATCATTATCACCAAAACTCATAATTAGGGCTTGATTGCACTTACATCTATGACATAGGCTTGGCATGTGTTTACACCAAAATTTGGAAGAAGAGTCGTAGGGACTCGAAAGCTCCCAAGATCATGTCATCAAGGAATCAATTGCGTGTAGATCGAAACTAGCTGATTCAAATGCAGCACTGGAATCGGCTTTCTTCAGGCAGCGCCAGCAGATAACGACAAAAGCTACGATCGGCGCCGGGACAAGACATGTTGGACTCTACAAAAAGGGAAAGAT
Source organism: Miscanthus lutarioriparius (assembly GCA_904845875.1). Lineage (NCBI taxonomy): Eukaryota > Viridiplantae > Streptophyta > Magnoliopsida > Poales > Poaceae > Miscanthus > Miscanthus lutarioriparius. The sequence goes on from CAJGYO010000005.1 coordinate 98,304,913, forward strand.
TAGAGTCCAAGTTATCTTAAATTAGGAATGTTTTCTCTTAGGGCCAAAGATTGTGATGAGTTGTGCTTAGATAGGAGTCATGCGTAGGTCCCGGGTATAAATATCAAACCCCGGCTATTGTAAAAGACACACAATCAATCAAATACAAGTTATTTACTTTTTTCGGCTCCGGCCACCCCTTAGGAGTAGGAGTAGAGTAGATCTCGGCGAGTTCTTCAGCAAGTATGGCTGCATCAATTTGGTCGACCTCCACTGCTTGTCTGTAAGTATCATCATGGCTTATACCACTGTTCGTACAGCTGCATCGATCCGGTCGACCTCCACTGCGACTCTGGTATAAGTTAGTTATGGACTCTTGTCTAGTTCAAGTATGGCTGCATCGATCCGGTCGACCTCCACTGCTCGAACTAGATTAAGGTCAAGTTATTGGCTCTATCTAAGGGTGGCGTTCCTTCGGATAGATTCGTTAAGTTACCGATATTGCTTATTGCTTTCATTGTTTATTTAATTACAGCAATATCACTTTGTTCGATTGGGATTGATCTAGATCGGCCTTATATCTTGTTTAACCCATCGTTTGTCAATCTAAATTTGATCTAATCTGTACTTTAAATGATGAGTTATGTTTTTATCGGCTGTTTTATATCAATCTTGATCGTGCATAGCGTGCGGTTAAGGCATGTCTGATCTTGAGTAGATCTATTGGCTAGCGAAAACCATTTCATGGCCTGTTATCACGGCCTGTGTGATTCTGCCTCACACCCCACTGTTAGCACTGTGGAGTGGGGATCGTTATTTGGTAGATCTATTCCTGAGAGGGTATGACATTAACTGTGCGCTATGCCTGAATTGGCTGTTTTAGCCGATATCAAGCGCTTTTACGAACAGTTCGCATCACGAGATCGTTGAAGTAGAGATAGGTTGAAAGATGTGTTAGCCCCATGATCTTATTATTGTATTACGACCTGCATGATTCTGCCTCATGCCCCACTGATATCAGTAATGAGTTAGGGTCGTCGAGTCTATTGTTGTTTCTACGGCCTGCATGATTCTGCCTCATGCCCCACTGGGCATAGCGATAGATGAGATCTAATATGTTCATTAGATTTATCTTTATTAAATGGTTGAATGATGATGAGCTATTTCTTTTACATAAAAAGAGGTTCGGTTACTCGCAGTCATTGGCTTAGCATGAACTAATTACTGTTGACATCTTATTGCCATTGACCAATATTTGTCTAAACAATGATATTCATCCTGAACGATAACCGATTCTTCTTGCACAACCCCGTGAGTTTTAACTGATTTATTCTTATGAATATGCTGGAATCAACTATTTAGTCAATCTCCTCTCATATCGGCTCTCAGAGCCGCACATTCGGGACTGTCTGGCAACACCGACATGTCCAGCCCTAAATTACTGATAAACTTTCTCTCCTTATCAATTGCAGGGTCAAATTGACTGGCACGTCTTGGGAGGAGCGTGCGGGATCGACCACCCCTGCGCTGAAGCTAGGCGGATCTCTAGCTCCATCGAGCGGACTCTTCCGGCTTGCTCGTGTGTCCTCAGCATGGGACGAAATTCCATGTCGACAGCATGGTTACTAAGTTAGTCCTGATGGTACAGATAACCTCTCGCACACACATGTTCCAAACTCCGATGAAATTAAAATTTTATGAAAACACAAGTCTTAGGTTCATCTTTGACATGATGTGTGACCGCTGCTTGGGGTAGTTCACTTTGTATACACTTGTTAGCACTAGGTTGATTTCCTGCTTATACCTGCTATGTGCTACTTTCAGTGGTGAACCCCTTCTTGAATTGCTTAAACTTGATCAGTTTGGGCATTTTCTAGCACTTGTATTTGTTGCTACACACACATAACAACACCAGTTCGAGCATCTTTTCAATCTGATTGATATACTCCTGAAGCTCCTGCATTTCTACATCCCTTGCACTCATAGCATATTTTGAGGGGGAGTGGCAGTTTTTTAGGGCTTGATGTGTGCATGTGTCAACAAGGGGGAGAGATAGATCACACAACTCCAAGGGGAGAGTTTATACACTAATCTTGTTGAGTGCATGCATTCATCTGTGAGATTGCATCAATTCAGGGGGAGTTGCATCTGAGTTGCTTTTGCTAGATGTATTGAGCCTTTGCCTCTTCTGGAGGGTCTAGCTGTTTTCAGGCATTTTGAGCTTTGCTAGTGGTGTTGAGCCCATTGCCTCTTCTTGAGGGCCAGCTGTGTTTCACTTGGTTGCGTCGAGCCATTGCCCATGTCTTTGGGGACCAAGTTTGCTCATTTCAAATGACCCTGTTTTGGCCTTTCTTTGGCATTTTGTCATTTGGGTGAGTTCTTTGTTCTCTTCTTCTTCTTTTGTGCTTTCTCTTTGCTGTCATTTGTTGGTGTTGACAATGCACTCATCAAGGGGGAGATTGCAAACACAAGGTTGATATGTGCCCTTGTGGTTCAGATTTGTGATGAGTGATTATCAACGTGACTGGCGCTTCGGGTTGAATTTGTGAACTAACTGTGGCATGAGTTGGGTTGTGCAACATGTCTCTTGGCTTGTGGTGCGTAGGTGTGGAGCTCGGAGGCGGTGGTCGATGGCAAAGGTGAAGGTCTAGTAGGGACATGCCGTGCCGATGGACTGGGAGCGGTGAAGGACGAATGTGAGGCTTGGACCGAGGGACCAGGAGGTCGCATGACCAGTCACGGTGGCTAACATCTGGGGACATCGACAAGCGTAAGTGTACATGGAGGAGTGAACGTGCAAGTCAAGTGAAGGCTCTGGAAGACTTAGCAACCGAGCAGTCAAGGATAGAGGTGACACGCATCGAGTTGTGGGGGACACATATAGAATATGCTACTCGTGGGTTGTTTGGTGGGTTGAGCCTCAAAGCCACCAGGTTGACTGTTTTTAGGTTTGGGCCTCAAAATCTGGGTGGAGGTTCCGAGGAGGAACAGATGGCACATGGCGGCATTGAGGCAAAACTATCTCATGAGGGTGCGGTGGCCATCGAATGAAGACTACCTCGGGTTGGACCATTGTTGACGATGATTTCGTCAACATTTTGGTTGGTCAAAAATGTCACAAATCTGTGACATACGAAAGGTACATAAGCCAACCATGAATGATTTTGGTTCAAATAACTTGGTTCCACATGTACATGTCCTCTATTTGGATGTGGGTACAAAATGGACGAAAAACCAAGCTTGGGGTCCTAACTTGACACGTCTCCCGACCACCCAAGTATTGCAAATGGACAAACCAACTCCACCATCATGATAAGCAATGCTTGTAGAAGCTAACTATAGAAGATGGGCCTGATATGGCTCCATATAGAGGTCGGGCGACCTCCTCATGGACCCTATCAGCCACTGCAAGCTAGCCAGGATCCTCCCAACACACTCCCAAGCAATCCTAGCCCTTGGATGAAGAGTGTGTTTTCTCTCAATGGTGGAAGACGAAGTCCCATGGATTTATGGGCCCACAACGAAGCATCCAACGTACCCAAGGTGGCCAACCACACACTATGGCAATGGGCCAACCTTCTAGAAGGCGAGATACAGGTCCCACCTATCATAAGGAGGTCGCCCAACCTCCCTATGGTGGCTCCCGGCGTCTAGCTTGCACCCACCGCCTTAGTGAATGCCTCCATGCACTCCCATGATCTCAACCTTTGATTAAAGGTCGGTTTGGATCCAAGGATGGAGAAGGAAGGTCACTTGGATCGATGATGTGGCGCTGGAGTAGCCCCTACACCACCTCCACCTATAGATACCCCCTAGACCCTCACTCTCAAGACACACCACAAGGAAGGAGCCTCCCCACTCTCTCAAGATGTAGTAGTGCTAGTCTAGTTGGGAGTTAGAGTGAGTAGTGAGCTTAGGCTCTGGGTTCCTGATTTGGTCTTATAGGAGGTCTGGTATAATCTTGTATCTCTCTCTCTCTTTGTAAGACTTGACTCTTATATTTACATTCTTACTCTACTTTGCTTAGTTTATGCTTTGTGCAACATTATACTTGTTATATTGTTGTTATGGTTTATCTTAGCATATAGTTGTTTCATATGAGATTGTGATCAAAGTCCACACGTGTATTACTATCATGCCTGTCATAGGGTGCTCTAGCTGAGCTTATGTACACAGTTGGAGTAGTGAGAGAAGGTGTAAGCGTGGTGCTTATACATTATTTTGCCTTGGTTACTACTTGTCGCATGATTGTTTGTGGTAGCTAGCAGGTGGTGACAACCCTGTCTAGTCTTTGTATTCCACCACGTGTTTGTAGGCAAGCTTTTAAATCGGTAAGGCTCTAGTAAAAGAGTAGCTGCTTCATATAGGGGTTTTGTCTCCTATTGTCTCACCTACTAGCCTAGTATGCATGTTGTGTTGACCCAATCTCTGTGTTGCAATTACATGATTAGGATAGAACCATAGGAGTAGAGTTTGAACCATTGGAAACCTTATACGCACTCGTTGTCCTCCCTACTAGCTAGATTGCTTATCTTTATGTTTGGACTTCTCCTGTGTGTGTCATTGCCCATATCATATATATTCTTTACCCCCACTCTAGTCTAGTCGGTATATTAGTTGGTAGATATTTGATAGTTAGCTATCACATTCTTTAACCATTGCTTCCTTGAAGATAAATACGATACCCTAGAATACTCCTGGTTAAATGCTATAACGGTATTTCTGTGCCCTTGCGAAACATTCTACATGAGCATAATAAATACCAACAAGCATTTCTAGCGCCGTTACCGGGAAGCAATTGGCAAAAGAATTTTGATGCTAACTTGATGTTTGCTAATCTATGTTACCACTAGCTATTGTGGGATTACCATTGTCTTGTTGAGTGTGGAATAGACAGGACATCAACCGTCTCGACCTTCCGGTGTTTTTCCACAAGAAAAAAAAAAAAAAGAAGAAAAATCATAAAAGAGCCCAGGGTGCCTGATCATTAATGAACAATCAACAGTTCAACCCTGTCATCTCATAGGTACGTATATGCATATATTCTAACCCTATGCAGAAATGAAGAGAAGGTCGCCGTCCAAAAGAAAACAAAACCATCATGTGACGGAACAAAAGCACCCACAATTCTATCTCAAATTGTGGGTGAGGATAAATCATTCAAGGTAAGTGAGACCCTGCCAAGAGGCAATCTGGCGTTATCCTTGCATTCTTTTCTATTCTTTCTTACCACTGCATGTTTGCTTGAATCATCATGCCTCTAGTGCTTGTTTTGGCTAAGCCTAGAGATTCATGCATATCCTTCATTTAATTTGTTTCCCCTTTACAAAACCACAGCATGTTTGTTTGAATGCATTTCATCCGCCCCGTTTGCATCCTTTGCATAAAAAAAGTAAAAAAATGATTCAATGTTTCACCATTCATGCTCTCACCTCTTCTTAAATGAATCCTGTAAAATCTTTCATGCTTCTTTTTCTATGTTGGTATGCTTTAGTTTGGAAGTGTTTTGCGCCCACTTCCATAGGATTTTAACTTAAGCATCATGCTTAGGTTAAATAGCCTCCCATAATCAAATTAGATGTGGTGTCTAGTTTGACTAATGAACTAAACATTACTTGCATAGAAATTGGTTTCACTTTTTGGACTAACCCTTGTAGGAATCCAAGAGGGTAAATCTTGAGATAAACTTCATGTTCGAAGGTAAGTCAAGGCCTATGGTACTTTCCTGATAGCTCTCCACATCTTTCCTTGGCCTTGTGTGAACTTTGAAAGAATCTGGTGAAACAATGAACATAGGAGCTAGGATGTACACTAACGGAACACTAAAAATCAACTCTTCTTTAGTGTTGATGGAAAGCTCCTAATAAAAAACAACCATCCATGTTTTCAAACCTCTTTGCAATCCTTGAATTTGTGTTGTCTTCTAACCTCTTATAGGGATGACTCTTGGTAAAATGAGCTCAAGGATATAATTGAAGAATTGTTCCTTCGGGTATTTTTGTCACTAACCATTTCAGGTTTGAACAAAAAGAACGAAGGGTCGAAACACAAGGTAAATCCAACCGGACATCATGCAACAATGAAGCACATTCAAAGGTAAGTTCCACCACCTAAGCTTGGTTTTACTCATGATCAAATGAAGCAAAATCCAAGTGTGGGGCAGTGGATTTCTCCAAGCGCTTCATGTCATGCTTCATTGCTTAATTTTGTCTTGGTTGTCTTTACCTTGTTTTCTCTTTATGCCTTGCTTATCTTGCCAAGTATGAAAAAATACTCCTTTGCTTCATCTTTCATGTTCTTGTCTCTAATCAAATGAATCTTGGTCATACTTTCATGCTTCCACATTCTGTTATAATTATGCATTGGTTTGGAAGTACGGTTCAAAATGTACTACCATAGGCTTTTTAAATTAAGCGTGGTGCTTAGGTTAAATAGCCTTCCAGTCAAACAAGACATGGCGTCAAGTTTGATTATTGAACCAAAAACTACTTGTATAGAATTTGGTTGTACATCTGGACTAACCCCTGCAGGAAAACTCTCAAATTTTGATGGATAAGTTAGGAGATCATTCTTGGAGACAAACCAAGGCTTGAGAAAATCAAAAGAAGGATCAAGAAGGGATGGAGAAAACAAGTTTTCAAATCCTCATCCTCAGACAGGATTCAATGGAGAAAATCCTGCTCATTGGGTTTGAAACCAAGAGCCCTCACCGACAGGTAATTCAGTATATATGTATCCACATCTGATTCTTCATTGCACTCTTCCTTCATCTTTTCATTTGGGTTTTTGCATTTGACTTTTCAAGAACCCAACTTCCTTCCCTGCATAAAACATTGAGAAAAGCTTGTTGCAAAACTTTTGAGAGTTTTTGGGTGAAACAGTGGGGTTGCCCGACCACCCATTTGCACCCGCTCAGTGCACCACTTGTTTTTCTGAGATACAAATCTGATGACGGAAACATGGTGCAAGTTTGGAAGTGATAGGGGGCGGCACCTTGGTTGGCCGACCCCTACCCATGCCATTCCTTGTCAACCTTTACATATGTGACCTTGTCTAGCATAAAAGGTGGTTTTGCACTTGAGTTTGTGGGAGAAAGTAGGAAGAAGAGGGTCAGCCGACCCCCTATGACTCCTTCACCACGTCTCCCCTATGGCTATGAAAGAGCATGCTGGATAACTCATTTTCATTGCACCAATCCTTCAAAGGTTCCTCTTGCACTGGAGCCATCTTTCTCTCTAAAGTTTCAAGTGATTGTTTTTCTTGAGTTTATAAAAGGGAAAGATCAAGTCTTGGCATCTTTTGGTTTCCCTTGGCCAAGCTTGGTTTGATCTCTCATGATTCAAAAAGAATGTTTGTGGAGATTTTCAAACCCATAACGTTGGTGTGTGGCGAACCACAAGAACAACCAACTTGGACACTAACCACTAACGTTGACCCTTTGCTTCCAAGTTGTGTTTGTTCTCTCTTGTTGCAAGAATCATGATGTACTCAAGAAGGTGTCCAACAAATGGCAAGTGAAAGTTCATCAAGGTGTACAAAGAGCATCTCACAAGGCTCACAAATTGAGCATCAACTCACAACACCAAGGTATGATGCTCGAGCTCAACCAAGGTCATTACAAATGAAGGTTCTGCCACATGCACTCACCTGCATCTATCATGGCCTTAACCCTCTACACAAAACAGGTATGGATGATGATCTTAAATTCCCAATCCATTGACATCCATAATCCTACCTTGTTCCACACATACCTTGTTGGTTGATCATACTCTATGCCTAGAGCTATTGTGAGAACCTTAAAAATGATGAACTAATGATGCTCTATGCTCTGCTAAAAGAATCTATGTTTTGCCTATTGCTTGCTTGATAACTCTATGACAAGGTGTGTTTCATGAAATAGGATCATTTGAGTACTTTTTCGTTGTCACTAGAGTTTCATATTTCTTGTCCTTGCAAGTTATGCTTTGGTGCTCTACGTACCTACACCTAGAATGTTGCGAATTTGAAGAACACTTTATCCACACATGCTTAAAATGGATGAAACTAGTCTTTGATTATGCTTTTCCATGGTTATACAACCAAACTCCCGCTCTCATGTGAGAGGAACTGGATGTATAAATCATGGAGACTAACCATTGACTTAAAGAATGTGGGAAGGTGTAGAAGTGTTTTAGGTGCAGGTAGAGTTGCAGTAAGACTCTTGCACAAATCAAACAGCAACACCAACACCATGGTGATGCAAGGGTCATTGAAAAGAGCAAGCTGGAGGGAGGAGCCCCTTCCCCACTAAGGTAAGTATTCCTATGCCTTCACTTTTGTTTTATCACATCTAAAGAAAATCTGAATAAATGAATAAAAAGACCTCTTGATCACATGCTTCTAGAATGTCACATCTTCCTTATCTTATGACCCATGTCACAAGAATGAACAAGGCACATAACATCAACCTGATCCTTTTCAATGTGCCTAATGCTAAAGGAAAATGAAAGTTTGGTTCTGCTGGTGTTTTTCCACCGGCAGAACCCATGCACTTGATCTCTGTCTTATCTTTGTGACCAGAACACACTTCGAGCGAAGTGTGGGGGTCGGTCAACCCCCCAATTTCCACCAATGGAAATTCTGAACCTACAGTAGTGATGAACACTGGGAAAAGGTGCTGCCACACAAAAATTGAGCCTGTTTGGCCACCAAAGGGCTGCCGGCCGAAGGTCCAAAAGTGGCCAATTGAGCTCAATTTTGGTACACATGTAGAGGACAACAGAGGAAACAACCTACCAGGTTCTGTTTTCCAAAATCTCACCAAAGGCACATCGACCGACGTGCCAAAGAGGGCAAAATAGAAAACAGAAAACATTGGAAGACATCCCTCGGAGTGGAGACACACCTAGGAGGGCCAGGTACCTCCAGGTGGGGTCGGCCGACCCCACCATGGGGCCTTGGACCCACCTGTCAGCCGCTACTGCTGATGCTTCACTTCAAAACGCTGGTTTGACACCTCCTCTCCTCTTCTTGGTACATGTGTGATACTTTGACATGCTCTTATGCAATTTAAAATGAACCAAAACCACACTTGAATTAAAATTTTGAAAAGTAACATGATTATGACATTCTTGAGATAAAAGCTTGCATGAAGTTTATTCCATATACATATACTTATGCTTGTAGGAAAACATCCTGATAGGAAATTCATATTGACTAAGTTATTGTGAAGTGTGATATAGTTCTGGAGCAAAAACATTATTAGAAAAAACAGACTCCCAAGTCATAGCAGGACAAGTCAAGAAGGAATATATAGCGCGGGAACTAGAATTGATCAAATACCTAGCCACAATAAGAGCTCTTGAAAGAAGATTCTAGGGATTCACCCTAAAATATATACCAAGAGCAGAAAATTCAGAAGCAGATGAGCTGGCGAAGGCAGCAGCAAACAACTTGCCCACACCAAGTGGAACCTTTTACCAAGTGTTGCAAGCGCCAAAAGGGACCGTGACGCCTAAGAGGGGGGGTGAATTAGGTAACTTAAAACTCTAACTCTAACTATGCCCTCTTTTTCTATCCTTAGCAATACCTATGCAAAAAGATAAACTATCTAAATGTGCAACTATGGTTGTGCTAGTGTGTTGCTATCTCTACCGCAAAAGGAGTTATGCAAACAATGTAAATGCGGAAGCTAAAGAGTAAGGTAGAGATATGCAAACTCCCATCTATGACTCCGGTATTTTTACCAAGGTATCAAGAAGCGCGCAAGCTTCCCCCTAGTTCTCGTTGGAGCCCCTCACAAGGAATCCCTTGCAAGGGCCATGCTCCCGGTCGGGTAACTCCATGGATAGCCCTAGGCCTTCCCAATGCACAAGTGGGTCTCCAGTGTGCCTTCCGGCAAGCCTTTCCCAGACCGCTCCTCGTCATCTTCACTATCAAGCTTCCGGCCGAACCGCCGCGGGCCTTGTTCCCTTCTGTACACGGTGGCGGCCACACCACAAACACGGTTGGTGTGATCTCGCAAGACTACAAGCCCCTCCGATGTACAACAATGGTGCGCACAAGCACCGAGTGATAAGAGGTATGCAAACCTCACTAAACACTAGGCCTAAACCTAGAGCAAGCGCATAAGTGGTGGTCTAATCAACCTAAGCACTTCGCAAAGCACCTACGTTAATCACCTGACGAATCACTAAGCACTATGCAAGTGGAGATCACTAAAATAGTGTATCAACACCCTTGGTATGTTTCCTCAGCTCTCCACCCCTCAAATGGCCGGTTGGGGGGTCTATTTATAAGCCCCACTGAGAAAGTAGCCGCTGGGGATGAAACCCAGCTTTCTGCTACTGACTGGACGCTGATCACGTCCTGATCGGACGCGTCCGGTCGTCCCGACCGTTGGAGCGCGCTCGTTGATCGGACTCAGCGCTGAGTCCGGTCACTATCGATCGGACGTGTCCGATCATGCTGGCACCGCTCTAGAACCTCTCTAGACTCGATCGGACGCTGCAGTTCTTGCAATCGTGATCAAAATCCAAAGTAAATGGGCCTAGGCTCCATTTTTCTTACAATCTCCCCATTTTTGGTGATCGATGACAACACGACCAAAACAAGCAAATAATAAAAAATTTTGGAATTCAAAAACTATTTACTTGCTAGGATGCAATGCAAAGGGCAAGGTTATATGATGCTAAAAGATACCACATGTAAACATCTTTGGAAACTTATCTTGCCCTTGCAAATGTCCCCATGTGGCATTATGGATTTAAGCCTCCCCCTAACTCCATAATACACTATCCTCCCTTTCTCGAACCATTACCACTTGTAAATTATTATTGTCGGGCTTGCTTTTGATCCTACAAACTCTCCCCCTTTGGAATCAAACACTGAAAAGGAAGACATTAGTAGCACAAGGGAGGGTCAAACTTTGTGATCCTTTGTATGTGGAGTGGAATAGGTCACAAAATTTGACTCTCACATTACATAGACTAAGCTCCCCCTAAATATATGCATACATATGACGGAGAATGTAGTTTATGCATCATTGGCAAATTAATGCTCAAGGGAGTTTAATCTATATAATGCATGGAGGAAGCATATAAATACCAAAGTGAAATCAACATGATGATATCAGTTTAGAAATACCACATGTGGAAACCAATTTGATTTATACCATTTGCAATAGATGGTGGATATTTGAAGTATGATGCTTAACTCCGGAGACTCCATTTTCCTTGCAATGAGACTACTACACACATGATAAGCTTGAAAAGGTGTTAGTCTCAAAGCATCCAACTTATAGAGTAGCCTCCCCCTAAATTTGTGCACACAAGTATGGAATACTTGTAGGAGACTTGCACATTGATTTTAGAATAAAAATACCACTTGAAAGATGACATCACATGAATGTGAGAATCATTTTCGAAGGTGATATTTGGGAGAAATTATCTACAATTTGGACTTTGGCACATATTAGATGAGAAATTGTAAAACAAGCTATGTGCCGTGCTCCTAAACAATTTAAACCATGTAGGTTTGCTCCAAGGGTTAAGAGTGAAACCGAGCAAACCTACCATAAGATATACCTAGTGTATGCAAGACAAAAGATTAAACATGCAAATGCAAACCTAGGCATGAAAAGGAACTAGATGCTAATTGAAATTGCAAGAAATTAAATCTAGTTACCTAACATGGGAAGGGGAATTTGGGTCCATAGTGTTCACTAACCCACTTGGCAATTTACATGGTCCAATGTGATGCACCCCATGAAATGCACCCAAAACTATACCAAGTCTCCAAATTCCCCGAAGTCCAAACGGACTCCTCACTTCCCTTTTGGGATCCAAACCTTCTTGGTGCTCTTCATGTTGGAAATGATCTCCTTTGGCACCAAAAAGCGTTTGATCCCATTGTTGGCTTGCTTGTTCACCTTGATGGCCACCACCTTGTCATTTTTCTTCTTCTTCAAGAGATAAGGTGTGGAGGCCTTTTTGTCCACCTTGTTGGTGTAGGTGTTGGAGAGCTTGCTTGATTCCTTTTTGTTTTTCTCTTTCTTCTTATCTCCTCCCCCATTCTTCACCTTGCACTCATAGGACTTGTGGCCTTCCTTGTGACATACATAGCAAACCATGATTTGTCCTTCATCAAGCTTCTTCACTCCCTTGACAGTGTTATCTTGATGAAATTGGGCTTGCTCCGTTTTGTCTTTTACTTGAGTCAAGTCCTTGGTAAGGCGAGCCACTTCTTGCTTGAGTTGCTCATTCTCCATTGTAACCTCTTGTGTGCATGTATCTACAACCACTTTCTCAACACAAAGTTGGTTGCACAAGGGTGAGTCTAAATATAAATCATTGCAAGAAGTAGAGGCATCCCTTTTAGGCATATCAAAAATTAAACCTTTCTTTTTAAGTGCCTTGGTGGGGGTTGTACCGATGGCTTCAAGATTTGCAACTTTATTAGTTAGCTCAACACAATGTTTGCACATGGTTTCCATTTTAGCAAGCAAACTTTTATAAGCATCTTTTGAGCTAGCTAACTTTTCCTTTAATTTTTCATTTTTCTTTACAAGTTCCTCATCATTGATTGTGCAATTATTTGTGTTTGCACTAGTCTCAAGTTGCTCAATTTTAGTAGATAGCTTCATATTAAGATTTGCAAAAGTTTCATATTGTTCAAGCAAAGTAGCATAAGCTTGTTGTGAGCTATCTAGTTTTTCTTTTAATTTTTCAAGCTTCTTTTGTTGACTAGTGCAAACTTTAGCAAAGTTAAGATTTTCTTGCACAATTTCAACATAAGAAGGTAGCTCATCATCACTATCATTATTATTGTCACTATCACTAGGGATAGGCTTTTTGTTACCTCGTGCCATAAGGCACACATGTGAGGTGCTTGATGATGAGTGTTTGTGCCCTCACCTCTTGTGATGGTCTTCTTCTTCACTTGAAGAATCATCCCATGACCTTATTGATGTGAGGGCTTTGTCCTTTCATGCATTCTTCTTTATCTTGGGTGTGGGCTTGTTTGGACAAACTTCCACAAAGTGCCCCACCTCATCACATCCATAGCATCCTTTCTTTCTTTGCTCATTTGTTTGATTGGTGAAGATGAAATCTTGAATTTGGATGGGCACACCCTTGACATTGAGCCTTTGAATCATCTTCTCCACCTTGTTGATAAGTTTGATTGATTCTTCATCAAGGTCGGAGGTGGAGGAGGAAGATTGATCATCATCACTTGAATCATCATCATCATCCTCATCCTCATCTTCTTCATCTTCACTTGAGGAGCTTGAGCTTGAATTTGTCTCAACTTGCTTTCCCTTCATCTTCTTTTTCTCACTACATGCGAGAGCTTTGCCTTTGCTTGATGAAGAGGCTTCTTCTTGACCCATCTTTCGTGACATTTCAAATGCCGCTATCTTGCCAATGACTATGGTCAGGGTCATGGTGCTCAAGTCCTCCATGTTGTGAAGGATGGTGATGATGTTTGCATATTTCTTTTGTGGTAGCACGGAGATGATCCTCCTCACGATGTTCGCATCATCTAGCTTCGTTAATCCTATTGAATGGAGCTCATTGATAATTAGATTCAAACGAGAATACATATCACGAACAAGCTCATCATCATTCATTTTAAAAGAATCATAATTTTGTTTAGCTAGACAATGTTTTTGCTCATGGACATTAGTTGTGTCGTCATGGAGCTCTTGGAGTTTTAACCAAATTTCTTGTGCCGTATTTAAAATGAACACTTGGTTAAACACATCCATGCTAAAAGATTCAAACAAGCAATTTTTAGCTCTAGCATTGAAATAAATTTCTTGTTCTTCACTCTTTGTGGGTTTATCGGGATTCTTAATGGATTCCATCCCATCACGAGTGACTCTCCAAACACCCAAATCTACCGCCTCAAGGTGACAAGCCATTCTAGCTTTATAGTAGGGGAAGTTAGTGCCGTCAAAGTGCGGAGGCCTAGAGGTATCCATCCCAACCACTCTAAATAGCGTCGGCTCAACGGTGGTGAAGCCAAAGGACCAAATTGAGCCAACCGGCTCCGATACCAATTGAAAGGGACCATGACGCCTAAGAAGGGGGGTGAATTAGGCGACTTAAAACTCTAACTCTAACTATGGCCTCTTTTTCTATCCTTAGCAATACCTATGCAAAAAGATAAACTATCTAAATGTGCAACTATGATTTTGCTAGTGTGTTGCTATCTCTACCGCAAAAGAAGTTATGCAAACAATGTAAATGCAGAAGCTAAAGAGTAAGGTAGAGTTATGCAAACTCCCGTCGATGACTCTGGTATTTTTACTGATGTATCAAGAAGCGCGCAAGCTTCCCCCTAGTCCTCGTTGGAGCCCCTCACAAGGAATCCCTCGCATGGGCCAAGCTTCCGGTCGGGTAACTCCATGGATAGCCTTGGGCCTTCCTCACGTGCAAGTGGGTCTCCAGTGTGCCTTTTGGCAAGCCTCTCCTGGACCGCTCCCTGCCGTCTTCACTATCAAGCTTCCGGACGAACCACCGCGGGCCTTGTTCCCTTCGGTACATGGTGGCAGCCACACCACAAACGTAGTTGGTGTGATCTCGCAAGACTACAAGCCCCTCCAATGTACAACAATGGTGCGCGCAAGCACCGAGTGATAAGAGGTATGCAAACCTCACTAAACACTAGGCCTAAACCTAGAGCAAGCGCATAAGTGGTGGTCTAATCAACCTAAGCACTTCGCAAAGCACCTATGCTAATCACCTAATGAATCACTAAGCACTATGCAAGTAGATATCACTAAAATGGTGTATCAACACCCTTGGTATGTTTCCTCGGCTCTCCACCCCTCAAATGGCCGATTGGGGGTCTATTTATAAGCCCCACTGAGAAAGTAGCCGTTGGGGACGAAACCTAGCTTTCTACTACTGACCGGACGCTGATCACGTCCTAACCGGGCGCGTCCGGTCGTCCCAACCGTTGGAGCGTGCGTGTTGATCGGACTCGACGCTGAGTCCGGTCACTATCGATTGGACACGTCCGATCGTGCTGGCGCCACTCTAGAACCTCTCTAGACTCGATCGGACGCTGTAGTTCCTACGTCCGATCGTCCAGTGCCGCCACGTCCGGTCATGCTAAAAACATTGCCGTGATGAGGAACAGTGCCATCGTCGTGTCCGGTCTTGTTTCTTCTTCAGCATCCGATCGCATACTGTTGCTTCCATAGTCTTGGACTACTGATTGGACGCATTCGGTCACTTATAGGGTCGCGTCCGGTCACCTCTGTCGAGCTTGTTTCTTAGCGATCTTGCATCCGGCTTGGTTCCTATCTTCATGCTTCGACTATGCGTGATATCTTGGGTCTTCTCTTGTGCTTCTAGGGTCTTGCTTATTGTGTTCATCATCGGATCATCATGTCACCTTTGTCCAAGTCATGTCTTGCACCCTATTGAACTACAAAACAATCACTTGCAAATTCATTAGTCCAATTTGGTTGTGTTGGTCATCAAACACCAAAATCCAAAGTAAATGGGCCTAGGGTACATTTTCCTTACAAGTGCCAGCAACACAAGTAACAGTGAAGGCATTCAAAATAGTCTTAGTCACTAAATCCGAAGAGTGGAGTTAACTGATCATAGATTGTCTGAACAACGTATATCACACAGAAGATGAGGCAAGCACAGCAAGAATGATAGCAAGAGCAAGAAGCTATACACTGGTAAATGGAACACTGTACAAGAAAAGGGTTGTTCAACCACTGCTCAAGCGCAAACCTCAGAGCGAAGGCAAAAACCTTCTACAAGAAATCCACTCAGGTATATGTGGCTCACACATTGGTCCAAGGGCATTATCCGCGAAGGCCATCAGGCAAGGATTTTATTGGCCTACGAACATCAAAGACGTAGAAGAAATTGTCAAGACATGTCAGGCATGCCAGAGCACCTCCCCTCGATAGTCAAAACCTTCGGCTGCTATACAACTCATCCCACCCACCTGGCCCTTGCAAAGGTGGGGCATGGAACTTGTTGGGCCGCTACCACCATCGCAAGGGGGAACAAGTTTGCAGTAGTAGCCATAGAATATTTCACAAGATGGATTGAGGCTAAGCCACTTGCAACAATCACATCAGGGACAGTAAAAAAGTTCTTCTGGCAGAACATAATTTGCAGGTTCGGAGTGCCAAGAACCTTAACAGTTGACAATGGGACACAATTCGACTCAGACAAATTCAAGGAATTTTGCAAAAGCATAGGCACCAAGATAGCCTTTGCCTCGGTCTACCACCTAGAGTCAAATGGAGTGGTGGAAAGAGCTAATAGAGTAATATTCTTAGTAATATCGAGGACCTTATTCAACCTCTGCAAAGGCAAATGGGTAGAAGAACTACCGAAGGTTGTGTGGTCCCACAACACCATAGCCTCTAGAACAATAGGCTTTACACCTTTCAAACTCTTATACAGTCAAGAAGCAATGCTGCCCGAGGAAGTCAAGCATCAGAGCCTTCGCGTCATAAAACAAGCCCTGACAGAAGACGAAGAATACTCCAAGCAAACGATCGAAGGCACAAGATTGGAAGCAGTGGAAAACATCACAAAATACCAAGAGCAAACCAAAAAGTGGAGAGACAGCCAGGTAGTCAGAAAACTCATACGAGACGGAGACCTAGTCCTAAGAAGGAAGCCCAGTGCGATCAATACAGGAAAGCTCCAACCTAAATGGGAAGGTCCATACACAGTGAAGGCCGCCGAAAGACTAGGGTCATTCTTCTTGACAGACGGCGAAGGTAAAACAACCACTCATACCTAGAAAATCGACAGTTTGCATAGGTTTTACATATAAATGTAAAAAGGTGGCCTCCGTAGAACTATAAGCGAAGGTCACCAAACCTCTTCTAGTTTTCATATTTTCTTTACATCTCATAAAAAAGGGCATGTACTCTTTTCCTCACAAAGCAGGCTCCTAGCAGAGGTGAGGTTTTTAACGAGGTAGGACCCATGTAAAAAACTCTGAAAATATAAATAGGAATTCCCCCCAAGAATACCATGAAAAGCGAAGGTCGAAAGTGGCTAGCAATGGAGCCACAACATTCGACAACAACATTACGACAAAGAGGACCTTCCATTACTTTAGCCGAAGGCTCAAAAGCATGGAACAACCTCCATGGCTAAACTAGCCTACAACCTTGACAAACCCCTGTCCACATTCAGGCATCAAGGATTCATCAAAATGGCCAAAAAGCCAGAAACCCCCGACAAAGACCTACCTTCGCCGTAGGCATCGGGCAAGAAAACACATGGCGAAGACCTGTCCTTATCAGGCACCAGATGACTATCAGGGATTAATAGCTAAAGTACAACAGGAATAAAGGCCAAAGATACGCCAGGTACAAAGAAATCTGTCGGTCTTATTATGACTTCAAAACGTATCTAAGCAAGAAACATCGGCTAACCACCAAGATTTATTAAATCGTACAAGTAGTAGACTATAAAATCCAGCGCCTTACCCCAGCACCAGCCCCAGTCAGTGCATTTTCATACCCCTACCTCTAGAAGAGCGCTAGGGAGGAAGCCAAACCAACCAAGAGCCAGTGCACTATAGAGCAAAGCAAGAGAAAAATGGATGCCAGAGTTTCCTTAGAAATGAGAGACCAGAAGGTACCGTGCGAAGACTCATAAATCCAGCAGCTCGCGCAGACCAGCGAAGGCCACGCTGAGGTTGTACGCATCCTTCACTTGGTGTTGTACAGTCTCCATGGGGCGTTGTATGACCACAGTCTGGCAGCAAGCAGTCAGTGTTAGAGGTTGTGGGAGGGTATCGCACGAAGGCTCATAACATCCCCCGCAACCGAAGACACCATCTGGGGCAACCCAGCATCAACCATGTTCAATGGGAGCACAGCTGCTCCAACATAGCCGAAGGCAAAAACAAAGCAATCTAGGCGCAAGCGAGGCAATGTCCAAGAAATGCTCCTTCAACCTCTGTTGTTTGCTCAAATTGCTATGTGGCCTCTAGAGAAGCATCAAGATTAATGACCAACACCTCCGATGGATGCTCAGATTGTACCAAAGCCTTCGCAACAACTACAAGATCAAATACGAGCACTCCAGTTTCTCCACAGCGACGTGCTAGAGAATCCCTATCAACCCCAAGCAATCACAAACACGGAGGCCAGAGCGACAAAACAGACACTGAAGCCTCCGCAAGGCGCGCAAGGTCAAAGACTAATACCTCAGCTTTTCCACGCGAACACATAGATTTGTACTCAACGTCAACCAGAGAAGAGAGAAGAGGAGGCAATAGAGAGAAAGTAAGCCACAAAAAATGTAACCCTTCAACCTAGCTAAAACTCATAGTAAGAATTTTTTACAAAGCAAGTGCACAGCTAAACAATCCAAGAGAAGTTCATTAGGAAAAAAAGATATGATTACAACAATAGCGCATTAGAAGCGCAATAGTACAAAAGCCCGAAGGCAATAACAGAGCAAAGCACAAAAGGCGATAAGCCTTCCAAGCAACAGCTACAAGGGTGCGAAGGCCAGTCAAATATATCAACACAAAACTAAGGTCGAGGCCCTCGCCAGGCTAGCGACCTAGTAAACTCCACATGTTCATTATCAATATCGCACTTCACGAAAGCAAACATGTCACAAACAGAACGACGGGGGAAAGCTTCTCGCTAATATTGCCATAGTTCACCACTAACATAAATCTCGTCTTGATACATAGTGACAGAGGATACATCCTACATAGGCCTAGAGAAGGAGACCTACGTAGGATAAGTTCATAATTTAGACCTAAATATATATAAAAGGGCGAGCGTTTGCAGCACATCACCTTTGACCAAGCTAAAAAAACTAGCTAAAACCTAGACATTACACCTCCAAATTAACAGGGCCAGGCGTAGGCTCCTTGGACTTCGGGACCTCAGCGGCAACGGAAGGAGCCTTCGGAGCCGGTGCCTCCGTAGCCTAGGAAGACTACGCCCCAGCAGTACCTCACGCAACCTCCGCCTTCTGCAACTCATGCAAAACAATACAAAGTCATGAACACAATAGACAAACAATAGAAAATATAAGTGAAAAACAATAAGCTACTAAAAACCAACCTCAGCTCGGTGTGCCTCCACCATCAAATGAGACTCCGCCCAGCCAAACTTCACCTAGAATGACTTCATGAAGTGGCGAACGGACCTTCTCACGCCATGGGAAGTCACTCCGAGTTCAGCTGGGCCCTCAAGGTCTTTTTCCTACACGCCTTCGACGTGCCTGGCAGCCGTCCTGCATCAACATCTTGGAAAGGTTGGTGGCGGAGGCTAGGGCTCCAAAGTCGACAACGCCACCAACGAAGTCAAGGAGCTTCAGAAAGTTGACCTTCATCTAGTAAAAGATGTTGAGTGCCGAAGGTTCGGAGGGAAGCGAAGACGTAGAGCCCCTAAATCATTCGAGGGCACCCACATAAAGCTCAGCTACAGCCAATCCAATAGATTTGGCGTCCTCAAGACGCTTAGTCAGCAGGTCGACTTGCACCTTTAAGGCAGCACTGGACTCCCTCTCGGCGTCCACCTCCTTGTGAAGGTTATCGGCCGTCTCAATAGCCTTTAGGGTGCGTTCAACAGCCAATTGCTCGGCAGCCTTTGCACCATCCACCTCCTTGTTCAGCAAATCAACCTTTTCTATAGCTCATATAACTTAGCTTGGGCAGTGCGGAGGCCACCGACCTCCCCTGCAAGTTGAGTCTTCCCGACCTCTAGAGTTTCCACCTCCTCCTTCAAGGCCTCGATGGCCAGGTTGTGGTCGACCACCTCCTGCGTGCCATGCTCCTCGATGGCCTCCAAAAGGTAATGGCTCTATCAAGACGAAGGTCAACCACAGCGCAGCAGAGCAAAGGCAGAAAAAAAACAAAAAATAAAAATAAAACGTACCACACATTGCTGCTCCAAGTTCATCCGCAACAACTTGAAATAATCAACATTCTTCAAGTGGTGGCAGAGACGGCCTAATAGCGAAACAAGCGTAAGAAACATAAGACCAAGAGCAAGAAAGCAATATATATATACGGTAAGGCTATTCTGCAGCTGGCCATAGAATAACTTATTCTATGGCCACCTTGATTTACGATAATGTTTGTATCAATTTACGATAATGACAATACACATCTACGATACATGGGTTACTATAATGCAAGATGATACTTACCATAATGCTATAGTAAATCACTTATGAGGGAGTTACCATAATCTCGTAAATTAGTATAGTAATTATCGTAACTCACAGTGGCCACATAATAACTTATTCTACGGCTAGCTACAGAATAGTAAGTCTATATATATATATAACCTCCTATATCATTGTAAATAGTTTCAAGGACTTCTACCCACCCACTTATTGTGCTATCGAAGGCACCTGAAACAACAATCAAACATCAACAAAATGCAAATAAAGTGGAGATAGCACAGAAATAGAAAAACAAGAAGCAAAACCAACCTTCGCCGCCAGCCAGGCCCGGGGCAGAAGGGTGAGGAGTCGTACCCACAAGCGGAGGCCTCAGAGGTGCTCCCAAGCCAATCTGAGCGAAGTCCACACCCAAAGGATCATTAAGATTATCGTCAGGATTCCTGATGGCCTTCGTCAAACCCACTGAAGCAAACAAAAATAGGTCAAATTCCGACAAAATTTAAAAACACAAGCAATCTTGCAAAGCAAAGGCAAAGGGCAACTCACCCAGATGCAAAGGCTTGGAACAGCATCTGAGGCACCAGCATCCACGGTGTGATGAGTTGTGGCCCAAAACACCACGCTCTAGAATGGACCAGCTGGAGAACCTGCCTCCGCCTCGTCCTCAGACACCTCCATAGTAGGGTCAACCGCAGGATGGTGGAGGACCGCGCTGTCGGCCTCCGCATCTTTGGACGGTGAGGCATTGCCACTACCGACACCATCTCCCTCGAAGCCGGAAGAATCATCATCCAAAACACCGGGCAAAGGCACCACGATAGAGCGTTCAACAGTAGGGCCACCACCTAGCCCCTGAAGGGCGGTCTCGACAAAGTCATCGCCACCAAGATCCAAAGAGGTGGCAGAGCGCTTGCCCCCCATTCTAGTAGCAACAGAGCTAGAGCCTCCGCCAACATTTTTGGCAACCTCCTCATCATCATTAGCGAAGGCGACGGCGGATGCATCAGCAGAGGCAGCAGCAGAAGCGGCCACAGTCTTCTATTTTTTGGTGATGACCTTGGACGCACCGACCCCTTTTCTTTTCTTCACCTCCGCCGCATCAGTCATGTTCTTGGCAGCGGCCTTCTTCGCCTTGTCCTCTAGCAACTTGTGCACCTTTGTAGGAGCATCATGTTCCTCATGATGGATCCCAAACTCCTAAAAAACCCTGTTGAGTCAGGGCATCATACTGGTGAGGGCCTAGCATGCCAGATACTCCTCATCAGACATTTTGCCAAGTATTTCACATGCCCCTGCCTCAGCGGACTTCACCAACTTCTCAGCAGCCCGACCCTCCTTCTCAAAGCCAAAACGAGGAAAGGGGACACTGATTCCTTCTTCGAAGATCGGAAGATGAACCATCTCAATGGTCATGGCAGGTCTGTTTCTACCAAGTGGCCAGCAGTTAGCCGCAACCATCTCCTCCACCAGATCCCGACCTCCAAAATACCTACAGGCCAAGGCAAAAACCTTGTCATGGGCTTCATGCCCCTCAGCAGTCCCCAGCCTAGAAGTCCCTTGGGTCAAAGGCTTAATCGAGTCATAACAGAAGCTAGCGGGTAGTTGGTGTGCTTTTTCCCTTCACTATCCATAGAGGTCATACCACCGGTCATGACATAGAACTAATACTGCATCCAGTTCTTGTTCCACTTATTCTTCTAAGCAAAAGAAATTTCTAACTTCTCCCCTTTTTTATTCCTCCTAGGCATGAAAGCGTAGCTCCCAAACTGTGACACTGGCTGGCCTTTGCCGACACGCTTAGGCTGATGTTGGAGCTCATAATACTCGTAGAAAGTGCCAACATTGGGCTCCACACCATAAGACAAATAAGCCCAGCAAAGTTTTCTCAAGGTGACGATACCATTGGGAGTGAGATGATGCAATTGTACCTCAAACGCTTCCAACACTTGGCGAAGGAAGTGGGCCGCATAGAAAGCGAAGTCCGCAAAGAAATCCCTAAAGACCACAATGTCAGCACTGCGGGCTTAGGAATAGTATCCCCCTATAGAGGCTTAGCTTTAGCTTCACCAAATACGCCCAACTTCCGCAATTCCCCGACCATATCCTCCATCATAAGTGAAGGTCCAAAATCCCACATCCTGTTCAAGCCAGCCATATCCTCTGCTTCCTCCGCAATAATGAGGTATGCGACAGAGGCTTAAACGCTCCCAAGATCCTCCACAAACTCCTGTGCCTCCGCACTAGCGACCAAACTCCTCAAACCACGTAGACCACCCGCTCACCCTAACACCAAGGAGACGGCGATATGGACCAAAGAAAGTTGCCTAGCATGGAGAAGGACTAATAGGCGAAGCCACTTCCAAGACTTAGCAGCAGCAACAAGGGAGCGAAGGCAAGCACCAACTAAGTGAAAACTAAGCACAAAGGAACAATGTAGAAATCGATGGTGGTGAAAGCGATGGCTCAGATGGGGATGGGGGAGCCTTCACATACCGCCCCCTTATATTGCCCCTGCCCCATCGCTTCAACTTCCGGGGCCAATGGTCGCATCCATTCAAAATACGACGGTTCCAAAGCCACTTAAGTGAATTAAGTGGCGACACGTCACCAACGCAATGGTCTGATCCAGGCAACCTAGGGGAAAAGGGGGGAAGCCTCCGCATGCACAAAAGCCTTCGTGCCTTAGAACCTAAGGACTAGGTTTTGAGGGCAAGGCCCGCCAACATCAGACCATGCCCTTAAGGGGGGAACTATTAGGACATGGTTATGAGTCGCAGAGAGCGAGGTTCACAGCAACAATAAGAATTGACGGTTAACTAGTTTTATGAGCAATGTATAGGGAAAGAAGATGGAAGCCTCCGCTCAGGCGACCTTTCGGGGCGAAGGCCTAGAGGCTGCGGCGAAGGCACCTAGACGCGGCCGAAGGCGAAGTCTCTTGCGGCACAGGCGAAGGCCATGGTCCGAGCGATGGTAGCGAAGGCCCAGGCAAAGGCATCCCAAGCGGAGGCCCTAGGGACCAAGGAGAGCTCCCGCTCGGCGGTGGCACTAGGCCATGGGCCGATGATGGGCCGTCGTTGGTGGCCCAACAGGCAAAGGCGGTTGAAGAAGACATCCAAACTGCCCCTGGCGGCTTGTATCACCATAGGAATATTCCGAGGATGTACCATAACCGATAGGGGGTAGAATTGTAAAGAATAGCCATAGCAAACAGTGCCCTATAAAAGAGGGGCTCAAACTCTGTACAGGAGAGGTTGGTAAGTACATTAATGGAACCCTAACTATGCCCTGGCCCACCTACCACTGTCTCGACCTTCGCCTAGGGCATCCGGCTGGGCGAAGGCCTTCTGCGTATCACCTGTCGGAAACCTAGTTTTCCAACAGGAAGCTACACATCACATAGGTGGGTAAAGTTGTAAGGACAACATCTGTAAATTCTAGCATCACTTAGAAACGATGCGAAGGCCACTGGTCTTCTTTCACACTTAGACATCAGAGGCCAAAAGTCAGCCATTGATGGCTGGGTTAAGTTTAAAGGGAGACCCACATAGGTGAAAAGTAGAGTACCTATAGAGCACCCCTTTATTTTTTCCTGACACCAACATAATTCATTGGGGGCGTGCTTGGTTGCATGTCGTACCTGTCACGCCACAAAAAAGAATATCGACACTGTTTGGTTTGTACTGAAGTTGTGGTATCCATATACTAGTAGACTAGGTTTTTTTCTTGACGGCCAAAAACCGTCAATCATATTCTTGACGGCTAGCCATCATGAACAAACCGTTAGGAACAGGTCGACAGGAAAGGTGTATTTTTCCTAAGGGCTGCCCGTTAGGAATCATTTCCTGATGGTAGCTCCTGAAGACTTTGTTTTGACCGGTCAAGCACCAGTCCTGCCAGCATGATGACAGTAAGGAACTGCCGTCAGGAAAATAAAACCGACATGAGTTGTGATTATTTCCTGACGTGAGCACCTGCACTACTGAAAACTCGCATTCTTCTGTATGTGCGAAAACACACTGAAAAATGCGAATACCGTCAGAAAAATATTTTTCTGACGGTATACCCTCAGAAAAATACACACGGAAATATAATGACAGATAAATTCAATTATTCTGTGTGTTCGTCGTCAGAAACAATTTTTCTGTGGGTGTTACACGCACAGAAAAATTGTGTTAGACCAGATTAAAAATAAATTTATGTGCATTATTCCTCACAGAAAAAAGAAAAACCCGACAGAAAAAATCATTTTTCTGTTAGTGTTGTCCTATCAGAGCTGCACTCACAGGAAAAATTGTATTTTTCTGTCAGGTTAGGTGAACGCACAGAAAATTGTATTTTTCTGTCAGGTGTTAACAGACCACCGACAGAATAATATACACTTACCCATGTAGCAAATTGGATACAATAATTATTTGGAAACAGTAGCAACAACATATTAAAATATGGACTGTCCATACAGTAATTTCATCACAACATATAAAGATGGAGTCCAAATGTTCAGCACATTTATTTATAGCATTCAGGCTACATGTAGATGATGTCCAAATGTTCCAGCATCAATACATTCAAAAGCATTACCATCTCATCTCAGTAGTTAATGAATTTCACTATTGATAACTACTGCACTACTATGCTAACAATCAGATCGATGTTGCTACCATTGAAAATGAGCAACTCTTAGCTCTTTCAATGCTACTCCTATCGACCTCCAAATAAAGCACAGTAAGCAAGATAATATCAACTTGGCATACATCAGGTAGTAAGCACAACTTTGTTCCAGGTAGTAACTTGGCAGCTAACTTTCAGATGTCAAACTGTAAACCTTCCTAAATTCCAGATGTCAAACTGTAAACCTTCCTAAATTCCTAAGGTAGAAAGCAAAAAATTGGACTCCTGACTACATAGACAAACACAAAGAATGTTCCACAAAATCTTAAGAACATTCACCTAACTACAAAATCGTTGCTCCTTACTGCATATGTTCCACAAATTCTGAATAAAGGGTACTGAACACAGATTTAACATATTTAATTTTCTTTGTGTTGCGTATACTACTGAACACGGTTTAATTTTCAACAAATACTAAGCGCTGACACCAAGGCCCATCTGTTATTCTAAATAGCATCACACTATGCAGAGTTGTAGACTGGTGCTGAATGATAGAGCTAACTAACATTTAGGTAATGGGAAAAATCATAGCAAGTAGCATAAATTATTTAATCACTGATTTTCTCTGCACCGATTCTTTAATCACAGCAAGAAGCACATACATACTACAATTATAAATCTCACGGATCTCCCTTGCTTGTATGAACATCCAGTTTGCTTGAACAACTACTAGAAAAAGAGGCACAACTTGACATTTGGGCAGCTATTTACAACTGCATACAACTCTATTTCGCACAACAAGAATGGGGGAGAATGGGATGCACATACCTGATGGGAGCTCGTCACCAGCAAAGGGCCCGATGGAGGAGGCGGCATGGAGAAGAAGGGCTGCCATGTCGTGGATCTGGCCAGAGCTCGTTGTGATGCACATACCTGATGCACATACAAGGTTACAAGATGTGAACAACCTGAGCTACTAATTTCCAAATAAGGCAATCTGAATGAAAAAATAAACACCAAGGAAATTTCTAAACTCTACTTATCAACTACTTCACTATTAAGTATGCTACTAATCCATTGATCAACCATGTCCAGAAAGGCATAATTTAAAACATGATAACTGTAAACCTAAGCCATATCATACTGCTTGTAGCCTTGTACCATTGCAGAGAAACACCAATGATTGCAAACTGCTTACATGTTTGGCTTTATGTCATTGTTGACCTGATTATCCAGTTTCCAGCCCGTCTTTCTTATCATCTTCCATCTCACTATCTCTTCATTGTCCCTACAGATGCAGAGAATGAGACTACTGTGTTGCATATAAACCATAGAATGTTCCACCAAATATGACATGAAGTAATCACAAAGGAGAAGGAATATGGAATTCATGAAAATATGTAGGCAATGCTGAATCCATGAATCTATTCTATGACGACACATTAAGTAAAAAAAATAAGTGCTAAAAATAGTTGACTTAACCACATTGATGTACTATGCCTAGTATATCATCATATTCTACGACAGACATGTTGTATTGTGACTTCACAACAAACAAGCGAGCTACAGTAGACAAGCGTGAGTGTGTGGTTCTATCATGCACCAACTCATCTGCACTAGCAACCATCCTAAGAAAGCTTTGGCATATGCTATTGGTTCAGCATCCAGTATAGGTGGATGGTGCCCAGCAAGGTCCACCAACATTTGATCCATCTGATCAACTTCATCAGTGCCCTCTCTATTTCCCACACCATCATATCCATCATGTGAAATTAGTCCCTCACCATGCTCAGTCCAAGTTTCATAGCCTTCCTTAAAACCATGCCTACACAAATGCATCTCTATAGTATATCTTATATGCCTAAAGTAGTTCCGACATTGTGCACAAGGACACTTAATAGTATCATTTTCAGCTACACCACGAATTGAAAATACACCATTCAAGAATTCATTGGTTTCATGAATCCATTCATTTGAGGGAGCTTTGCCACATTGCCAACCATTATACATCCATGTTCGGTTTGACATATTAACTAGTTTTGTTTCAAATAATAATATATTAGATATCACAGCAAAGTAAGCTCAATTATTTTTGGTGTAAGGACAGACATTTCAAACTCAGACACGTGGGCACACAAATAAAATGTAGAATAACAACATCATCATACAACAAATAAAACTAGTGAAGAAAGAAGTGTACCTTGAGTCTCACAGGTACTCAACAACTCTTCACTGTCTACCTCCAATAGGAACCTTCGGTCCTTGCTTAGCCCAAAATCTTTACTGCATTACATCAGGGACATGAGATTAGAATTTGCAGTAAAAAAATTTTCATGCTATTAGGGAGGCCACTATGGCTGATATGCTACCTATAGGTACTGAACAGGTACATGTCATGAAAATATCAATAAGAATCATAGATACTCTAAATAGACAAGGGAAACATGCTTTACTTATCCATACATTTTTAGGGGAGAAACAGATAACCTGAAAACTCGATTCAGATTTGAAGCAGACAGCACCGGTGACCAAATCTTGAGGGAAGCAGACTTCAACTAAAATTCATACAAGTGGACACTCAGATAAACCGACATCTCATACAAAAAATAGAATAAGTGAAGAGAGAAGTGTACCTTGACCGAAGTGCAGTGCACTGGTGGCCAGATCTGGAGGATGGAAGTGCAGGGGCGGGGGAGACCGACAGGGAGAGGATGGTCGTCACGCCGAGACGAGCAATGGAGGGGAAGGTCTCACGACCCTGTACATCCGGCGGAGGGCCTGGGGACGCGCCCCGGGGCACCGGCGGCCAGCGGCTGGCACCCAACGGCCAGCACCCAGCAGCCGGCGGACTGGGGAGAGGGAGGGCGCCGAATCGGTGGCGGAGAGTGCGTGGTCGCCGGTGGGATGGGGAGAGCAAGGGCGCCGAATCGGTGGCGGCAGCCGGCGAGGAGCTTATGGAGGCGCGGATCTAGAGGCTGCCGACCTAGTTATGGCGGACGGCATGGGTGCGGAGTAGTCAGGCGTGGCGGCGGCGGAAGCGTCGTATGTGGGCGTGCGGCGCGCGCAGCGTGCGCAGCGTCGTCGTCGTGAGAGAGAGCCGAAAGCGAGTCGAAAGTCATGAAAAGCGCATGCGAGGGTGTTTGGGGCAGCGGGCGGCGGGTTAGGGTTAGGACTTCTTTGTTTTTTTATTTATTTTATTAATTAAAGTATTTTCTTTTCACTAGAATGCACGAACGTTGAAATGAAAACCGCGAATGCCAAATCAGAGAGTCCAAACAATCAAATCCTAGTGGTCGTTTGAATTTTCCGTGCGTGTGTATGTTTTTTTTTGTGCGTTTTAAAATAACCGACAGAATAATAACATTTTTCCTATGCGTGCATATGTTTTTTCTGTGCGAAGAACCAGAATAATAAATTGTATTTTTCAGTGAGTGCTGATTTTTTCGTGTGTATATTGTCACGCACAGAAAAATCATACAATTATTCTGTGGGTTTTCGTATTTTTCTGTCGGGATATTTTAGAACCGACAAAATAATCGTAATTTTTCTATGCGTACCGAAAAAAACGCACAGAAAAATTCGTCACCCACAGGACAATTCGAGTTTCCAATAATGCTGATAGAAAAAATAACCAAACCGACAGGAACCCAGATACACCATAAGTACAATTTAATACAGCCATAATCCAATAATTCTAGCTGATCAATGCACTCACACACATCACATATTTGTTGCTTAACCCGACAGGAAGACCAAATGCACCAGAACTACAATTTATACAACCATTTTTTTCTGCCAAGACTTTAGGCGCCCATTTTTTACGTCGCAACTTCGACGGCACTGTACTAGGGACGTGGCCAGGCCGGAGCCAATCAGCCTCTCGGTTTTCTGCAATTATCGAACCCTAGGACAAATATATGTTGCATCAAATCTACTTACTTTGTATATTCTACTCCGTACTGAGCATGTATCTCAGCTGCTCCGTCACTCCATTTACCACCTGAAGCATGGATGTTGGAGAACATGACTTAAGATCTTCATTCTTCACTTGCAATGCTCAGGATGCGATGAGAAATTTCCCCACAGGGTTTTCCTCCTAGCAATGATGGAAACAAGTGATGAGTCATTAGCCAACAATTCAACAAAGACCAGGACAATTACGCTAGTAAGATTCAATCCAAAGGGGCGCGACCTGCATCTGGTTCTCACCTCGTGTCAAGATCGTCGACCGTGTTTTTTCTATAACTGGTCGCCGGCCGGCGGTGGTCAGCTGCCAGCAGGCAGATGGTCTAGTCCGTTGACTAAGTCAGGCAAGTAGGGTCAGGCAAGTAGGCTGCTGCGTTCATCTTTTAACAAGTCGTGCACCGACACCACCGTACATGACCAGTTGAGCTCGGTTCTTTACTGGTTACACACACTTGCTGTGAGCCATGATAATAAGCAGCGCGGACCGCACGAGCTATATATAAGGATCAAGGCACAGCATTATCACAACCCTGGATGCACTAGCCGGTCAGTCGAATTGCGATATATTCACCAGCCAGAGGACGCAAGAGTCGAGCAAGACGTACGACGAGAGAGAAGCTAGCGCAGAATGAAGGCGCGTCGTCCCTCCTTGCTGGCTGTGTGCTTGGCAATATTGGCAACCGCGCTCGTCATTTTCGCCGTGCACGTCGAGCCTGCGCAAGGTAGGTACGGGTGCGTAGATAAGTACAGTCACGCTTCACAAGCTGGTGGTCTATTTAGGCCCTCTTGAATCTCATTCTCGTGCTGTGAGAATCTTGATTTTTTTTAATATAGAATCTAGATTCTAGATTAGATTGGCTATATATATACTCATTTAGTTGTGAATGTTCAAGGCAGGAATGTTGTGTATTCCTTTATTTAAAAAAAGATTCTAGATTAGAAAAATGGGAGGTGATTAGTAGCACGTACGGTGTGGGTAGACAGCTGGATAAAAAAAAATCTATCCCTAGAACCCTGTTTAGAGCTTATTTTCATTTTTCTACCTCGCCATCTCATAGTTTAGTTCTAGGAGATTCAAACATGACCTTAATATTACTCAGCTAAACGTTTCATGTGATATGATGCATCTGCTGTGCAGGGAGGCTGCAGCCGGGTTCACCTCCGTCTCCAACTGCAAATCTAGGACCTGGTGTCATACACGGGAGGTAGGACGATTAGGGCAGATTTGGCCAGTGGGCCTGATTGAAGTTGCGGTGTATGTGATCAGCGTCATGCTTTTATAGTCTTATTAGCCTCTGGCTTAGTCCACATATTGTGCAGCATGCTAGGAGAGAAACATTAATTGTATCCACTATCCAGTGATGTATTATTAGTATGGGAATAAATTGAATATTCTTTCTTCAAAACACAGGAGAACTAACTGCACCTCTTTGTATTTGTATTAAGATTTAAAAAGGATATGTTTTTACATAGCGATTACACAACGTGACAGATTCTAGCTCAAGCTGGTTGAATGTCAACAACACCCCACAATCAACACAACATGCAGCAATTGCAGTGCAAGAAACATGCAAAAGCTCCTACTCACACCCTAAACAGACAAGGCGCTTTGCACCAGCTTGCACCCACAGATCGGTGATGGATTATATCTTTAACAGTAGCTCCAGTATAATCGCTCTCTACTCTGAAAACCCTTTGTTGCAATGGGTTCTTTCCAGAGGTGCCAGGCTACCAGCGAAATGAATACCTTGCGCACGGTATACCAGTCAAAAGCGATCCAAGCTGAGACCACCCACCCTTGATGTCATCTTGCAAGGAGGCCTTAGGACTGCTTGCTGAATGCTAAGAGCTAGCCATGACGACGAAGCACCATACTTCATGCACCATCAGGCAATAAACGACTAGATGATCACAAGATTCCTACACAGAGTAGCTAGGCAGTTTATCAACGGCACCGAGACCATGTCGATCGCATCGCCTATCTATCGTCCAGTCTAGCACTGAAACACGAGCCAAAGGAAGATCATACATTAATCTTGAGCGGTTCCCATGTCTTGTAGCTAGATCATGTTACCGCCATCAAATGTTGTTGATCCTCGGTGTGTAGAGTTCTGTAGGCCGATTTGGTGGTGAACTCATCATCGCTAAACTATCACCAATCTTCCACACCATGTTGTAGATTGACTCCCTCAATTCTGTCCTAGAGACTGAGATAGTCCGTGATTACTTGGATGAAAAAACCCAAAAATCTCTAATCTCCACACTACCAAAATGGTGGAGTTCTTCTAGTGTTTTTAAACAATAGTAAAACACTACCATTAGTCATAGCACATAGAATCCTCACTATGAGGCATTTGGTAGGAAAAATGTTTATACTAAATATTGAATGCTAAAACATTAGGAGAATCTCACATCACTAGGAGAAGTTGCATTAGAGATTCTGGTCGTGCTAGTTGTCATGGTTGGTTAGTTCCTAACCTAAGAATACTGCATGGGCGTGCAGGCATTACTTCCAGGCATTCGATTTAATTTCGAGCACCTGGAGCTACATGCACCTGCCTGGGAGAGAGGCTCCAGGCTAGGGGTCCCATCCAAATAGGCCATCAGTGCTTCTGCTACTATCTAGTGTTGGTGGAATGAGTGCTAATAGGGTTAGCGCAAGTTCCATGATCAGTGATCCATCGAACCATTGATCACACTAGAAGAGGGCTCGGTTGATGTATCCTAGTTCAGTGTAAATCGAGTCATTAAAGAAGGCCAACACATGGAGGTTGTGTTTGAGTGGAAGCCCTTCCCATGTATGATCATAATCAGTTCCCTGGAGCCATAGCCATTTGGTTTGCAGAGCAATCCTCGAAAGCATATGATCAGCCACACCAAGCTCATTGAAAGGTCTCTGAGAATGTTCAAGAGGGAAGAGGGGGGGTGAAATGGGTGCCTAATTAAAACCTTAATCCTAGGGCTCAAATAAAACTACAATTAGAAAAATCATAAACTATTTCTAGCATCCAGTGTACCTAAGGTTTTCTAGTGTGCTCTAACTTAAGAACAAACCTATAGAGTTTTAGAACCTGGAGGCAATCTTATCAACTAGTATAAGCTAATGTAGAAAGGTAAATATCACAGAAGTAAAGCACATGCAGAAGCAATGCAATAGATGCCGTAATAAAAGTAAAGGGCAAGAAATAAAGAGAGCAAACTTCTAGAGATAAAGCGATTTATCCAGTGGTATCAGTGGTCAAAACGCAACCCTCCAATGGCCTAGTCCATGTTGGAGCTCCACCAAGGTACGTTTCCAGTCACCAAGCTGCGCCTTTGTCTAGTAACAATGTTGGTCTCCCACCAAGACTCCCTCCAACCAAGGAAGTGTCGCAAGCCACATAGGCTTACCACCGCCACTCGACTTTTTCGGTCACCTTAGCATCATGTTGACTATAGAGTTTCTCCACCAAGGAAGGGGTCTGCTCATCCCCCACACACAAAGGCCATGCCACTTCACACACCAAGCTCACAGGGTAGACACAAAAAAGGCCATGAAGACTTCAAGTGCTCTGGCTCACCAAGATACATACAAAGGCACAACAGCCCAAGTTTTTTCTGTTTGGCATGTAGTTGGTCTTACAATTCTTTGAGCCTTCGCTCTTCTGCTTCGCTTGCGTTTGAAGTATTTGGATCTTGTGGCATTTCCCTGTTAAGACCTTGGTCTTCGCTGGCTATGGGTGGATCATCTTCATTTCCTCTAGGGACTACTTTGTTGCCAGGTCTGCCCATTGTGGTCTTGGGGTTGTGAGATGCTTCGAACACACACAAATGGTGGGCGCCAAATGTGTTGGGCAAAGATAACTTTGAACCAAGCATCAAAAGAATAAAATCAACTCAATCGAATATTTATTTCATATATGTGAACTGTACATATTAGAGGTATTTATAGAGGTCCTAACCTTCATAGTTTTTATACACATGACTATAATACCCCCATTTTGAATGAATACAACCCCTACATTTCTATCACTGGGAAGGGCACTGGGCCGCTGGCGCATAGGGAAGGGTACTGGCATGAATCGTAAAGCGCAAACGAACAAGGGAGATAAGGGTGGCGCACGCATACCATTGCGGTATTGTGTTTTCGCAACCCGTATAGGTGCCGCACCAACTTTTCTGAATTCTGATCGTGCAATGTGTTGCACCGTGAACATGCCAAAACCAAAGAGAAAAGAAGAGGAACAAAACCAAGACGAGGTTGCTGTTATTCTATGTACTATCTGGCGTCATGCCTCTTGTAATATTGAAATTAAAATTCTTCTTGTAATGCTATATTTGAGTCTTAGGTTTACCCATTTAGTCTCAAAATAGACTCAAACAATCTGGAAAAAAAATCTAAATTTATGGTTTAGAAAGTAGAGTTTCATCATGTAATTTCTCAGCATTCATGTTCAGGTGAAATCCTAAGTTTCTTAACACAACACATGCTCAAAATTAAGTTTTAATTCGAAATTAATCTTTGAAACTAATTTAAAAGCATTTCTATGCAAGGTTATTTCGAATGCTTTAAAATTAGTTTCGAATTTAAACTTAATTTTTAGCATGTGCTTTGTTAAAAAACTTCGAATTTCACCTGAACACATATGCTTAAAATATGATAAAATTCTACTTTCCGAACTATGAGTTTAGATAACTTTTTCGGATTTTTAGAGTCCATGGGGCTAAATAAGTTAACGTAAGACTAATATATACGAGAGGCATGATGCCAGATACAAGAAAAATGATACAAGAAAAATGAGTCATACTTATTTTCTAGCATCTACTTAAAAATTGAATTTTTTGAAGAATTTTGGAGATACATAGGTCCTTTCTTTTGGATTGAAAAACACCTAAAAAAGAAAAACAAAACAGCTGATGATTAACCAACAACAACAAAAGGTCAGTCACGCCATAGGTGATAGCGTGACTCACCTGCTTAGTCACACCATCCATTTTGGTGTGATTTAGCTGGCCAGTCACTCCGTCCACGATGACCCAATTTAATTAGTATCACATGTCACGTCGGTGACTTACGTAGAAAGTATCAACGTCAACGTGTCTAGTTAGTTAAGTCAATACATGTCCGCGCGACGGACGTTAGCAGTCACGACAGCCCCTGACGTGGTTAAAAACGGTAATGCTCCTATCAGGGGGGTGGCCGTCCATGATGGACCTGCCTCGCGCCACGCACCCTAGCGCCTCGCACGGTTGCACCGGACCCGCCTTGCGCCACACAACTCACCCGTGGCTCGCGCCGCGCGCCGTCCATGCCTCACGCTGCGCTCCCCCGCGCCGTGTCAACCTCCATATTGGGCGGCAACAAGTACAGGAGCACATGCTGCAACTCGTATGTTTCATGCGTTTTAGATTTATGTTGCATACGTTTCATCTAGATGTTGCAAAATTAGATTTGGTGTTGCATATGCTGCAATGGTTATACACGTATGTTTCAAGTGTATGTTTCAGTTGTTTCAAACGTATGTTGCAAGTGTTTTATCTGGATGTTGCATATGTTGCAGTGGCTATACATGTATGTTACAAGTGTATGTTCCAAACATTTCACCTGTTTCAGACCTATGTTGTAAGTGTTTCATCTAGATATTGCATATGTTTCAGACATATGTTGCAAGCGTCTATTCAAACTGTTTCATCTGTTTCAGATGTATGTTGTAAGTTTGTTTATCTGGATGTAGTTGCTATACACATATGTTGCAAACGTATGTTTATAAATGTTTCACCAGTTTCAGACGTATGTTGCAAAAGTGCTTCATGTTGCAACATTAGCAGGCGTAAGAAGCGAGCGCATGGAGAGGAGACACCGCAGGCGTAGCGGTCCCACGTGCATGGGAAGCGAAGCGGGCGTGGGTTGTCCCCACCTGCATGCGCATCAATAGGCATGTGGCATGCAACTGCATGTGTATGTGCACGGCGTGCAGGCGCAGTAGTTGCTTGCAGCATGCAGGGGCGGGCATGCAGACGTAACAGTTGCATGTGGGGCAGGCGTCATTCCATTTCTTCATGAGTGGAGCGCATTAATTTCGCGTGGAAACTGTGCATGCGGAGGAAAAATTGTGCCACTCCTGCAGTTGCACGCAGGAGAGATAGGGCGCTACTGGCACATGCGAGACTGAGGGAGCAAGGCGTGCGGGTGCTTAGCGCTGAGGCGGGCATGCAGGAGTAGGTGAGGCGCAGTAGTCAGGGCGGACAACGCGGCGGGGCAGGCGTGGATGTCCGAACGTCTGGACGCTAGCCACGGCTAAAAAAAGCTTAGTCCCTAGAAATTTAGTTTGGAACGTGTTGTGTTTAAGATTTTTTTTGCTAAAATAAAGAGAAATTTGAAGTTAGCGTACCGTGTAACACCCCAGGTGTTAGCCACATGCTAAGCAGTGGGTTTGTGCTCAAATATGATAGGATAAGTGGTGATGAAGGTGTCAAGGTCAAATCCATGAAAATAAGCCCCAATTTAAACTTGGACAATACACCTTTGCTTACATGTTGACCCTTTTCAAATGTATACCTGAGTAATGTTGAAGGTGCTTCTTTCATGTGCCTCATATCAATTTCCACCCACACTGACAATTGGAAAAGTCTCATGAAGTTTGAAACCAAGAAGTCAAATAAAATGATAAGTTATAACCTTGATTGAATTGCTTTATTAAGTGAATGGAAACATGGGATGTCAACCAAGCCTTGCAAACTTACTCAAACAACTCTACTTAAACTCATGAACAAAAGTCATGAAGGATTCATGTTCAGCAAATGTCAAGAAAATGCTTCAATTGGTCTAAACCCCTAATTTAGCGTTTATCGTGATGCTGCTTTGACCAAGGTCAAATAACAGGGGGGAATAAGTTATGAAGTTTGACCTTAAATAAAAGTTGAAGTTTCAGTCGAGTACAACAAACTTTATTTTTGGATCAAACCCTGATTCAACTCCTAAGTGGCTCAAACAATGGCCTCAAATTTGAATGCAGTGCTCCTTTTGAGCTCTCAGAAATATTTCAAGTCCCCGATTGACAACAGCTAGTTGACATGTTTGTGAATTTTTATCTTCCAAATTCATATAGTAACTCAACTGGATTCCTTAATATGAGTAGAAGTACACTTAGTGAAGAAAACAACAGAATAATTCTCATCACTTTTGGAGCAAGTTTCGACTTTCAAAAGTTATTGCAAAAACAACAAAAAGATTCTTGAATTCAGCCCTTAACTGAATTCAGTTTTTAGTTTCGTATACCCTACTTTGGAGGCTTGTATCTTCGTAACCATGCCGAACCAGCCTATGATCCTTTAAGCAAAGTTGTTCACCACATATAGTTCTACAACTCTTAGTAAGAAAGTTCGATCCTCTACAACACGAATTTGGTAGATAGAGAGGGGAGAAGTTTGGGGTTTCAGTCGATTTTGAACCAAATTGAAACCTTCAGGAGCAGGCCGTGGCCGACCGGCCACAGCGCGTCGCTGCCACGTGCCTCGCACGCCCGCTCGCATGCTCACCACGTCGCCACACTCGTCGATGTGGAGAAGTCGGTGCCCTCTACTCTCTCCCTCTCGCTCGCTCTCTTTTCTCTATCTCTCTCACTCTCTGTTCTCTGTCTCCTCTCCTCGTCCTCCATTGACGACCGAGCAAAGCTCCTCCTCCACCGTCGGTTCTTCCTCCTCCCTCCAACCGAGCTGGCCATAGCGTTGCGCCTTCCCTGGCCAACCTCGCCGTCCTTGTCCTTGTTTCGTGCCTCCCTCCACTGCTTACAGCCGCTGCCGCCGGAGCTGCTCGCACGCCGTCGCCGGTTGCCATGGCCAGCAAGCCACGGTCCATCTCCCGGTCATCCACGACCACCAACCGCTGCGCTCGGGTACTGCGATGGACGCGCGGCCTATCCTTGCCGTCGGCACCCACCTCCTACAGCTGGAATCGGCTCGACCGGCCGTTTCCTTTGCTCTCTATGCGACTCCAGGAAGAAGAAAGGAGTGAAAATAGAATAGAAACTCTTTGCAAGGTTCCTGATGCAAGATTACCAGAGAGAAGGATTTTTCAGATCTAGGCTTAATTAATTAGAGGAAAGTCTAGTGTTCACTTTGCAAAAATGTTTTCCTTTTCTTTTTTAGATTATTGCTTTTAATCAGTTGCAACTTTGGAAATCATAACAAAATCATAGAAAAATCAAAAAATAGCCAATGAAAGACTTTTTGGAATCTTGGAGAGTAGATATATGCAGTAGAGTCATAATATGATATGTGTTAGTAGAAGGTTTTTGTTGTTTTTATTTATCTATGTCAATTAGGGTTTTCTAGGAATAAATTCATATCTAAAGTTTTGGTGCTCCAATTGCTTTGAAAATTTTATGGTAGGCTACTGATGCTATATTTGTGCTGTGGTAAAAATTTCAAATTCATGGGATGCAGTATGATTGATTTATTGATTTAACTTGTTTATTGCTTGATAAATGGTTTTAAATAAGTTATAATTTTTATGTAGGTGTAAAAATGGAAAATGTGGTTCCACTACCTTTGTATGAAGTTGTGCTACTATAATAACATATAATATGGCCATGTGTTTGCAAAAAGTAGTGTGTTTTAGATTTATCTTGCTCTCACATGTTTTCTTGCGTTAGTAATTTGTCTTTTTTGTAATAATTAATCTATAAAACATGAGCATGTGAAATTTGTGCAGTAGCCATGTTTTAATAACATATACCACTCATAAAAGTCTCAGCCTCAAACTAGTTGTTCTCATATAGTACTAAAAAGAATACATATGTTGCATTATTAAGTAGATGATGAATGTTGTGAGCATATACATGTATTTATTATCATGTGATACTTCTAGTAGCTATTTCTACATGCTATGATTGTTTGAATACGATTGCAATATGTTTGGGGTAGCATATATGTCAAGAATATGTTAGTTTGTAGCAACTAAATGATAGATGAATGCAGTATGCCTCTGTTGTTTGGGCTGCTTGTACAGTTTTAGTTAAGCAATTAATTTTGTAGTGATAGTGAGGATTTATGTGGATGTGGTGAATACAAAAGTTGTAGATAATTTCCTTATCTTGCTTGTCCTAAAATTTCATAATTTTAGGCCTGATGGTTTAGGAGTTATAGATTTTAGAAGTTTGCTGTCAGGTTTTGCATGTCCTCTAGACAGATCTGAATGATTGTATTGTTGGCTTATGTAAACATGGAATCATGTATTGGTGATAATAGGAGAGTTGTAGTTATTTTCCTAATCTTTCTAAAATGTATAAGATTACTGGTTTTGGTGGTTCTGAACTCTAGTTATTGCTGTTCAAAGTGGAATGGCAGGTTCTGTCCAAATCTAGACAGAGATGTCTCCTTGATGTTGTTTGACCTTGTTAGCTGTAGAATCATCTTAAGATGATAATAATAAAGTTATAGATAACTTAATAATCTTTCTATAAAGTTGAGGATCATGCTTGTTGGATGAATGTAACTTGAGATATGCATTTCTGAATTTACTATCAGTTTTATATCCTTAGTTGTATAGACTCTGCTTCATGATGTATTTTGACCTTGTTATTTGTTGAATCATCTTTTGTGTTAATAACAAAGTTTTAGATAATTTCATTAGCTTTCCAGAAAGTCTAGGATCACACTTTTTGCATGCCTAGAACTCTAGGTATGGTTAAAACAAGCGACTGTGGTGCTGCTGTTCAGAATCTATGTTTGTACCTAAAATTATTTGTTTCACCTTGCTTTGCTTTGTGTGTTGCTAAGAGTGGCTCATGCCTTTGATGGTGTTTAGTTAATATACCTAAAACCTTGTGAAACTTGTGTCACGCTTGGTGCTGCCTTCCTTGCTATCCTAGCATGATAGGTTGTGTGATGTTTAATTAAATAACGTGGAGTGCTTATATATGTTTGGCGCAACATTGTGCTCATCTTGAATACTTTTATGTGAGGCATTTTATATTTCCATTCTTCGCATTCATGCACTTGCATTGTTGCATCTCATCTAGGTACGCTAGATGCACCACGTGAAGGACGTGATGTTGGAGTCTAACCCGAAGATGGTGTATGGTGGACCTATCCTGAAGATGGAAGGACTAAGCAAGTGCTAGGACCAGAGATGTCATCAAGACGGTGCGAGCTAATTGAACTGACTTGTGTCGGATCTCAGGCAAGCCCCGGAGTATTCTAAGCCTCCTATATTTTTACAAATATCACTTGAGTCATTTATGTTTGATGTATTAGGTTATAAGAATTAATTTGGAAACCCTTGATGCATAGAACTACCTTGTCCAGAGATATACCTTTAACCCTATGTAGGTTCAGGATCGAATATATGCTTAGCCATACTTAGACTGGTAAAAGTTGGATGATTTCCTGTCACTTGCGAGATATAGGTCGATACCGGAGCACGGTTGGCTATATTTTCTATCGTGGAAAAGAACCATAGGATAATGTAACTGGAGGTCGGACCGAGTCTATGTGTAGGTTGACTCAGGTGATTCCATCTGTGCCGATTAAGGACCGTACCGTTGTTAGCACTTTTGTCGAGATTGAACGCATGCCTCTCACTTAGCTGGCTGAATAACTCGTCCGACCGCGAAGCCGAGTAGCTCAACTCAGGCCGGGTCTCATTCTGTAAAAGTGTGCACTCTAAATGGTAGTAAGGATGTGCGGGGAACCAAACGTGAGCCCAGGGGCAGGGTAGTCCTGATCGTCCTTGCAGCTGGTTGTCCCTGATTGTGCGGCACTGATCGAACCCGCGAAATGTGGACCTGAGTTGTACCAAAGGTGACCTAAGACTACCTTAGCGTAGGTATGTCTGGGTTTGTGTTAGGAATAAATTCCTATCTGGTTGAAATCGATTCGAATCGTCGTCTCTCTTGGATAGTGAGAAACTTGGCTAGCCCCAACATCGTAGTAACTAGATTATGGAATATGGGTCCCGTTCGCTTCGCTGAAAAAATAAGCCGAAACACTGCTCCGTCTGATTTGTTGTGAGAGAAAAATACTGTTCCGGCTGAAAAAACAAGCTGAAAAGTACGGATTATAAGAGAAGCGAACAGAGCCATGATGGTTATGATGAACATGGAATTATTACACCGGCTATGATTACTATTGTTATGCTGCAAAATGATATACCACATGTTTGACATAGGTTAGTTAATCTAGAGATGAATAGTTATAATTAACTTGGTGATCAAATTATAAAATATATAGCTAAATTAGTGGTTTTTTATGTAAAATGTTGTCAAGTTAGCTCCACTTATAAAGCCTTGCATGATCTTTGGTGTCATTTTATTTTTTGTTTATGACGGCTAAGTCTAGCTGAGTACATTCGAGTACTCAGGGTTTATCCAACATATTGCAGGTGAAATTCTCGGCCTGAGGAAGATGGTGGCTAACCACCGATGGGCTCGGTGACTCTATATTTATTTCTCATCTATATGTTTTTGTTAGAGGATGCCATTTATGCTAGCTAACAATGTATTTGGAACTTATATAATATACTCATTTGAAAGCTATGTTGTTTTTCCTTAACCCGTTTTAAAACCCAAACTTGTACTATTATTTGTGAACACATTTGTAATATTATTTTCGCTGCAACTATGTGTATGTGATATGTATTTGTTTAATCATATGATTTTGGTTGTGATGTTGATTTACCGAGGTCCTTCGTGATACTCGGCGGACTACCGAGTTTATATAAGTGAAAATATACGCATGTTAACGTGTTAAACGGGAACAACCATACTTGATCTTGTATAAATTGGACGGTTGTGTCACGTTGCGTGTGCAATCATCTCGGTCGCCTGTTCATTGTGTGGTTGGCTGAAAAAATAGCGTACCGTGTATTGTGTAGTTGGCACCAGGCGTACATGTCGGCGACGGTGTCCACCATCCGGCGCCGGAGCTGGCCCAGGCCTCGCTGAGACTGAGCAGAGCGTTGAAGCGCTTGGCGGCGGCCGGCCGGCGGGCGTCGTAGGCTAGCAATAAGAAATTCTTTCTCGGTTCCACGTGTGTTCGGTGTTCCACTACCACGTACCCGTCCCAATTGTTGCACTGGAGACGAGTTCTTGCCTAGAATTTTTCAACTGTGTCACAATTTTGTAATGAACAGGCGAGACGACTTGTCCCTTGGAAGGCGAGTTGAAAAAATGAAACTAAAGAACACGTCACGGTCCCCAGATGTATATATACGCGTTTTGGTCTGACTCAAAAGTTTTTTTTAGAAAAAAAGTTTAGTGGGGCGAATATAAACATACTTACCACGCTGGATGCACTCATGTCGCGTAGCAGACAGATGCATCTATAGTATAGTACGTACTACATATTGCAGAGTTTTTTTTTTTTTGGGTGGTTGGTTCTCAAAAGTTTGACAATTAGGTTTGAGTGTCTGACTGGTCCTGGCTCGCAGCTTGCTTCCTACGTTTAGTGAAGTACTTTACTAATATAATAGGTCAAGATCGACGGCTAGGAGGTAGCAAAATGCAAGCAACGTACTAACCATGGATAGTTTTTGCTTAGGACCAGTTAACGTTGTAAAATTTAGTTGGCACTGTTTGATCTCCGGACTACAAGTTCTATGGACACTTATATCCCCATCAGATAGATTTGGCCGTCTGGGGACTAGAGTTTAAGCTAGACTAAAGTTTAGTGTACTATTACTCTGCATGTTTAATTAAATGTACTAGCATTTTTCTTTATCTACTAGTTGTTAGTCCAAGTGTTCAGTAGTATTATATATAAAAGACGACTATAGGTCGTAGAAGACACACCAAGGCAAACTGAACAGGAGGGGTTGCCAACATATCCATCCCTTGCTCTACTGATACTCATACACCACCACTGACCACACCACGACGAGGAAGAGGTGTTCTTGTCTTCGCTTCATGTATGTGATAACGATGATCCTGGCTGTCATCGTCTCTTCTTGTTACGTCATCGTCGACTGCTCGGAGTCCAAGGTATGTGTTTGTACGTATGGCATGTCTAATTAGGAGTAGTACTTACTGTAATTTCATTAAGAATCTCTGTTGTTGAATGTTGATGATGGAGACCATGCATATATGCGCACCATGCATGTGCTCAGCCAGACGGAGGGCATGATGGCTGGGCGCCGCCGGCACCTCGAGGAGGCACTGTGCACCACATGTGCCCCGACCTTGAGCCCGAGTGCAGACACCCGGGTGCTCCCCCGCCGCCGCCAGTTGCACCGCCCCACCGGAAGATCGGGCGGAGCTGGTAGGATAGGAACGCCGTCAGTGATTAGCGATGTGATGACCCGGCCCCTTTTCATCACCTTGTGCTATCACCTATCAGCCTAGTACGATGAATGCTGCTGTTAATCCAATACCCCTTTCGGCTTTGCCTAAGATGCTAAGGACGCACCTTCTTTTTTAGTATAAGCTTAATTGCCGTTCTTCAGTCTTTCCCACCCTCTTTCTTTCAGATGATGAGCTCGAGATCGTCGTCTTGGGTTCTGTCAATGTTCTGATTTTGTGAAGACCAGCTTTTGTGATGATGCAATGTGGTGAACCGTGATACGTGAACATGCCCAAAGCCGAACAAAAACAAAGAGACAAGATGAGGAACAAAACCAAAAGGAGGTTGCTGTTGTTTCATGTTCACAAATGTTACAGTCGCCCACATTGACAGGCCGATATCGTCGGCCCAAGCTCAAGTTTTCCATGGATGGGCCGGGACCGGGATACTGCTTGTTCCAAACACTGTGCGTTGAAAATGTTCCAATCGAACAGGGACTTCCTCCTCATCCAAGGCGACGGCCCATCGCCTTCGCCTTCCCTCCACGCCATCGCGCGGCCTTAGGGCTCGTTCATTTGAGGCTAATCCTAGCAGGAATTAATCCTGGTAAGAGTTAGCTATATAATTTAGTAAAGCGCTCCTGGCAGGATTGGTTCCGGGGGTTGATTCCCTGGGAACCGAATGTGGCCTTAACCGTCATGCTGCCGGTCGTCGTCGCCGTGGTTGCAACTGCTTGCTCTCACGCTGTTTTCTCACACGGTTTTCTACAAGAAAGAAGAAAGTGACAGGCGGTGCTTTGTAGCTGCACATTTTCCCCCTCGGGCACTGAAGCTCGTCGTCGCCGGTCAGACGTCAGGTCAACCATTCGGCCATTCAACACTCAGCGAAAAGAAAACTATGGCACGCGTCATGAATCTTCTTGTAACGAAACTCTGCAGACGCACGACCCGCCCGTTGAGCTTGGACTTGGTCGCAGACACCTGCTAGCAAGCTGTGGGGTGTGGGCCCTGAAAACTCGCTGCCCTGCCCTCGCAGTCGCTGCCTCGGCTGCGACTGCGGGCTAGTATATAAAGAGGCAAGATTCTCACAAAATTAATGGATGCATCCACGACCACGAGCTTACTATATTACATTTGTTAAGTTGCGAGCGAGTTGAGAGACACATCGACACAAATGAAGAAAGCGACATCTCTGGCCGCGTGCTCGCTGATCTTCGCAGCTGCACTGGTCCTTTTCGCTCTCCACGTTGAGCCCGTGCAAGCAGGTACCAACGTCCAAAAACACGCCGTTCTAGATTTGTCTTAAGTTAAATTATTTTAAATTTCATCATATTTAATTATTTATGATACCAAATAGACATAGTAAGAAAATAAATATCATGACGGATCAAATGATGCATATTTATAGTAATATAAATATTTATATTTTTAGTATATAAATTCAATCAAACTTAAGGTTCTCCCAAATCCTCATTTAGTGTGCATCTCAACAAAAAAAAACCATAAATATTTCTCCTATCTAACGGTTCCTCTATCTCAAAGACAATATTAGGGTGACCAATATTACCAACCCAAATATGGAAACCGTTTGAAAAGTCATCATGCATAAGAGTAGAGTTCTAGCTCTTACAATAATCTCAAAGGGTAGTTTAAACTATGAGATGATTTCCATAATAAAGTCATATATAGACACCCAGCCTCTCGGCTGCACTTATTGCACCGCTGCGGCTGCGGCTGTTTACTGCCTAGTTCATGCTACACTAAAGTGCAGCCGAGCAGGCCCACCACATAAAGAAATCATGTTCTTAATAGATGGTTTGTTCAGAATATTTTTTATCTAATGGCCTATATTGTTTCTTCTATCATCATCTATCACATCTCTTCCTATCCTTTGTTCCTGGTGTAAACATAGTTTTTTATAAAAAAAACTATTTTCTTCTTCCTTCTTTAATTCCAATACCACATTACCATCTTGCTTAATTGACACTCTAAGCAATAGTCATAGAAACCATCTTAGTTTATGGGTGGAGACTACTCTAACTTCACAAACTATACTTGTGTGATTTGCATGTTCTGTATTATTTCACTTCCTTATGATATAAATGCGTGTGCAGGGTTGAGGACGGTGCCGTCACCTCCGCCTCCACATGCACACGTACCTTTCCACCCTGGCGAACACCCATCGCCGCCGCCTCACCACGGACACGAAAGAGCTGATGCAAACGACGTCCATGCCCATCCGTAATCCAGCTTATTCCGGCATTAGCGTCATGC
The DNA here is from genome assembly GCA_904845875.1 of Miscanthus lutarioriparius. Taxonomy (NCBI): domain Eukaryota; kingdom Viridiplantae; phylum Streptophyta; class Magnoliopsida; order Poales; family Poaceae; genus Miscanthus; species Miscanthus lutarioriparius. Next base: position 98,349,134 of record CAJGYO010000005.1, read on the forward strand.
CACAGTGTTGTATCTTGTTCCGTTTTTTCTGTTGAATTTGATCCCGCAATAATTAAAATGTAAACAATTCGTCCTTACAACCAAGTCTATCACTGTCGGTTCTAGACCGGTAGAAATAACTAATAAGTGATGAAATAAACATATACATTAACGTTCTCACGAGCATCAAGTACTTGAGTTATGTGACACTTATTAGCCTGTTCAGCTACGCGTGGCAGCACTGATGCTACAGTGATTTTGTGAGAGGGAAAAAAGCGGCTGCGACCCTCTCGCGTATTATTGTAGCAGCAGCGCTGCAACAGTAGCCAAACAGGCCCTATGGTTATATAATTAACGCAGTTTTTTTAACTACATCCCGACAAATGATATTTTGAAGGATTTTTATTTGGATGTACTTTAGTTTACCTTAATACATATGTGTTGTGGCATTGAGATAGATCAGCGTGCAGTCAAATAAGGCCGAAGGTATCTTCTAGAAGGATCCATCCTTCTCGTTAACGCTTGCCCTCAAGATTCTATTAGTAGCACAATTTTTTTTGAGCAACTATTAGTAGCACAATTAAAAACTACTATTTCACATAACACTCCGAGCAGAAAGCCCAGTGCAGCTAGACAAGGCCCATAAATATGCTAGAGAGCCTATTTGTTTGTGAAGGACTAAAACAACGACTAGAGAGAGGAGGGCTGAATAGAAGCTAATTAAAATTTTCTTCTATAAGAAAGAACTTGGCCTATATCCCAATTCAACATACCCGCTCACTACTACAGAAATGTCCACTGCCAGTTCGAAAACCTTCCATCGACATTGGTTTTGCCCATTGGCGGTGATATGTCGATGGTGATAGCCTTGAATATCACCGTTGGTTCAAAATCGGCGGTGGTAATCTGCTATCACCGCCGGTTCACCATTCTATCCGGTTGTGATAACGGCAAAATCACCATGATTTTGAAATTTGAACCAGCATTGTTGATCATGTAATCGATGTTGGTTTATAGCATGATCCAACTGTGATGAGCCTTTGATCACCACCGGTCAGTGGTTCAATCCGGCGGTGATGAGCAATTGATCAATGTTGGGTCATGCATTAACCCGGTGGTGATCACTATTAGTTCACCGCCAGTAGTTTGATCCGGAGTTGATGACCTTCTTCACCGCCGGAATGTTATTGCATCCACCTATGAATTTGTGTTGTCACTATATTCATTGAGATGAAGCCTAATAGGCTATTGAACAAACCATATAGATATAATCATCAAATCTATGCATTCTGTCCGCACGCCCGCGCCTGCTCTGTGTCACGCGTCCCGTTCGCTTAGATTTGCACGCTTTGTTTCCTACGCGCACGCGGGGACCACCCGTGCCCCTTTGTTTTCCACGCTCACGTGGGACTGTCTGCGCCTGCTCTGTTTCACGTGCACACACGGGAATCATGTGCCCCGCCTGCGGATGCGCGCTGCGTGACCTCGACCGTCCCATCCAAAAAGTATACCTTTGAAACATGAAACACTTGATGCATCAATGTCTAAAACAACTAAAACATTTAGAACATACGCTTGCAACATTTGTGTGGTTGGAGGCGGTACGGGTCCCCGTCGGGTGAGACAGAGCCTGCGCCCCAGGGGTCGGGCGAGACGAAGCCCGTGACCTCAAGGTCGGGCGAGACGGCTCACGTACCCTTGGGGCCGGGCGACACAGGGCCCGTGCCCAAGGGGTCGGGCGAGACGGCTCCCGTACCCTTGGGGTCGGGCGACAAGGGGCCCATGCCCAAGGGGTCAGGCGAGACGGAGCCCATGCCCTCAGGGTCGGGCGAGACAGAGACCATCCCTTCAGTGTCGGTCGAGACTGAAATATGTCCTTGATTATCTAGGCGAGTCGTCGTTCGCGGTCCTCAGATCCCCTCTTCAGGTATCCCTAATACTGATACCCGACAGTAGCCCCCGAGCCTAAAAAGGAGCGGGATACTCCTTCGTAGGTTTTTTGGATGGAGGGACTTCGAGGGCCTCGATCTTCTGCTGCCCACGAGATGCCTTGGTGGGCTACGATTCCCTTCTGTCGCGACCGAACTCCTTGGGAACATGTAGCTGCGGGATTCAGGGCCCAGAAAAGATTTCTCTTGATTCCGATCTCTCCCTAGGATCCGATCGATCCGCCATCGTCATGCGACCGCGTATTCGGTCTCCTTGCTGTCCAACTTCCCTCGAGCCCCCGCGCATAGCAGGGGTCCGGTCAAGGGGTCAGGCGAGACGGCTCATGTACCTTTGGGGTCGGGCTACATGGGACCCGTGCCCAAGGGGTCGGGCGAGACGGAGCCCGTGCCCTTAGGGTCGGGCGAGACAGAGACCGTCCCTTTGGGGTCGGTCAAGACTGAAATATGTCCCTGATTATCTAGGTGAGTCATCGTTAGCGGTCCTCAGATCCCCTCTTCGGGTATCCCAAATACTGATACCCGACAGTAGCCCCTGAGCCTACGGAGGAGTGGGATACTCCTTCGTAGGCTTTTTTGGATAGAGGGACTTCGAGGGCCTCGATCTTCTACTGCCCGTGGGATGCCTTGGTGGGCTACGATTCCCTTTTATCATGACCGGACTCCTTGGGAACATGTAGCTGTGGGATTCAGGGGCCCAAAAAAGATTTCTCTTGATTTCGATCTCTCCCTAGGATCCGATTGATCCGCCATCGTCATGTGACCGCGTATTCGGTCTCCTTGCTGTCCAACTTCCCTCGAGCCCCCACGCGTAGCAGGGGTCTGATCAAGGGGTTAGCTCATCTTGTGATCGTCCTCCCTCAAACGTTTTTTTTGATAAAACGGAGGGGCTGAGCCGTGTCATGTTTTCCTCGATGGACGAATCATGGTGCTCGGTGAGCTGTTAACGGGCTAGTCCGAGTGGGGCCCGGCTTCCTGGTCGTGGGGGTCCGGCATGGGTCAGCTAGTGACTGACTCTAGATTCTTGGCTACCAATCCATATAGTTCATGGGTCCATTCGACCGGTCCCAAGGGATCTCTGCCTTTCTTCGAGGAAAAACCATGGACTGTGAACAAACCAAGACTCAAACGTGGGCTAAGATGCATGCGGCGCTCGCGCGCCCGGGTACTGGCCGCTGGCGAGCCCATCCCTTTCCACACCTCACTCTAAAGGCGCCCTAGAGCAGTTGTGAACCCGTCGGTGGGCCAACCTTCGAACTCCTAGGCCTGAATGGGCCATGGGAGCATTTTTAGCTCCGTATCCCTCCTTACCTCTGGCGGTTCTCGGCCCATCGAATGGGGCGAACCGTCATTTAGCACGTCCTTCGAGGAAGCGGCCGGAGGTGGCGTGCACATGTTTCTCAAAGAGGCTATGTGACGTGGCGCGGTGGGCATGTAGATCTAGGCAGATGGTTCACCTCTCGCTTCACCCGCCTTATAAATAGCGGCCTCCCCCTTCACGTTTCGGCACACTAAACCACAACCTTTCCTTCTTCGCCTTTCTGCTGCCATTGTTTAGATCTACTGTCTTTGCTAATCCGCTGCCAGCACCCGAGATTCGTAACCTTCGCTTCTCTGCAGCCACTAAAAATTCCTTGCTCCTCTGTCTTGGCTTTCCATGGAGTCATGGTACCGCTCTGACATCACTCACACGCGCATGGAGGGCCTCGTCAAGCGCGGTCTTCTCCGCGGGAGGACCGACATGGTGGAGTGGCTCATGCCCAGTCGCGAGGATGCACCGGCACCGTCCGATGGCTACGTCGTGTCTTTTGCGCCCTTCCACGAGCGCGGACTCGTGATTCCTCCCCATCCATTCTTCCAGGGACTGCTGCACCACTTCCAGATTGAGCTACAGCATCTGAACCCCAACGGGATCTAGCACATCATGGCCTCCATCGCGCTGTGTGAGGGATACCTAGGGATCGAACCCCACTTCGAACTGTGTAGGTACTTCTTCCCCGTCTCTCTGCTTAAGAAGAAGGACAGAGGCAGGGAGATCTCGGTGCCAATGGGATGCGCGGGCATCCACCTCTGGGGGCAGCGGGTGGCCGAGTACATGCCCTACCAGCTGTCCAGATCCAACAAGGGGTGGCACTTGCAGTGGTTCTACTTGAAGAACGACCCCGCCGCCCCCTTGCCGGTCTTCACTGGGCTCCTGATCGAAGAGGCACCACCGATGTGGTCGTGGGGGCCACCCATCAAGGAAAAGAAGAGGATGTGTGATCTCCTCAAGGCCATCGCATCCCTGAGGAGTCATGGCCTTCATGGGGCCGGTGTCATCGGGGCATATCATCCGAGGAGGGTGGCGCCGCTGATGGCGTGCGCCCTCCCACTGTATAGGATGACGCCCGACACGTAGCTCGATGGGACGGCGCTCGCCTAGGGCCCTCTTCGCAACAGCAAGGTCGCACAGCGCATCAAGGAGACGATGGACGAGTCCAACACCATGTTCCCAATCTTGGGACATCTCGTGATGTGGCCGGAGCCGGGCTTTATCGAGCTGCCGGTAGATTTGGGCTTTTGAGCCTCCGTCCCGCTGTTGACGGAGCACGCGACCATGAGGGCGGCAAACTGTGCCGTAGATGAGAGGAGGAAGAAGGATAAGGACGACATGGAGGCGAGGTAGTGGGTGAAGTAGCAGGCAAGGCTGAACTGAGGAAAGTGGCGGCATGGTTCTGAGTCACCCGTCCAATGGGAAGAGGAAGAAGAAGAAGGTGACAGTTTTGAGTCGTCCGTCCAATGGGATGAGCTGGGCGGCGGGGACGGTTTCGGGTCACCCATCCAATGAGACGAGCTGGGCGGTGGGGACGAGGATCCGTCTCTGCCACAGGTGAGGCCTTTCCCATGGCATGCCTTGGGGCAGGAGGGGGAGGATGTGCCCCAGGAGCTAGTGGAATCAAGCCGCCCGCTTCGTCTGGGCCTGCCACGGCGCCCCCTGAGTCGGCGAAAATCGGCCGCTCTGGTCCAACCGGACCCTCCGACCAGAGGGAGGGCTCAAAGCGGCAACGTGCCGACGAGCAGCAGCTAGGGTCAGGTGGACTGGCCCCAAAGCATCATCGTTCGATGGCGTCGAGGTGAGTCAAGAGTTTTTTCATCCTTTTGTTCTAACGAATTTTTGCCATAAACTGGCCATCATGTCCTTTGCAGCGTCGGAGGACATAAGACTCTCCTGAGGCTTACGCCAAAGAAGAGCCTCCTCCGGTAGATGCACCAGGAGCCGGCTAGTGAAGTGCCGGAGGTGAGCGGGAGTGGCACTGGGGCGGCCACGACGTCGACCGTTGAGGCGCAGCCGATGGCTATGTCCACAGGAGAGCAAACGGAAGAGGGCGCATCTAGGATGCTCATGGCGGGTGTGGCATGGCCAGGTGTGGCCACGACATCATAGGTGGAGGCGGCGTAGCTAGAGCCATCGTCTGTGCGGGTGGCCGCGCCCACAGCGGGGCATACGGAAGAGGGTGCAACCAAGGCATCCTTTGCAGATCTAGCGATGGGGCAGGCATCCGCATCCACATCACCCACCCCCTCTACCTCCGGAGGTCTGCTCCGAAGGAGTTGCTGCCGCCAGAGGGGTCGGCGCCGCTTGGGATCGGCACGGAGCCATCTCGGTCTCTGGTCCGGGTGGTTGCCCTCGATGATGTAGAGGAGGAGAGGGAATGGGGGAGCGTCCACATGGAGGTCGGGACCATGGTTCATACCCTGACCACCGTGCTGAGCTCGCTGCATGACATTGTCACCCCGATTGGCCAGGTATGATATGACCGTGCTTCCGACCCTCATTTTCCCTTTCCGTGCCTCTAAGTCTTGTCCTCTCCACAGTCCCTTATGGTCTGCAGCTAGGAGTAGTCCCAATTCCTCATGTGAGGAGGCACGGTGGAGTGAGGGGCTGGCCGCACATCTCATTGCTGCCCGTCAAAAGGTGGCTGAGCTTGCCCTCGTCGCTCGAGAGCTGGCAGACCTCTGAGTTAGGGAGAAGGATGCTCAAGATGATGCCCGTGAGGCCAAGGAGAAGCTCATGGCCCTGATCGAGAGGGCGCGCACAGATGTCGTGGAGGCCGAGCAGCTATGGAAGGAGCGGGATGATTTGCTTCGGGGCATAGAGGGGCTCCGCACGGAGCGTGACTTGGCTCGCCAGGAGCGCATCGATGCCCAGCAGTGGATCGACCTCCACGAGGGTGACCTTGAGGGGGAGAGGGACCTAAAGGTTGCAGTTGATGGCATGTCCACCAGGCTCACCATGGAGGTCGGTCAATGCTAGGAAGAGGTCCAGCGCCTAGAGGCCGAGGTGACCCGGCAGCGCGATGAGGTGCACAGGCTTTGGGCGGACATGGACGGTAAGCCTTCGATTTCCCTTGTTGTCTTTCTCTTTGGAATCCATGGTAGGCCTTATGACATGGTCGGTATGTGACTTGGACAGGTGTTGACGACAAGCTTGGGGCGGAGGTGATGAAAAGCCACGGCCTAGAGAAGGAGTGCAACGAGGTGAAGGCCTCGCTCCTAAAGGAGAGTGAAGAGCACAATGCCCTGCGCGTTGCCGTCCAGCTGGTCTTTGACGACCTCAAACTATCCCCGAAGCAGGAGACGAGTTCATACGTGGTTCGTGCCGTCCGAATTACGGATCGAGCATGTGAGATCGCGAGGGATGCGCTTTGCTTCGGCGTTCACCGATCATTTGCGATCTCTCGTTCTCATTACGAGAACATCGATCTAGCGACGATGAGCTGGTGGCAATGTCGAGGAGCTCCTTGGTGGTTCACGAGCCCTTGCATCCTAGCTTGTGAATCAGTGACTCGCAGGTGGTCCTAGACAAGAAGGCTCCTATAACGTCGGCGTCGGCGCCGTCGAGCAGCTTGTTGCACTATCGGGAGAAGCATCGGGTGTACTCACGAAGAGTTTCTCTAGACTTCTGCTGATAGTTTTTGAGATCCCATGGGTTTCTAGGACGCGCGTAGATGCCCTGGAAGTTTCTCATGAAAATCTCCTTTAAGTCTGCCCAACTTTGAATCTGGTTGGGCGGAAGGTGCTCTAACCATGTTCGCGCCGAATCGGCCAGGAACAACGGAAGGTTGTGAATAATGAAACTATCACTATCCACTCCACCGGCTTGGCAAGCAAGCCGGTAATCCTTAAGCCATAGTCTAGGGTTCATTTCCCTGGAGTATTTCAGGATGTTGGTCGGCGGTCGATACCATGATGGGAAGACGGCGTTGAGGATGTGTTGGTCGAAGGCCTGAGGTCTTGGCAAGTCGGGGCTTGGGCTCCGGTCCTCGCCGCTGTCGTAGCGTCCGTCGCGACATGGGCGGTAGCCGTGGCCGGCTTCCTCTCTCTCGTCGCTCCGTCCACACATACGAGCATCCAGGTTGTTACATGTGTCATGGTGGAGGCCGAGATGCTCATGCCCCAGGGCCGCGGCGCGCCCCCACCGCCGCGTGGTGCCTGGTGGATAGACACGTCCCTGACATGTCATCCCAAGGGTGCGCGCTGACTGGCGTCGAGCTCACGTCGCCGAGACAGTGAATTTTTCGACTGCTGCACCGCCGTGCGCTCAAGCAGTGTGCGGATCTCACGGTGGGCCCGATGATCCTTGGGTGTCGTGGGCTCTGGGAGCCCTCGGAGCAAGGCCACCGTGGCAGCGATGTTCTGGCTTGCTCGGGCGAAGTGTGGGAGGGCTCCATCGTCTTCGATGATCCTCCAGTTCACGTCGCGGACCATGGCGCGCGCACGCCCACCATCTCCGCAGCGCTCGATCTCCCGCTCGAGTTGGAGTCATGCGTCCTCGAGCTCCTAGTGCCGTGCCCTTAGTTGTGCCAGCCGCATGCGAGGAAGGGCCCCTACATCTTCCTTGACCTCATCGTCGAGGTCATTTGGTGGGGTAGACCCTCCCTCATGGACGCTTTCGACGCGTCCCTCAAGGGTACCTGCCATAAAACATTCTCACGAGGAGTGATGGCTCCCCCTGCTGGAATCAGAGTCGGAGGGTGACTTTGAATCTCCCGCGAGAAGGTCATGGAAAGATTACGCGATGTATTCGGTCATCCCTATGAACTCGTCGTTCGTAGGGGATGGGTGCATGCGCTGCATCACGAGGTGGCCAACGGTCCTTGCGCTGTTGCGTAGACCGAACGGGAATGCTGTCGGGGCGCTCCGGGTGAGGTATTCTAGGGAGAGCGGTTCCCTTATGGTAAGCTGCATCATGACGTTGGTGAATGAGAAGGAGAGGCAGCGCAGGTGAAAGCTCTAGTTTGGTTTTGGTGAATTGATGAAACTCTAAGTGCTAACCTAGTTTATCAAGTGATCATGAGATAGGTAGCACATTCGAAGTGGTGAAGCAAATGAAAGATCATGACATAATGATGGTGATGACATGGTGATGATCAAGTGCTTGGACTTGAAAAGAAGAAAGAGAAAAAGAAAAGGCTCAAGGCAAAGGTATAAGTGGTAGGAGCTATTTTGTTTTGGTGATCGAGACACTTAGTGAGTGTGATCACATTTAGGATCGATAGCCGTACTATTAAGAGGGGTGAAACTCATATTAAAATACGGTTATCAAAGTGCCACTAGATGCTCTAACTCATTGAATATGCATTTAGGATCTAGTGGAGTGCTAACACCCTTGAAAACATTTGTGAAAATATGCTAACACATGTGCACAAGGTGGTACACTTGGTGGTTGGCACATTTGAGCAGGGGTTAGAAACTTCACCGGTGGAGTGTCCGCCCGTAGAGTGCGAACAGTCCGACAGTGCCACCGACGCCCTATATAGAAAAGATAGGATTTTACAGAGTGCACCAGACACTGGCCTCAACTAGACCGGAGCGTCCGGTTAGTGGAAGTAGTGAAGACGCTGGCGTCGGTCTTCGATCGGACACTAGGTCACTTCGTGACCGGACGCTGAAGGGGTGAAGGGGTGCATCCGGTCCCGCTGATGTGGCGGCGCACAGAGGAGACGTTGAGTGACCGGACACTGGGTGAGTCTGGTCGGGCATGACCGGACGCGTCCGGTTGTGAAATTTCGCGAGTGGAACCTTACTGGAAACGATCATGGCTTGTGTAATCCTCATCTTGTGTTGGTTGTGTGGCACCCTATTGAGGGTTTGGCGTGTGATGCCAATTAGCGCGTGAACCTCCAAGTGAGTGAATCGCCACAACGAGGACTAGCTTGCCGGCAAGCAAGTGAACCTCAGTAAAAAATCATTGTGTCATCATTTGATTCCGAGGTGATTGGTCTTCTTTGGTATTCATCCTTGTGATTGATTGGTTCACTCCTCGACACAGCGGTATAACTATCTTGCTTTCTCTCTTTACAATACCACAAACTAGTTGTGAAGCTCTTTAGTGTAGCTAGTTGTGAGAGCTTGTTAGTTTGGTTAGTGTGGTTCTTTAGTTAGCATTTGAGAGCGCACTAACATAGCTATTGTGTAGATAGAAACCATATAAACTAGAATTGTGGTAGGTGGCTTGCAATTTTAGTAGGCTAGCGCAACACTTGCTTTGCCACATAATTGTCGAACCGGTTTGCTAAGTGTTGTTGTAGAAATTTTTAATAGGCTATTTACCCCCCTCTAGCCATTAGGACCTTACAGCACGTCCTCCCAGGACGGTCAGGGTCCCAGGACGGCGTCGAGCTAGCGCTCTAGACTCCCATAATCGAAGCTGAGGAGCTGGTCGCTCCTAGGGGCACGAGCCTCCGGCGCGTGCAGCTGTAGCTCCTCAAGCGCCTCGACGACCGCGTCGAGGCCGACGGAGTGGAGAGGCTGGACGGTGGTGGGAACCTGCGCTAACTCTTCCTCCACCGTGACGATGAAGTCCAGGTTCCCGAAGCGCACATGCGCGCCCGAGACCCAGCTGACGCCGTGACAAGCCATCCGAGGCCTGATGTGGACGTTGAGACGCGCAAAAAACCCTACCTGACGTGCCAACTGTCGGTGTTTCGGATCACCGGCTAGTAAATTTGTATCTGCGCATCTGGCCCGGGTGGCTTGGAGGACACAAGGATTTATACTGGTTCGGGCGGAATGTCCCTACGTCCAGTCTGCTGCTGCTCGTGTTACCGGCACTAGTTTATAGTAGGGGTTACAAACAGACGAGAGAGGGAGAAGGTCCCAAGTCTCTGGTGGAAGGATTGAAGAGTGTTGAGAGTTTGTTTAGCTATGTGTTCGTTGTCGTGTGTTCGTTCGCCCCTTCTTGGGGCGTCCTGCTTCCCCTTTTATAGGTGAAGGGAAAGGCGCTAGTTACAGAGAGAAAGAAGGAGAAAAGCGAGGGAGAAGAAGGCCTCCAGGGCCGCCGGGTCCTTCTTTTCCTTCATACGGGTCCCGCCGACGCTGTAGATGGTGACGGGGACAGCTCCACATCGGGCTCCTGTCCACCACTGGTGCCATGACCCGGCGTCATCAGTTGGTCACGGCGTCCCATCCTGTCCCGACGGACGACGTGGTGAACTGGCGTGCCTATCAACGGCCGTACGGGGAGTAGGCATCACAGCGACCATGCACCCGTCACTGTTGGTGATGTGAACCCCCGGTCATGGGCTGACGTGGCCACGGGTTATGTTGAGATGTGTCCGCTTCCCTCCCTGTGTCAGAAGTTTGACCCCGGGGTTGTACCCTTAGACCCGTGGTGGTTGGAGGCGGTACGGGTCCCCATCGGGCGAGACAGAGCCCGTGCCCCAAGGGTCGGGTGAGACGGAGCCCGTGCCCTCAGGGTCGGGCGAGACGGAGCCCGTGCCCTCAGGGTCGGGCGACACGGGGCCCGTGCCCAAGGGGTCAGGCGAGACGGCTCGCGTACCCTTGGGGTCGGGCGACATGGGGCCTGTGCCCAAGGGGTCGAGCGAGACGGAGGTCGTGCCCTCAGGGTCGGGCGAGACAGAGACCGTCCCTTCGGGGTCGGTCGAGACCGAAATACGTCCTTGATTTTCTAGGTGAGTCGTCGTCCGCGGTCCTCAGATCCCCTCTTCATGTATCCCTAATACTGATATCCGACAGAAACACTTGCAACATACGTTTGAACTATGCGCTTTTAGTGCAAAATCTCCTTACTGTGGTCGCGGCGGTCACTGCCTTCCTAGTGGGGAGCTGCGATAGCGGCAGCTAGCTCGAGTCGGTGGTGGCACGACGCACGCCGTGGCCGCGACGGGCGAGGTGGATGGGGGTGCGACGTGGGATGGTGGCATGGCACCACACGGGATGGGGCCAGGTGCGGCGCCCCTGCGCTGGAGAAGATGAACGGCGGGCAGGCGGCGTGGTGGAGGCACCCGCGGCGGTCGGCTGCCGTGGTGCGGCGGTGGGGAACGCCTTGAGGGGCGAGACGAGACGAGTAAATGTCACAACATCTTTTTTTAACAGAAGTTTGAAGGACTAAAGGTAGAGGGTAGAGGGGAGTAGGCCTGTTGAGACAGATGGATGGACACCCTCACCAGAGCGTTATTATTGTGGTCTTGATTGACTTTTTTTGCAAACGTCGCATATGGTCAAACTAAGCAGTACAGTCGTTCTTGAAAAGACAAGGAAATGATACCTCAGCTTTCTATCCATTGTCCTTTGTTGACTTCAGTGTCTTCACCTAATAGACTAATTGTTTGGGAGGTGGCTGTGTTTTCCTGTGCATGCTTTTGGTCAACAATGGTTGGCTTTGACAAAACGAAATGAGGTGAAGCTTTGGACCAGCTGTCGGACTGTGTGAACTGCCTGCTTGAAACCTATGGGCGCCCAACGGGTGCTGATAGTCAAAGTGGATTGGTGTAGTGCTTTGCTTTGGCAGCAGAAGAAATTGGTCATCGCTGACGCGGCTAACTGCACCCCAACGATGATCACTAATATCATCCGTAAATTATTGAGATCAGATAGTTGCCGGTATCAATGAATGGCTTAAAAACAAAAGATGAACTTGTGTATGAGGAACATGTGGATTATCCGTAAATTATTATGAATAACAAATAGTAAAAAAGGAAGATGAAAAAAATGATACTATATTCTTGATTAATCGAATCATTAATGATTATAAGAAGAACACCTATTTGGAGACATCACATAAAAGCCGGGCAAATAGTGCGTATCAACTTCGAGCTGAGCAAAGCTGCACAAGGCCGTTCTGATTCCTCCCAAAACTTACAAATTCGGTTTTGATGTCAGGCAGGATGGCAGCATATGGAAGTACAAATTCGCATCCATGTGAATCCACCAAAGATTTTATTCATGATACGAGTACATGGTCATCCCTTTCATCCGCGAAGCTGCTGGTGCCTGATGCAGCCGCATTACAGCATATAAGAATTACAGTGCATTGCAATCGACTAATAAATATTTTTTTTGAGTTTTAGGGCGAAAACGCCTCAACCTTTTAACTATGTTAAAAGACGGTTTGAACCGTTACAGCATCTAGGACGGCATACCATCCGAGATTAATGACCAAACTCCAGAGTAACCTCGACAACAGCTAACAAAGTTTAACAGTATACTGAAGCAAAAACCTCTACAGAACTAATGCAAAAGGAACCCTCTAAACAGCAGCCACCGAATTAAGATCATCCATCAACAGCTTCATAACTGGCCGCCCACTTGCCATCTGGAACATCATGGTGTTAGCCTGTGGGGGTACAATCTCGGATACCCACGACAGACCACATAGGCTGCGCCCCCCAGGTGTGACCCAGCCCACAAGACGAAGCCTTGCGGGGCACGACTCTGCTCGGCGCCTCCCGTAAGACACCGGGAAGATGTCCTGAATATACTACGAGATCTGTTAGGATATGTATGATCCTAAGATTTTTGTAATCTGTTATTACTTTTCGGTTATCTCTCAGATCTAACCGACTTGTAACCCTGCTCCCCGGACTATATAAGGCGGGCAGAGACCCTCTCCAAACTCACGCAATATCATATGATAGCTAATACAAACCAACAGACCATAGGAGTAGGGTATTACGTCATACTGACGGCCTGAACCTGTCTAACTCGTGTGTCTCTGTTGCCTTCTTGTTCTCGATCACACGCTTCTCTGCCGATCAATCTACCTTCGTGGGATACCCCTCGGAGGACTGCCGACGATATTATGTCGATAGTTGGCGCGCCAGGTAGGGGATTGCGTGTTGTTTCCTTGTCGAACAAGATGGCTTTTTCCGCAGGCTCTTCTTCCCTCCCGCAGCCCGGCCAGATCTTCATGGTCAGATCGATCTCGTGGATCATCAACGCTGACGGAGTCGGAGAGCTCCTCGAGCCAGTGCAGATCAATTCTACGCTGATCACCCCTGCACCTGTGACTGCAGATCCGATCTCGGAACCACCTCCGAGGTCGCCTTCATCGGCAACTCGCCGCTCGCTTCCTCGCTACCAGAGAAGGCAGATCAACAACGACGATCTGATCGCATCAATCGATCAGGTTGGTCAGAAGCTCGTCCATTGCCTCTCCATCGTTGAATCGGCTCTGGACACTCTCGTTCAGCGCCGACCACCCTCCGATCCAGATCTAACGGAGGCTACTTAGGAAACTCCAGGGGTTACGGCCCTACCTTTCGAGTTCGCCAACGCTGCCGCCACTTACCAAGATGCCCTAAGGGGCAAATTCGCCGACCAAGGAGAAGCTCCGGTACGTTCTTCGGATGCATTTTCCGTTCTCCAACAACGCCGCCGAATATGAAGCATGTCTCCATAGACTCCGTATAGCCATTGAGCTCAGCGTTAAACGCATCATGGTATATGGGGACTCCGCGCTGGTCATCAACCAGCTCAACAAAGACTGGTCTTGTTCCAGTCAGAAGATGGATGCATACTGTGCCGAAATCAGGAAGCTTGAAGAGAAGTTTTATAGTATCGAGTATCACCACATGGTACGAGATCAAATCAGCTCGCCGACCACCTATCCAAGTTAGGCTCCTCTCACGCCGCGATTCCACCGGAGGTCTTCGTTCAAGATCTCTTGGCGCCATCCATTAAGGAAGAGAAGGAAATTCAGGAAGCTCCCCCCGCCGAGCAGCTGGTACTTATGGTACCTTCGCCGATTGGAGCGAACAGTTCATCAAGTACCTCTCCAGCACCGAAGTACCCACCGATAAGACTAAAATCGAACACCTAATCCATCGAAGCAAGCATTACGTGTTGGTGGACGGCAACTTGACGAGGAAAAGTGCAAAGGAAGAGATACTACAAAAATGCATCACCCAAGGAGTGAAGCTACTTCTCGAAGTTCACTCTGGTTCCTACGGCAACCACGCGGCCTCGAGAACCCTGGTCGGCAAAGCTTTCCGAGCTGGTTTTTACTGACCCACGGCCATCTCCGATGTAGAAGACCTCGTTCGATGTTGTGAAGGATGCCAATTTTTCACCAAGCAAATACACGTGCCAGCACAAGAGCTGTAGACCATCCCAACTTCCTGGCCCTTCGCATGCTGGAGACTGGATATGATTGGGCCTTTCAAGGCAGCGCCAGGTGGTTTCCGGTACTTATACGTTGCCATCGACAAGTTCTCCAAGTGGATCGAGTATAAACCGCTCGTCTCGGCTACTGCAAAGAAAGCAGTCGAGCTCTTCGAAGATATCATCCACAGACTCGGTCTCCCGAACAGCATTATCACCGACCTCAGAACTACGTTTATTGGCCATCACTTTTGGGACTTTTGTGAAGACCGATGCATCTCTATCAAATACTTCTCTGTTGCCCATCCTAGAGCCAACGGCCAGGTCGAACGGGCGAACGGCATGATCCTTGATGCCCTCAAAAAGAGGCTATATCAAAAAGAAGAAAAGCATTCGGACATGTGACTCAAAGAGCTACCAGCCGTGGTCTGGGGACTGCGCACTCAAGCTAGTCGCAGCACCGGTGTGTCTCCATATTTCTTGGTCTATGGCTCAGAAGCCATACTACCAGTGGATATTGCCTTCCGAGCACCTAGGGTGGAAAATTATGATGAAGAGCTAGCCATAGCTGTTCGGACAGAGAATGTCGACAGGGCCGAGGAGGAACGCCTAATCACCTGCGTCCGCACAGCCAAATATCTAGAAGGCTTACGGAGGTACTACAACCACAACATCAAAGGTCGTTCATTTGTTGTCGACAACCTCGTTCTCCACAGAAAAAAAAAACCAAAGGGATGCACAAGCTCTCCTCCCCCTGGGAAGGGCCTTACGTCGTCAAAGAGGTTACCTGACCAGGGTCTTATCGCCTATGTGGCTTAGACGGAATCGATGTCCCCAATTCATGGCACATCGAGCACCTTATACGTTTCTATCCTTGAAACGCTTCAGATATGTACTCTCCACTTCATGATGAATAAAGTTTTGGTCTCCATAATTTGTCTCCATTATTTCTCCATTATGGTTTAATCTCCACTTACAGTCACCGAGCTTTCAGTTACTCCATAACGAACTCCAATACGAAATCACCATAACGGCGCCGACCACATTTCTCCAAATCTCCAACGTTTTCGCCGACCATGTTTCTCCAAATCTCCAACGTTTTCACCAAACGGGGTTTCTCCAAATCGCCGAACACGTTTCTCTAAATCTCCAATGTTTTCGCCGAACAGGTTTCTCCAAATCGCCAACCATGTTTTCTCCATATCTCTGAAATGTTTCGCCGACCACCGAGCAGCACACGTTCTGTTCTGTTCTCTATGGAGAAGACCCAGTCTCCGATCTCTCCCTACACATGCTACGGGCTCCGTGCTCTGCGTTATGGGTGGTCGGCTGCGGTTCCTTGGTGACGCTTGTTCCTCCTATACGTGCACGGGCTCCGCGCTCGATGTTATGGACTATGGGCTAGCCAAGGCCAAAAGTCTAGTAAAGAACTAACTTCTTGGATGCCACTTCTGCTACATTTATCTCCAAGTTATTTCGCCAACCGCCGAGCAGCACACATTTCGCTCTGCACTCTATGGAGAAGACCCAGTCTCTGATCTCTCCCTACACGTGCTATGAGCTCCGCGCTCTTCGTTATGGGTGGTCGGCTGCGGTTCCTTGGTGATGTCTGTTCCTCCTACACGTGCACGGGCTCCGCACTCGATGTTATGGACTATGGGCTAGCTAAGGCCAAAGAGTTCAGTAACGAACTAACAGCTCAGACGCTACTTATACTACGTATAATTGCGTTAGGGTCATTAATACAACGATTCTTCACCACAAATACCAGCAAATTGCATAAACATGCACTTTACAACATTTATACACATGCATAAATGTTTTCTACGCTCTCGCGCGCTCTAACTACCCTCTCCAGATGTTACAGATAATTTTCTCCGAGCAGATCACCGAGCCTCGCCATAGCCGTCCGTCTCGCCGAACAGGTTGATGTCGCCAGCCAGCTTCTTCGCCGCGCCCTCCACCTCATCCTCCAGCTGCTGGTGCTCCGCCTCACCCATCCCTTCGGCGAACCCGGCCCCTATCGACTGAAGGTCAACGGCTGGATAGTGGGACCGAACCACCGCAAGGGCGTGAGTAATGGCGGTCACAATGGAATCGCGGTTGAAGCTCTTGAAGTTCTCCCACGCCGCCTTGCACCTTTCGTTGACGGTGTCCGGATGCGGCGGCCTGCCGTTGGGCTAAGGAGCCACCTCCAGGTCGACGCAGTCGAGCACTGGTTTAACCCCGGCAACTATGGCATCGAACTTGTCCCTCTGGGCCAGGCATCCTGCTCCAGCACATCGAACTATGCCTTAACTCTCCGACGATAATCTGCGGGCATCACAAGAATCCATTGAGCCAAGATATTACTCCAGCTATAACTCAAACCAAGAAGTACTCACCGTTCAGTTCCTCGGCCAGTTTGTCTGCTCGCTGTGACTCCTTCGTTTTCTCCTCTTGGAGTTGCTCAAAGGCTTGGCGCAGCTGGCCAAGCTCCGCATCTCGCTGTACAAGCACAACAGTCATCATCAACACTATGACTGTCAAGCAATACAAAAACATTTGCCGATACGCCATACCTGTCTTCTGCTCGGATACACTTTTGAGCTGCTTGGACTTCTGCTCCAGTTGCGTGGAAGCACTCGCCAGCTGCTCAGACTTGCCCCGCAGCTGCTTGTACGCAGCCGCTAGCTGCTCGGATAGGACGCCCTTCTAGTATTCTAGGTCCCGCGCGTTGGACTCTACAAGGTCTCGCTCGTACTGGGCCCTCTAGATGTTTCTCTCCATAAGGTTCATCGCCTCCTTGAGTTTATCATTCTCCTTGGTGAGGGGCTCCATCCTCTTTATCAGCTGGCGTCGCTGCTCAGCAGTCCGAGTTATCCCCTACAAAAACATCAAGATTATGAAGAACTCCGGTCTCCAACGTTAAAGACGAGCATTCCAGACGCAATACTAACCTTGATCTTCTTTATCACCCTGGCAAGGGCGGACTCTTGTCTCCTCAGCTCCCTGGTGGTGTCCTCCTCCTCGACAACCACTACCTCATCACCGCGCTTTCGAAGGATTCAGACAGCTTGAGGTCGAGGTTCGTCACGCTCGATCTCCTCCACCTCGTCCTCCTCTGCTGCAGCTAGAAGCACCACCTAGGGGCTCGGTGGCCGGATAGCGTGTCCGACCACGCCCTTTGATGCCTTAAGGAGAGTCGTCTGCTCCTCTGGCACCATAGGCTTCTCCGCTCTAGATTCCAGCGTGACGCCAGCAACTCCAGCCTCTGCTCCTGAGGACCCGGCGGTTCCCGTTGTTGCCTCGGGCGCTGCTACCGACCCGTCCGCTGTTGACACCAACTGTTCGTCATCGCCAAGTCCAGCAGAAGGGGCGGTTGACTCCTCCGTAGGTTGCCGAGCACCCGGGGACTCTAGGATGGGGTCCACCGGCATCTCCTCCACCCCGGGGCAAGTTTTTGGCTGCTCATCATCTGCCCTGGGGCCAGCCTTCGGCTACTCGTCAGTCTATACGGGCGGAGCCAGATCCTCTCTACGCCTCGCTCTGCATCAGACCAGCTCGTCAATCGCCAAAAAAGGATAAGGAACGACGGCAAAGTAACTCCAAGGCAAGGATACTTACGGTTTGGTCTATCGGTACAATTTCTTGAACCGGCGCTACCTACTCGAGCCCCCAGGCGCGGCCGTTGGGTCGACTCCCGTGCTCAGGGGGTGGAGGTCCCACTTTCTCCACCACCGGCCTCTCCTCTGCCCGCCGCTCTGGGACTTCCTCCGCCGCCACTCTAGGATTCCCATCGCCTACTGCTCTGGGACTCCCGTCGCCTGCTATTCGGGAACTCCCCTCGCCCGCTGCTTGGGGACTTCTTCGCCTCTCTTCGGTCGTACCTCCGTGCACGTGTTGCGTGGAGGCGCCTTCGTGCTCGATGGAGGAGCCACTGGCACTTCGTCGTCATCCGACCACTCAGACACTGCGGCGCTTCACGTCCAAGTGGTCCGGTCATCGCCAAGCGAGATGTCGCCTGGCTTGAGGGGAGTGGCACCCACTGTTTTTCTCTTCTTCCAGGGCGGCTCATCTGCCGCTGCCCTCTTCCCTCGGACCTTCTCCGACACCAGGGGAGAACTCTCCGTCCCACCAGCGTCCGTGCCTCCGGACTCTGACGAGGCGCTGGCCGCATCTTCTTCAAGCTGAGCCGGTGGCCGGGCGTCTACTCCCCTCGGCCAATCACCCCTCGGCATGCCTGAGAAGTACACCGCTCTTTCCTTGAAATGGATCTTTGCATAAGTAAATCAGTTCACTGCTCGGCAATGCCACAGGATTAAAATTATCGGGAACAAACAATTGAGATAGTCACCTGAGGAGGCGGATTCATGCAGTTAAAGGGTCTCGTCTGCCCCGACACCCGAAATGAGGAAAATGGAGCGAATAGCTCTATGGCCTGCTCTACAACCTCATCTCTCGACAGCGCCTCCGACCTCTCCTGGGTGCCGTCGGTGTCCCCCTTAAAGTCAAAGCCCGCGTGGGCCCTCTCCTTGCAGGGCTGGATGCGGCGCATTATGAAGCTCGCCGCTACCAGTCCACTGTTGGTCTTCACACCCTTTATTAGGCCAAGGAGCTCCCTCACTTGCTCAATATCAGCACTGTTTGACCTCTCCGACCAGCTTTTTTGGCTATCCAGGATGTGGTCGGCATCGCAGCGGATGGCAGGATGGCTCTGCTTCATGTAGAACCACCTAGCGTTCCACCCCTTCAGCGACGTGTTCAGCGGCACAGTAAGGTACTCGCCGGCCATTCCGTCACGAAGCTACAGATAGACTCCACCGACCACCTTAGAACCACTGCCGCCCTTCTTCTTTAGCTAGAACAGGTGTCTGAAGAGGTTGAAGTGTGGAAGAATCCACAAATACGCTTCGCAGAAGTGGATAAAGATTGAGATGTGCAAGATGGTGTTTGGGTGAAGATTGCATAGACTAAGTGCCAAGAACTCCAATAGATCCCTCAAAAAAGGATGAACAGGAAATCCCAATCCTCGCCAAAAATAATCCTCAAACACCACTACTTCATCAGTGTCAGGCATTGAGAAGGGCTCACCACTGGCTGGCCGCCATTCGGCGGTGACGCAGTCAGGAAGAACGCCCTCCTCCACCAATCTGTCGAGCTCCGCTTTCCCCATGCACGACGGCACCCACTCTTCGTCATGACTGGCTCCGGCACCCGCCTTCTTCGGGCTCGCCTTCTTTGGGTTCACAGCTCCCCTCTACGGTGCCATTTCTCAGATCTGGATGGGGACTGACGGCAGAAGCGCGCGTGGATGTGAATCTAGGAATGCGAGGGCTAAGGAAGAAGATGAAACTAGCAAAGTGGCAAAGGTGGGAGCACAGGGTTCGGCGGCATAGTTTAAAGCACTCCCACCACCTTTTTGCATTCAAGGGTTTTTGGGAAACTACTCCCGCGATTTACGCCTCTTCAAATTCTCCGCAACAGTAAGGTGGGTCGTTACCTGGGCTTTCGTGCAACCGCGGCCCGTATCTCCCATTTATCGCCGCAATTGGTTATTACTCGCCGAATATTCGCTGACATCTCCGCCAAGCGTTACGGCTCAGTAATTACTACTGCACAGCCATTACTTCGGTATTTTCTCCGCGATTCTGTTTTCTCCAAGATTTCCTCTTGTAGCTCGGGGACTGCGTCAGCATTATGTCTTGGTTCCTCACCGCATTGGGGATTTTTCTTCAGTTGACTGTTGTTTCTGACCCTCACACCACATGACCACGTCACCTACTGTCAGGCTCGGGGACTAAGTGGGCACACTTCACCTTGCGGTGAATGTGCTTTTCGGGGCCACGCCCGGGGACTGGCTGCCTGCTCGGCTGTAGTTCTATTTTTCTTCTACTTTGGACCCTGGCACCACATGACTCGTCATCTACTGTCAGGCTCGGGGACTAAGTGGGCACACTTCACCTTGCAGTGAATGTGTTTGCTTTATTCTAGAAGACTCTGCGCCTCATGAAGCTGAAGAAGACTATCTCCTTTTCTCGTGGTCGAACTCTAAGTGGGCACACTTGGTCCACTGCGAAGAAATTTTTGATTCTGAACTTGAGCTCTTTACACCCTTATAGCAAGCCGTACTTGGGTTATACTGCTCGGCTATGGTTCACGCAGCTCGGCTATGGTTCACGCTGCTCGGCGATGGTTCACGCTGCTCGGCAAATCATCACGGTGGTCAGACCAAGAGTTTGACTGCTAGGCTTTGTTTGCACCTGCTCGGACAAGCTCAAGACGGCATTGCACAATGGGTACAAGGTGCTCGGGGACTAGCTGTGGGGGGTACAACCCCGGATACCCACGGCAGACCACATGGGCTGCGCCTCTAGGGGCGGTCCAGCCCACAAGACAAAGCCTTACGGGGCACGACTCTGCTCAGTGCCTCCCGCAAGACACCGGAAAGATATCCTAAAGATACTACGAGATCTGTTAGGATATGTATGATCCTAAGATTCCTATAATCTGGTATTACTTTCCAGTTATCTCTCAAAACTAACCGACTTGTAACCCTGTTCTCTGGACTATATAAGGCGGGCAGGGACCCCCTCCAAACTCACGCAATATCATACGATAGCTAATACAAACCAACAGACCATAGGAGTAGGGTATTACATCATACTGATGGCCTGAACCTGTCTAACTCGTGTGTCTCTGTTGCCTTCTTGTTCTCGATCACACGCTTCTCTGCCGATCAATCTACCTTAATGGGATATCCCTCGGAGGACTGCCGATGATATTCTATCGACAGTTGGCGCGCCAGGTAGGGGTGTGCATGCTGTTTCTATATGGAACAAGATGGTACGTTTCGTAGGCTCTTCGTCCCTCCTGCAGCCCGACCAGATCTTCATGGTCAAATCGATGTCATCGATCAACAACGCTGACGGAGTCGAGCCAATGTAGATCGATTCTGCGCCGATAACCCCAACACCAGCGACTGCAGATCCAATCTCAGAACCGCCTCCGAGGTCACCTTCATCGATAATTTGCCACCTGCTTCCTCGCTACCAGAGGAGGCAGATCAACAACGACGATCTGATCGCATCCATCAATCAGGTTGGTCAGAAGCTTGACGATTGCCTCTCCATCGCCGAATCGGCTCTGGACACTCTGGTTCAGCGCCGACCACCCTCTGATCCAGATCTATCAGAGGCTGCTCGAAAAACTCCAGGGGTTGCAGCTCTGCACTTTGGGTTCACCAACATTGCCGCCACTTACCAAGATGCCCTAAGGGGCAAATTCGCCGACCAAGTTGGAGATGTCCATCCTCTCGCCGATCAGATCGCCGACCAGCCTCCGCGCGGCCATCAACATGCTGCACGTCGGCCGACGCCCCGGAGCATCCCTCCAAACCATCCTGGAGGAGAATCTAGATTCTAAGTCCCAAGGCTCTACGGAGACCATCACCGAAACCACCACCGAACTACTTCCTCTCCCTCCTTTCCGTGGTGGTGCAATCTTCCATGTCAGCATCGACAGCCCCCCTCAGAACAGCGAAACCAAGGAGGAACGCACCGCCCACAAGAATCGGAACGTCAACCGTGCGCAGCGTCGAGCAAACAAGGTTGCCCTTGCGATGGCCACTTCAACGCAATCTCGACGACAAGTTTGTCCGTGTTGATGGCCACGACGTCTACAAGACCCCAAGCGCCAACCTGGCCGTGGTCGCCAATGAGCTCGCCCGGCTCCCGCAGACACCAGAGGTCGCCAAGGTCGCTGCCATGCTTAAAGCGGCGCACTATTAGGTCAATGAGATCCGCCAGGATCAGAGACCTTCATACTCCACAACCTCGATTCGTCGATCAGCCGCGCCAAGATCCGATCGCCGCCCAAGTCGCTTCACCGAATAGCACCGCGACGATAGGCAACCCCTCCAGGGCGGAGCTAGGGGCAACCGCATTGAACATCACCACCAACACGACCAAGAGGTCGATCAGGACGTCCAAGTGCACCTCAACAATATCCGAGATGCGCGACGACATATCAATGAAAGCCGCTTCGGTCGCCATAAAGAAGTACGCTGCCTCCAGGAGTATGAGCAAGAGTACGGTAACCTAGACTCAGCTCTCGAGCCGCTCAACGCCGACAACGCTGCAAATGACGACGCCGACAACCCCGAAGGGCCCCCAACATTCATGAGGGCGCTCCGAACACTTCAGTGACCCCGTGGTTTCAAAATCACTAGGGTCGAGCCCTACGAGGGAAGGATGAACCCAACACAGTGGCTACAGGCTTACGCCACTACTGTCCGCACCGTCGGAGGAGACACCAGTGTCATGGTGAACTATCTTCCCATCATGCTCACGCCAACCGCCATGAATTGGTTCACAAGCCTTGCCCCGACTCCATCGGGTCCTGGGAAGAGCTGAAAAAAGTCTTCACCGACAATTATATAGCTACGTGCACTCGGCCGGGCACCAAGCATGATCTCAACCGCATCTACCAAAAGCCATCCGAGCTCCTCCGTAGCTACATCAAATGTTTTTTCGAGATGAGGAATTCTATTCCCAACATCACGGAAGCTGAGGTCATCACCGCCTTCATCCGAGGACTCCATCACCGCGAGCTTCGCTCCAAGTTCAACTGCAAGCCGCCAACAGGGATTGGCGAGATGATCACGACCGCCAACCAGTATACCGATGCCGAGGAAGCTGAGGTGCGCTTCAACAAGGATGCGGGCACTCATCGCCCAACCCGCCGCTACGACGACGGCCCCGACAACCGGCGCCACAACTACCGCCGCTACGACGATCGCAGTTACCATCGGGACAGCGGCCGTGATCGGCTAGAAGGATCCAAGTCTGGTCAAAATCGCCGCCGCCGGCCAGACCACATCGTCGCCACCGTTAATGAACCTCGCGCCAAGCGCAACTAATACGAGCAGTACAAGAAGATCCTCGATGGCCTGTGCCCTCTCCACAAGAATGCCAAGCATAAGATGAAGGACTGCCTCGGCTTGGCTAAGGTGTTCCAGGACAAAAAGCCGGACGACGACACCAATGACGGAGCTAGAGGCCGCCGACCACCTAGGCGCAATAATAATGCCTTCTAGGATCACGACAAGGTGGTCGCCACCATCTTTGGGCCCTCGCCTCCACCGAGAGCAGAAGAGAACGGAAGCTCGCCGCTCGGCGGGTGCACGCCGTCACTACGGAGGACGCCGCCGCCAACCCCAGCTATCGCCCATGGTCCGAGGTCCCCATCACCTTCAGTAGGGCCGACCAGTGGGCAGACATCCCTTACACAGGGCGTTTCCCCCTCGTCCTCGACGCAACCGTCCAGAAAGTGCTTTTCAGAAAGGTGCTCATCGACGGTGGGAGCACTCTTAATCTCCTCTTCGCCGGAGCCCTAAAGGAGTTGGACCTTGGGATAACAGATCTCACACCCTCAGACTCCTCCTTCTGGGGTGTGGTACCTAGCAGGGCATCCAAACTACTTGGAGAGATCACCCTACCAGTACAGTTCGGCACGGCAAGCAACTACCGTGTTGAGCACATCAACTTCTACGTCGTCGACTTCAACATCGCCTACCACACCATATTTGGTCGGCCAACTCTGGCCAAGTTCATGGCTATACAGCACTATGCTTATCTGGTGCTGAAGATGCCTTCACCTGTAGGAGTCCTGGCCTTGCGGGCCAACCTCTCCATCGCCTACGCCTACGAGACAGAGTCTCGCCCTCGCCAAAGCCACCGACCTCTCCATCTAGATGGCCAGTGTGGTCACCGATGCCAAGACGGTGCCCACCGACGACCTGGAGATCCCATCGCTGGAGCCACCTCGCGCCTCCGCCAAGTCCAAGGAAACCAAGGAGGTCAGCCTCGGCCTCGATGACCCCTACAAGACCATAAAGATTGGGGCTCACCTCGACCCGACATAGGAAAGCACGCTCGTCTCCTTCCTACGTGCCAACGCCGACGTGTTTGCTTGGAACCCCGCAGACATGCCGGGGGTACCGCGGGAGAAGATCAGCACTCCTTGAATGTCTCGCCGACCGCCAAACCGATCAAGCAGAAACTCCATCGATTCGCACCAGACAAGGAGGCTATTAGGGTAGAAATAAAATGGCTCCTAGCTGCCGAATTCATAAAAGAAGTGTATCATCCTGAGTGGTTAGCAAACCCTGTTCTCGTTCAAAAAAAGAATAAAGAATGGAGAATGTGTGTTGATTACACTGATCTTAACAAACACTGCCCTAAAGACCCCTTCGGTCTGCCTCGGATAGATGAGGTTGTAGACTCCACCACCGGCTGCGAACTGCTCTCCTTCCTCGACTGTTACTCCGGCTATCACCAGATCTCCCTCAAGAAAGAAGACCAGATCAAGACGTCGTTCATCACACCTTTCGGTGCATACTGCTACACCACCATGTCCTTCAGACTCAAGAACGCCAGGGCGACTTATCAAAGGGCCATCTAGATGTGCCTCGATCAATAGATCGGCCGCAACATCAAAGCTTACATCAATGATGTGGTCGTCAAGTCCAAGACCACAGACAATCTTATCACCGATCTCGGGGAAACGTTCGCCAACCTGAAAAGGTACCGATGGAAGCTGAACCCTTCAAAGTGCATCTTTGGAGTTCCATCCGGTATACTCCTAGGCTACATCATCAGCGCACGTGGCATCGAACCCAACCCCGACAAGGTCTCCACCATCACCAACATGAAACGGCCAACATGTGTCAAGGATATACAGAAGCTTACAGGCTGCATGGCTGCTTTAAGTCGCTTCATATCGCGCCTCGGTGAAAAGGGACTACCGTTCTTCAAACTCCTCAAGGCCTCTGAGCGCTTTTCCTGGTCAGAGGAGGCAGACACAGCTTTCAAGCAGCTCAAGCTGTTCCTAACAAGGCCTCTGATCATGACGGTGCCACGGCCAGACAAAACTCTCCTGATCTATATCGCCGCTACTTCTCACGTCATCAGCACAGCCATCGTCGTCGAACGCAAGGAGGTCGGGCACGCCTATAAGGTGCAACGTCCGATATACTTCATCAGCGAGGACCTTAACAAGCCCAAGACTCATTATCCTCGAGTCCAAAAGCTGCTATATGCCATTCTGATTACGTCGCGCAAGCTTCGCCTCTACTTCGAGTATTACAAGATCGCCGTGGTCACCGAGTTCCCTCTGGGGGACATTCTCCACAACAAAGAGGCCAACGGCCGCACCATCAAGTGGGATGTTGAGATCGGCACTTACTTCATCGAATTCAGAAGCAGGCCTACCATCAAGTCTCAGGCGCTTGCTGATTTCATCACTGAGTGGACCGAGATTCAAGAGCCCATCGCCGCTACTTGCCCGAGCACTAGGTGATGTACTTTGACGGCGCTCTCAACATCAATGGTGCTGGTGCAGGCATTCTGTTCATCACACCGACCAAGGATAAGCTCTAATACGTTCTCCGAATACATTTTCTGGCCTCCAACAACGCCACCGAATATGAAGCATGTTTCCACGGACTCCGTATAGCCATTGAGCTCGGCGTTAAATGCATCATGGTATACGAGGACTCCGCGCTGGTCATCAACCAGCTCAACAAAGACTGGTCCTGCTCCAGTGAGAAGATGGATGCATACTGCGCCGAAATCAGGAAGCTTGAAGGGAAGTTCTACGGTATCAAGTATCACCACGTGGTACGAGATCAAAATCAGCTCGCCGACCACCTATCCAAGTTAGGCTCATCTCACGCCGCAATTCCACCGGGGGCCTTCGTTTAAGATCTTTTGGCACCATCCATTAAGGAAGAGAAAGAAGTTCAGGAAATTCCTCCCGCCGAGCAGCTGGTACTTACGGTACATTTGCCGGCCGCTGATTGGAGGGAACGGTTCATCAAGTACCTCACTAGCGCTGAAGTACCCGCCGACAAGACTGAAACCGAATGCCTAATCCATCGAAGCAAGCATTACGTGTTGATGGACGACAACTTGATGAGGAAAAGTGCCAAGGAAGGGATACTACAGAAATGCATCACCCAAGAAGAGGGAGTGAAGCTACTTCTCGAAATTCACTCTGGTTCCTGCGACAACCATGTGGCCTCGAGAAACCTGGTCGACAAAGCTTTTTGACCTAGTTTTTACTGGCCCACAGCCATCTCCAATGCAGAAGATCTCATCCGATGTTGTGAAGGAGGCCAATTTTTTGCCAAGCAAATACACGTGCTAGCACAAGAACTGCAGACCATCCCTGCTTCCTGGCCCTTCGCATGCTGGGGACTGGATATAATATGGCCTTTCAAGCCAGCCCCAGGTGGTTTCTGGTACATGTACGTCGCCATCGACAAGTTCTCCAAGTGGATAGAGTATAAACCTCTTATCTCGGCTACTGCAAAGAAAGCAGTCGAGCTCTTCGAAGATATCATCCATAGATTTGGTCTCCCGAACAGCATCATCACCGACCTCGGAACCACATTCACTTGTCATTATTTTTGGGACTTCTATGAAGATCGATGCATCTCCGTCAAATACATCTCCGTTGCCCATCCTAGAGCTAACGGCTAGGTCGAACGGGCGAACGGCATGATCCTTGATGCCCTCAAAAAGAGGCTATATCAGAAAGAAGAAAAGCATCTAGGAAGATGGCTCAAGGAGCTACCAGCTGTGGTCTGGGGACTGCGTACTCAAGCTAGTCGCAACACCGGTGTGTCTCCATATTTCTTGGTCTACGACTCAAAAGCCATACAACCAGCGGACGTTGCCTTCCGTGCACCTAGGGTGGAAAATTATGATGAAGAGCAAGCCACAGTTGTTCAGATAGAGGACGTCGACAGGGCCGAGGAGGAACGCCTGATCACCTGCGTCTGCACAGCCAAATATCTAGAAGGCTTGCGGAGGTACTACAACCACAACATCAAAGGTCATTCATTTGCTGTCGACGACCTCGTTCTCCACAGAAAACAAAAACCGAAGGGATGCACAAGCTCTTCTCCCCCTGGGAAGGGCCTTACGTCGTCAAAGAGGTTACCCGACCAGGGTCTTATCGCCTACGTGACTTAGACGGAATCGATGTCCCCAACTCATGGCACATCAAGCACCTTATACCTTTCTATCCTTGAAACGCTCTAGATATTACGAGATCGCCATAATTGCTCCGTCACTTTCCTCTAAATCTCCAACGTATTTCGCCGAGCATGTTTCTCCAAATCGTCGATCATGTTTCTCCAAATCTCCAACCTATTTCGCCAAACAGGTTTCTCCAAATCGCCGACCACGTTTCTCCAAATCTCTAAGATATTTCGCCAATCGCCGAGCAGCACATGTCTTGTTCTATTCTCTATGGAGAAGACCCAGTCTTCGATCTCCCCTACACGTGCTACGGGCTCCGCACTCTGCGTTATGGGTGGTCTGCTGTTGTTCCTTGGTCACGCCTGTTCCTCCTACACGTGCACGGGCTCCGCGCTCGACGTTATGGACTATGGGCTAGCCAAGGCCAAGAGCTCAGTAAAGAACTAACTGGTCGGATGCCACTTATACTACGTTTATCTCTAAGTTATTTTGCCAACCGCCGAGCAGCACACGTTCCGCTCTGTTCTCTATGGAGAAGACCCAGTCTCCGATCTCTCCCTACACATGCTACGGGCTCCGCGCTTTGCGTTATGGGTGGTCGGCTACGGTTCCTTGGTCACGCCTGTTCCTCCTACACATGCACGGGCTCCGCGCTCGACGTTATGGACTATGGGCTAGCTAAGGCCAAAGAGTTCAGTAACGAACTAACTGCTCGGACGCTACTTATACTACGTATAATTGCGTTAGGGTTAATACTGCAACGATTTCTTCACCGCAACATTACAAACTGCATAGACATGCACATGTCAACATTTATACATACACATAAATGTTTGCCTACGCCCTTGTGCACTTTTAACCACTCTATTCAGTTATTACAGCATAACTCTCCGAGTAGATCACCGAGCTCCGACATCGCCGTCCGTCTCACCGAACAGGTCGATGTCACCGGCCAGCTTCTTCACCGCGTCCTCCACCTCATCCTCCAGCTGCTAGTGCTCTACCTTGCCCATCCCTCCGACGAATCCGACCCCTATCGCCTGAAGGTCAATGGCTGGGTAGTGGGACCAGACCACCGCCAAGGCGTGAGTAATAGCGGTAACAACGACGTCGTGGTTGAAGCTCCTGAAGTTCTCCCACGCCGCCTTGCACCTCACGATGACGATGTCCAAACACGGTGGCCTGCCATCGGGCTGAGGAGCCACCTCCAGGTCGATGCAGTCGAGCACCGGTTTGACCCCGGCAACTACGGCGTCGAACTTTCCCCTTTGGGTCCTGACCTCCTGCTCCAGCACATCAAACTACGCCTTGACCCTCCGATGGTAGTCTGCAAGCACTATAAGGTTCCATCAGGCAAGGAAATTACTTCAACAGTAACTCCGACCAAGAAGTACTCACCGTTCAGCTCCTCAGCCAGTTTGTCTGCTCGCCCTGACTCCTTCGCCTTCTCCTCTTGGAGTTGCTCGGCGGTCCGGCATAGCTGGCCGAGCTCTACATCTTGCTCTACAAGTACAAAGGCCGTCATCACCAATAATTATTCAGCAATGCAAAGCAAGTTCACCGATACGCCATACCTTTTCTCTGCTCAGAGACACTTTTGAGCTGCTCGGACTTGCGTTCCAGCTGATCGCAAAGACTCGTCACCTGCTTGGAGCTCCATTCTAGCTGCTCGGACCTGCCATGAAGCTGTTCAGACATGGTTTTGCCAACTGCTCGGATAGGGCGCCCTTTTGGTACTCTAGGTCCCGAGCTTTGGATTCAGCAAGATCACGCTCACGCTGGGCCCTCTGGACGTTTTTCTCCATTGCCTTCACCACCTCCTTAAGTTTTTCATTCTCCTCAGTGAGGGGCTCCATCCTCTTTATTAGCTGGGGCCGCTGCTCGACAGTTCGAGTTATCCCCTACACAAACGCCAAGATTATGAAGAAGAACAATTTCCAACGTCAAAGATAAACATCACAGATGTAGTACTGACCTTGATCTGCTTCATCACTTCGGCAAGGGCGGACTCTAATCTCCTGAGCTCCCTGCTTGAGTCCTCCTCCTCAACAACCACCACCTCATCACCACGCTTGCGGAGGATTTGGACAACTTAGGGTCAAGATTCCTCATGTTCGATCTCTTCCACCTCGTCCTCCTCCGCCGCAGCTAGAGGCACCACCAGGGGGTCTATGGCCGAACAACGTGTTAGACCACGCCCATTGACGCCTCAGAGAGTGTCTTCTGCTCCTCGGGCACAGTAGGTTTCTTTGCTCTGGCCTCCGGCGTGGCATCGGTGACTCCAGCCTCCGCTCCCAAAGACTCGGCGGCTCCCGCCATCGCCTCGGGCACTGTCGCCGACCCATCGGCCATCGACCCTAGCTTCTCACCGCCACAAAGTCCATCAGCAGGGGCAGTTGACTCCTTCGTCGACTACCGAGCACCTGGGAACTCCTGGACGGGAGCCGCCGGCATTGCCTCTGCCCCAGGACTAGCCCTTGGTTGCTCGTCAGTTTGGACGGGAGGGGGCAAATCTTCCGCATGCCTCGCGCTGCATTAGATCACCTTGTCAGTCGCCAAAAGAGATAAGGATATGATAACCAAATAACTCCAAGACAAGGGTACTTACGTATCGGCTTTCTGGTAGATTTTTCTAAACCGGCGCTGCTTACTAGAGCCCCCAGCCGTGGCCTTGGGGTCGATTCCTGCGCCTTGGGGTGGAGGTCTCGCGGTCTCCGCCATCGGCCTCTCCTCCACCCGTCGCTCTAGGACTCCCCTCGCCTGCTGCTCGGGGACTCCTATCACCTGCTGCTCGAGGACTCCCTCCCCTACCTCCGATTGCCTCTCCGCGCGCGTGTTGTGCGGAGGCGCCCTAGTACTCGGTGGAGGAGCCACTGGCACTTCGTCGTCATCCGACCACTCGAACATCGCGGCGCTCCGCATCTGAGTGGTCCAGTCACCACCAAGCGAGATGCCGCTCGGCTTGCGAGGGGCGACACCAGCCGTCTTCCTCTTCTTTCGGGCCGGCTCGTCTGCCGCTGCCCTTTTCCCCTGGATTTTCTCCGAAACCGGGGGAGGACTCTCCATCCGCCCAGCGTCCGCGCCTCCAGATTACGACGAGGCACTGATGGTTTCCTCCTCAGGTCGACTTGGTGGCCGGGCATCTACTGCATGTGGCCAATCACCCCTCAGCACGTCCGAAAAGTACACCGCTCTTTCCTGCGAATGGATCTTTGCATAAGTGAATCAGTTTACTGCTCGGCAACAATCATGGATAAAAAAGCATCACGAACAAAGCAATGGGGATGGTTACCTGAGGAGGCGGATTTATACCGTCTGCCTTGACACACTGAATGAGGCATTTGGAGCGAATAGCTCTGCGGCCCGCTCCAGCACATCATTCCTCGTTAGCCTCTCCGGTCTCTCCCGGGTGTCGTCGTAGTCGCCCTTGAAGTCAAAGCCCGAGTGGGCCCTCTCTTTGCAGGGCTGAACGTGGCGCACTATGAAGCTCGCCACTACCAGTCCGCCGTTCACCTCCATGCCTTTTATCAGGTCAAGGAGTTCCCTCACTTGCTCCATGTCGGTACTACTCGGTTTTTCTGACCAGCTCTTTTGGCTCTCCCGGATGTGGTCGACGTCGCAGCGGATTGTAGGATGGCTCTGCTTCAGGTAGAACCACCTGGCGTTCCACCCCTTCAGAGAAGTATTCAGTGGTACAGTAATGTACTCGCTCGCCATTCCATCCCGGAGTTGCAGATATACGCCGCCGACAACTTTGGAACCGTCGCCGCCCATCTTCTTCAACCAGAACAGGTGTCTGAAGAGGTTGAAGTGCGGAAGAACCCCTAGATATGCCTCGTAGAAGTGGATAAAGATCGAGATGTGCAAGATGGTGTTTAGGTGGAGATTACACAGACTAATCACCCAGAACTCCAACAGATCCCTCAGGAAAGGATGAACAGGAAATCCCAACCCTCGCTAGAAATAATCCTCAAACACCACTACTTCATCAGTGTGAGGCATTCGGAAGGGCTCACCGCTGGCTGGCCACCATCCGACGGTGACGCTGTCAGGAAGAACGCCCGCCTCTACCAATCTATTGAGCTCCACCTCTCCCATGCACGACGGCACCCACTCTTCGTCACGGCTGGCTCCGACGCTCGCCTTCTTTGGGTTCACAGCTCCCCTCTTCGGTGCCATCTCTCATATCCGGATGGGGACTAGCGGCGGAAGCGCGTGTGGATGTGAATCTAGAAATGTGAGGGCTAAGGCAGAAGATGAAATGGCAAAGTGGCAAAGGTGGGAGCGTGGGGTACGGCGACGCAGTTATAAAGCGCTCTCCCTACCTTTTCGCATTCGAGGGTTTTTGGGAAATTGCTCCGACGATTTGCGCCTCTCCGAATTCTCCGCAACAACAAGGTGGGCCGTTACCTGGGCTTTCGCGCAACCGTGGCCCGTGTCACCGATTTATCTCCGCAATTTGTTTCGACTCGCCAAATATTTGCCGATTTCTCCGCCAACCATTACGGCTCAGTAATTACTATTGTACAACCATTACAACGGTATTTTCGCCATGATTTGTTTTCTCCAAGATTTCCTCTCGTGGCTAGGGGACTGCGTCAGCATTATGTCTTGGTTCCTCACCGCATTGGGGATTTTTCTTCAGTTGACTTCTTTTTCTGACCCTGGCACCACGTGACCACATCACCTACTGTCAGGCTCGGGGACTAAGTGGGCACACTTCACCTTGCGGTGAATGTGCTTTTTCTCACCTCAGGGCTACGCCCGGGGACTGGCTGCCTGCTCGGCAGGTCTTTTACTATTCTTCTACTTTGGACCTTGGCACCACATGACTACGTCATCTACTGTCAGGCTCGGGGACTAAGTGGGCACACTTCACCTCGCGGTGAATGTGTTTGCTTTATTCTGGAAGACTCCGCACCTCTTGAAGCTGAAGAAGACTATCTCCTTTTCTCGTGGTCGGACTCTAAGTGGGCACACTTGGTCCGATACGAAGAAATTTTCGATTCTGAACGTGAGCTCCTTACACCCTTATGGCAAGCCATACTTGGGTTGCACTGCTCGCGCGACGGTTCACGCTGCTCCGCGATGGTTCACACTACTCGGCAACTGCTCACAACTGCTCGGTAACTCATCACGGTGGTCGGACCATGAGTTTAACTGCTCGACTTTGTTCGCACCTGCTCGGACAAGCTCAAGACGGAGTTGCACAACGGGTACAAGGCGCTCGGGGACTAGCTGTGGGGGGGTACGACCCCGGATACCCATGGCGGACCACATGGGTTGCACCCCCAGGGGCGGCCCAGCCCACTAGACGAAGCCTTGCAGGGCACGACTCTGCTCGGCGCCTCCCGCAAGACACCGAAAAGATATCCTAAAGATACTACGAGATCTGTTAGAATACGTATGATCCCATGATTCCTGTAATCTGTTATTACTTTCCGGTTATCTCTCATATCTAATCGACTTATAACCCTGCCCCCCAGACTATATAAGGCGGGCAGGGACCCCCTCCAAATTCACGCAATATCATACGATAGCCAATACAAACCAATAGACCACAGGAGTAGGGTATTACGTCATACTGACGGCCTGAACCTATCTAACTCGTGTGTCTCTGTTGCCTTCTTGTTCTTGATTACATGCCTCTCTGCCGATCAATCTACCTTCGTGGGATACCCCTCGGAGGACTGCCGACGATATTCTGTCGACAGGGAAGGAGGATTTGGGTCTGTTTTTGAGGGGCGATACAGTGAAGAAAAAATTGCAGTTAAACGTTTGAAGCGATTTGGTCAGGGTAAGAGAGAATTTTTAGCGGAGGTTCAGACAATTGGCAGCATTCATCACATCCATCTGGTCAGGCTGATAGGTTTCTGTGCAGAGAAATCACATAGGCTTTTGGTGTATGAGTATATTGTGAGAGATAGTAGAGGGATTGGGAGGAATCAGGAGAGGATTGGAGAGCATGGCAGGAGGAGGAGGAAGAACGGGTGACAAAGGACGAGTGCTTAGTTTAGAACAACGGATTCAGGTTTACAATTCGACGCCTGTCTCGTACTCTCCCCTCTCCTTAAGAATACAGAGGCAGAGCGCCCCGGCACGCGCATGCAAGCGCCACTCACTTGGCCCATTCTTCTCCAGAGTACCGAGGGTTGGGCCTTCTGGGCCTCGCCTTCTTGGGCCGGCTACTAGTGGTGGAGACATCTTCAGGAGAGCTGCTCACATATATGCCCAAAGGGTCCTTGGACAGGTGGATCTATTACTCACATGAGAATGATGCTCCCTCTCTTGATTGGAAAACTAGACGCCAAGTTATTACTCACATTGCGAAGGGTCTATCTTATCTACATGAGGAGTGCTCCAAGAGGATTGCTCACTTGGATGTCAAACCACAAAATATCCTGTTAGATGAAAACTTCAATGCTAAACTTTCTGATTTTGGGTTATCCAAGCTCATTGATCAGGATAAGAGCCAAGTGATCACAAGGATGAGAGGCACACCTGGGTATTTAGCTCCCGAATGGTTGACATCCCAAATCACCGAAAAAGTGGATGTCTATAGCTTTGGCATTGTGGTTATGGAAATCGTCAGCGGTAGAAAGAACCTTGACACTTCAAGATCCAAAGAGAGCATTCATCTTATTACCTTACTGGAAGAAAAGGTGAAGAGTGATAAGTTAGAAGATTTGATTGACAAACACAGTGCTGACATGCAAGTACACAAGCAAGAAGTACTGGAGATGATGGAACTTGCAATGTGGTGTTTACAAATTGATTCTAAAAGAAGGCCTCAAATGTCTGAGGTCGTCAAAGTCTTGGAAGGTCACATGAGCGTAGAAAGCAGAATTGATTATAACTTTGTCGCAACAAGTCAAACAATGTTTGGTATTGCTGAAAAAACAGGTTCCTCAGATCCACCTCAAGCCTCAGATTTATCAGGCCCCAGGTGACATGGGAGTAATTGTGAGAAGTTAGTAGCCTAGATTTTGTGCAGAAGATATGTATATCTAGGAAGCCTTATCTGTTATATTTTATTTTTCAAGTTACTACAATCCAAAGGCCCTATAATATATCTTGCTTTAGTTTTATTTGCATAATGTCACAACATAGTGAATGTAGGTTGATCTACATCAAACATCAGAGAAGAGCACAGTTTTGTTCTTTTCTTTTGTTTCCCAACGTAATGCAGATTTGTTTGAACTTTGAAGTTAAAGTTTTTAAAAACTAATAGCACATTTGAAAATGCTAGTATGCACAGGCTAAAGAAAATTTGGAGTTGAGGGGTTCCCAATCTACAAAATGTTGTATAAGTGAACAAAAGAGTACACACTAGACTAGTGCGTACTCTTTTGTTCACTTATACAACATTTTGTAGTATATAAGTGTATCATATCTCCTAGTGGAGGAATGTAGGTTGTCTTGTATGGGTTTTTTCTTTCCCCTTCTTTTTCTCTCTAACATAAAAGATGTGCAGCTGTCCTACATGTTCGATAAAAAAATGTGTGCCATATACATTACTATATACTGTACTACATAAGTGTGTAATACTGTGTATTCTCCAAAGCATTTCCAGGCCATTGATTTTCTAGTTTCTAATGAAATTAGGTCTCCTGCTTTAACTGTCCTTGCTGTTGTGGGGGGTTTATCTCCATTATTATTAGGGTTATTTGGATTCATGTCATTATAATTTTCGATGTTTGGAGAAACGCCATTACTATTCGCCTAGTTTGAAGCATGCCATTACAATTCTTCATTTCCCACAAAAATGCCACTGAATATATATAGACACAGCCTGGGCCCAGCTACAGGCGTATACGAAGACGTATACTTCATCACCCCTGTCACTGACACGCGGGCCCCACATGTCATCTTCTTCTTCCTCCTCTCCTCCTCTCTCTCTCTCTCCATCCCGACGCGGCCACGGCCACGGCCACGGCGAGCAGCAGCAGCAGCACGCCGGCAGCCCACGAGCAGCAGCAGCAGCACGCCGGCAGCCCGCGAGCAGCAGCAACAGCACGCTGACGTCGACCTTGTAGTACCGCAAGAACCAGTCGACGAAATGGCGGAGGCCGGCCTCGAGCGAGGTGGCGGAGCGGTAGCCGAAGTCGCGCGCGGCGTCGCTGACATTGGCGTGCGTGAACAGCACGTCACCGTTGGTCGGCATCGTGACGACGCGCTTGTGCGCCTTCTTGCCGAGGAGCTTCTCGAGGATGACGACCATGGGGGTGACGGGCACCGGTGAGGTGTTGCCGAGGTTGTACACGCGGAGCGGCGCGGGGCCCCGTTTCTTGCCGGACTTGGAGCCCGTGCTCCTGCCGGCCGTGTCGAGCGCGCCGAGTTAGCCCCTGACGACGTCGTCAATGTAGGTGAAGTCGCGGCGCGCGTCGGCGCCGTCGGAGGTGCGGAATAGCGCGATGGGCTCACCGGCCACGATGCTACGGGCGAAGGAGAAGTAGGCCATGTCGGGGCGGCCCCACGTCCCGTACACGGTGAAGAATCGTAGGCTGGTGATGGAGAGCCCGTAGATGTGGTTGTACGCGTGCGCGATGGCCTCGCCGGCCTTCTTGTTGGCTGCGTACAGCGACGCGGGTCGGTCAGTGCGGTGGTACACTGACGACGACGACAGGAGCCGCTCCAGCAGCGTGGCACTACGGACAGGAGCCGCTCCAGCAACGCGACCCGGGCTCGCTCTCCTCCTCGCCGGCAATGTCCTCGGCGCGCCACCCGGGCGATGAGCTCCGCACCGGCCACGTCCTGCTGCTCGGCTGTGGCACTCCCGTCGCCGGCTGCTCGCCCGCAGCGCGCGGGGTCACGACAGTGACTCGTCGGCTCACCCGCAGGCCCGTAGCCGCCGTCGGCGGCAGTGCCCGCCGTGGCCGCGTCGGGATGGAGAGAGAGAGTCGGAGAGAGAGATGAGGAGAGGAAGAAGATGACACGTGGGGTCAGCGTGTTAGTGGCAGGGGAGATGAAGTATACGTCTTCGTATACGCCTGCAGCTGGGCCCAGACTGTGTCCATACGTATTCAGTGGCATTTTTGTGGAAAACGAAGAATTGTAATGGCATGCTTCAAAATAGACGAATAGTAATGACGTTTCTCCAAACATCGAAAATTATAATGACATGAATCCAAATAACCCTTATTATTACTGCAACCTTGATTATTCAGGACAAATAACTCGTATACGGCTGCGCAACGAATAATTACGCAGAGTGAACAATTGATAGGCAGAAGACACTAACCTTAATCAATGCAGATAAGGCAGGCGGCGATGGATGTGGGGGCTATACGGTGCGGTGGTACTGGTAGCCGGTGAGGACCGACGGCGTACGGGGGCGCGATGAGAAGCAGCGTTTCCCAAGTGGCACGGCATAAACGACGGCACATGATAGGAGAGCAGCAGACCATCCCTTCAGATCGCCGCAACGGTCGGAGAGTCGGAGCACCGGCACCGCCGAGATGCCCGATGCCTTGCGGCGGCTGGAAGAGGAGGGTCTCCTCGCAGACAGACTGGGCTGAGACACTGGAAAGTTGAGGTGGGTTGGGCTCCTTTGAAATAATAAGTGGGCCGGATTGCACAGGTATGGATGACCCAATAAGTAGCCTAGTAAACTCGGTCATTAGAGTGGGCCTCTGCGAAGGCTGTGTTGTTATTACTTTGATCGAACAGCGTTAGGCCATGTTTTGGATTTGATGCTCTAAAGTTTAGCCAAACTTCACTTTAGCTCTCGAGGCTTCAAACAGAACGTCTAAAGTTTATACCACTTCACGAAAAAATTTTACCACGCAAGTGAGCTAAAATAGTCTAAAGTTTTAATCCTCAACTTTAGTCACTAAACTTTAGACAAAAATCCCAAACAAGATCTTATTATTTGTCGGGTAGATTAGTTTCGTGCCAGGAGCAATGCTTTTTCTAGAAGCAACTGCCAGGAGCAATGTACTGCTACGAAGTTCGAAGCTTACGACTTGAACAAACAGATGCACTTACGGCTACGTGGACACGTGGTGATGCAATGTGTCTTGTTCTTGGTGATCTATTCTGCAGATGACAGGCTGTTGTAGCAGCACCACTGAATGAAAAAGCCACCTGGTCGGCTGATCTGCAATTCGCAAGCATGAAGATACCAAACAGCCATGCTTCTCTTGGTCTCCATATCAAATGGACAGCAAACCCAGCTCGTCACTGCCTCACTGTTTGCAGCGCAGCCTGGAGATCAAGCATGAATGTTCGTGGCCTTCCTCCAAATCTACCTTCTACAATTTCATCTTGCAGCGCTAGCTTGATGCGCAATCTCTGCGCTAGCTTTTGTAATAATCTAGCTAGAATACAGAATAGTAGTCCAGACGTCGCAGTCGGAAAGCTATTTGATGAATGAGACTTGTTGGACCATAGTTTTTTTTTTATATAACAACAAGCTATATTAAATTAAGAACAGCGAACAGAGTTTAGCTTGAACGGCATCCAATTTACAGAGAGCAGCGCCTGAAGGACAAGGCACTGAAGCATGTGAAATCTGGTACAGAGGAATGTGCTTGTCTAGATAAATTATGAGTTGTGATGTTTTGGGTTCTAGAAATCTTGAAGACCTTGTAATGCTTTCCTCTGTTGGAATTGAAGAAGTCTTGTGTGAGTGGCTTCATCCTCCAATCCGGAATAGTGGTTTGGCTTGCTCCATTGAGGTAAGTAACTACATTCTGGTAGTCAGTTAAGTAGTTTGTGATTTCAGAATTCAACAGAGAAGCAAGTCTTGCCGCTAAGGACAAAGCCGCTGCTTCTCTTCTGCCATGATCAATGAGTAGATGTTGTGAAGATTAATCCCGGGTGGGAGTGATGGGAGTTGATGAATAGTACTCCCAATCCTGCTGATTTGTGGGTTGATGTCACTTGGTCCGGCGAAATAGCTGCATCTGTGAAACACCTTGGACCCTGGCAGCAGCGCCGGGATGGATCCTGATTAGCACAGAGGCTGCTCTAGTGTTTGCACTAGTTGATGTCATTTGCTGCCTCTGTTCTGCGTTTCTTCCTGCATGGTAAGAAAACAAGTTACTAAGGTTTTAGTTTGGTAGATGTGTGGCAAAGTCTGCGTGACCATTGATTTGTTCAGCATGCGCTGCTGTGTTGACCAAGATATGGTAGTTGACGGCAAGATTGGCCAGTCAAGATTCCAGCAAGCCTGTTGCTGGTTCCACGAAGTTGCGTCTGAATGTATGGCGTATACGCTAGGCCAAAGTTGTGGGTTGATGTCACAATCGCAAAATTACGCCTTGTTTAGTTCCACCCCAACTTCCAAAAAGTTGCTACAGTAACTGTCACATCGAATGTTTGCGGCCTGTGCATGGAGCATTAAATGTAGACGAAAATAAAAACTAATTGCACAGTTTGGTGGGAAATTGCAAGACAAACGTTTTGAGTCCATGTTTGAACACTATTTGCCAAATAAAAACGAACGTGCTACAGTAGCCCCAAAATCCAAATTCACCCAACTAAACAAGGGCTTAATGTGATGAATGAAACTTCTTGGGCCCATAGTAGATGGTAGCAGTCAAAGTGTCTGAAAGGACTTAGGAGCTGCTTCACACGGCTGCATGTGAGTCTTAGCTTTTGTCAAAGCTTTGTTTCCCCTTCATGTCATGCAGTTCGTCTCAGTGCCACAAAAAACATAGAGCACATTAGCAAATAGCCCGGCCTCTTCGCCTCGCCACTGTCCATGGACGACCCTTTCCTTCCGCACGCTTGTGTTTCCAGGTTCCTCACCCATGCTGCAAACCGCTGCACAACCACCTAATCTCCTCATACTTAATTACGTTGTGCACAATTGCTATAAAGCACTGTC
This sequence comes from Miscanthus lutarioriparius, assembly GCA_904845875.1. Classification (NCBI taxonomy): domain Eukaryota; kingdom Viridiplantae; phylum Streptophyta; class Magnoliopsida; order Poales; family Poaceae; genus Miscanthus; species Miscanthus lutarioriparius. Next base: position 98,388,304 of record CAJGYO010000005.1, read on the forward strand.
ATAATATCATAAACTGTGTGTTGTGCTTACATATTTTGGCTTCCATATTCTGTGATCCTATCTTCTCTTTCCACCATTCCAGGAGCCATGCTACAATCCAGAGATGACTTCCATATTCACCTAAACTAATGCAAGCAAAGCACATCACATCACAAGATGACTATGGAGAGTTCCTCGTGTAGCCTCCAGTTCCTTCCTCTTTTCCTACTCATCCTCCTACCAGTCGTCACCAAAAGCACCACATTCAGCATCACCAACCGATGCTCCTACACCATGTGGCCCGCTGCTGTGCCAGGCGGCGGCATACAACTCCACCCAGGAGAGTGGTGGATCCTCAACGTGCCGGATGGCACAACCGGGCGTGTATGGGCACGCACGGCCTGCTCATTCAACAGTGCTGGTAATGGCAAGTGCGAGACAGGGGACTGCGGTGGCGTCCTTGCTTGCAGTGACTACGGTATGGCACCCAACACAATGGCTGAGTTTGCCATCGCACAGTTTAACAATATGGATTTCTTCGACATCTCGCTTGTTGATGGCTTCAATGTGCCCATGGACTTCCTGCCGGTGCCGGCCAATGGACAGGGAGGGGAAGGGTGCAGTAAGGGGCCACGCTGTGCAGCCAACATCACATCACAATGCCCAAGTGAGCTGAAGGCGCCAGGGGGATGCAACAACGCATGCACGGTGTTAAAGCAGGACATCTACTGCTGCACCGGGAACAGCAGCACTTCTTGTGGACCCACCAACTATTCTAAGGTTTTCAAGACGATTTGCCCAGATGCGTACAGCTACCCAAAGGATGATGCCACCAGCACATTCACTTGTCCAACAGGAACCAACTATATGGTTGTCTTCTGCCCCCCGATCAACATATCAGCTTTGGCTTTGCCACCAGATGCAAATCCACCTGCACCTGTTGCTACTCAGCCACCAGCTGCAAATCCGACTGCACCTATTCCTACTGAGAGAATACAAAAGCATTCCTCGTCCTTTACAGGAGCAAGAGTTTTTGCTGTGATTCTAGGTTCAGTAGGCAGTTTGATTGTACTCGCTGTATTCATCACGTTCTTCGCATATAAACTAAGGACACGGCAACACCAGGAGATAGAGGAAGCAGATGAAGAGTTTGGGGAACTACTAGGAACGCCGACCAGGTTCACATTTCAGCAGCTACATGAGGCAACCAATCAGTTCAGAGATAAACTTGGGGAAGGGGGATTTGGATCTGTTTTTGAAGGGCAATACGGGGAGGAAAGGATCGCAGTTAAACGTTTGGATGGAGCTGGTCAGGGAAAGAGAGAATTTTTAGCGGAGGTTCACACAATCGGCAACATTCATCATATCAATCTGGTGAGGCTGATTGGCTTTTGTGCAGAGAAATCACATAGGCTTCTGGTTTATGAGTATATGCCCAAAGGGTCCTTGGACAAGTGGATCCATAATCGACATGAAAATGATGCTCTTCTGGATTGGCAAACAAGACGCAAGATTATTACTCACATAGCTAAGGGTCTCTCTTATCTTCATGAGGAGTGCATGAAGAGGATTGCCCATCTAGACGTCAAACCCCAAAATATTCTCTTAGATGAAAACTTCAATGCCAAACTTTCAGATTTTGGACTATGCAAACTCATTGATCGGGATAAGAGCCAAGTGATCACAAGAATGAGAGGCACACCTGGATATTTAGCTCCTGAGTGGTTGACATCACAAATCACAGAAAAGGCTGATGTTTATAGCTTTGGTGTTGTGGTCATGGAAATCATCAGCGGTAGAAAGAACCTTGACACTTCAAAATCCGAAGAGAGCATCCATCTTATTACCTTACTGGAAGAAAAGGTGAAGAGTGATCAGTTAGTAGATTTGATTGACAAGAACAATGCTGACATGCAAGCACACAAGCAGGATGTAATTCAGGTGATGCAGCTAGCAATGTGGTGTTTGCAGATCGATTGCAAAAGAAGGCCTCAAATGTCTGAGGTGGTCAAAGTCCTGGAAGGTAGCATGGATGCAGAAACCAACATTGATCATAGCTTCGTCGCTACAAGTGCAGCAAGGTTTGGTATTGCACAAAATATAGGTTCCTCGAGCTCAGCACATGCCTCAGATTTATCTGGACCCAGGTGAAAATAAATAACTGTGTGTAGTTAGCAGCCTAGATTTATGAAGGAGATATGCATTGCTCAGAAAAGCCATACTTTCTGTATTTTGATTTTCATGTTACTAGAATCTGAAGGCCCTACATGTATTGCATTAGTTTTACTTGCAGAATATCAGTGTTGCGAAGATACTTTGGTGCAAACCAGATCAGAAACTCATTATCAATATATCATTGTTTTGTTTGGTTTCCCAATGTAAAACAAATCTGTTTCAAGTTCTTAAAGTTTCTTAAAATCAATTGCACATTTCAGAATGCTAATACTCACATGCTTAACGCAAATTGGGAGTTGAGGGGTTCCCAATCTCCAGTCTGCCGAAGTAAGAAAAAAGTATATTTAACCACATCATTTTGCATAGTCCCTAAAGTTCTTTTCGAAAATCGCTGGCATCATTATGCCAGGCCTATATAAAACAGGAGGCATAGTCCCTAAATTATTTGCACGCTATAGATTATCTACTCGGCTTAGCTTTCTTTGTTTTAACCGTGTAATGCTTTGACCAAGATTTATTTTTAATTTTTTTGAGAGCGAATGCTTTCAACAAGATATGACACGCATCTTACAAAATTCACAGTTCAGTAGTGCAGAAGTCGCTGCTTACTCTGGATTGAAGTTTTTGAGATTTAACTCCAATTACAAACCTTGACCGGGGGTACTTATCCCTAACAAATTACTCCTGCACCACTTGACAAGCAGTTTGTTATGATTATCACCTCGTTACTCAAGTCATGCAGAGTGAGTAATAAGAGATAATCACCTCAACCAGTGCAGAGAAGGAGAGCGTCGAAGGTGGGGATGGTCGAGAAGGCGACAAACAGAACCCTCCAGCGCCGCTGCCGCGGCATAGTGGGGGCTCGCGGGCGCAGCTTTTGAGCAGACAGTCCAGATCGCCGCAATCGCTGCCGCAGCCGGAGCACCGGCACTGCCGGGACGCATGTGCGGGTGGACTGGCGGAGCCGAGGAGGCAGGGGAATGGTTTCCGCGTAACACTCCGCTGTGGATTGGGTTCCCTAAATAATGAGTGAGCGGCTAGGTGTGTGTGATGCAGGAGAGATGCGGAGAGGGGCTCGCGCCGTCGCGCGAGGTCAGACCGCCGTGGCGCCGTCGCCGCGGCCGGTGAAACGCCGGTAAGCCTGCTGTGCGGTGCCCCTGTGCCGCTGTGCGCAAGGGGATTGCGCCTAGCGCACTTGCTACATCTCTGTATGGGCCGAACTGGGCCCATGGGCTATGGCGTGGCATTTCCTTTCCTTCGCGCTCTCCGCCACCAGTCCACCACGCGGCGTCGCGCCGCCGTCGCCGTCGCCGAAGTAGCCGCACCCCCACCCACAACCGCCGACCGCCTCCGCTGATCACACCCCGCCGTGCGCTTGCTCCGCATCTTTCCGTGCCCTTGCTACCTCTCGTTTGAGCCGTGCGCTGAACCGCAGCACCGCTTGTCGCTGATTGTGGCCTCAGAACAACCTAGCAAGCCATACACCAGACTTAGCCGCCGGTGATATTGCCCAGCGTAATGCCCTTGTCCAATGTCCTTGTCACAGCCTCCCGAATGGCGAACCGGCACGGTCCTTTTCGCCGCCGCCCTCTGCTCCGGAGGGCCTCCTACGGCAGCTCACAATGCCGTCCAGTTCTGCCTCCTACCTGGAACTGGAACCGAGGAAGGTAAATCCTCTCCTTTGCTTTTCTCAGTTTAGAACAATTGTTGTCAAATTCATGCCAACACATTCACTTGCATTGCAAAACTTGTGTAACCTGATTACAGTCCTCATTGTTTAGATATGTGTCATTTGGCCATTGGCCTATATCCTGATTCCTGACCCATCAAAAGGGCAAGGATAACATTTTACTGAAATGTGAAACTACTAGTAGCACAGTGCAGAGATATGGAAAGGTGGAGAGAAATCATATCAACACGTTTTAGGTAATCACAGTCAAGAAATTGAAACGCTAAATCCGAACTCAAGTTTGATGCAATATGTTTCTAATTGATTGTATTACATGGTGAAACACTGACAACTCTTGCCTTAGGAGGCTAATGCACTTGAATGATAAAAATACATGACATACTACTAGTGATAGGCATCAATATGTGTGCAACCATAGCTCAAAATATATTTACGGCATAGGATGGCTTAAAGACGAGACAAACAGCTTAGGTGGTATCTGCAGATTCTGCAACCTCCCAGTTAACATGTTTACCACCTTTGTCATCGTTCCTGGGATTCCATTGAATGCACAAAGTGCCACAATGGCCTGCTGCCTCACTATTTCCTTTTCCTCCTCTGTTATTTCCCTGTTCGGTACCAGGTCCTGCCCAGTGCTTACTTTGTCATGGATCCACTCTGGGAAGTATACCTCATCTTGGTTATCAATACTTGGATCTGAGTTCCTCTTTCCACTCACCATCTCTAGCACCAGCATGCCAAAACTATAAACGTCTGACTTGTATGATATCCCCCCGAACTTCCGTGAATATATTTCTGGCGCAATATAGCCCATTGTGCCCCTTGTTGCGGTCAATGTAACAATGCTTTGGTCCCTCACACACTGTTTTGCAAGGCCAAAGTCTTAAATCTTGGGATTGAAGTTGTAGTCCAGTAAGATATTATGAGGCTTGATGTCAAAATGGAGGATGCGCTGGTTGCACCCTTGATGTAGGTACTCCATTCCTCGGGCAATACCTAAAGCAATAGCTAACATTTTGTTTGGTGCCAGAGGCCTTTGAGAAGAATTAAAATGAGACGATAATATGTATTTCCCCAGTGACTCATTTGGCATGTATTCATAAATAAGAGCTCTTCTTGTGCCTTCTGAGCAAAAGCCCAACAGCCGTACAATGTTTGTATGATGGATTCTCCCGATGGTTGCAACTTCATTAATGAATTCTTCACCCTCTCCTGTAGAGTTCTCTAGCATCTTGAGTGCTACTGGCACTCCATTTGGCAACTGGCCTTTGTATACACTTCCAAATCCGCCTTGGCCCAATTTTTCTTTGAACCGTCTCGCTATCTTCTTAACTTCAGAGAAAGTGTACCTTGTAGGTTTTGATGTTCCATATGTCCAAAGAAACATTTCAACCTTTAAATGTATCTCTTCATTATACTTTGATTTCAGCAAAAGATAAAGCACAGTTACCACCATTAGAGAAAGAACTGTTAAACACGCTACCTTTGATGTTGCTGAAAAGAAAAAAAAAATGACTTAAGCACATTGTGTTCAACAGAATGACAGCATGGAGTGTTTTAATGTGCATAAGATAATGTAAGAGTTGCCAGCAATAGTGCAATACAGATGTATGCGTGATTGGTAGCTTTACATTTGATTTGATGATAGGAGAGTTTTTTTTAGTACCTGCAATGACTTTCGGACGTAAACCTGCAAATCCCAAAGCATAGAATCGGTTAAGGTTTATTGAACAAAAAAGAACTTTACTTGTTTGGAAACAGTATGAATCGACACTGATATGCATAAGTGGTCGTCGCCGTAGCCGTCAACGTTGTAGCCGTTCATCAGCGAGGCCGGGGAGGAGGACTTGGCTCAGGGCGGTGGCGTAGGAAGAGCTGGATCTGGGGCCCGAGGAGGAGGAGCTGGATCTGGGGGCCGTGGAGGAGGAACTGGATCTGGTCGGCCGCGGAGGCTCAAAGCGAGAGCGGCGGCTGAGCTAGGGTTCGCGCGGAGGGAGAGAGCGAGAGAGGTGGGGAGTGACTGCGGGGGAATGGAAAGGGTCCGAGCGGCGGGGTGGGTGGGTGGGGTAGGGGTGGTGGTGTGTCCGTCCCCCCCCCCCCACCCCACCCCACACACACACCCCACACACGCACGCACGCGTTTTTGGCTAGTTTTGGACCTCTTGGGTCCCAAATGGTAAAAGTTTTGAAGCCTTAGTTTTGTTGTTTTTTCCATGGTGTTTAGATTTATTTTACCAAAAGATGAGATAAAACAGCAAAACTTTTGGCAAAACTTTTGGCAAAACAGGCCCTAAGAACTTGGATAACAGGAAAGACATTCTTCTATATAAGCTTTCGACAGCCCCACCGCTAGATCATTGATGATCCCGAGCAGGACAACATTGGGTGAGACATCTTTATCGTTGAAGATCACCTACATTACGAGCCTTCCCATGATTACATAGGGATTTGATTTCATCACGTCGACCTCAAACCATGCATAGCTATTATATCCATCCCGGTGCACCACGGCTGCCGCTGAAGGCCTTCAGAGACCGTTGTGTGGCCCAGCGCCAAATACTGCGCTACTTTTCAACGAAGCAAAGATGTGATCGCTGGTCTCAAGCACGCAGTCTCAGGCGGGGCAATACGATTCTTCAAGCGGCCTGATATGCTTTAGTAGAGGTTGCCCCGCGAGTTCATTCTGTCGAACATGAACGAGCCAGCCAAAATACGTCGCCGGCGGGGTCGGTGGCGCCACACAGACCATCGCGAGGGCGTTCCCGCACGTGGAATGCAGCGTGTTGGATCAATTCTCCGGTGCTAAAATTTACCGCCGTACAATAATTTGGGTGACATTTCGAATGTTCCATGGCATACGGTAATCAGGATGGGTACGGTTATCTATGAATTTCCTAGTAGTCATATCAGGCTACCAGTAGATAAACTTGTTGGTCAATAACAACCGGTAACAAATAATTTACCATACTATATATATGATATTTACAATAAATTGAATATATATATATATATATATATATAGTAGAGAGAGAGAGAGCGTCCATGTGCAAAGGTACCGAAAAATATACATGTTCGGGTTACGATAATACAAAGTCCAGCTAGCTAGGTCTCCCGCTGGTCCTCACGATCCAGTAATAAGGCCCATGAGCCGATGTGTAAGCCAGGTTAATTTGAATACCTACATGTTGGACTGCAAACCCAAGATTACCATGGATTTTATTTCTACCTACTACAATATGATAGCTATTCATATTATCTACACGTACGTGCATGCCAAGCAAGTACATGGTTACTAGAATATGTTAGCAAGGTCGTTTTTTACCACAAATTTGGTCAAGCAATTCCTTCTAAAATTTACCATCCAAATAATTTGGATATTTTAAATGGCTGGATACGGTAATCAGGATGGAAGTTACTAGAATTTGGCGTCATGTCATTAAATTTGATTAACTATAATAATACAACAACACTAATTTACCATACTATAATTTTGATATTTACAATAAATTGAATTACGATAATGCAGTGTTCGCGGCGTCCATTGCAAAGGTACCAAAGTGTATATGTTTACGTGTTACCATAATACAAAGTGCAGCTATCTAGGCTATTTGGTTACTATAATAATAAGGCAAATGTGCAATAATTTACGATAATTTGAATAGGAACATGTTGACCAATAATTAGAAACTATGGAATTAACATAATTCTTATTGCTCGGACTACAATTTGAGTAGTTTACCACATCCATGCCCTGATTATTTGATTACTATAATAATAAAACAAATCTCACGATAAATTTATGAAATTCGGGATTGAGGTCCGCAATTTATGGTCCCGAGTATGTTTTCGTCTCTCATATCAAGGCTAATAATTTTACAAAAACACAAAGAATAATCATCTAATTAGATTGGGAAATTCCAAAAATTGGTGCCATGTGTTCAGATCCACATCCGGTCACTATAATAGTATAATGTCAAGACCACCATGAACTAATTGTCATTGTTGACTACATTCATGGGACAATGCTAGAAGGAAAATCGAAATACGTATACAGTGATGCCATACTCAGATATATATAATATATTCTAAAGGAATAATCTGTGCTAATCCGATGGGAGTGGCCTCCAGGTTGAACGAGTACGATAGTAGTTACCAGAACTTGTATAGTTGGTTACGATAATTAGAGAATGCCTTCAATAATTACGAGAAACAATTTACGATAACCAAATCCGTGCCCAGGCCGTACATCCGCCATGGTGCCCATCAACACCACGACGGGATGCTCCGGACTGGCCGCCCCCTCCATGGGTTCATCGTGGAACAGCCCTTGCCCCTACCTGCCATGGGAAGAGGACTGCTGGTGGTACCGTAGGGAGAGCGCGTCGCAGGGCCGCCGGCGAGGTCGACGCGGTGGAGGTCCCCGTCGGTCACGCGGTGGAGGTCGACGCCGCAGGGAGCACGCTGGAGGAGCGCGCCACTATCGGTCACTGCTGGCGGCGAACGCGAGCAGGGCCGGCCATGGCCAAGCTAGCGGCCTGCTAGTCTCTGCTGGGCTGCGTGTCTGCGCCGGGCCGCCGTGTGCCGAGCCTCCGCTGCGACGACAGAGAAGGAAGGCCGCGGTGGGGATGCGAGCTCGTGGGATCGTTGATCCATTGCAGAGATCCAAGTCCAGAGTTACGATTGACGCCTGCAAGCTACTAATCTCCCACGAGCAACAAACCAACCTGCACAGCCAGGTCCCATCAATGAAAGCAAGGCCATCCATCTCTTGTCATCGGCAAGAAGAAATCCTAATGAAATAACAAACCAGTGGAAATCCGATTGCTCAATCTTGTTGTCTCCAATACGCACTAAGCAGCGAGGGGAAAAGCTAATCTGGTGAATTCCCATTTACTTGCGGAGTAGACCAAAAGGAACCTGCTCTTAATCCAAAAGCAATCTGCTCGAGATTGGATGAGTCATGCAGATTTTTACAGCGGCTTACCTGGAGATCCTATCTCTGCTCACATCGAGAGGGAGTGCTCACCTGAAGATCCTCTCCCCGCTGGCATGGATGGCCAGGTCCGATTTGAAGCTGCGATGTGGCCGAGACGGACCTTCTCCGGCAGCGCGTCTGGTGGCGAACGAAGGACACGATTATGATTTGGAGTTTGTGATGTCATGGCTTCACGAGTCGTAGAGAAATTTGCGGCGCTCCCCAATGGCTCAAGAGCGTGGATGACGGAGCCGAGCCGGGTGACGGAGCTGTTGTGCGTGAGTAGGCTGGGTGGGAGCCGATCCAGCAGGACTGCCTATTGGCCTGTTGTGTGGTGCCTGGTGCGCCATGGCACGCGCGGGTTGGACCCGGCTCACCTATTCTGTAAGTTCTTTCTATATATATATATATATAGAGAGGGAGAGTATATTCAGTAGTCAGCTACAAAATAAGTTATTCTGTAGCCACTTCTATTTACGATAATTTTATATACTAATATACGATAATGTCAATACATATTTACGATTGTTGGGTTACTATAACATACGGGGTATAACATACGGGGTTATTTACTATAACATTATAGTAAACCACTTAGTAAGGAGTTACTATAATATCGTAAATTAACATAGTAATTATCGTAACTCAAAGTGGCTACAGAATATGTTATTTTATAGCCAACTACAGAGTAGTGTGTATATATATATATATATATATATATATATATATATATATATATATATATATATATATATATATATATATATATTATTGTGATGCTACCTTATTTGATTTATTTGGTGGAATTCACTTTTAGTGGATTATGCATGAGTGCATGACTGGTGATGCCTTGGAGCCCTTCTGTAGATGTCTGGGGCGAATTCATTGTTTAGATGTCTTGTGTTGGTTTTATGCGCAATGCTTGATCCCAATTATCAATATTATATCTATGAAGTAAGTCGAGCTCTTACTGAGACCACGAATTTATTGAATCCAAAAGAGCAATTGACCCGTGGTTTTTGAAAAAAAAATTTGTTGCAAATTGTGGACCGTGATTAGATCGGTTGAACTAAATAAACCACGAATCTAAGGGATTTGATCGGTTGGATCTCCTATCCGATCCTAACAGCTTTGTCAAACTTTATAAACCTTGGTCTGGAACAATGTCGCAAAACACAAAGACGCTGCACAGGGCCACATCGTAGAAAAAGACCTTGACTCGCCAGAAAACAACATCGTAGAAAAACAAGTGGACGCGCCAGAAAAAAAAATCTTAGAGCATCTCTAAGAGTTCCCTATTCCTAAGTTTTTAGAAAGATCCACAAAAAATCCATCTCCAACAACTCCTAATACAATCTCCTAATATTTTATGAGTTGGAAAAAATCTCCCTCATCCGCGTAACTTTACGCGCCGTAGCCTCACGCGTATCCTTCGACTCCCGCTCGGTTTCCTTCACCTCCCGCACGCCACTACTCCCTCCATATCCTCCCCTGCTGGCCGCGGGCATCTCTACCCCATCCCCGGTGGCGGCGTGGTCCTATCCCAGCGGTGGCGCGTCCTATCCCGGCGGCGGCGCCTGCTCCGGTCGCGCGGACGCGGCTCCAATGGCACGACAGGCGACCGGCGTTCCCTCCCTCGCTCCTTCCCTTCCTCCTTCACTGCCGGCGAGTGCGGGAGCCCGGCCAGCGAGCGCAGGCAGCCACGGTCGGCGCGGCGCGGCGAATTGCTCGGGACTCAGGGCCCAGCCCTAGCGGCAGGCGCGGCCGCAGATCCAACACAGAGGACACCGCGGCCCGCTGCCCCTTCATCTCCGGCGAAGCCTGCTGCCTCCCGCACGCCCTCGCCTCACCTCCGCGGCCCCGTTGCCCCTCCACCTCCGGCGAACCTGGCCGCCGCCCACACGACGCGCCTCAGCTCCGCCCCCACGCCTCCTAGGGCGACGCGGCGTGGACAGGCTCGGTTGGAGAGCGCGGCACGGCTAGCCCCGACCGGCGAGCTCGGCACGGCCAGCCTCGGCCAACGAGCGCGGCACGGCCAGCCCCAGCGGGCGAGCGCGGCCTGCCCCAGCGGGTGAGTGCGACATCCCTGCTGTCTAGAGGAAGATGCATGTTGCTATCTATGACACGTGGGGTCCGCCCGGAAGTGAGAGGAGGAAGATGCATGGAAAAGAAAAAAAAGCCGCAACATAATTCATGTGGGCCCTAAATTTGATTTTTTTAGATGCCATTTATTAGAAACTCTTGGAGATGACCTCCTTTTTTCCTCCCTAAATCTTTTTAGGAATTGCCAAACTATAAGTTTTTAGGAGAAAAAAGTAGAGAACTCTTGAAGATGCTCTGCTACTGAGCTAACGGTGGCCAAGCACAAGCAGGACCAAAGAAAAAACTCCAGAGTAACAGCACCAAAGTTGTGTTCACCCACAAAAGCTAGGGGCGGCTTTGTCAAATTGGTCTCTCTTTAAGGATTTTTCTTTTGTCATGAAGCGAGAAATTACTGGTCTATCTCTATGGATTTTTTTTTGTCGTGAAGGGAGAGGAAATTATATTAGAAAAAGACCGAAAGAAAGCGTAGTTCCGAGGATATTATACATGTTGGTATGGGATTCAAAAAATTGTGCATCATTCGTCACAGTACCCCAAATTATATATGAAAAAAAACTCTAAAAAAAAAAAAAGGTGTAATATTTTTATTTAGATTCTTTCATTGATTTCTTCCCTATATAGTTACTTTTCTTAATGCAGACAATGCTTTGTTGAACGCCGAAACCAAAGCATAGTCCTTATACCAAATCCAACATCACTCCTAAAACATTCAACATGTCACAAGATCAAATATTTCGGAATCCAAAACGCATCTGGAGCAATGAAATAATATCGGTAGTTGAATCATTGGGTACACTATAGACTGTATATTCATTACCTTCAACCCTTGTTTCGTCATATTGGATGCATGATTTCTTCTCTACAACCATCGACAATAAGATCAATGACCCAAAGTTACAGTCCTCGTGGGGGCCCTTGCAGATAATAGCAACAAATTAACTTATGACGATGAAATCCACATATGCAGCAGCAACCACGTTGTTGCCATCACCAAAGTCATCACTGGTACTAAACAACAGACCAAAATTTGTCCTGGTAGATTTATTTAGACTAAATAAAAAAACTAGATTAAAAGAACAGCTATAAATAAATGAAAGATGTATCATATCTCGTTCTTTCCGCCGGCGGGCTCAGTAAAAAAGGAGAGAAACCCTGAAGGGGGGCTGCAGTTAGGGCCTTGAAGGGGGGCTGCGGCGGCAGCTGTTATCCCGGTTGATGAGCTAGTGGACTGAGCCAGTTGATGCTTAGGCTAATAGAGATCGCCAGCGGTGGCAAGTTGCTGTATATTATGGATTCATTGATCCACAAAGCTTGACTTTCATCTGTGTTTCGGGTTCCTCGTTGAAATTCTTTTCAAATGTATGTAGCCATCAACGACATTTGATATGGTACAATTTTCTTTTTGTGACGACCCAGTATTTCTCGACCATCTATAATAACGTTTCTGATAACTCGAGCGTTGAACATTGATACACCAATCGTCATCTACCATATACAATATGCACGCAGCTCACGTTATGTATGTAGTAATAACACAATTAATGATTAGATTAACATAGCCAGTCGCTATGTCATCCGTCAGGGTTAACTGGAAACTTAGGCGTGTTTGGATTCATTAGCACTAAAAATTAGCTAGGTAATAGCTAATACTTGCTATTTTTAGCTAACTAATTTTTAGTAGGGGGCTGCTTGATCCACCTGCTAATAGCTGCTAATAGATGGTTGGGTAGTGAGTTGAAGGTGCATATAAACTATTAACACCTATTAGCATCTACAAACCTGCTGATGGAACTAACTTGGTTCTACCGACAGTAATGCAAACGCAAACGATTTAAAGTTGCAGACTTCACCGGCGGGAAATGCAATTGAACTAATTTCGTTTACATTCACGTTACTGTTGAACCAACCAAACACTATCTAATAATTAGCAATCCTCCAGCTAATAATTAACAGGTTATTAGTATGTCTGTTTGGATTTATTAGTATTAATTTTAGCTGCTAATTTTTAGGGTTAATGGATCCAAAACAGTCACTCAGAGTAACAATTGCTTGATATATACAGAGCCTCCAAAGTTCAGAGGAGCCAGCAAGCAGCAAACTCACCATGTCGTCGTCTCCTATGCCCCACGTCCTCCTGGTCTCCGCTCCTCTGCAAGGCCATGTCAACCCTCTCCTTGTTTTGGGCCGGCACCTCGCCTCCAGAGGCCTTCTCGTCACGTTTACCACCGCCCCCCATGCCGGCCTCAAGTTTGGGCACGGTGACGGCGCGACCATCGACGTCGGGCGCGGCACGATCCGGTTCGAGCACCTGAAGGGCGGCGACCTGTGGGCCCCGGACGACCCCCGGTACCACGACCCGACCGGCGGCGTGATGCGCCACATCGAGGAAGCCGCGCCGCCGGTCCTCGCGGAGCTTATCCGGCGGCAGTCCGAAGCCGGCCGGCCGGTGTCGTGCGTCGTGGCCAACGCGTTCGCCCCGTGGGCGACCCGCGTCGCCAGCGGCATGGGCGTCCCGCACGCCATGCTCTGGACGGAGTCCTGCGCCGTCCTCTCACTGTTCTACCACTACTTCCACTCGCTCGCGGACTTCCCGTCGCGCGAAGCCGGACCAGGCGCGACGGTCGCCGTCCCCGGGCTGCCACCGCTGGCCGCCGGCGATCTGCCCGCCCTGATCCACGCTCCCGAGGAGTTCCTCTGGCGCCAAGTGCTCATCGCGGATATCCGCAGCCTCCGCGAGACGGTGACGTGGGTCCTCGTCAACACCTTCGACGAGCTCGAGCGCCCAACCATCGAGGCGCTCCGTCCGCATCTGCCTGTCATACCAGTCGGTCCCCTCTGCAGCGGGACAGAGAACCACGGTAGTGGCCAAGACGACGACGACTGTGTGGCATGGCTCGACGCGCAGCCGCCGCGGTCAGTGGTGTTCGTGGCGTTCGGGAGCCTCCTGCAGATCAGCCGCGACGAGATGAGCGAGCTGGCGGAGGGCCTGGCGGCCACGGGGCGGCCGTTCCTGCTGGTGGTGCGCGACGACAACCGGGAGCTCCTCCCCGACGGCGACCACTGCCTCGCCGCGGCGACCGGCAGCGACAGCAGGGGCAAGGTGGTGGCGTGGTGCGATCAGGCGCGCGTGCTCTCGCACGGCGCCGTCGGCTGCTTCGTGACGCACTGCGGGTGGAACTCCACCGTGGAGGCGCTCGCGTCCGGCGTGCCGGTCGTCACGTACCCGGCCTGGGCCGACCAGCCTACCAACGCCAAGTTCTTGGCGGACGTGTACGGCGTTGGAGTCCGGCTCCCGAAGCCGATGACGCGTGACGCCCTGCGCCGCTGCATCGAGAAGGTGATGGGCGGGCCGGAGGCAGTGGCAGTGCGGGCAAGGTCCGCGAAATGGAAGGCCGAGGCGACCGCGGCGCTGTCCACCGGCGGGTCCTTGGAAAAGGGTATCCAAGACTTCGTCGCCGCTATACTGTCGATACGTGCTGCTACGGTTTAAATATTTATTTGAATTCCTGCCATTACAATTTTTAAAGTTTAAACATACGCCATTACAATTCATCTATTTGGAGAACTACCATTACAATTCTATCTTTGGCCTATCTATGTCATTTTCTACGTTCCCCACGTACATGGGCCCACTTACAGGCACGTATGCCTACTATAGACGTTAAGTCCCTTGCTCCTCCGTTAGAACGAATCCGCCCACGGCAGAGGAGCGCTCGCCGCGGCGGCCGGCGCGAGAGGCGGAGCGGGAGTGCTCGCCCGCAGTGGCCTGCGCGTTCGCGAAGCAGGCGGCGCTCGCCCGCGGCAACCTGCCACGCCAGAGGTCATCGCTGAGCTCGGACACGGGAGGCCCAGGGCCACGCACACATTCGGGACACGCGCGAGCGAGATGAACATGCTGCAGGAGTCGCACGCGTTCGGGACACAAGCAACATTCGCTGGCATCTCAACGATCTGTAATTTGCATGAGCAGCACTACTCTATAACAATTCGTTGTCATCTCATCAGTACTGCATTCCCTGAACGTCTGAACGAGCACTCTGCACCGGAGGAAGAAGGGACGAGGACGAACGAGAACAGGGGCTCGCACGGACCTTGATGAAGACGACGTCGGAGCCCATCTACCTGACCCCGATCTCGGTGTTCGCGTGCGGCCCCTGCCCCCGGGACGTCCGCGTCCGCCCCTTCGTCCCCTGTCTATGTCGCCCCGCCCCGGATCCGCACCTGCGCAGCCCACCCGCGCTCCAACAGACCCGCCACGCAGCCGGCGCAGGAGAAGCCGGTTGGGGACATCGGAAGGACGCCAAGTTGGCGAGCCGAGCCGCGGGGCTGCCGGCGCGCCGCTGCAGTGCGGCCTCTAGATGCACCAGCGCGGCGCCGGCCAGGAGCCCGTCGGTCGCGAGCGTGCCGCTGTCGATGGAGAGGACGCACACCTCTCCCGTGGGGGCCGGAGGTGGAGCGGCGGCACACGGCCTGCGCGCGACCGCGGCGAGGCGAGAGTCCACGGGCGGGCTTTGTCTGATGGAGGAGGCGCGGACTTGACGTCCGTAGGCGTTGTTGTACGCATACGGCCCTGACAGTGGGCCTTTATACGTGGTAGACGTAGAAAATGGCATGAATGGGTGAGAGATAAAATTATAATGGTAGATCTCTGAATAGGTGAATTGTAATGCCGTTTCTCCAGACTCGGAGAATTGTAATGGCTTGAATAAAAAAACCAAAAAAAAAACCAAGGGACCAAATTTTGATATTTTAGAAATGAAATATTAGGTACTGTTGGAGATGACATTCGTTTTTTTCTAATATCTTTTTAGGAGTTGAAAAATATGGATTTTTTAAAAGAAAATTTTAGAGAGCCTCAGAGATGCTCTAATGGCCTGCGGCAACAGCATCCGAGAAGCCTCGACCTGCTCCCTACTCACGAGGTCGCATGGGCAAACTTTGTGAGTTGCTCGCAGGCTGTAAGGAATAACCATCCGTCGTACAGACCAGTTGAATGCCTGAGCACCAGCAATTCTTATGTTTATATGTACACTGAAAGGGATCCTTCTTCTGTTGAAGACCTTGAGGCTTCCTGCGGATACTTGGCCTTGGTTCCTTTCGGTGGTGTTGGGGGCCAGATGGCGCCTGTGAATGTCAGTTTTACAGACGTTGCGAAATTCATGAGGGATGGTTTTGTAGTGCAATTTCCCATTACCATCCAATACCATGAACCGACACTCAGCCTGTTCGGAAGGCCGTAAACGATCGTGGATTATTTACTGCTGGTTGGTTTGGTGTGAGAGAAAAACACTGTTTCCGGCTGGAAATTTACGATCGTTTACGCGCAAGCGAACAGGCTGACTATGGGCTAGGGAGTTGCTGCCGGTGTTACCGAGTCAAGCAATACTAGTTAGCTTTAATGAGTGTCGTCGACATGATAGGATTGATATAGTTGACTTGGGAAATAATACTTCTGGTCTTCATCTTCTGCTATCGCTTGTCACTATGAACTAGTACTATCTTCAAGGTTTAGTCGCTTGAACAGTCCACCGAGAGTGGTTCCTGTCAATTTGTCTCATCAGTAACCGGAACAGATTCTTTTGGACCAGCAGCTTACACGTAACACCACTGCAAGAGGCAGACAACCATGTCAACTTCATGGGACTTGATATCAGACGAAGTTATGGAGGAGAAAAAAAAAGCAGAATAGTCTAAGTAAGAGGACTCGTTGCCAAAATAGACTTTTCCAACTTCTACAGCCTACACCATGGCAGAAGTGGAAAATGCAACATAGGCAACCAGCTATCCTGACAACCACAGCATCAAGTCCTTAGAGCAGCTTACTGCTTTATACCCGAAGCCTGCTCAGTTCTTGGTCTAATTTCATCTCCTTCACATGGGTTTGCCTAATTTTTTTCTTGCAGTCGTGCTGCTTTCTCTTCTCAAACACCGATCCTTTGTGGCAACTGCACGGTATGCTGATGATTTCTTCAAGACTTGTCCACTGTGTCAGTGTAGCAAACATGGACCAGAGATCCGACTCCCATTCCGGCTTTCAACCGAGCTTCCATCATGCAGTGCACCAGGCATGCAACTATCATGCTCTGGGGAGGACACAATCCTGGTCTCCTGGATTACCCAGTTCTTGGCTCCTGCATAGTAACGGCGATATATTACCAATATCGTATCATGAACGTCCTCCCACTCATGGAATCCTCACCACACTGCTCATTTCAGAGTTTCATCTCACCACACGGCAATATCTTACCAATATCGTACCATGACAGTCAGGGCTTGCAAAGTAGAGCAACAATGAAACACACCGAACAACGCCATGGCAGGTTCAAACAACTCAACATTCAACAAGCTAGGGAATTGTTGATAGTAGACTTGCGAAAGAAATAGTGTTGCTCTTCTGATCTCTCTGGTAAGGACTTTTAAGTCTTCAAGAGTTTACTCCTAGTTGTTGTTCACACAGAGCAAAGCTTTGTCCAAGTCTCATCAGATTCTTTCAGACCAATGGCTGACGCGACACCCTTATCTGCATATAGCAGTATAGCAGGCAGCTTACCTTGTCAATTTTCTCAAGAGTTGAAATTAGTGAAAGAAGCCAAGGACTTCCCTCAAGAAAATAGTCTAATAAGCAGTAATGGGCTAATAGCAGTAACTACCAAAAGCTGTGGCCACGGCAGAAGTTCCATTTTTCTTCAAAAAAAAAGGCAGAAATTCCATTGGCAGCTGGAAATATAGCATAGGCACAAAGAGCTATTCCGAGAGCTAAATTAACAAAGCAAAAGCAAAACCTCACAGGGTTTACCTTTGTCAGTGCCTAGTAGGAGGGGATCCAGAGAGCAGCACGTGCTGCCGCAGGGGCCGGGCAGGCAGGCAAGCCGGGTACGGACTTGCTTGGATTAAGCGACCGTCGGCTACGATTAGCGACAAGCGATGGCGCATTTCAGCACTCTCTGTGTCGCAACGCTGGTGGTGTGGAACGAATGGAAGCGGCCGCTGTCGGAGTTGGGGTTCCGGCTGAGCCGGCGACGGCGGCGCGAGCCGCGAGGTCGCGTGGTGGCGCCGTGGCGGTGAGCATGAGATGATGCCCATTCTGTGGCCCATGGGCCCTGGTTCAGCCCATGTATAAATGGAACCGGAGCTTCCCTACTGGTACTACTTCAGACTTCAGAGTTCAGTGGGTAAAAATTGCCAGTTCGAAGTAAACACTGAAATGTCTGCTATCTCTGAACTTCAGAGTACAACTGTTACGATCTTGTGATGTTTTCCTAGAGGATTTCGATTTTCAGCACAGGACTTCTCCAAATTGAAGGACAATTTCCTGTGAAACTCATGTGCTTTATGAATCCAATCCCCGGCATCACTACATGTCTACATTGATTGTTGTAGTCATGGCTCAATCAGTGCCTAGTAATCGTGCAAAGGAACAAGTATACTCGTTTACTTAGTTTATTATGCATAACGTAGAAAAATGTTGCTGCCTTTGCACGGATGCATACACAACAAGCGCGACTCTTTGCAAGAATACAACAGGTGGGATCCTCTTCCTACACTGAACAAAGGGGCTGTGTTTAGTTAGGGGGAAAGTTGGAATTTGGTTACTGTAGCATTTTCGTTTTTATTTGGCAATTAGTGTTCAATCATGGACTAATTAGGCTCAAAACATTCGTCTCGCGATTTCCAGCAAAACTGTGCAATTAGTTTTTTTTTCGTCTACATTTAATACTCCATGCACGTATCGTAAAATTCGACGTGCTGACTACTGTAGCACTTTTTTTTGAAACTAAACATGGGCTGAACAAAGGGGCTGTTTGCTTGGTGGCCATAAAAAGCTAGACAGCCTTCCCAGGCATCTAATTTTGAACGTCTAGGCCAGGATCTATTTCCTGGCAGGCATTTGCCTGCCTGGCCTCCAATCAACACAGGCCAAAAATGTTTTTGGGCGGTCAAAAAAAAAGTCCTTGGAGATATTTTCTGTATCATTACATTATCACAAACTGAATACAACCGGTGCCTGAGCATATGACAACCTTACAATCTTCAGCATGTTCGCTCGGTCGTATTTGGCTTATAAGCCATGACTTATCAGTCAACAAACAATATTTTTCTCTCACACCAAACCAGTCAACAGTACTTTCAACCATGGCTTATAAGCCAAACCAGCCCAAATGAACGGGACCCTTATTAGTAGCCTGCTACATGCACACAGTGACACAGACACAAGTATATTTTACTACTCATTCTCTTCTATTGCATCGAATTCGGAGGACACAGAATCAGAACCATCCACCTCGTCATCACAAAAGAATGGCCTTGGAGGCATTTGAATGCCATCGACGCCAGCTTCAAGCATCTCGATGACCTCGCTCATCATCGGCCGATCATGCGGCTTCATCTGGATGCACCAGAGCCCAATGATACATAGCTTCTTCTCCAACTCGTGCATATCAACACCTTCACCGATCCCGCCCACATCCTCTTGGCTCAGCTAGTTATACACCAAGGACGGGTAGTATGCTTGACTGGAGCTTCCTGCATGTGGATCAGCGTTCCTTCGCCCTCCCGTCATCTCCAACAGCAGCATTCCAAAGCTGTACACATCAGATTTGCTAGAGATGACACCAAAGCTTCGAGATACCATCTCTGGAGCTATATAGCCTATCGTTCCCCGCATAGCGCTCAGGGGCACGAAACTGTCGTCTCTTGGGAACAGTTTGGCAAGCCCAAAATCAGCAACTTTTGGAACAAAGTTTCTGTCAAGAAGGATGTTGTGTGGCTTGATGTCAAAGTGTACAATCTACATATCACACCCCTGATGCAGGTAGTTGATACCTCTGGCAATGCCCAGAGCAATCTCATTGAGTTTGTCCCATGAGAAAGTCCTCTCAGATGAGAAGATGTACTTGTCAAGAGATCCACGGGGCATGAACTCGTAGATAAGCGCCCTGCTAATTTCCTCGGAGCAAAACCCAACGAGGCGCACAACATTGACATGGTGGATCTTGCCAATGGTGGCGACCTCACTGATGAACTCTTCTCCATTACAGTTGGATTTGCCCAACATCTTGATAGCAACGTGAATTTCACCCGGCAGTAGCACCCCCTTGTATATAGAACCATAGCCTCCTTGTCCAAGCTTCTCTCTGAAATGGCTTGTGATAGCGATGATGTCTGTGTATGCATATCTTGTCGGAACAGGCATTTGCTGCATTCGCAAAAACTTCTCGACCGCATCGATTGTTATCCTTGTTTTCCAGTATGTGTAGGCAAGGAAGGTAAACATTGCCAGTGGCACTAATATGAACCTGCAAAGAACTGCACAAGAAACAAGGTTTTGTATACGAATAAAACGCTTTATCGAGGATGTGTCAATAGTACAATAAAATGATGCATATATAAGATGGTATAAGGGATATCAAAAGGAGTACCATGAAGAGACTTCAGCAGCCTGTTCGGCTGGGCTTATACGATCGTATACGATCGTGGATTATAAGTTGGAACAGTATTTTTCTCTCACACCAAACCAGCCAAACTAGCCAGCAGTAAATAATCCACGATTGTTTACGACGAAACAAACAGGATGCAGAATCCACGTACCAAGCGGTACTACTATCTTGATGGCGAGAAGGACAATAGATGATGTGACAATTTGGTTAGTAATGTTAACGCAGTACCAGAAATCTAAGTCAGCCGTAAAAATGTCCAAAATCCGATACGTCTTTGGTTCTTCACGGAAATCACTCCAAGAATATGTCAGCATAGAAAAGGATTAAACGGCGAACCAATCAATCAACGCCTTTTAGAGAAAGAGACAAGTATATGTATGGGAGAAGATGGGATGATCAGATACTCACCTCATCGAGTTCGCAAGGCACTATCCGATGTTAGAATAAACTACTGCTTTTCTTGTGTGAACACAGCAAAGGAAGACAGCATCGAAAAGCCCCCTGCTGTGATAATGTAGCCGCTGTAGGTGCAGGCGCCGCACGGCTCACCTACAGCACTGTAGCCACATGCAGAGGCCGGCGCAGAGTCAGCCATGTATATTATCTAGTCACTGTTGCAGCAGGGTAGCTGTACTGGGACTAGATAGATAGAGTTGTATAAATAGACTACCACGACAACTCAGTAAAGAGAGTTCAGATTTGCCATCTCCCAGACAGGGCTTCGGCCAACACTAGTGTCTTGTACTATGTGTGCATGCTCTGTTCTCCTTTCTTCTTCAACCTCTAGCCATAGTGTATGGGGACGGACAACGCTTGTTCGTGGTCGGCACGGCTAGTGGGTGCTCGACAACACTAGCGGGTGCTCGGCAAGACCGGTGAGTGGTTCAATCACCTGAGCCGGTGATCCTGTGGGCCAACAAGTGGTATCAGAGCTGTACAAGTGACGTCGCCAGACTAACCGCTGGCGATGACGGGCGGTTCGAAGATGGACGACAGCAGTGGCACTGTTGTGGCTGCCTAGCCATGACCGGAGGTCGTTGTTCACACGGTGTAGGAGGTCAGCGGCACCAGTTGACCGACGCTGACTCGCACCAACTATAGAGAGTGGTCGGTGACCATGAAGATCAAGCTCAGAGCCCGACGGCTCTGAAATGTTGTTGACAAGAGCACTGACAATAAAGAAGATGACATGTCAGCGTTGGAGGCTATCCTCACTGCTGTACCGGCGGAGTACAGGGAGCTGTTGGGGGCGAAGAGCTCGGATAAGGAGGTGTGGGAGGCTATTGCGGCGATGTGCGTCGGTTCCGACCGCGCAGAGAAGGCGACGACCTAGCTTCTAAAGTAGGAGTACGCCAACCTCAAGTTCAAAGATGGTGAAACAGTGGAAGACTTTTCTCTCCGCCTGCAAACGCTTATCGGCAAGCTGAAGAGCCATGGCGTCACCATCGACGAAGAAGAGGCGGTCTCCAAGTACCTCCACTCCGTGCCAGCAAAGTACATCCAGATTGCTCTCTCCATAGAGACGATGCTGGACTTGTTCATCCTCACCATTGAGGATGTGACAGGCCATCTGAGAGCGGTGGACGAGCGCCTGGAGCAGGCAACAACAACGAAGGACAGCGGGAAACTCCTGCTGACGGAAGAGGAGTGGGCTGCTTGGAGGAACTCCGGGAAGGCAGCCTCCTCCAGCCGCGATGGCGATGGCAACCGCCGCGGCAGGGCTTCTTTGGAGAAGAAGAAGCAGGTCGACCCCAATGCCTATCGACGTTGCGGGAAGATGGGCCATTGGGCACGAGAGTGCCCAAACCATAAGCAGGAAAAGAAGGCTCAGGCTTATCTGGCGCAAGCCGATGATGAGGATGAGGCCACTATCCTGATGGCGACGTTCTGTGCACTACACGACGTCGAGGCCGAGGAGAGGGAAGAGGCGACGACGGTGGAAGGACCTAGAAAGGTCCTGAAGACTGTCAACCTCGATGAACCACGTGCCCAAGTCCATCTCGGACGTGTGGGCGCCGACTAGGAGCAGCGGTGGTATCTGGACTCTGGTGCCAACAACCACATGACGGCTCCAAGGCATCCTTCTCCAAGCTCGACGATGATATTACCGGTACGGTGAAGTTTGGTGACGGCTCAAGGGTGGCTATCCAAGGGCGCGGCACCATCATCTTCAGGTGCTAGAACGGGGAGCACCGTGCGTGCTAACGGATGTATATTATATCCCGCAGCTGCATTCTAGCATCATCAGCATTGGTCAGCTGGATGAGCGCGGTAGCGAGGTACTGATCAAGGACGGAGTCCTTAGGATCAGGGACCGGGAGCAGCGACTTTTTGCCAAGGTGAAGAGATCCCTGAACCGGTTGTACCTGCTCGACTGAAGGTAGAGTAGCCGGTGTACCTGGCGGTAAGGCACACCGAGGAACCATGGATGTGGCATGCCCGGTTCAACATCTCAACTTCGACGCGCTTGGTTGGCTAAAAAAGATGGTCCGAGGGCTACCCCACATCAAGCACGGAGGCGAGCTGTGTGATAGCTGTTTGGCCAGGAAGCAGAGGAGGCTACCATTCCCAAAAGCGGTCAAGTATCACGCGAAGGACGCTCTCGAGCTCGTCCACGGCGACCTATGTGGGCCGATCATGCCTGCTACAAACAGTGGTCGGCGGTACTTCCTTCTGGTCATGGATGATTGCAGTCACTACATGTGGCTGCAACTCCTGACGAGCAAGGATGAAGCGGCGGCGGCGATCAAGAAGTTCAAGATGTGCGCGGAGGCCGAGAGCAGCAAGAAGCTCCGCGTGCTAAGGACTGATCGTGGCGGCGGATTCACTTCGGTGGAGTTCATTGCGTACTGCTCGGATCAGGGTGTGGTGCGACACCACACCACACCGTACTCGCCACAACAGAATGGCGTGGTGGAGAGGCGGAACTAGATGGTGGTCGGCATGGCCCGATCTATGATGAAGGCCAAAGGCATGCCGGCAAGGTTCTGGGGTGAGGCGGTGACCACAGCGATGTTCATCCTCAACCGCTCTCCGACCAAGGCCCTGACGAGCAAGACGCCGTTCGAAGCTTGGTATGGGCGCAAGCCGAGCGTGTCCTTCCTCCGGACATTCGGCTACATCGGCCACGTCAGGAAGACGAAGCCGAACCTCACCAAGCTAGAGGACAGGAGCACACCGATGGTGTTTCTGGGCTATGCGGAGGGTACCAAGGCGTACCGGCTCTATGACCCACGCGGAGACAAGGTGCTTGTCTCGTGCGACGTCGTGTTCGACGAGAAGGCGACTTAGGACTGGAGCAGTCCGAGCACGGGGGAAGCTAGCGGCTTCACCAGCACCTTCATCATCAAGCACTTGGTCATCCATGGTGGTGGAGACGCTGGGGAAGAGGTGCCGAGCACTCCGGGAGGAGTGCCGAGCACTCCAGTGGTAGAGCCGAACACTCCTAGGGTAGTGCCGAGCACTTCGGGAGGGATGCCGAGCACTCCGGGAGGAGTGCCGAGGACTCCTGGAGGCATGCCGAGCACACCAGGAGTGATGCCGGGAGGTTCTGCAATGGTGACGACCACTCCAGGATGGGTACCGAGCACTCCCGTGGCGGAGCCAAGACGTCTTGCAGTGGTGCCGACCACTCCAAGACTAAGGCTGAGTACTCCTACAGTGTGGCTGAACACTGTAGGAGTAATGACGAGCTGTCCAGAAGTAGTGCCGAGCACTGCAACTAGGGTGGCGAGCACTCAAGGTACTGTGCCGAGCACTCCGGTGGAACAGGGAACTCCATCAACGCTGATCGAGTTCGCCCCACCTCCAAGTGACATCACTGAGTTCGTAGACGCCTACCACGAAGGTGAGGAGGTGCGGTTCCGTAGGCTGGAACAACATCGTCGACGGCACAAAGGCCCTCAGGCCTGGCTGGTCGGCCGCTCAATGACGCAGAGCTGCTACTTGTCAGTGCTGAGGAACCACCCACGTTCGCGCTAACCGAGCGCGATGGAAAATGGCGATGGGCGATGCTAGAGGACATGAAGGCGATCGAGAAAAATGAGACTTGGTAGCTCGTTAATCCACCTCCAGAATGTCGTCCGATCAGCCTGAAGTGGGTGTACAAGGTCAAGCGGGACAAGCTCGACGCCATTGTTAAGCACAAGGCGCGCCTCGTCGCCTGAGACTTTGTTCAGCGCGAGGGCATAGACTTTGAGGAGGTCTTTGCGCAAGTAGCGCCCATGGAGTTGGTCCGTTTGCTACTAGTCTTGACAGCATCAAAGGACTGGCACGTCCATCACTTGGACGTTAAATCGACCTTCCTCAACGGCGAGCTAGCGGAGACGGTCTTCGTCAGGCAACCTCCAGGTTTCGCCGTCAAGGGAGAGGAGCACTGGGTGCTCCGACTGCGCAAGGCGCTCTACGGGCTACGACAGGCCCCACGAGCATGGAACGCCAAGCTTGAAGCCATGCTAGGCGAGCTTGGGTTTCAACGGTGCGCAACCGAGCACATGCTCTACACGCGGCGACAGGGGAAGGAGGAGCTCATCGTCGGCGTGTATGTGGATGACTTAATCGTCACCGACACGTGCACAGAGGACATCAATAGCTTCAAGCACGAGATGGCGGCTCGTTTTTGAATGAGCGATCTCGGCGCACTCTCCTACTACCTTGGCATCGAGGTGAGACACGGGAAGGAGGAACTCACGCTCGGTCAGAACGCGCGATGCCTCAAGTCTTTGAGCGGGCGGCATGGCTGGGTGCAAGCCATGCGTGACTCGATGGAGGAGCGGTGAAGTCGGCGAAGGCCAACCATGGCGAAGGTGGATGCAACACTTCATCGGAGCATCGTCGGCGGTCACGCTACCTAGTCCACACGAGGCCGGACATTGCATTCGCCATGGGCTACTTCAGTCGCTTCATGGAGGATCCCAGAGAGGATCACTGGGCTGCGGTGAAGCGGCTACTGCGCTACGTCAAAGGGACGGTGGATGAAGGGATCATCTTTCTAAAGACCGGTGGGAGTAGGTTGTAGCTCACTGTGTTTAGCGATGCAGACATGGCAGGGGACATCGACGGACGACGGAGCACCTCTAGCGTGCTCGTCTTCCTCGGGTAGGCCCCAATATCATGGTTGTCGCTGAAACAGAAGGTGGTGGCGCTATCTACGTGCGCGAGGCGAGTACGAGTGGCGCCACGCGGGCATAGGTTCCAAGTTGTGTGGCTACGCCACCCCGGGCGAGCCACCGGCGTGGAAGCTCACCCACCAAAGATCGATGATCGACAACCAGCCCGCCATCGCCCTCGTGAAGAATCCGGTTCTGCACGATCGAAGCAAATACATCGACGTGAAGTTCCACTTTCTCAGGGATTGTGTCGATGGAGGGCAGATCGTCATCGAGTTCGTCGAAACTGGTCAGCAACTCGCGGACGTCCTCACCAAGCCGCTCGGATGTCTTCGACTCACGGAGCTAAAGGAGATGATCGGTATGGAGGGGATACAAGGGATATCAAGTAGGTTTAGGGAAAGAATTGTTAGAATAAACTACTGTTTTCCTTGTGTGAACATTCATACTATAGCCAGCTGCGATGTGACTCGCCATGGTCACTGGCACGCAACTCAGTAGCCACATGAAGAGGCCGGCGCAGAGTCAGCCCTGTATGTTATTTAGTCACTGTTGTAGCAGGGCAGCTGTACTGGGACTAGATAGATAGAGTTATATAAATAGACTACACAACTCAGTAAAGAGAGTTCAGATTTACCATCTCTCAGACAGGGCTTCGACCAACACTGGTGTCTTGTACTGTGTGTGTATGCTCTGTTCTCCCTTCTTCTTCAACCTCTAGCCATAGTGTGTGGGGACGGACAACGCTTGTTCGTAGTCGGCACGGCTAGTGGGTGCCCGGCAACACTAGCGGATGCTCGGCAAGACCGGTGAGTGGTTCACTCACCTGAGCCGATGATCCTGAAGGCCAACATCGGATGCCCTCACCAATTGTAAAAGGAAATCGAAGGCCAAATCCTTCCTTCATGAGTTTAACAACATCTTTATAGGTTCCATTCGTCGGGCCACCCAAAGGAGTCATGGCTAGTAACCGCATGAGGGCTTCAGATCGTAAGCAGGAACATAGCCATCCCAGTAGCTAGTTATTACCACGTAGATGAAAGAAGAATTGGTGCTCAAGCAAGTCACTATATCATAATCGCTACTTTTCTCTATTGGCTGAGAACAATTCACAAAGGTAGCCCACCCAATCGATGTAGGGTCCAATTCAACGCTGCGATGTGACTCGCCATGGTAATCCCACCGGGGAAGGGGGCAACTGCTCTGGATGCCCATGTTGTCATCAACAACCCAGAAGTAAGAACCGTTATAGTTGATGTCAAGCACGTTGTATGTTCCACTGCCAATGTGAATTGAAGCATTGGTACCTGTGCAAACAAGCTCGTACGATTTCACACCGCACCTATGTGGATCACCTTGCCGCCTGAAAGGATATGATATATTGCTAAAACCACCGCAGGAGAAAGGAGGACAAACATGGTGTCGTCCCTCTACATCTGAAACAAGAACTGCGAACACAGATAACACAGTTAAGGCTCCCATGGAAGTAGTAGAGCGATGGGAGGCAGCAGAAATCACCATGGCAGGAAGGATTCACGATTCATAGAACCTCGAACCAATGAATGGCGACTTAAAAAAGGTATATGTGATCTGAGTAGCTACCAGAGTCACCAAGAGTAGCAGACATCACCAAGGCAGGAAGGGTTCCGGATCCATCCAAAAAAAAAAAAAAAAAAACTGGTCGTACATGATTGTGATGCCGCTGAGTAACCGACATTTCGTTTCACTTTCAAGTGCAACCCTTCAGGCGGCAACCGTAGTGGCATTATATGGATTTTCCTGAGGCTACAGATCTAGAGGCAACAATAGACACCACCACACAAGATAAAATACAACAAAAAGGAAGTCGTTAATAGTAGCAATGTATATTACTCCTATGCTCAAGAAAAAATAGTAACAATATAAAAATGTGGCCTTCCTCTGTAGATTTCTCAAGCATTTCTGTGGTGTCTGGTTGTTGACTGCCAACTAAAGATGCAATATAACTAAGGGCTATTGGATTGATCATTCCCCACGGGGATTGATGAGATAATTAGGGGGTATTTGGTTCCACCTCCTAAACTTTAGTCGTTGTTTTATCGGATATTTGGACACATGCATGAATTATTAAATATAGACTATTTACGAAACTAAATGTACAGATTGAGACTGTTTTGCGAGATGGATTTTTTAAACCTAATTAGTCCATGATTTGACAATGTGGTGCTACATTAACATGTGCTAATGACGGATTAATTAGGTTTAATAGATTTGTCTCGTGGATTACTGACGGATTCTGTAATTTATTTTTTTATTAGTATCCGAACACCCCATACGACACCCTCATATGACACCTCCTAAACTTTAATCCTTCGATCCAAACACTCCCTTAGTCTATTCCCTCACCTATCTGCATAAATCTTATCAGGTTCAAAATTGGACAACCACACACCATCCAAACAATGGAAACGGACGGACCTGAAGGTATTACTATAATAGTAAGAGTAAATCGCATCAAAGATAGTAAGATACACTTCCAAGTAACCATGGTAATCGCATTGCAACTACTGGAGGTTGGAACACGGCAATCACTTATCACTGGAAGCTGGAAGCCTGGTACACGGCAGAGGTCCCCTCTGATAGCTGAACTTATACTCACCAATAACTCATCTATCACAAGCCTTACCAGAAATTAAAACTCTCATAGTCCCTTCACGAGAAAAATAAATACCATGTAGTTAACAGGTCAGTCAGAATAGTAGGAATAAGACTGAAGAAGAAAGAGGCATCTTCCAGGTAACTGATAAGAATCCTCTCACTTCCTGAAACCACGTTACCATCCAAGCAATATTGGCAGCAGGAATTCCTTGCCACCACGTAGCTATCTTGACAAGCACTGAATTAATCGGCCGGCGGAGGGGATCTAGAGAGCAGCACGAGCTGCCGCAGGAGGCCGGGCAGGCAGGCAACTAGCCGGGTACGGGCTTGCTTGGATTAATCGGCCGGCGGCAACGATTAGCGACAAGCGGTGGCGCATTTCAGCGCTCGCCGCGTCGCAGCGCTGGTGGTCGGGGTGGGACGAATGGGAGCGGTCCACGGGGCATGATTTATCTAGGTGTATGCTTGCTAAAAAGTTTTATAAATCTATAACTAAGTTATACATGATCCAATGAGTATGAAATTTTTACTATAATTCAAGCATGCAATAATTAGCCCACTATAAAAATTTCACCATAATTATACCATATAGAAACTACAGCTATGAATTAATTACAGAAAAACATAGATTTAAAGCTACAACAAAAAAATTATACTAAAGTATAACATATTATATGTTCATTGTGTCGATCTAATCATATGGAGTCCAACAAAATTAATTTTTTTATTTTATGATTTTCCTGTGATTTATTATAATTTTTTAAAGATTCAGCCGAAAAAAAAAAAAACGCCTTTAAAAACCACTTATAACCGGTCAGGGAGGTAAAACAAATGGTTTTAAAAGTTTAAGGAGGTGGTTTACTCGGTTTTAGAGTTTAAGGAGGAAAACAGACTTTCACAAAAGTTGAGAGGGGTAATGTGGACTTTTTCCTCCCAATTTCCCCTTCCACTTCCACCGTAACTCACTCCCGTCTCCTGAGTTGCGACTCCCGTCCCCCAAACCCAACCCAAGCAGATGGCGGCGGCTTCTACGTGCGGCTCCTAGATGTGGTGACCGCCGGCGAGGCGGTCGACGTGATACCAGCGGTCATGGGCAAGCGGGGAGCGGCACTTCGGCGGCCGACAGGCAGGCCGCACGTGGCACGCCGTGCGCAGCGGCGCAGCCCGCAACAGCGCAACGCTAGGGGCGGCCACGAGCAGGCAGCGCCGCAGCGGGGCTCCAGGCATCTAGGCGAGCAGTAGCCAAGTAGGTGATTTTTTAACTGTGAAACTGAGTCCGTGATTGAATGATGGAATGTTTGATTCATGATAGATTTCAATTTTCAGATTTTCGTTATGTCAAAAAAACTTTGCGCAACTACTTTTCAAATTCAAGTGGAAGTGGTAGTGGCTCAACTCCACATACTAATGAGAGCACTAGTCAATCAAAGAAACCTAGGGCAGAGTTTAGTCATTCAAACCTAATTGCTGACTTGGAAATCGCAAACCAATCGATTCTTATGAACCTGAAATTATAGACCAAGTAAAAACAGATTTGCGTAGTAAAATGGGTGATGAATGGCTCAATGACTTAATGATATGCTATAATGAGAAGGAGATATTTAGAAAGATTGATAATGAAAAGATCAAAAAGCGGTCTCAAATGATGAAAAAGCGTCGTATGTTATTGCCTAAAAAATTAGTGGTACACTCTGTTCTCTTCTAAATTCATAATTTGGATATTCATATATGTTTGACTAATTAATTATGTCTATTTGTGTAGATTGCTACTTCGGATGAATAATGTGTGTCAACGTCACGTGCCGTCTATTAGTTTCGTAATTTGGCTTTTCGGTATGAATGAACTGCATCCTTTATTTTTCATGATGTAGGCAGTGTTCGGCTGGTGATATTCGGCTGGCTGGTTCGTTTTTTTTTTCAGCCAAAGCAGTGTTTTCCGCTCACAAAATTCCAGCGTGAACAGTAAATTCAAGACTACTTCAAACTATTATATTTGTCTATTGTGAGGGGTCATAGTAGAGCTAAGTCGCTGTAACATTTTTGTTCAGCCTCTCCTAAATTTTTTCATGGCTTCGTCCCTGTATCCATCATACGCTGTCACATCATGGGAAGATGATGACTTCCTCAAAACTTGTTCATCGCATCGATGCCACAAACATGGACCAGAGATCCGGTTCCCATTTCGGCTTCCAAGTCACCCTCCATCATGCGGTGCACCTGGGATTCAATTATCTTGCTCTGGGTATGACACCATCCTGGATCATCCGGTTCTTGGCTCCTGCAAAGTGACAGCAATATATTACAGACATCGTGTCATCAATATCATCCTGCCAGCAGACTCATCATCACACTGCCCACTTCAGAAGCTGGTCACAAGAAATCAATCAATTTGATGTGTACGCACCTTTCACACACATATATACCTTCTCGTTAGTCTCAGTACTAGTAGGCTGCTCAAGAGAAGCAACAAATCAATATGCTGTGAGGTGGTTGTCTAAGCCTCATTAACAACGCAAGCCAGCAAGCCAGCTCTGGTACCTCGTGCTTCCTGTACAGATATGTCTACTCTTCCCATGGGCTGTGAGGTGGTTGCAAAGGGCATTCCAATACCCTACACTTACGACAAAAATGGTCCAATACCCTACTCTTCAATGGAAAGGTAAATAGAGCAATCAATTTGGGTGAAATAGCATTCAATTGGAACCTTAACAACATCACCAGTGCTTGTCAACGGTGTGAACAGGAAGGGAAACATTGTGGATTCAGTTCAAACAGGGGACAAGCATTCTGCCTGCATCACGGTATTGTTTTCCAGCCCAGATCCCATAATGTTTGTGATGTTCCGTTCTAAGTTGCGCCATTACTGATGTTTATTAGCCTAGCATCTTCTGTGTCATCCAAATTCCTTTCACTTCCACAAGATTCTTGCCAACAATTTAATAGTTTTATGAAATTGCTGCAGACAAGCCTAATGTGGTCTGCTACAGTAATATCGTGCTGCTAGAGTGCTTCTTTTCTTTCTGTCTTAGTTTTAAGGAAATCCTGCATTTTCAACATCCTACAAGATTTTTGTCTATGCTTAAATTGTTTTGCAAAATTCAACTGCAATAAGTCTAACTCTAATGGTTTCCTACTACATTCTTGTAGCTGGGTCACTGGCTTCTGTTCCGATGAAGTAGGTAGATTTTTGTGGTAGCTTACATTAAGACTGTAGAGTCGTTCAAGGACATCCTCGCGGAAACTTAAGTTAATAGACGCCAATGTGAATTATGATGGTGATGGTTATTCTTTTGGAAATTTCTGATAGAGTCAAATAAAAAAGAAATACGGGACATTTGTACAAGAGAGTGCCCCTACGATTATGGACTGCAGAACGACGGAGGCGGCATGGCTTGCAGATGGATGCGGCCTGCGCCCTGCGCCCTGCGCCCTGTGCGCCCAGGAAGATGAATCTGTCCATCACCTTCTCGCCTCTTGTGTGTTCGAGCGCCAGGTCTGGCATCGACTTCTGCACTGGATTGGACTTCAGAGCCTTGTTCCCCAGCCCGGCTCCATTCTCTGTGAATGGTGGCAGCAGGCGCGCAAGGTGGTTCCCAAGGCGGCCAGAAGAGGATTCGACTGCCGTGTTGCATATCACCTGGAACCTCTGGAAAGAGCGCAACCGCCGGACTTTTGATGGCGTTTCCCGGACTACTACCCAGCTCTTCCACCTCGGAAGAAGCGAATGCCTGGGTCGGCGCTGGATTCTCCGGCCTCTCGTCGCTGCTCGCGCTTCACCCTTCCTAGCCCGGTGGGGTGTTCCCGGCTTTGGTCGCCAAATTCGTTCTTTAGTTAGTACAACAGCGTGAATTCCACCGTTCATCCGGTGCCTTGTGTTTGTGGGCACCTCGCTACTTGGCGATGATGGCCGTGTATCTAAACTTCTATCATCTTCTTAATGGAACACGTGCTAAGCACGTTCCCGAAAAAAAAGAGTGCCCCTGAAATCATCAGTAAATTGGTGTTTTAATTATGATTATGGATGTTTGTGTCCATTCAAGGCACATATTATGGTTAGGAGCTGGCAGTGCTGCTCAACAGGTTGCCAAGGTTCCTCAGCTTCGTCATCCTAGAGTGGTAAATAGACTCCTAACTTAATGGAGAAGTAATTGGCAAGCATCATGCAGCCAGCGCACCATGCCATGTTGGGCCTCTTGTTGTGCCTGGTGTACCACATAGCAGCACAACTGATGGAGTAATATTACATATACAACATACTTACATGCACAAGTGTAAAATTCATAATGTAAAAGAATTATATATTATACATTTTTTTACTATTTTATTTAAAAAAACAGAATCTTGCAGAAGATATTGTAAAAAGGTTAATAACCTTGATTTAGTGACAGAGGAAATATTGAACTAAGTTGCATTGATAGATGAGTCTTGAGATGTCTGTCTAGTAGGATCAGCACTCTGCTTATCAGTTTGAGCACTCTGCCTGGCTGCATGAGCAGACTATTTAGTGGTTAGCTACCTTAGCTATTGAGTTACTTCTGCTAGGATTATTAGGAAGCTAATTTTGTTTTGGCCTGCTGCTGTTGAGGTCGGTAGCAGCAGTAAACAGTAGCTGCAGCAGAGTAAAAGGCCAGTTGCAGCAGCAAGCAGGTCGGTTTGAATCAAAATGGCTAGCATTTTGCATTAGCAAATACTCAGTAGCAGAGTATGTTAGTATGCAGAAGCAAACTGACTTCACCTTGTACTATAAATATAAGCATATTCCACAATGAAAATCTGCCTCCCCAGTTGTAGATTCAACTCTCAGCTAGAACACAATAATGGAAAGTTAAAAATCAGTGTAATACCCAATATGTAAGGTCATAATTGGTGTCAGAGTAGAAATCAGCAATGATTTGTGAACCCATTTCAAAAGTGCTTTACTTTTTCTTGTCAAAATTAATGAGAAGATTAACATTCACTCTTCATACCTGCAGGTTCACATGTCATCCTCATTGCAGGTAATGCTGCCACTGAAAATTCTACCATTCTGATGCTTTTTTCTTTTTGCTACAACACAATTTTTACGTTGTCATTTTCCAATAATAACACTATAATGTTTTTTAAACAAGAAATTTGGTCGTGGGACATAGCTGTTTTGTCCTAATGCAGCTAGCTCATCTGTTTTTCCTTTTATTCAGCTACAACATCAGTAGCCACATTCGTTGTTCTGGTAGCCACTGCACTCTAGCTTTCACTGAAGAAAAGATAATGAAGCAATACATCTGAAAGTAGAAATGTTTCTCAAAACATATGGCACATCAAAACCCACAAGGTACACTTTCTCCGAAGTTAAGAAGATAGCAAGACGGTTCAAGGAAAAAGTAGGCCAATGTGGGATTGGAAGTGTTTACAAAGGACAGCTACCAAATGGTGTGCCGGTGGCGGACACTATGCTAGAGAACTCTACAGGAGAGGGAGAAGATTTCATCAATGAAGTAGCAACCATTGGACAAATCCATCATGCAAGTACGCCTCCTGGGTTTTTGCTCTGAAGGAACGAGACATGCGCTTATTTATGAATTCATGCCAAACGATTCATTGGGGATATATATATTCTTGCAAAATCCTAATTCTCAAGAGCTCCTAGTACCTGAAAAAATGCTAGATATCGCTACAGGCATTGCTAGAGGAATGGAGTACCTACATCAAGGATGTAACCAACACATCCTCCACTTCAGAGGCGGAACCAGCGATTTTGATTAAGGGGGGCCGGACAAATATAATCGTATTTTTTTAGTGTGATGAAATATACATAATTATATGTTTGAAGAACTTTTAAAAACCTTTACACTATTTATAACCAAAATCATAATATTTTAATACAAAAATGAGTGAAAATTGGTATTTTATGTGCTACAAATTGCAATATTTATATAGGTATTCAATACAATCTACTGTGCTTGTGTGTGGGGGGGGCACTGCCCCTGGCCCCCCTGGTTCCGTCACTGCTCCACTTTGACATCAAGCCTCACAACATTCTGCTGGACTATAGCTTCAATCCAAAATTTCAGACTTTGGCCTTGCGCTAAGCTGTGTGCAAGGGACCAGAGCATTGTTACCTTGACTGCAGCAAGAGGCACAATGGGCTACATCGCACCAGAGATATATTCTCCAAATTTTCGTGGGGTATCATACAAGTCAGATGTTTACAGATTCGGCATGCTGGTGTTAGAGATGGTGAGTGGAAGGAGGAATTCAGACCCAGGTATCGAGAACCAAAATGGGGTGTATCTACCAGAGTGGATCTATGAGAGAGTAGTCGCTGGGCAGGACATCACACTTAGTAGGGAAATAGCTGACCAAGAGAAAGAAACAGTGAGGCAGCGGGCCATTGTTGCACTCTGGTGCATTCAATGGAACCCCAAAAACCGGCCGTCGATGACAAAGGTGGTTAACATGTTGACAGGAAGGTCACAGAATCTACCAATACCACCTAAGCCATATGCCTAGCCACCCATCCTATGCCATAAAACATGGGGGATATACTGCTATGATTTAGCAAGCATGAAAATAAGCATGCTTACTTTCATATGTGAGCTTAGTAATGCTTAGAAGTATATATTACATTGTATTTGGATCATTCCACTGTATCAGCCACATGAATTAATTGTGACTGTTTTAATTTTCGATGTGTAGTAACTTAATTAGAAACGTATCGCATTGCATTTATTTCCATTGTTGTGGGTTCAATTATTGTGATTTTCCAGAAAATACGTTCCTGTGATTTATCTGTGCCCGTCAATATTGTGTACTACAAGTCCCTGCATACCTCAGGGAAAAAAAACAAGTCCCTGCATACCTCAGAAAAGTGTTCTATTCTTTTTTTTTTTGTGTGTGTGTGGAACAAGGTGTTCTACTTTTCCTATTCATGGTGCACAAGAGTTATTATCAATTCATCATGCCAGGCAATGATATATTTAAATAATTAAATCTCAGCAATGTGTTCTCAATGTCCTTCGGATGGGCCATAATTGGCCAAAATGCTAAGACACTATAACCATGCAAGGCAATTAAATTGTGCAAGGGACGAAGCCAGCCGAGTAAGTCGCCAGGTCATCCACTTTGCTAGCTAGGGTTTGCAATGCTGCAATACAGTGCGTATAGGCCTAGCTCCGCCCTTGAATTGTGCGGGCAGTTACTTATTCCCCAATCCCCACACAGCCACACCCCAAGCAACAATGTCATCCGGGGTATGCCCCAGGTTTATGAGCGCAGATTGTCCTACAATCTAGCAACGTAAAATGCAAAATCAAGGAGTGTTACCTCCGTCAGTAGCGAGTAGGAAGCGCATCCGGAAAGCGGTAGCAACCCTCACCAGACGGGAGGGCGGCGGCAGGAGAGGAAGACCCGTTTCGGCATTCGCTTGGTACAATATTTTTCTCTCACAACAAAACAGCCGTAACCGGCTTATCAACCATAAAAACCATCAGCCGAACAGCTCGAACGGTTGGTGGTGCCGACTACGAGTACGGCTCTCACAGGTGGCGCCGTGGCGGTCAGCGCGAGGGGACATGTCAATGGCCCATGGGCCTGAGTCAGCCCACGTAGAAATGCATTCGGAGTTCAGAATGGGTGAACATGTCTCGAATTTCGGAATGCTTAATCTTTTTATGTTTCTGCTGCAACTCCTCCTCCTCTATCAATAAAATAAATAACACTGTCTCGTGCTGCTTCATTGAGAAAAAAAAAATCTATTACGCTTCCTGTTTCAGCTCAGCTCACTTTCAGATAACTGTTTTATTCTTTTTTCATCAGGATTTTCAGAGCAGTTCTCCAAATTCAGGAATAGCTTCCTGCGACTATGTGACACTCGTGTGATCTAGAATCTCTATAGACGCTTACAGCCTAAATCAGAATATTCTGTCGACCTTTCTCGAACTCAAAAGGAACCGCAGGTTTGTGAGCGAAGGAGGTAAGTTACCTTACGCCGGCCGGCCACTTCGCCATCTCCACTGCACTATGAGCAGGCATAGTGGATAGTGCTCATGGAGTCAGGAGACTCCTAAAGCTACTGCCTATTTGGACTTGGTTTCCGCCGGGGAGAGCCGGCGGCCACCAGCGCTTAGCGCAGGCCTGTTCCTCCCCTCCTTGCGTGCGCGCTCAGTGGACACGGCTGACCGACATGCGAATTGTGAGGCTGGCGTCGGTCACCCATGCCGGCCTGAATCGTATTGGCTCGGCCCTCCTGGGCTACGGTTCGCCGAATTTCAGAGGAAAAGATTCACATTTACTTCCCTCAACTTTTGCGAAAATCTGCTTTTTCTCTCTCAACTCTAAAATCGGGTAAACCACCTCCCTGAACTTTTAAAACTGTTCGTTTTACCTCCTTGACTGGTTATAAGCAGTTTTCAAAGACGATTTTGTATTTTTCTTTTTTATTTATTTCGGCTGAATCTTTGAAAAATCATATTAAATCGTATAAAATCATAAAATAGAAAATTTAATTTTGTTGAATTCCACATGAGTAGATGCACACAGTGAACATATAATATGGTATACTTTAGTATAATTTTTTTTGTTGTAGCTTTAGATCTATGTTTTTTCTAATTAATTCATAGCTACAGTTCTATGGTCCAATTATGATGAAATTTTTGTAGTGGGCTAATTATTGTATACCTGAACTATAGTAAAAATTTCATACTCACTAGATCATATAGTATAATTTTTTTACTATAGTTCAAACATACAATAAGTAGCCTACCATAAAATTTTCACCATAATTGAACAATAGAAATTGCAACTATAAATTAATTATAAAAAATAGATCTAAAGCTACAACAAAAAAAATTATACTAAAGCATATCATATTATATGTTTGCTGTGTAGATCTACTCATGTGGAGTCCCACAAAATTAGACTTTCCGTTTTATGATTTTTCTGTGATTTACTATGATTTTTCAAAAATTCAGCCAAAATAAATAAAAAAAAAAAAGACAAAACCGTCTTTGAAAA
The DNA here is from genome assembly GCA_904845875.1 of Miscanthus lutarioriparius. Taxonomy (NCBI): domain Eukaryota; kingdom Viridiplantae; phylum Streptophyta; class Magnoliopsida; order Poales; family Poaceae; genus Miscanthus; species Miscanthus lutarioriparius. Next base: position 98,425,399 of record CAJGYO010000005.1, read on the forward strand.
CCGCTTATAACCGGTCAGGGAGGCAAAACGAAAGGTTTATAAAAGTTTAGGGAGGTGGTTTATCCGATTTTAAAGTTTAAAGAGAAAAAGCAGATTTTCGTAAAAGTTGAGGGAGGTAATATGAACTTCTTCCAATTTCAGAAGCCCCTTAGGATGCGGGCTACATTTCGGCGAACGCTTCTGTGTTGGGCCTTTCATCTGCAACGGGCCTAAACGTCAAAATGCACTGCTGGTTTTTATTCAAGGAATCGTGTCAGCTCGCTTCATCACCGCTGCGCTGAAACCTGAAAAACGCTCGTCACATTACTCACAAGTCACAAGGGCACGCTGCGTTCGTCTCAGCAATATTCCACGAACACCTCTCTCTCCGTTGTTTAATCGTTTTCCACAGACACAGTTCACACCTGAAAGTAAACGGGTGCAATGAAGATGCAGCCTGTTCGTTTGGCTGTGGCTTGTCGTATACGATCGTAAATTTTCAGTCGAAACAATATTTTTCTCTCACACAAACCAGTCAGTAGTACTTCTTTACATAAACCAGCAACGATACGAACCAACCAACCGAATATGCTGATGAACAGCAAAGCCAGTTTCCATGGAAGTTGACAGTTAAAATCGTTGCACCTGCACAATCTTTTATCATGTCGGTCCAAGGAAACCTTATCGTCATCCGTGCCTACGCTCTCTCGCCTGGTAGTCTCCCGTTCCCAAGGACCCCGTCAAGTTTGTCAATGCGTTGGACTGTTGGAAGCTCTGCATTTGGGTTCACATCTTCTGGACTGGACCCATGCTCGACAAAACACACGTCGCTCTCATGTTGAATTGTGTTTCTTTTTTTTCTTCTCGCTTTTGGACCTGTGATGCAGGACAGCATCCTGCATCCCTGTACACATTTTGATGGAGAGGGCTCGGTTGCTTTATGAACAATCAACGTTCTTTCAACTGTGTTAGTTGGGTATGGTCAGCCTAGGATCTTGTCAGTTCAAGCTGGTGTGGCTTATACCGTACAAATGCATTAGTTGTTTCTCCCAGCAATGTGGAATTAGCACAAAATCAACGTTCCGGCGAAATTTATTTCGTGTAAAGGTAGAAGTAGTATGAAGAGAGTTTCCAAAATCCACTCCCAATCAAAAAAAATTGGCCAAATTGAGAAAATTGGTCTCCAACAACTTCCTATCTCAACTCTTAATCTTTTCGCACTTGGGAAACTCGATCTCCTTATGCGGATATATACGCGTGCGTAGCCAACCACTAATATGGTGGTGGAAGGAGGTGGGGAAGAATAAAAAATAGGACAGAGTTTCTAATGCAAATACACAGGAGAGAAAGAAAATATAAAAGTGGTTATGGTAATTTAGAAAAAGTATGAGATTCCTAATTTAAAATTGTTTTCTATATTTTAAGATCAAGATTTTAAAAATTGTTGGAGGAACACAACAAATATTCTCCCAACTGTTTTGAGCCACTTGGAAAACTCATTGATTTTACTATTTTTTATTTAGAACTATTGGAGATGCTCTAATAAAGTAATCCCGGCCCATCACCCTAAAAAGAACTAAAATCTTGTTTCCTAATTAGACCTCCTTAAGCACAGCTCCACCACAGGCTCCTGAAGCTATTTGGAGATATTTTGTACCAAACAGAATAAAACGAAATAGCTCCATCCAAAGAGCTCCTCAAAACTTTGCTCTCACAGATGATTGCTAGGGATGTAGCTGAAAATAGTAGTTTCACCAAGCTCCACCTCATCCTGGTAGGCCCCCAACAAGAATGAAGGCCCACTTTGCCCCCACACGAAGAAGAAGAGGCGTGAGGGGGACCGATCACGACCGTCGAGGCACGTGCGGGCCGTCGGGGCACACCACCGCCTGGGCACGCGGGCTGCCGGGTGTGCAGGCCATCGGGGCACATCGCCCCCACGTCACGCGAGTGGGGGCTACCGGCGGTGCAACTAGCTGGGTCACGCGGCCATCGGGGGCAGTGGGCCACTAGGGAACAAGCAAATCGGGGAAGAAGAAGATAGGAAAAAAAGAAAGGCATTTTGGTCTTTTCCTTCTTTTTATCTACTATGAGAGATTGCATTGAGTGGCACTAGGTCATCATGTTGCAAGCTAGTGGTGCTTGTTACTGTTACTATTGGAGGTTGTCACCTCATAGATAGCTTGGTGGTTCTGATTCCGTTGAAGCATGCACGGGATCGTGTGGTGCTCAAGGGAATAGATCACACAATCATATGGTGCACCCTACCCAACAACTAAAAGACAATGTGTCGGTGTTTCGTAAATCGGACTAGTAAACTTATACGATTGACGCGCTGCTCTAGGAAGATGATGGTAGCATCCAATAGACACAAGGATTTATACTGGTTCGGGCCATAGCCCTACGTCCAGTCTCAGAGAAGATCGAGTGCGTGTTCCTCGCTTGAATGTTCTAAAGTTCTTAAAATGGGGGGTGCAAGAATGGTGAAAGAGGTGGTAGAACCTATGCTAGCCGAGGGGCAGCCTGAAGAGAAGCTCCAGGAGCCCTGCTGCTATGGTGAATGGATGGAGTGATAGAGGACGATGAATGAGAATGTATGGATGCGGGAGCCCTGGCTGCCCTTATATAGAGTTTGAGGCCAGGGCTTGTTACAAAGGAGAGGTTCTCCCGACCGAAGGGTCGAGAGCCTGAGGGAGGTCCTAGCTAACTTGCCTTACAAGCTACGCCATCTTCTAATGCACTCCTAGGCGTGGTTGTCGTCATGGTCTTATGGCCATGTCGCGGCTGGGTCTGACGTGGTGCCACTGTGCTAGTCATGGCAGCACTATAGCCATGGTAATTGTTCGTCAGCTTTCCTGTGCAACATGGCATTTGTCATGGTCTTCCCTGTTGTTTCCAGGTCCCCTAGGGCGTCAAACCTGTAGTAGGTAGCCGCCTCTGGGCCATTGCTTTGCCTGGTTGCTTCGTGGGGCTAAGGGCCACGACCCCGATCATTGGGGTCGGGGCTTTCATCCGGCATGGTCAGCCTCTACGTCGAGACCCCTATCGTGGCTTCCATTCCACGGTGGATAGGCCCGTATACCTTCCTGGTGGGCCATACCCGGTCAGCGGTCATCGTACCCGCCGTTACCGCCTCGAGGCGGTGTTGTCTTGTTCGTGCAGCATGGCACAGGGTTGGCGTCTGACCGGGCTGAGGTGACTACTGCCACCTTGGTCCTTATAGGGTTAGTGCGGCATGCTTGCCCCTATCAGGGTAGGCTCGCTTGGCAAGGTGTGACCTCTTTCTATCTCTACCGGAGGTCATGACGGAGAGAGATCGTATGCCTTGCGAGTGTGGTGAGACCAAGGCAGGTGGAAGGGGTCGTGGATAACCCCGACCTCAGTGCTTGGCCTAGCCTGTTCGCCTTTTGACTAGGCCTCGGTCATTTGGGCCCTTGTCTGCTATTTGTTGTGAGCTACGCGGCCCACCATCTAGTCGATGCCTTGAGATACCCAGGGGTTATAACCCCGACAGTGGCCCCGAGCGTTTTTGCGATCATGAAATGATCGTGAAAGCGCTAATATGCGTGTATGTCGTGGCGCGGACTCGTGGTCGTAGCATATTCAGGCTCCATTGTTGGTCAGTGTATTCAATGCGGCAAACGTCCTGGCGATGCGGTACTCGACTATCGTGTGTGTGAGCTATGCATCGTGGTTTGCGTTCTAGGCGAGATCGGGTGGTCTCATCGACACTGTACCGACCCTGCCTTTTGGAGGATCCTGATTTTCCCTGATCTTTCGTGCCTCCTATTGCTCGCCACATGGAGGGGGAGTCCTAGGCTATTTAATCCACCCTTGGGCTTATAAGCAAGGGCCTTCTTCCACTCGGGCTACCTATGGCGCCAAGATTCCCTTGGCCCCTTTGAGGGGTTGTGCTCTGAAGTGGGAGAGAAGATGGTCTTTGAAGGGGATCATGTGGTTCTCGAGCATGCATCCTGCTAGGGACCATTTGGGGTGGCCAGAGGCTATCATCGCTAGTTCCAACAGTTGATGCTAGAAGGGATTTTGCGAGTCAGAGGGTGAGGGGCAGTATGGCCACCATGTCGGGTTATACACGACATCAGTGTACCATCTCGTTGCCATTTCTCGCTCCGAACCTAGATGGCTCGTGTGCTTGAAATGGGCAACGATCGGTGTTGCTCCTGGCTCCCCTTGGAGGCCTATGCGTTGGTCGTTGGCCTGCCCGGACTGTAGGTGGGACAGGAGGTGGATGAAGCAGTGCTTCCTCGTTGCTCCACCCCCGTTAGATGGGGTAGGATGGCGACATGGCCACACTGCTGCTGCCAGCCACTCCTTCCTCTAGAGCTGAAGGAGTTGCGGTGTCACTCCTATGCGTCGTTCCTTAGAGGCACGACGTCGTCCCGGTGTTTCGGGGGATCATTTCCCCGACCTCTCTCTTGCTCGATCATGAGGATTTTTGCGATCGTGCCCTGGCTCGTAGGTCTTCGACCTTTCGTTTATTCCGTGTGACTGAGCCGTGATCACACTCTGGGCTTCGTGTTGCGCGTCACCCTGGCCCCCTTGCTTCGTTGATCTCTCCTAGAGGGGTCGCAGACCCCTGACGGTTTGTGAGTCCTCGGAGCGGGCCTTAGGTCTGTGACCTAGGGCGTAGGGAGGAGCTGGTCGAGGCTTGCCCCTGACTTCTTTTGGGGTCACGGGGACCCAACTCTGCTTTTTCCCTAGCACCCCTACCGTCCTCGAGAAGTCGTGTTACCTTGTCGAGGGCGAGTTTGATTTCGCCCCACGCGGGGAAAGGCATGTCCACCGTAACCACATGGTCGGAGCAGTGCGCCTCGTCGGGGTCTATGTGATGAGGACATGACACCCATGCATATGACCATGTTTGGCGCATGGTATGGAGGGGTAGGAGGCCAGCAAGGGTGTCCAAGTCAAAAAGGAGGCCCAAGGCTAATTCGGTTCGAGTCCCCGAGGTGGAGACCCAAAGCAACTCAAGTTCGAGTCTGTCTCAGCCTCCAGGACCAGTCTGCCTTAAACTAGTCACCAAGGACGCATTCGAACTCCATTTTCGACGATCCTTAATGGGAACGGGGATCTCGATCTTCCGTTAGGTAGTGGTAACTATCGTTGTGGTGGAGAATGACACACCGATCCGGCTTTAGATCGAAAGATCGAACCCTGCAATCTTAGCACCACAACTCCTCTGGTTATCAACCGAGACACGAATCCGATTGATCTCTTCAAGAAGGCTAATCCCTGCCTACGCAACGAAGAACACAAGCAAGAATAAGAAAGAAATGAACCAAATTGTAGATGAATGATTAATCTCACAAAGTTGGGGTCTCACAAACCGATGAACGGTGAAACTGTTCTTGATAGATTAATCTAAGCAAAACCCAAAACCTAATGATGGTGGCAAGCATATGATTATAAAGGTCTTAGGGTTGTTGCCTACCCTAGACGCACCCCCTAATGGGCCCAAACACGATACACAGTCCAACGGACCAAAAGACGGTGTCGTAGCACCCTGGCAGATTCTAGACGCTGACTTGTTTCGACTATTCCCATTGATTCTGAGGGGCTTTTGATGTGAAACCACTTGGATTGGCTTCCTTATCAAATTAGCTTTGCAACCATATGTGTATCGTAGAAAATGGAGTCCGGATGCGTCCTGGGTGACCAGTTTAAGGCAGACTGGTCCTGGAGGCCGAGACAGACTCGAATTTGAGTTGCCTTGGGCCTCCACCTCGGGGACTCGAACCGAATTAGCCTCGGACCTCCTTCTTGACTTGGACACCCTTGCTGGGCTCCTTCCCCTCCATACCATGCGCCAAACATGGTCATATGCATGGGTGTCATGTCCTCATCATCCTCCCCTTCTTGATGAAAAGCCATCCTCGGCGTCGATTGTGATTGAAACTGATCCTACACAACACAAAGGAGAACGAGGTTGCGAAGACAAAGGGAACTAAAATAATTGTGAGAAGGAATGTGACCATATTTCCAAGTTTCTAGCATGTCATCTCGCATAAAAATTTTAGCAAGCATGTAGACTCCATGATCCGAATGCACACGATGTATGTCAACACTATCCTGCAAAAGATTAGAACTAACCAAAGACAATGCAGGAATAGATGGTCTAGCAGACATAGGTAGCAACCAACAATGCTCCCCTTCTTGAAAGTGAACTTATTTCTTTGAAGAACATGAGAAAATGTTTGTATTATTATGGCTGTCATCTAAACGATCATAATCTTGTACAACAAAACAAGAATTTATATTACTACGAATGTATACTCGATGTATCATATATTGTCCCTTGTTGTTATATTTGCTAATAACATGATATGTGTGTTTAGAAAACCAAGGCAAATCAGTATATTTAAAAAGGCTCTCCTCCAAACAATCTAGGTTACACAAAACATCAAATTCGATGTAACCCATAGTATGTAAAGAAGACAACAGTTTGAACTCATCTGTTTTATTAGCAATATGAATAACATGTTTATTTTCAGCACAAGTGACTGGTTCCAAAACATGTAAAACTAAAGCATCATCAACCAATTCATCTTTATCACAAGGAACTTCAAGCAAATTATCATGGGATAGAGATAAATCAAGAGAGGGTTCCACTAACAATTGCTCTATGATAGCATGGTTTGTGGAAAAATTTAGTACATCAAAATAATTCTCACCTTCCGTGAGTGTAGCACCATGGGCATTACCTGTGTTCTCAGTAGGAGTAATAGGTGCATTGTGAAGTGATGGTTCTAAATTTGCATATGAGGTTGTGAGCTCCTCATTTTCTTCCATGTCATCCTCTCGCTTATGGACATTATTCTGCAGAAGGTTAGTCATAGCAAGAGGAATAACAACGGACTCTTCCTCTAAATGGTGCACCTCGGCATATGAAGTCAAAACAAGAGGTGGATTAACAAAGGTTTCTCGCATAAGGAGTTTCGTATCATTCAAAGTTTGAGGTTTATCAGAAGGATCTAAAGACTCCCACCAAGATAAAGCAGAATGTGGCAAAACACTAGCTGCATTTTTACCTTCCTCCTTGGACACATAAAGCGAGTAGCAAATATATTATCTATGGCAATTTCCCACTCCATGTACTCATCGGCACCTATACCATCATAAGTCGGTGGATACGAACAACCTGTTATTGTTAGAAGACAGCACAAGACAACACAAAAGTATTATTCCTATCAAATGACTATGTGGTTGCAGTGGTGTCACTTTTCACAGCAAGTGGAAGCATCTTACCAAGCTCTTACAAAGTTCTTACCAATGCAAGCAGTGGGCGATACAACCGGCAGCTGGTTCGTGATACCTGTGAGACAGTGGCACCGAGATTGCAAGGACCTTTTTCTGTACTGATCTGAAGTATATATGTGGAGCTTAGGAGGCTTAAAATATGGTAGCAAGGAATAGCAATAATTTAACTTAGAAATTGCAAGATTGAAAAGTAGTCCCAAGCTAGTCTATGTCGCCGGCCTAAACTCATCCTGAACCTAGCTCAAGCAAGCAACAATGCAACCAGGGACTCAAAAGATGCAAGCACTTCTAAATTTTTTTACTTTCTTTCTTTCTTTCTTTCTTTCTTTTCTTGCTCTTTTTTCTTGATTTACTTTTTTTTGGTATGGCTTTTACCTTCCTTTTTTTGCACCTTCTTGCCTTTTCCTTTCTTAATTTTTTTTACTATCCCAGAAAGTGCCGCAGCAGAATACAAAACAACTGGACAACACAGCTTGTACAACGACTATGTGGTCATGTGAATTTGTTCTGTCGTGATTTAGCTAGAATCTAAAGCAACACTTGAAGAAAAGAATATGACCGTGACTTCTTTGACTGAACAAAGGACAAAGGAAACCAAAATTGTGACGCAATACAAGATTAATCAAAGTTTCCTTCTCTATCCTATATGTCGGTCTGCAGGACTCTTTCAACAATTTGACTAGGATACGTCAAGTGGTGCCACGTGCAAACCGAAACTTACAACCAAAAACTAGGATACCTCTCTATCTTTTTTTTATGCGCAGCACAGAAGAGAGAAAAAAAAATCTGCAGCGCAGGAAATGAAAAGTGAACCGCTATTCTCTATGCTCTTTGTTTGTTGCACATATAACAGGATGGAACTAAACTCAGCGGCGACCAAGAGCAAGACCTAGACACAGTAACACGTTAACACGCGAGGGATGACCGTTCAATAAAGCAAACTGAAATTAAAATATTACAACGGCACAACGGGTGATAGGATAGGGAGAAAACAAAGATTTATACTAGTTCAGGCCGGAGCCCTACGTCCAGTCTCAGAGAAGATCGAGTGCGTGTTCCTCGCTTGAATGTTCTGAAGTTCTAAAAATGGGAGGTGCAAGAATGGTGAAAGAGGTGGTAGAACCTATGCTAGCCGAGGGGCGACCTAAATAGAAGCTCCAGGAGCCCTGCTGCTATAGTGAATGGATGGAGTGGTAGAGGACGATGAATGAGAATGTATGGATGTGGGAGCCCTGGCTGCCCTTATATAGAGTTCGGGGCCAGGGCTCATTACAAGGAGAGGTTCTCATGACTGAAGGGTCGAGAGCCTGAGGGAGGTCCTAGCTAACTTGGCTTGTAAGCTACGACGTCTTCTAATGCACGCCTGGGCATGGTTGTCGTCATGGTCTTGTGGCCATGTCGCGGCTGGGTCTGACGTGGTGCCACTATGCTAGTCGTGGCAGCACTGTAGCCATGGTGATTGTTCGTCAGCTTTCCTATGTAACGCGGCATCCGTCATGGTCTTCGCTGTTGTCTCTAGGTCCCCCGGTGCATCGTACCCGTAGTAGGTAGCCGCCTCTGGGTCGTTGCTTTGCCTGGTCGCTTCGTGGGGCTGAGGGCCACGACCCCGATCGTTGGGGTCGGGGCTTTCATCTGGCATGGTCGGCCTCTACGTCGATACCCCTATCGTGGCTTCCATTCCGTGGTGGATAGGCCCGTCTACTTGTCTGGTGGGCCGTACCCGATCGGCGGTCATCGTACCCGCCATTACCTCCTCGAGGCGGTGTTGTCTTGTTCGTGCAGCTTGGCGCAGGGTTGGCGTTTGACCGGGCTGAGGTGATTATTGCCACCTTGGTCCTTACAGGGTCAGTGTGGCGTGCTTGCCCCTGTCAGGGTAGGCTTGCTTGGCAAGGCGCGGCCTTTTTCTTTCTCTACCGGAGGTCGCGACGGAGAGAGATCGTATGCCTTGCTAGCGTGGTGAGACCAAGGCAGGTGGAAGGGGTCGTGGATAACCTCGACCTCGGTGCCTGGCCTGGCCTGTTCGGCTTTTGCTGGGCCTCGGTCGTTTGGGCCCTTGTCTGTTGTTGCGTTGTGAGCTACACGGCCCGCCATCTAGTCAATGCCTTGAGATACCCCGGGGTTATAACCTCGACATAATGTTATTAATTCCATTAAATGTACAACTTGATAGCAAGTTGATTTGTTACTTAGGTTTAATGAACAATGACAAAGGTTTGAAGTCAATTAACTTTAGTGCGGCGGAGATAAAATACCCCTTTATAAAGGACATGGGGTTTTAGGATGAGATGTAGCCAAACCTTAAAAACTACAAGGATCAACAACTTTTAAATGATTAGTTTGAAAACATGTAAGTTTGTACTTTAGAATTGTATTAAAATAGTTGCAAAATCTCATAAATTTGAAAGATGTGCGTCAAAGACTGTATAAAGTTGTAGGACTCTAAACAGTTTAAATATATGAACTTCAAACAATATTTTAGAACTCTAAACAGTTTCAAATAAAAAAAAAATCAACTATATAAAGTTGTAGATCACATATAATGGCTAGTAGCATTGTTTCTTAAAAAAGAATCTATAATAAAATACGAACGCTTATAACAAGTTTATATAATTTAAACATAGGTGAACTAAGTTCACTAATGAGCGTAATGTAGGCGATCTTTCCCTACACGCAACTACTATTTATCCCATAATGAAAAACAATCTTAATTACCATAGACCTTGTATTTTCATGCTAAAAGCAAAAGATTAATTGGATGACAGGCCAGTGAGTTAGAAAGTTATTGTAACAGTTCTTTTAAAAAAAAGAAAAGAGAAAAAGGGGAAATGCGCCATTTTCTGGATTTATATTTTAAAAAGGGGATGCCTTCGCCCTTTTCCTTGAAAACATGGCAAGAAGTACAGATCGATGAGCTAAGGAAGCGTATTTTACAACTGCACCTTGATTATATTTTGGTGCCAGGACTGCAGGACATATATATGCAATCACCATCATTCGGCATGTTTTGAAAGTTGCAAACTTGAGACTAGCTGTCCATGAGAGTGCTTCTTAAAATGAAATAGATATAGGAAGGCATAGCCTAATAAGGATTGATATAATTGACGTCAAAACTGTCAAAACACCAAAGTTGGCATGAGGCCGCCAGAGCCATCTAGCCATTATCCTTTTTTGGGTAGAAATTAATTTTTATTGGTTCCAGCTGATTACATTCCACCGTCATTTACTCTGCCAAAGTAAATATTGTCCTCTTAAACATACCATTCCTAAAAAAGACATACTTGTTGAGGACACATAAAAATATCCAGGTTATGGTTGCCATGCATGTACAGTGAAAAGATAATTAAATTATACAAAATCAGACTGGTCATTAAAAGTATTTGACTTGACATGTTAGGGGCTTCATATCTTATGTCCTTCGACCTTCGCAATCACACCTCAGTACATATGACCATGGATCACATAATATCTATTATATTCTCTCATACCGCGAGACACAAATAAATCGTCAGCTCGTTGAGCGTCCACAGTACAATTGTCATCATGACATTCATTTTGAAAGCGCACTGTGGATACCATTGTTGTTGTCCGTGGTGGTGTGATGATACAGACATATCGGTAGTCCCATCATCTCAAACCTATTCGATTGGAATTTATGAGTAGTATATCTTTTAATGTAGCAGTTGTATAGGAAAACAACAAAAATTCTCTATGTATATGTACGCTCTGAAATTTCTCGAGAAATCTTTTGGAATAAAATGCATGGATGTTGAGTGGATATACCGTTGGGTTTGAGTTATTAGTCAATGTAAATTAGTTTAAGCTACTACTACTACTTTCCTTGTTTTTTTCTACCAAGTAGAATTCCCAACATAGAAACTCTGCTGAGGCATAACAAAAATTAGGCGATAGTAGTTGCTAGCTTTTAGGAGCATTTCTTAGGGGGTGTTTGGTTAGAGCTACTAAAGTTTAGTAGCTACTAAATGGTTTAGTCATTTTTAGTAACTCCAGAGTTAAGGGGTGTTTGGTTGCCCCTCCTAAATTTTAGTCGTTGTCCTATCGAATGTTTGGACACATGCATGTAGTATTAAATATAGACTAATTACGAAACTAATTGCATAGTTTACGACTAATTTGCGAGACAAATCTTTTAAACCTAATTAGTCCATGATTTGACAATGTGGTGCTACACTTTACAATTGATGCTAATGGCGGATTAATTAGGCCTAAAAATTGATTGATAGTATCGACGGATTATATAATTTGTTTTTTTATATTATTATTATTCATCAAACTTTAGATAAATGCAAATATTATATTTTGTAACTTTTATCACCTAGCTCATCCAAACACCACCTTCTCGAGCTTTTAAAGCCTTTTAGTAGCTTTTTTCTCGCTCGTTAGGATAAAAAGTTACTAAAGTGACTAAAAGCTACTCAATTTAGTAGCTACTAGGCGAACCAAACATGCCCTTAGTTTTCTGATTTCTTATACCATGGTGAAAATAGATCTTGTGGCACAATTACGTTGGAAACAAACTAATCAGGGTATGTATATTGTGTGCATGGTACCTAGTCCTTGGCAAAGCGTGTTGAACTTCATGATTTAGTGTTTATCATCATATCATTGTTCTGAGTAAGTAAATCATTCATAAATGTACAAAGTTTTAGAAAGCATGTAGTGAACAAAGCTCTTAAGTTTATCCGTCGATGATTTAAGAAAAAAATATATTTGAATTGGTAACATCTACACAATAATATCATTGTATTTTTGTTTGGAAAGTCTTTGTAATTTGCAACTCTATGATTTTTTTAATTTTATGTTCGAATTAAATGTATTAGTCAAAGTTGTATCCTGAGACCTACCATTGTCCAAAACAAAATTATTTTAATCGGTGGAGTAGGTAATATAGGCTTTTGATTTATTAAGGAAGAAAACCAACCCAATTCCACGTTAGTACTCCGTACGTGTGTTTTTTTTTCATCTTTTTCATGACAGAGCACTTACTTATAATGGCATTACTTCACTTTCAACAAGTCAATTTTTTGGAAAAAAAAAGGTATGTTTAGTTTTATTTTGCAAAACACAGTACACAACACACATATACTCGCATGAATGTACATACGTAGACTCACCACGTACATGAAACATTTCTAGGAGCGACACTGGGTCAGGACAATCTACTCGCATATATGTATATGTATACATACGAGGGAGTCACCACAAAAATATTTGCAGGAGCGACATTAAATCAGTACATTATAAGATTGTGAAGTCATGCACACCACAAGAGTCTCGGTATGCCTATCACATAAAATAATAAATTGCTAAAAAAAACACCGATACTTTGTTAGATACTCTCGAACGTGCATGCATCGTGTATATGGAACATATATAGCCAATTGGGGTTACGGACACACGCTGCCATACTGAAAATCCCATGTCCTCGATGGTTGGACGATGGGACATTTATGTGAAATGCGCATGTGGCGCCCATTTCCAACGATCCAACCACGCGGAAAATGATAACGAGAATTGCATATTAGCTAGTAGAACGACCGTGGTTAGCGATGAGTGCACCTCCACATCTCCGTCACCTCTTTCTTGATCGAGCTGAGCCCCCTGGCCCCTGTGTGTTGATGATAACAGAAGGCCTGGCCAGCCAGCCCGATGGCATTAAGAGTTCTCCAAAAACAGGCATGGTAGATGCACAGCACAGGAAGAGGAGGCCGTGATCGTGAGGCGGACCTGCTGAGCAGCGGGCGCCGCCCCCATACAGCGGCCCCCGGTCCATCCAGCGGAGCCAAGACGCCAACGGTGTACCTCTCACCAAACAACGTTCCATTTCAGCTTATAATCCACGATCGTTTACGACGAAACGAACAGCCACAAGGAACGAACGAACGACGGGAGCAGCGCCGCCTCAATATTCGTGTGATAACGCCTCTGCCAGGCGCCTGGGCCCCCACCTGCGCAGCTCGCTCGGTCCACCTCGGCAGCGCAGCATTCACTCTCTGGGTCAGCGGCCCCAACGGCCTCGGCCCGGTGTTCCGTTCCCTTCCCCGTCCGTCGTCTCCCCCGCCCGGATGGCTGGCTGGCTGCCTCGGCATTGAATCGCCGCACCAAACCCCCGTCGGATCCAGATCACACGGCCCCCACCCCCGACCCCATCGGCAAACAAGGCAACAAAATAAGCGGCCCACCCCCTTTGACTGCGCTGCCTCTGCCTGCCCGACCCCGGCCCTCTCTCTCTCTCTCTCTCTCTCTCTCTCTCTGCGCGCATCAGCAGGCAGCGACTCAGGGAGGACAGGGAGCGTCAGCGCCGTCTCCACTCTCCACCCCATCCATCCCTTCCCTTCCCCCCAGCCTTTTCATGCGTCCACACGACGGGACACTTCCTTGGCTGGACGACTGACTCCCTGTCCTGCGCCCGCCTCGTCGTCTCCTCTCCTCTCCTCACCTCCCCTCCCCTCCACCTCCACTTGCTCTTTTGACCCTCCCCGTTCCCGTTCCTTTCTTTAATCAGTCATCAAATCCGCCGCGCCTTGCTATCCCTCCCTGCCTGCCTCCGCCTTCCGCCCGCCGTGGAGGGTTTGGGATTTTGCGGACCTCAGCAGCATCTCCATCTCACGGAACAGACTCACTCGCGCGCGGGGGGCTGGACCGGACGGACCCCTCGCTCCTCTCGTCTCATCACTACTACTACCCTTATGCGCAGCGGCTAGGATTCCGCCGAGGAGTCGACGGTGCGCGGCGCGCGGATCCGGTGCTCTCCTGCTATCGTAGGAGGAGGCGCGACATGAGCTTCGGGAGCCTATTCGACGGCGGGGCCGGCGGCGGCGGCGGAGGGATGCAGTTCCCGTTCTCCACCGGCTTCTCGTCCACGCCGGCCCTCTCCCTCGGTCTGGTACGCGCCTGCCTGCCTGCTCCCACTCCTTCCTCCTTCCATTTCCGCTTCACCTTCGAGTGATTTGGTTTTCGTTTTCCCTGAACGAACGAAACGAAATGTGGTGTTGTATATCTCTCTCGCAGGACAACGCCGGCGGCGGCATGGTCGGCCGGATGCTTCCCGGGAGCGGCGCCGCCGGGGACGGCGGCGGGATGGCGATGAGGGACGCCGACGCCGAGAACGACAGCCGCTCCGGGAGCGACCACCTGGACGCCATGTCCGCCGGCGGCGCCGAGGACGACGACGACGCCGAGCCAGGCAACCCGCGCAAGCGCAAGAAGCGCTACCACCGCCACACGCCGCAGCAGATCCAGAAGCTCGAAGCGTAAGCACGCACAGCCGCGCCCGTTCCTTCTCGCCGCCATAGTGCCATGCCTGCATTCGCATCGTTTCGTTTCGGGGTTTGTTTGTCCTCTAATGCATGGATGGATCGTGCTGCGTTGCGTTCGCGTGTGTAGGCTGTTCAAGGAGTGTCCTCACCCGGACGAGAAGCAGCGCGGCGAGCTCAGCAAGCGGCTCGGCCTCGACCCGCGCCAGGTCAAGTTCTGGTTCCAAAACCGCCGCACGCAGATGAAGGTAAACGGCCGGACGGACTCACTGTCTCGTCATCCACCGATCGTACCATTTTTTCTTTCCTTCGCCCCGATTTCAGTTTTTTCAGCCCGTTGGTTTCGTTGGATCCTGACATGGTTTATATCCGTTCCGTGCGTTGATTTCGCCTGCCAAGACGCAACTGGAGCGGCACGAGAACGCGCTTCTCAAGCAGGAGAACGACAAGCTTCGCGCCGAGAACATGGCGATCCGGGAGGCCATGCGCAGCCCGATGTGCGGCAGCTGCGGGAGCCCCGCCATGCTCGGGGAGGTGTCCCTGGAGGAGCAGCACCTGTGCATCGAGAATGCGCGGCTCAAGGACGAGCTCAGCCGCGTCTATGCCCTCGCCACCAAGTTCCTCGGCAAGCCCATGTCCATCCTCTCGGGCGGGCCCATGCTGCAGCCGAACCTGTCGCTGCCCATGCCCAGCTCGTCGCTTGAGCTGGCGGTCGGCGGCGGCCTCCACGGCCTTGGATCTATCCCGTCTGCTGCTACCATGCCTGGTTCCATGGGCGACTTTGTTGGGGGTGTGTCTAGCCCATTGGGCACGGTGATCACGCCTGCAAGGACAACCGGATCTGTCCCGCCTATGGTGGGCATCGACAGGTCCATGCTGTTGGAGCTTGCGATCAGCGCCATGGATGAACTAGTTAAGCTGGCACAGATTGACGAGCCGTTGTGGCTTCCCAGCCTCAATGGCTCTCCCAACAAGGAGTTGCTCAACTTTGAGGAGTATGCCAACTCGTTCCTTCCGTGCGTCGGCATGAAGCCTGTCGGCTATGTGTCCGAGGCCTCTAGGGAGTCTGGCCTCGTCATCATCGACAACAGCCTTGCTCTTGTTGAGACCCTTATGGACGAGGTTTGTTTTGTGTTCATTTTGTTTTGCAATTTCGGTTCATAACATTGTTGCCTAGTACCATGACTTTTGCTGATGTTACATGGCATTTCTCCTCCATCCATGTTGCAGAGACGGTGGTCGGACATGTTCTCGTGCATGATCGCGAAGGCCACAGTTCTAGAGGAGGTGACATCCGGCATTGCAGGAAGTAGAAATGGTGCGCTGCTGCTGGTGAGTGCCAAACAGCTCCCTCCTTGGGCTTGATCATCAGCCCATGTATTATAGTGGCCAGTGACTGCAGTGCTTCTGAATACTTCCTAAATTCAATTTGCATTTGCTTTGGTGCAACAGATGAAGGCTGAGCTACAGGTGCTCTCACCTTTAGTGCCCATCAGGGAGGTCACATTTCTCAGGTTTTGCAAGCAGCTGGCTGAGGGTGCATGGGCAGTAGTGGACGTGTCCATTGATGGATTGGTGAGAGATCAGAACTCTGCAACAGCATCCAACGCCGGAAATATAAGGTGCAGGAGGTTACCTTCTGGCTGTGTGATGCAAGACACTCCCAATGGCTACTGCAAGGTACTAGCAACCAAAATCCATTTACATCGTTTCTGTCTGTAGTGTTCGCATGTCGAGATGGCTCTGTTCGTCTGGTCTATAAGCTGCTTGATGCTGATTTATACGGCTGATTTATTGGGAGAAAAAATACCATATCATGACTGATAAGTCGGCTTATAATGACAGCCTAACAGAGCCTGCTTCATAGGAGCTACAGCTGTGGGCCTAATCGAGTTAGCGTGACTGTTACTCTGTAAAGTTTCTGAACTTTTACATCAAGTAACCGGTCAGAGCTTACTCCTGAGCTTAGTACTAACAATGAATTCCACTTCTTCTCCACTACCTCCACACCGGCCTCACTCTCAGAACTTGGGACTACGTACAACGTTTCTTTTATAGCGCCCTATTAATCTAATGGTGTGGTTTGGTGATGCCCATGCAGCATAGTGTTCACAAGTCAAGGGCTAATAGTTTAATTAGGGTCATGAGCCCACAACCTAAATAAACAAACTGCTTGGTCAACGAGGAGGGGGGCTAAACAATTAGTTTAGGAATAATCAAGTGTTTCATGGATCCAACACTATTCCCCAAGCACGTTTCCTTGTGGTTTTTTAGTCGCAACACTGGTTTTTTTAGGGGATTAGATGCTTCCACCCCTCGGTTGGAGCACCTTGGGTAACTTCTTATCCGCAATTTAATCAATCTGTCCCTGCTTGTATGTTGAACTTTGGACCATGGACTCATGTATCGGGGTTAAAAGATGTCAATATTTGTGTCCTCGGGTTTTGCACAAGTCTTGACATGATCTTGATCTGGGCCACTGATGACGGAATTAATATAAAGTTATACTATAGAATATTTTATGCCAGACACTAAGCTGAAAGAAAAGCGACTTTGTGAATTTTGGAGGTTTTATTTTGAAATGTTATTGTCTAATCCAAGAACTTTAGAAAACAAAATAAATTAAACTAATTGCATTCTTTCTTTATCATGCACACCAGTATATGTGAACCTTTGGGTTATTTGAAGAGCCCAGTGTGGGAGCCTTTTAGGACTGATTTGTATTGTCATACGAAAGCTAGGAGTTGGGACAGTGTATAAAAACGCGTGTCAGATTTATGCTAAACTTGTTATCTGATCCATGTGCAATGAAATATTGTGCCTTGTTTAGTTGACGAATTTTTTTAGGAAATGGTACTGTAGCACTTTCGTTGTTATTTAGTAATTAGTGTCCAATCATAGTCTAATTAGGCTTAAAAGATTCGTCTCGTGAATTTCATCTAAACTGTGTAATTAATTTTATTTTTTATTTATATTTAATGCTTCATGCATGCGTCCAAAGATTCGATGTGACGGAGAATTTTGAAAAATTTTGCAAAATTTTGGGAACTAAATAGGCACTTGATTTATATTATCACTTTGTGATCAGCTCTATCTAGATCAAGGCACAGGTAACGGTCGCAGATCCATGCGGTTTCACATCTCGAGACTGCTTAACGGGCAAACAGCTCCCCATTTTTTTCCTCAAGTCTACCCATATGACCCCACCGTGAAAAAAAAAAAACTTCACAAGTTACAAAGAGGACTGCGATCTCTACAGTGTTCCCACATAAGTGCTGTATTGCTCTGCAGAGAGCCCCCCTTGCGGACAATTGCATGTGGGCGTGCATTTATGGACTAACGGATGCTTACCCTGTAGGTCACGTGGGTCGAGCATACGGAATACGATGAGGCATCAGTACACCAGCTCTATAGACCACTTCTCCGGTCCGGGCTGGCCTTTGGGGCCAGGCGGTGGCTTGCAATGCTGCAGCGCCAGTGTGAATGCCTGGCCATACTCATGTCCCCTGATACAGTTTCAGCAAATGAATCGTCAGGTACAGGAAAGTCTGAGCCTTTCGTTGCCATCTTCCATGTACAGCCTGTAAAGGACTGCTTACATATACAGAGTAAAGCCTGTAAAGGACTGCTTACATATACAGAGTAAACATTTGTTAGTTCAATAGTATCTGCATTGTTTGTTTAAAAAAAATAGTATCAGCATTGTTCGTGCATGAAAACGGTGATGCCAATGCAAGATGATCAAGGGATATATAAGTACTTTTCACCAGATGTAAAAATATCTATGGATCAGTACATAGGTGCTAGCTTTAATTTTGGGGCATGCATGACTAGTGAGATATATATGATAATAATGTGCGGCTTTCGGTGCAGTCATAACCCAAGAGGGGAAGCGAAGCATGCTGAAGCTAGCGCGGCGGATGACGGAGAACTTCTGCGCTGGGGTCAGCGCGTCGTCTGCACGTGAATGGAGCAAGCTGGACGGTGCGGCAGGCAGCATCGGGGAGGATGTGCGGGTCATGGCACGGAAGAGCGTGGACGAGCCTGGGGAGCCACCGGGCGTGGTGCTCAGTGCGGCCACATCGGTGTGGGTGCCCGTGGCTCCGGAGAAGCTGTTCAACTTCCTACGTGACGAGCAGCTGCGCGCAGAGTGGGACATCCTCAGCAACGGAGGCCCCATGCAGGAGATGGCTAACATTGCCAAGGGGCAGGAGCACGGAAACTCGGTGTCCCTCCTCAGAGCCAGTGTGAGTATTACTGCTTATTGCCACTACTACCACTCTGTTCCGCTGTTTTCAAATGGTATATGTAGAGCAGTGTCAACCGGAACGTGGTACGGTGTCACGTTCCTCGTCCTTGGAACATGGTACGGTGTCACGTTCCTTGTCCCAGGAACTGGGGAACAATCTTGTCCTGCAGTAGAAAACCCTCTCTTTAAAAAGGGAATGTACCACGTTCCACGATTTCTGTTCCACGATCTAGCTGTCCTGAAAACTCTATGACTGTCTAAAACTTAACAGTCATATCTTTTCCGATGAATAAGAGAAGGAATATGATATAGTATTCTTAGAAGGTTTTTGCCCCGAGAACGTAATTTCTGGAATGATGAACGTTACTGCTTTCAGATCGAGGTTTCCCAATACACTCTGCGTTCTGGCTGTTAAGGTCTAGACTAGAGTACCACAGCTCACTTTTTAAAATTTAGCAAACAAAAAAAAGAAGGAAGTGAGCAATAATCCTGACGCTTACTAAAGCCACAAGTAATTTATGGGAAGTCTCACATAAAATAACACTTTCTCAGCATGTTTTTATATCCTAAACCGATAACGACACGGAGAAAACTACCAGCAAAAGTCTGTCAGCTTTCTATCAGATACTGCTGGGAGATGAAAAAGGGCCGTGATCTGCTTGGAAAAGCCGGCTAGTGTGAGAACTGGGGAGCACCTTTTTCACGAGTTCAGTGGAAAGGGACAAAGTGGGACCATACAGCGCGCAGATCTGCTTGGAAAGGTGTCGGGGTTGACAACTTTGTGCAGTTGTACTGTACTGTTCAGTGCGTACAAATTGTTAGGATAAAAAAGCCGGTCCATGTCTTGCAGTTTTCTGTTTTTTTTTTTTTTCCCTTGCATGATTCTTTGGATTTTGTGAATACATTTTGTCATTAGAAACAATCTTCGGTATCCGGCCATCCTCGAACCCCATGTTGACGCTTATTTAATGTTTACGCGTCAAGCATTAACTATTGGCATCTCTCATCATTCATCAATAATACTGTGCACACAGTAGACCCATACTATTTCAACATTTTATTTTTATTTTATTTAAATTTCTGGTGCGGGCATTCTGAAGTTTTGCCAAACGTTTCTCATGCTTTGTAACTTTTTTTGTGTGTGAACAAGCTTTGTAACTTTTCTCACTGCAGGCCATGAGTGCCAACCAGAGCAGCATGTTGATCCTCCAGGAGACTTGCACTGATGCATCAGGCTCGATGGTCGTGTACGCTCCGGTGGACATCCCGGCGATGCAGCTCGTCATGAACGGCGGGGATTCCACCTACGTTGCCCTGCTGCCGTCTGGGTTCGCCATCCTGCCCGACGGCCCAAGCAGTGTCGGCGCCGAGCATAAGACAGGTGGCTCGCTACTCACCGTTGCATTCCAGATACTCGTCAACAGCCAGCCGACCGCCAAGCTCACCGTGGAATCAGTAGAAACCGTGAACAACCTTATATCCTGCACCATCAAGAAGATCAAGACAGCGCTGCAGTGCGACGCTTGAGTGTCGCCGTCGCCGCAGGGGGATGGTCGCCGACGACGAGCCTGAGTCAAGAACGAACCTCGTGCTGGAAAGAAACCTTTGCTAGGTGATAAGGATCCAGCTCGGACAAGTCCTTAGCACAGAGCAATGGTGGTGGTTCGGGTATTGACTCGGTCTCTATCGTCTGCTTGTTCTCCCTGGCAACCTGGCTGTTTGATACAGGACCTTTGCATAGTGGACAATAATGGTTAGATGGCTAATCTTATGTTTCAGTCCCGTCGTTTCATCAGGGAATCAAACGTTGAGTTTTTGGCCAGCTCGTTGTTTAGTTATTATAATATATACTGTCCATTCTCTGTTGTGAGGTAAGCTATATGTTATATGTAAACTTGAGAGCTCAGAAATGTTGAGTTGTAGTGGTGTCGTCCATAGGTCATGGTAGCATGCATAAGTGTAGCTAGGCATCAAACTATCAGCCAATAATGTCTGATCGATAAAGTGGTGTAGTGGTTTACCTGGTAATGCTTATTTAGCTATATCAATTAAAATTTATTCTGCAATATATATGTAGGGATTAGAAATTTGGTGATGCTCTGACTGATTTTCTTGTACTGTGCTATGTGGCTCTCGGTCAAAACATAGAGATTGGAGACCATCTGTTGCATCAAACGTCTACAAGGCACATAAAAACACACAGAAAATGGGTGTGTTTTTTATGGAGCAGCTCCAAACTTAGCTGGTGCTCTGATCGCAGCTGTGTAGTTTTGTCAGGGCCGCTAATGTAATCCTGGAAATTGGTGAGGTGTGAGTGCGTGCGTGTGTGTTTGTGGCGTTGTTTGGGCTCTTGCCCTTTACTCTCTTCTTAATATAATGAAGCGTCCCTCTCCTGTGTTTTCGTTAAAAAAAACACACAGAAAATGAGGTGTCAATTTGTAGATGATGAAATAAGACGCATGTAATATTTTAGCAGCTAATTTTGGAATTTGTGCACCATTTTCCCCAACACAATTTTTTTTGAACTTTAGGGCCCTTTCTAAAAATTGCAACATCAGCCCACGAAAGTGTCTGAAGTCTGAACACATTTCTCACTGCAAAAGGGCTTTTAACAATCCGTTGTAATTTTGTTTCCTTGGCTCAGTGTTTCCTTGTGTTCATGAGAGGTCTCTCAGCCTTCTGGGGCTTTTCCTCATTTTGTGATGTAGTCTAGAGGCTTGCCATTGCCTCTCCCTTATTTTGAATTCTTTGTATGTCTCTTTTTCTACCTTAATTGAAAGTCAGAGGTCCTAGCATTTGTGTAGAAAACGTAAGACTGATATGTTCTTTGATATGTTAGTGAGCTAATCCTTGCCAAAAAAAAATCCCATGGTAGACAAAGACCTTATTTGAAGTATTTATTACTGTTTTGTTGCATATACCTGTAGTGTTCAGTAAAATGGTTCGAGTAATTAACTTGCTAATTTGGTCGATTTTGCTGCTCTTCTTGGCGGGCTCTCACAACATGGAATGTACAGTTGCTGTTCAGTAAAATGTACAGTTGCTCGTCTTGGCGGGCATCTCGTATGACAGCGCCGCATTTGTTTCGGGGCGTAAAACACCAAGCAGTTCGTTTTCAGCAGATGCCAGTTCTTCGTTGCATGCACCACTTGGCCGTTTCGGTGATGGTGGCGGGTCAAGGGTCATTATCAGCCTGTTCGGCAGGCTGTTTCGTTTCGTCGCTGGTTTGTGAAGAAATACTGTTGGTTGGTTTGTGTGAAAGAAAAATATTATTTCGACTAAAAATTTACAATCGTATACAACAAGCACCAGCCAACCAAACAGGCTGTATGTCTACGGAGTCAGTCTATACGTACAGACGGTACAGCTGAAAGCCTGAAAGTCCTTTGTTTGTCGTCTGCGCCAGTTGTCTCCGGTCCGGCTCTCCAAAGGAAATGGAGGCGACGGCGTCAACGAGTAATTTGGCTGTCCTTACGCTATCTCCAACAATACCATCTAAAATACAAGACATATTTATTTTTTGGGTAGCGCTACAGGTAAAATGTTCAATACTTATTTGGTATCTTCTCCAACAACAAAACACAAAAGAGAATCATTTCTGCAAATGAGTTTCCAGGAGAGAGGATGTCCATATTTGGATTGTGCCTCTCAGGCACAACCTAAAATAGATCTCTCATATATAGGTACTCTGTTGAAGGATGATTTTAGACCTCTTGCTACCAATTTTAGATTTAAATATCTATATAGATTCCTTGTCGAAGACAGTCTTAAGTCTTGAATGTTGTAGCATGAACCGAATGTACCACTGCTAGTCCTTTTGGAATTGGAATACAGAAATCTCGCGAGAGACCTTGGAAGAACGAAGCAACGTGATTTCTGTTGGTGACCCCGACTCTGAAACACGTATTCACTGTCGGAACCAACGTGCTCCAGGGTTGCCGACAGCCAATGCAACAACCATGACGGCGGCCACACCTACATCACTCACTCAAACATGTCATGTGCTCGTGCAAGCTGCATCATTGGCGGAGCGTCGTTAGGGCCATAGAAGGCTCCGCCCCCCCCCCCTCGCCACGGCCAGTTTTCTGAAGATCACAGTTGAGCATACAAATTACCATACGTGGATTTGGTGTGTTGCTAACTTGCTATGCATGGCTGCCACGCGCGCGCTCTCAGTTCTCTCTAGCCTCTGCGGCGAGTCCGCGCTTCCATACTCAGGCAGTCCAGCCTCCGCGGCCCCGTGCTCTCGCCTCTCTGCATCTGCTGCATGCATGCAGATAGCCAGATACGGCTTCTCTTCTTCCTTCTATTTTTGCTCCCAAGTAATTTGTTGTCAATCAAGAATTCAAGATATGTTATTACTTTTGAGATGGTCGCTAGTTCATACAAATTGGCCCCCTCTACGTGTTACTTCACGCTCCGCCGGCTCCGCCACTGAGCTGCATGGCCAGGAAACTGTACTCCACTAGAAGCACATGACATGGAAGGCTGCTGAACATTTCCTACATGCCACGCTACCACTTGCCAGTTTACTTCGAGCACAACAGGTTGACAGTGCTTTTGCTTTTCTATCACACTAGTGTGACGTGGCCAGAAGGTGACACTAACACAGGTGACAGCTGCAGAGATGGCTCCCACGATATGGGAGGTTTTTTAAGACACACTGCGTGACTCAGGGACTGTTCACCATGCGGTGCGCGGCAGTGCCTAGCCGAAACATGGTAGAGAAGTGAGAAGTCAGCCACCGAAACCGAACCAACCTTAAATTGGCCCCAGAAAAATTGAAACCCTGAGCCCAGACGGCCACACACTAAAATGACCCGAGCCAAGCTGGCCCGTGTTGATTTTCCTGGCCCGGAGAAGCGAGGCCCCCTAATTCGTGAACGCTCATTGATCTGAAAAAAAGAGAGAACGAAATTCCAACAGGTTTTAATTCCATTTTGGAGAAAAAAAGAGAGAACGAAATTCCAACAGGTTTTAATTCCATTTTGGAGAAAAAAAGAGAGAACGAAATTCTAACAGGTTTCAATTCCATTTTGGAGAAAAATAATAATTTCCACCTCTTTCCCTATTTTGGTTAATTAGTGCTGCGCTGCTCATTTTCAAGTGCCTGCACAGGTCTGTTGGGGCCCGCACAAAATATTTATTTTAAAATGATATAACTTCTGAATGGTGTATCTATTTTTAATTCCGTCTGCACCGTTGTGTTCTACGTGATGACACAAACAAAACTAGACCCCCACTTGCATATGCTTTGAATATTTTTTTTTCTAGTAGCAAACTAACTTATAACCAAAATTTGAAAACATAAAAGTTATAAAACACAACTTATCTAGAAAAAAAGTTATCAAACGCAACTTGTGTATATAAGTTATTCTATATAACTTATGTACATAAGTTATTAAATACAACCTAGATGTACAAATTAATATCATAATATATTAGTAGATATGTTAGTAGCATGCATAAAAGAAAAATTGATGACTACTATAAAAAGTAATGTAAGTGCATCTAGCCCTTATTGGGTTTTGGTGAACTGAATGACAACACCATTAAAGGTCTAACAAATTTGCTAAGTGTTGAACATGAAATTGAGTTTATTGCATACACTTGTAGATTATGGAATGAGAAGTGTATATAGGTTCAACAAGAAGGCAAACTTGATGTATTGAAAGATTGTAGAAACAATCTAGTTCAAGCAAAAGACAACAATGCAAATGGAATCAATGAAATAACTTTTATGTTGTAGGATATCATAGCATCATGTGAAAATAAGCATATTTGGCAAATTGCAAATGAGACATGAGTTGATGATTTTGGATTGGTCTCTATAATAGCTTGCTTTGCATGAATAAGAAGAGTTAGATAGTGGACTAGCCTTGATCAAGGATTGAATAATAAATCAAGAGTGTATAAGTAAGAAAATGTTAAGCAAAAGTGAAATGACAAAGGAGACAATGTATAATGGATATAAGATGTTCTCTACATTGGTTTGCTTGTATGGATAAAGATTTAAAAAATCACTTTGCACTGCTTTGATCAAGCTAGAAGTATGAAGATAGATATTGAAGTGAGTATTAGGAGTGTCAAGCCAAAATAAAGAGGATATAAGGAATCGTGAATTGGCTTGACCATATTGATGTTGATTCATATATGTCTTTATGTGAATCAAACTAAAGCTTGATTGATCTCAACATTCATATCTAGAAGATATTCAAGAAAGGATCATACTATTGAAGAAATAGTTTTTCAATGGATACTTAATATGATGTGACTTGAGCATCGCTCGATAAGGTGAAGATAGCAAGGAAAGAGCTTCGAGGGACTAAGCGAAGGTGAAGGGCAAGCGATGGCTTGAGGACCGAGGTACCATGGCTAAGGTGAAGAAGAGAGTACTTGTATTGAGTCGAGAAACCACTACTACAGAAATGTTTTTCGCGGCGGGCGAATTTGCTTTCCCGCAGCGGGCAAACGCGTCCGCCACCGCCGAAAGGTCACGGTAAATCATGGCCTTCCCGTGGCGGGCCGCTTTGCCCTCTGCGGTTAATCAATTTACCGCGGCAGGTTCTTTAGGATGCCCACCGCGGTTAATAGTTTAAAAAAACAAAAAAAACCCAGGAGCCCGTCGGCGAGCCCATTCTCGAGCCCACCGACGAGCCCGTTCCCAGCCCAATACCAGCGCCACCGCACCTCGCTGGATCCGCCGCCAAGGTCTCCTCCTCGTCGTATCCGCCACCGGAGAGGTCATCCTCGTCGGATCCGCGGCCAGGGAGGACGACCTCGCCGGATCTACGGCCAGGGAGCGCAGATCGATCGGATCCGCGGCCATGGACGAAGAGGAGCCCGGACCCGCGCCGTGGACGACGAGGGCGCTGGATCCGACGTGAGGCCATGGAGGAGGCTGTCGTCGTCGATCCGCCGTCGGGAGCCTCGATCAGCCGCCGGGACACCTTGATCCACCGTCGGGAGCCTCGATCCGTCGCCGAGACACCTCGATCCGGCCTTGGAGGAGGCTGTCGTCGTCGATCCGCCGCCGGGAGCCTCGATCCGTCGCTGGGAGACCTCGATGCAGCCTTGGAGGAGGCTATCGTCGTCGATCTGCCGCCGGGACGCCTTGGTCACCCTTGGACGAGGTCGTC
Source organism: Miscanthus lutarioriparius (assembly GCA_904845875.1). Taxonomy (NCBI): domain Eukaryota; kingdom Viridiplantae; phylum Streptophyta; class Magnoliopsida; order Poales; family Poaceae; genus Miscanthus; species Miscanthus lutarioriparius. Next base: position 98,451,318 of record CAJGYO010000005.1, read on the forward strand.
GCCGTCGCGCCCAGCTGTCGCGGCCCCATGCGCGCCATCGCCTGACCGGTCGTCGCGCGCCGCCCGGTCGTGCGCCGCCACGCAGCCCGCCGCGCACCGCACCGCAACCGCCTGCTCCACCGCGGCCTCCTTGTTGCCGCACGCCGACACGGCCTCCTCTACACCGCTCCTGCGGGGGATGGGCGGAGGAGCAGTGAGAGAGTGGAGGGGATGGGGAGGGGGAGGGGGAGTGAGAGAAGAGGACCTGGGCTGCAGGGACGGAGATGAGAATGAGAGAAAGAGTGAGATGAGAGTCCCAAACCCTAGCTCTAGCTTTTATACTCAAAGGCAGAAATCGGGCCTTGCTGAGCCAACTGGGCCTCGGCCTTTTACTATGGCGGACCTTATAATATGCCCGCCACAGTAAATAGGGTATTTTCCGTGGCGAACATCTTAAGACGGCCGCCACGGTAAATAAAAAGGCCCGCCTTGGTAAATCATGGGCATTAACCGCAGCGGGCAAAAATTATGCCCGCCACGGAGGCTATTTTGGTGACGCTGCACAAATTCGTTTTTGTAGTAGTGAACTAATCAAGCTATAAGGAGTCATATTGTGTTGAGGATCAAATCATTAGTGAAAGTGACTTGAAGCTATTGAGGTGAACTCATATGTATGGAAATGGTTCAAGTCACATGCTCAAGGTGTGTTTGCTCGAATAGATGAGATAAAGATGATTGCAACCCCTTATGAAGTGATATTGAGAAGAAATGACATATGAAGACATTGAAGACTCAAGTGATTAAAATGGTTCAAGTCACATGCTTAAGGCATAATGGGAATGAGTACAATACATTCGATGGTGGAGCCCCCTATTATAAAAAGGATGCGAAGTCAAAGGTGTTTAAATTCTTTGATATTTTAAATTTGAGTATAGAAAAAGCCATACTATAAAAAGGGATACAATGCTTAAGCTAGCATGTGCTACCAAGTGCTCAAACTTACACATGCATCGTCAGATTCACAGCCAAGACAGCCAACACTTCACTCTTACCCTTGATGTCTTGCCTGGTGCGGCACTGCCGCACCTGAAGAGATGCACTACCGCGACTTAAGTGATCGTTAGGGCTAGGGATATTTATACATTTCCCCTTCCTCCCCAACACCTCTGAGGAGCACTCCACTCATTCAGCTCGTCCAAGAACAGAAGAGAGCAGCTCTCTCTCTCTCCCCCTCACTCACCATTGGAGCCCCTTAAGTTTCTCCCTTTGATTCCCTTCCAAATCCAAGAGAGTTTGAGCCTCCAAACTGCATTAGAGAGTAGCCCCAACTATTATTTATCTCCTAGAGTACTTGGTTCACGTTTCGGTCGGTAGTTGTGTTTATTACTCTTTGAGCTTTGCTCCTAGCCGGCTAGAGCGTCGCCCGTGGAGCTTGTCAACTTATGTGGTAACCCCGGGAGGTTTGTAGTCATCCCAAACAGCTAGTGAAATCACTCCTCATCTCAAGAGTTCATTCTCTTGACTTGAGAATGAGGAGAGGGTTGAAAGAGATCCAAAGCCTTTGTGGCAACCTCAACAACATGGACATAGGCAAGCCTTAGTGGCGAGCTGAACCACGGGATAAATCGGTGTCTCACTTGTGTTCTTGTGATTTGCATTGCTATACTTGTATTTGTGGTGATTCTAGGGCTTGGTCCCGATCTACTTGCTCGTGCACTTCCGCCAACATCCAGGTGGTGGAATAGGCTCTTCACTATCATAGGAACATCAGTAATTTGCTCAATCTATTTTTCCTTAGGCAGTTTTTGAATGGTAGTTTGAGCTTATCTGTAGGCGCGGCAGTGCCACACTTTTGTAAGACAGTGCCGCAGTGCGGCAGTGCTGCACCTTAGGAGAAGCAATGCTGCACCTAGAATTTAACTTCCGCTGCGAGTTTGTTTTAAACAGACCTATTCAACCCCCCTCTAGACGATATCGAGGTTCTTTCAAGTAAAAAGAGAAAAAGGGGAAGAATAAAAAAAGTTGTATTTTATAACTTTTGTGTTTTCAAGTTTTTTTTATAAATTGTAAGTTATATTGTATAAGCTATATGTTATAGGTTACGTAGTGATAAGTTTTAGTATAAGTTGTATTTTATATTGTCAAAGTTGTCGGTTTAAGTTATAAGTTATATCGCATAACATATGTATAACTTAGTTACTTTCTAAAAATAAAAAGTTACAAAAATTATCTTTTTTCAAATAAGAAAAGTTACGGTACTAGCTGATGGTTTGCTCCCGGTGAACGATTGTGGAATTGGGATTGGATTTGCGTGGAGAAGTCGGCCACCGAAACTGAGCCAACATTTCTATTTGGATTTAATTTCCTTTTTTTTCATGCTCAACTCTTCAAGTACACGCTGTACTATGTTTCGAACGTGACGGGCACGTCAGTCTGGGCGTTTCAACCTGTGAAGCAACGAAAATTATTTTTAGGAATAACTATTCCCGGGTGAGGCACCTGCGCCGCCCAGCGCTCGAATGCGGGTGGGCTGCCCGAACCCAGTCGGAACTAGCCAACCGAGCTCCCGCTCGGTCCTCCATTTGGACTCCATTTCCTTTCCCTTCTTATATGCATCATTCCGTTCGAAAGAAGAGCCTCTACATCGGACAAGGCCCAGTAAAGAAAGACTAGCTTGTCCAATGCGTGCACGGCCCACGTCGGAAGTGACAGGCCGACATCGCATTCGAAAATTTGGTAACAAAAAGAGGCACCCGCTTGGATCCACGAAGTGAACGTGTTGAGTGTTGACACCTAAAATACGATCCGTAGAGCTCACTAAAACAAATGATTGGTAGAGTTGAAGATAAACTATAAAATCAAATGTATATTTGAAAATGATCAAATTTGACCCAATCTGTAAACATCCAGAAAAAAAACTATCCAGGCTGCTCTGGGCAGTATTGTGGTGGCAACAGGGAGCTCTCGCCTGAGCCAGTAAAAACCGGCTTAGGCCTTTTAGCAGTATGAGGCCAAAGCAAGATTTTTCTAGTTGCAAACTCTCCGAAATTTATAGAAAACTTGTAGATTACGTGTGGAATAGGTTTTCTACTAGATAAAGACCACCCTCTCTGTATTTATATGAAATGATCACAACCGATTATGAGATCCATCTATACAGTCGATAAAAATATAATCTAATTACCATTTTTACCTTTTCTTATACCTCAACCTTTCCCAACCCCTTTGTTGTCCAACACGTCTCTTAACGAGATTAGCTGGTGTTCTAGGTGGCCTTACGATCCTAGGGCACCCCATTATGCTTGTCCCCAATGGGTCTTTCCAGAAGGTGTTCGCAGGTCTTTCGGGCGAAGAACGGGCATCAAATTGGTCTCAACGATCTGCTAGTCAGCCTCACTGTTCTAAAATAAAACTTCAAGAGTTGAGAGGGGGATGGAATTCTTTTTTGAATGATGATGAACGAATAGGCAAGAGACTGTGCCAATTTTTAATAATGATATAAAGAAGCATTAAAGCTAAATGTCACTTGAGTGATTCACGGCCTACTCTCGCTCAATTTTTTCTGTCCAGTCAAAGAATGACATGTAGTCTTCTTCTCTAACTTTGGCAAGGTTAAGGGCAGGTTTAAGGGCTTACCTGAATCTGGCGGGCTTAGAAGGGCTTCGAAGGATTGCTAGGGGAGGAGAAGGCCAACCTGATGGTGATGGTGATCGCGTGGGGGCAGCATGGTCCGAGAGGCGGCGGCGGCGGCTTCGCCAACCGTGCAGTAGGGGAAGGTGGTTGGGCGAGACAAGGGCAGGGCACGATGGAGATAGCCCGACGATTTCCACAGAGTTAGTGTGACGGTGGCAGGGGCGAATTTACGTGGAGTCACCGATGGTTTCGTATGAATCTATTATACGTATAATTTTTCACCTGTCATGACCCCGGTGAAAAAAAAGATGACCCCGGTGGCCTAGTAAGGATAGCAGCCCAAGAGTTAAGAGCCCAAGAGAGAAGGCCAAAAGTCACGTACTCACGTTCAGTTGCCGAAGCCATAACCCGTAGAAAGCCCAAACATTCGACGATTCTTCTTCTCCCGTCGTCGCGTTGGCGCTCTTGTCGTCGTTCCATGATCGCAGGCTTGATTTACAGCTTGAAGAATTTAATGATTGTTTCAACGAGGTAAATTCTGAATTGCTTACCAACACTGCTGCTTTTAGTCAAAGAATTCTTTTGATGCATTCAAAATTGAGAGTTTGATGGAATTGGCTAAGGCATATCCGGATGATTTTGATCCAAGGGAGCTAGATGATCTTATTATTGAGCTTAATATTTACATCGACAATGTGCGAGCTAATACTAGATTTGCCCAAGTGGCCACTATTTCTAAGCTTGGTAAATTGATGGTAGATACAAACAAAAATATTTATTTTCCTTTGGTATATCGGCTCCTCAAACTTGTGCTAGTTCTTCCTATTGCGACGGCATCGGTGGAATGGTGTTTCTCAGTAGTGAAAATTGTGAAGACGGACCTCTGAAACCGAATCGGTGATGGATTTATGAATGATTGTGTTATTTGCTTCGTTGAGCAAGAATTTCTTGATGCAATTTCAAATGATGATATCATAGTTCGTTTACAGAATATGGATGATCGTTACTCGCAGGGTGAAATTATAAGAGGTAACCACTTTTGTAAATAGTTTCTTTTGTTGTATTATATTATCGTCACATTTATCCTTGAATGAATGCTTACTATTTATAATATATATATTTTTTTTTATGCATGGTGTTAGATTATTGTCAACTATAGTTATGGCTCTAAGTCTAGTCCAACCCCGGCGACAATTTTTCCTAGATTCGCCCCTGAACGGTGGTTAGAGGTGGCTGGGCGCCGTCGAAGCCGGCCGGGTGGCCATGGCACTGGGGAGCTCGAACAGATATGAATAAGATGACGAGGATAAGGCACATCATATTGATTTAGGGTGGGGTCATGCTAGTTGGCGGTGGAAGAGCCACCAAAGCCAGACAAGGAAGTGGAGCTGGCGGGGCGAGTGTCGAGGTCGGGTGCAGGTGCGGCTGTGGGCAAAGAAAGAAGGAAAGAGGATAGGGTAGGGAGAGACATATTTGATTTGGGCCCTCTATTTTTATATCTCAATTGATGATTGGCCTTATATTACTCAATTGCTGCATAGATAGACCCTAAAGAAGAGAGTTGCAAAGTCTGTTAACTCTTGGATGTTAAATGTCCAAAAACTGAGAGACGGACGAAATTCCGATTCCAGAGACGAGAGCTGTAACACCTCTGCCGTTTTCTTCAGTTCAGAGTACCATCATGGTCATGGATATTTTCATCAGGCTTTAAAGAATCAGTTACTAGACTAGATGATACTGATGTTTCCCATGGTAAACAACAAGAGATCGAGCGTGCAGTCCCTTAATGATCATCACATCAAAGATGAAGCCCTGCATGCCCCCACAATCAAACAAAGCTAGGCCCTCTCTAGTTAGTACTTAATTAGTACTCCGTAGTTGTTACAGATACGCATGCATGCATGCACCGCTAAATTGATTATTCCGTCCAGGCGGCAAGGCTCATCAGACACTTGTTCAAACGAACAGGAGCAAGGAAACGGACCCCGTTTAATTAAATGCAGTATACAAGGATGGGTGACCAAATCGTTCACATGACCGTACGTACCACGCCGTCAAATCATGCTTGCACCATAAGTACACCATGATTACTAGCTTAGTACTAACAGTGGACCTCCACTGCACCTCCTATACATGAAGTGAGTGAGTGAGTGAACCGAATTAAGCCCGTTTCTGAACCTTAGTTGATAGCTCAAAAGTAGCTTGGTCTGAGGACGACTTTGTATGCATGTTCAGATGAATGCGTGTGTGTTGGTTCAGTCAGTGCAGGCCCACGCGCCAACGCCATGTGCTGCACCAACCTCCTTTAGGTCTGTTCGCTTGGAGGAATTCTGGAGAAATTTGGATGATTTGGAGGAATGCTGAAGGAATTTGTGAGAGAAAAACACTATTCCAGATGAAAAAAGAAGCGGATCAAGTCGGGTTTAAGAGCACGCGAACGGGCCTAAGGGTGTCCGGTGCTAGCTACGTGGGTAGCTTACGGGTAGGTGAGAGACAAAAGCAAATATTATTTTATATATTCTTATTTTTCTATTTACTATTGGACCTACATGTTTCTCTTCTAGATTCTTAGACAACGTGAAATAGATCAGCTATTTGTTCGTCGCTAGTGACTACTCTCTCTCCTACATTTTTTCTATCCACGTCAGAATAGATAGCCAAATAGCTAGCTGTTGGATGCCCTAACCTCTATCAGGTGGGAGAGTTTAATAAGATGCATGGCCTGCGTGCCCCTCTCAACAACCATGATCACTCCCTAGCCCCTAATGCAATATAATCAGATTCAGCCCACCTTGCTAATAAGCCTGACGAAATGCAGGAAGGATAGAGGAGGATGGAGCGAGAAGGGAGGGGCCGCTGGACTGCTGGATAGGCGTTGTCGATCGTACTGTAGCTGTAGGTGATCGACAGCGGATTCGCCATGTCGGCGTCCACACACGTGTGCCTGTTTGCCGGTGCACGCATGCATGGGGGTGTGTGGTGCTAGGATGTCTGTAATGCTTGCCTTAAAAAAAAAAGGGATGCCTGTAAAGCTGATACAGCATGCAATTTTTTTTAGCACTCGTCGATCTTCAGAATTCAGATCTTGTGTTAAGGAAGAGCATTTATTCATGTCACTGGGAATTGGGAAACCCAGGACTTCGTGTGCTCATCGCTGAATGATGTTGTATTATCAAGTGAACTTTTTTTTTCATGAGGCCTGCCTACTACTGAAGCTGGAATACAGAGCCACTAATGCTGCGTCGACCGTTGTATTGTATCTGTGCAGGCAAATAAAGTCGTATCATACTTTCGCTATTCTAAATCGAACTAGAGTCAAACTTTCTAGTGCTTATAAATTATTATGGCTCTATCCCATTCATAGGAAGGAGATAAAAACCAGAAACCTTTGCTATCCAATCTTTGTAGAGTATCATAAAGTTTAAGTGTCAGAATTTTTTTGTAGGACTGTTTTATCAATTTATTTTTATCCCATTCGCTATTTCTCCAAACTTCCCACAGAAGACCAGGCATGAAGGAGCCTATTTCATAGGAAATGATCATTAATAAAGATTAATGAATCCGGATATGCTCAAAGGAGAAATCGAAATAGAAAAGATAATTAATGTAATAGAAGAATAAAATAAAAGGAAAGGAAAGACGTAAGAAGCATCGCATTTAATTGGATGTTGATAGAACGGGATACATGGGAGCCCTCCTCACTGATTGCTGGATGCCGGAAGACAAGGCACTCCAGCCAGCAGCCTGCCTGTCATGAACCGTATGTGAGACCAACGGCGTGTATCCAAACTCCACCCATGCTATCCTGTACGAACGAAAAGATGTCAAACCAGTCTGCCACAGTGGATTGATTCCACTTAACATCGAGGCAAAAAGGATCGCATGCATGATCGCGCTCAGTAGGAACCACTGAGATCGTACGATCGTATTAGTGTCCAGTGAACAGACTGAACGTACTTTTGATGTTTATTACATCCTGTAGTGGGCAGCGTTCAGTTCAGTTCAAATTCTACTTGAAAAATATGAGTTATTTTTTCTAAAGAAAAGGTCTCCCTGCTTTATTCCATCTCGAAACAAAAGCATACAAATATAGTTTCACAATCCATTTTAAGCATATTCCTGGCACGCTTGCCAAAGACATGAGACACGCATCTCGCGTAGTATAATTTTCGTAGCACCTTGGACCTTGCTTTTGGCTTTTAGCTTTTCCAAACTAACAACTGACAACAACTTTTTCACGTACCAAACAGACCCTGCCACTAAAATAACCTGAGTTCACTGCTACTTGCAAACAAACATGTGGATTGCATGAACAAGTAAGAAGCATGTGGAAATGTGTTCTACTTCTAGTACTACTGCAAATGTGTCGTAAACATGACGTAAAGCAGGTGCAATTAGGGGGTTGTTCTCAGACCACTATAGCAATGTTGTATTCGTGCATTTGTCATGTCGCTTTATTCTATCTTTAGGACCATTTCCTCATATCCAAGTGCCAGGCTAGAACACATCGAAACATAGAGAGAGGTGTAAGCAGTGGCTGAGTGGCGACGCCCTATATATTATATATATGCGCCTCGCAAGCATCTCAAAACACAAGCAAGCAACAAACTAGCAGCACTGCAAGTGCATACCGAGCCACAGTGAGCGAGGTTGCTAGCTAGTGATAGAGGGGAGACGATGGGGAGAGATCAGGCAGCTGCAGCGGCGATGGCTCCTGAGAAGCTGAAGCTGTTCATCGGAGTGCTGGCCCTGCAGTTCCTCCTCGCAGGGTTCCACATTGTCTCCAGGGCGGCGCTCAACATGGGCATCAGCAAGATCGTGTTCATCGTGTACAGGAACATCATCTCCCTCGCCTTGCTCGCTCCGTTCGCCTACTTCCTCGAGAAGTGCGTAGCCACCGGCCTTTAATTTCCGTGCACTGCACACCAGTCTCCCCAGATTTTCTGAATAATGCTATGAGACTGAATTTTTGGATGTATATAATGCTTGCTCGACATGTTTTTCGGCACGGTTAACTTGTTTCAGGAAAGACAGGCCACCACTCACCTTCTCTTTGCTGGTGGAGTTTTTTCTGCTAGCGCTGTGTGGGTAAGTGAGACAGATGTTCCGTGTCATCTTTGTTAGTATTGTTTATTTTGTCTGCTGTTTGATTGATCATTGATTCCTGAACTAAGTGTTGATGCTATTGAACAACGACTGTTATTTTATTATTCAGGATAACTGCAAACCAGGGCTTCTACCTCCTGGGCCTGTATCACCTATCACCAACCTACGCCTCTGCGATACAGAACACCGTCCCTGCGATCACCTTCGTCGTGGCCGCTGTCCTCAGGTGCCATGCCAGCAGCTTGTCTCTGCACTGCACCACCCAATACTAGGCAGACTATTTAGTGTTCTGCAGTGTTCGGTGTTCACTGAAGAGAAGAATGTCCTTGCTCTTAATTGCAGGCTTGAGCAGGTGGACCTGAGCAGGAGGCATGGGGTGGCCAAGGTGGTGGGCACGGTGGTGAGCATCGGAGGGGCGACCGTGATAACCCTGTACAAGGGCCTGCCGCTGTTCCATCACAATCTGCACGTCAAGTCTCTGGTGACGCTGTCCTCCTCCAGCCCCATCCTCAACTGGACTCTCGGCTGCGTTTTCATCCTCGGCCACTGCCTCTCCTGGTCCGGATGGATGGTCCTTCAGGTAGTACCATAGTTTATACTAGCAGTTCACTGCATGAGCGCAAGAATTGATACAGTTGTTGAATTACTACTACGTTTCGATCGGTGCACTGATTTTTGTGAATTTTTTCTGTGGCATGTACGTTGATCAGGTGCCGGTGCTGAAGAGATACCCAGCCAGGCTATCGGTCCTGTCACTGACCTGCATCTTTGGGCTCCTCCAGTTCCTGGCCATTGCCGTCTTCACCGAGGAGGACCTGAGCAGGTGGAAGGTCCACTCAGGAGTGGAGCTCTTCACCATCCTATACGCTGTATGTAGTAAACACCAGCAATCAACATGCATGTGCAGCGTAACTCCTGTGTTGTGTACTTGTGTGAGCCCAAACTGAACTGGAAACCGCTGTCTTGTTGTGTACCATCCATGATAGGGTCTGGTGGCGTCCGGGGTTGCGTTTGCTCTGCAGATCTGGTGCATCGACAGGGGAGGCCCGCTCTTCACCGCCGTCTTCCAGCCGGTGCAGACCGTCGCCGTCGCCGTCATGGCTGCCGCCATCCTCGGAGACCAGCTCTACACGGGAGGGTAAGGCCGCACGTGCGCCCGCGCAGATCCGAACATGACACGGATTACGGGATCACGTGGGGATCATCTCATCAGAATTCAGCAGAACCCAATCAGCCCAGCCCAGCCTGTTCGGTTGAAGCCCAATCAGCATTTACGATCATTTCGACAAGCCATGTGCAGCCTATCTAATCTGGAAAAATACTCTTGCAGCTCTGGCATGCTGACATGTGCTTTGGCGTCTATCTAATCTGGCAGGATCATTGGAGGTGTGCTGATCGTCATCGGCCTCTACTTCGTGCTGTGGGGCAAGAGCGCGGAGAAGAAGGCCGCCAGGAACCTGCAGGATCAGCTGGCGCAGGGAGGAGACGTGACGCAGCACCTGCTCGCGGGAGAAGCTTCAGTGAAAGGCGATGAAGAAGCTCCGGCCACTGACTGACCTGCTGGCGTGAAGCGTGATGATCGTTTAGTCGTTGATCAAGGAGGACATGCGTAGTCCTGTTGCATTTGGGATCGTATGAGTCGTGTGATTTCAGCTGTTCCAATCAGGCAACCAAGAACAAGTGTGCATGGGTTGCCGGTGTGGAACAGTGTAGCCATGCTGCTGATACAGAATACTACACACCACCTAAAAGTGAACGCAAAAAACTATGCTGCTGATACAGAATACTACACACCACCTAAAAGTGAACGCAAAAAACTTAACTGCAGCATAATAATACTTCGTCGGATTCTAAAAGTACCAGACGTTTTGTGATATTAGGGGAACGTGACGCCTAAGAGGAGGATAAATTAGGCAGCTTAAAATTTTGACTCTACATTATGGCATTTTTTTTTCTACCTTTAGTAAAATATATGTAAAAAATAATCTATCTAAATATGCAACTACGGTTTTACTAGTGTGTTGCTATCTCTATCGAAAAAAAGTAATACAAACAATATAAATGCGGAAGCTAAAGAGCAAGGTAGAGATATGCAAACTCCCGTCGACGACTCCGGTATTTTTACCGAGGTATCGAGAAGCGCGTAAGCTTCCTCCTAGTCCTCGTTGGAGCCCCTCGTGAGGAATCCCTCGCAAGGGCTAAGCTCCCGGTCGGGTAACTCCGTGGATAGCTCCGGGCCTTCCCCACGCGCAAGTGGGTCTCTGGTGTGCCTTCCGGCAAGCCTCTCCCGGAACGCTCCACACCGTCTTCACTATCAAGCTTCCGGTCGAACCGTCGCGGGTCTTGTTCCATTCGGTATACGGTGGCGGCCACACCATAAACGCGGTTGGTATGATCTCGCAAGACTACAAGCCCCTCCGATGTACAACAATGGTGCGCGCAAGCACCGGGTAGTAAGAGGTATGCAAACCTCACTAAACACTAGGCCTAAACCTAGAGCAAGCGCATAAGCGATGGTCTAATCAACCTAAGCACCTACACTAATCACCTAATGAATTACTAAGCACTATACAAGTGGAGATCACTAAAATGGTGCATCAACACCCTTGATACGTTTTCTCAGCTCCACTCTGCTCAAATGACCGGTTGGGGGTCTATTTATAAGCCCCACTGAGAAAGTAGCCGTTGGGGATGAAATCTCTCTTGTCTGCTACTGATCGGACGCTGCTGTCATCCTGACCGGACGCGTCCGGTCGTCCCGACCGTTGGAGCGCGCGATCAACTGATCGGATGCTGATGGCATCCGGTCACATGCCACCGGACGCGTTTGGTCGCAACTTCGCCGCTCTGGAACCTCTCTGTACTTGATCGGACGCTGCAGTTCCTGCGTCCGGTCGATTAGCCGCAAGCGTCCGGTCAGTGCTGAGTGCGTTGCCGGGATGATGAACAGTGCCATCGGTGCGTCCGGTCAGTTTTAGTCCTCAGTGTCCGGTCACTGCTGCTGACGCCTGCTGTTGCCGAGCCTATTGATCGGAGCGTCTAGTCGCTATGCCGCCAGCGTCCGGTGCTACGTCTATACACCTCTGTGAAGCTCGTTTCTTCGCGATCTTACGTCCGGCTTAGTTTCTATCTTCGTGCTTGAACTTTGCTTGATATCTTGGGTCTTCTCTTGTGCTTCTAGGGTCTTGCTTATGGTGTTGATCGTGGGTTCACCATGTCGCCTTTATCCAAGTCACGTCTTGCACCCTATTGAACTACAAAAACAATCACTTGCAAATTCATTAGTCTAGTTTAGTTGTGTTAGTCATCAAACACCAAAATCCAAAGTAAATGGGCCTAGAGTTCATTTTCCTTACAATGTCCCCCTTTCGGCTGAGGTTGCTCGTGTTCAGCTTGTTCATTTGCATGCTAGGTTAGATCTTCCCCTCCGTCTTAGGGAAACTGAGGCCTGGAAAGATTACATAAAAACTACTCATAACTCTAGGTACACAACTGTTTCTCAGCAAACTACAGCTAGAGATCTTTTTAAGTACTTCAATGAAAAGCGTGATCGTTTGATTGATGATTTGAAGAGTAATGCCATTTCATCTGTTGCTATTACCTCTGATATCTGGTCTGGAAATGCAAAAGAAGATTATTTGAGTGTTGTTGGTCATTACATTAATGCTGATTGGCAATTTGAAAAAAGGGTGCTTGGCTTAATGCTTATTGATGCATCACATAATGCTGATAACATTGCTGAACGTGTTAGTAACGTGCTTAATGATTATGGTATATTGAAGAAGGTTTTTTTGTTACTTTGGACAATGCCTCTGCTAATACTAAAGCTATGGATAAACTGAAACCTGTACTTAGAGAGTATTTGGGTGCTGATCTGTTTTTGCATCAATGCAGTGCTTGTCATATCATAAACCTGATTGTTAAAGAGGCTCTGGTTGCTGTTAGTCCTATGCTTGATGCTTTCAGAACTGCTATATCATTCATTAACTCTTCTAACCAGAGAGTTGCTGCATATAAGAGCTATTGCATGGCATCTGGTATTACACCTAGGAAGTTTGGATTGGACATGGAGGTTAGGTGGAACTCTACCTACCTGATGCTTAGGCATTTGCTACCACACAAGGAAACTTTCCATATTTTCATTGAGTCTAATTATCCTAGAAAAAGAGGTGACCCCTTTCTTTTGACTCATGAGCATTGGGCTATGGCAACTAAAATACTGGAATTCCTTGAACTGTTTTATGACTTAACAGTTGCTTTGTCTGGTGTGTACTATCCTACTGCCTCACTTATGGTTCATCATATTGTTAAGATTACTATACACCTGCATAGGTATCAAAATGATGAGCATATTAGAACTGTTGTCCAACCTATGATTGATAAGTACAATAAATATTGGAGAACCATACCTGAACTTTACTGTATGCATTTATCTTGGATCCAAGAGCTAAAATTAAAGGTTTTAACAAAGTTCTTAGAAAGTTAAATTTGCTTACTGATGCTGATTATTCTAATAAGATGATGGAAACTAGAACTCTTCTTTTCAAACTGTATCATAAGTATGATGATTTGTATGGCTCTGTTAGGACGAAAAGGCCTGACCCTCTAAGCCTATTTGGTAAGAAAAGAACAGCTTGGGCTGAGATATATGATGACGATGATGATGGTGGTTTGCTTGGAGCTGGTTGTTCTTCTCTTCCTCCTAATGTTGATATGTCTAGGACTATTCCTGCTACTACTTTGTTACATGCAGCAAGTTCATCTAACACTGGTTCTGAACTTTTCAGCTTATCTGGACTATGACACAGTTAGCCAGATGGATGATGACTTCAACATCTTGAACTGGTGGCATCAGCAAAAACTAACATATCCAGTTCTTTCTGCCCTTGCTAGAGATATTTTTAGTGTGCCTGTTTCTACCATTTCTTCTGAAGCTACTTTTAGTACCACTGGCAGGATCATTGAAGACCGGCGGTGGAGGCTGAACCCTGAAACTGTGGAGGCACTCACATGCATTAAGGACTGGGAAGCTGCAGAGACAAGGCTACAACATATGGTGGAGGATAAGGAGCTCGAGGAGGCCTTTGAACAACTTTATCTTGATTAGTCATTTATGTAATGGTTCTGTAATCTTAAGACTTGGATGCTTTGAACCTTTGGTTGTGGATGTAATGAACAATTGAACTTATGGAGCTGGTTGCACTCTTTTTCCCTGTCTAGGGTTTCTCACAAGGGTGGGTTTTACCTAGACAGGTTTTTAATGAGGCAACCATTGCGCAGCTCCTTTAATTTGGTATTTTGTTATCTCTGTCTTGTGTTTTTTTCTTTGTGATTTCAGATTCATCAGATTTCAAGTTTATTTTTGAACTGTTCTTTTGATTCTGATCTGTTGAAGTGGTGATGTGGTTTTAGTGCCAAGGCACGGCACTAGTCTGCTGGGCTGTCGTGCCCTGTGGCATGGCACGGCACTATCTGAGGGCTTTAGTGCCGTGCACAGGCGAAGTGCAGGCACGCGGTGGCACTACTGCAACGCAACACGGCGGTGACACCGCGTGCTGATAGTGCCGTGTCTGATAGTGATGTGCCGTATATTGCTAGTGCCGTGTAGTGCCAGTGCCTAGCGTTTGGAAAACTATAAAACTGTGCATTGCTCCGATCCAGCACTGTCTGGGATCCATAGACTATGCATGGTCCAGCAGACTCGCAGTACGTGGTATGTCCCTGCTAGCTGATGCTCTGCCTGATGACAGATGACCTTGATCGATCCACGTGACCACGCCGGCCGGCCCATTCATGGCGACTTGGCGAGGATCGAGGAAGAGAACAAGTGGAAACAGATGGGATGGGATGGGATGGGCGATCAACCGATACATATGATGCACCAGCAGTTGTTGCGAGTGCCGGGCCCCTAGCACTGCCATCGACCGACGACGAGACGACCGCCGGTGGTCTTATGCCTGCCGGCCGGCGGATCATTCATTCATTCATGTCACGCAAGACACTGGGACAGGGCACAGGAGCGCTTTCTGCTGCGTCTTTTGGTCGGAGGCTACGGCGCCAGCGTCATGTCTTGTCCACGTCGTAAAATTAAGTTGAATTCCTATGAAATTCTTGGGATTCTAGAAAAACCATCACTTTTCTTTTGACAACAGAAAAACCATAACTTTGGGTCGTGTATCTGCATGCGCTGCATTATTTTCCATGGCCGATGATGTAGCTCTAAGGGTGTTGGCTCAATGGCGTTATGCAGTGGCGGATTTAGAAAAAAAAATGCTAGGAGAGGCTTCTATTCCTTATTTTCTAGCCCTCTATTATATGTTACAAGTTATTTTAATTTTCTTGAGAGTCAAAGCACATCGATTTGATTAAAATTATAAAGAGAATTACTATAATTTATGACATCAAATAGGTATATTATAAAAATATAATTAATAAAGAATTTAATGATATTTATTTGATATCATAGATGTTATTATTTTACTATATAATTTGGTCAAATTTAAGATGTTTTGACTCTCCAAAAATATTGGAATGCCTTATAACTTAGAATGGAGGAAGTACATTTAGCCTCTCCTTCTAAGCTTCAACGACTACAAAATTATAGTTTGGGCTTAGGAGGGGCTCCATACATCCAACGACCATAGTGGTGGCTCAGGCCCCAGGCGACCCGGTGCTAGATCCGCCCCTGGCATTACTTGCACATATACATCGATTGTTGCTTGCTAAGGTCGCATGGTAGCTGGTCCTACCCTTAGCAAGCAGGTTCCGAAATGTTGGGGTCGAGTAACGATAACGTGGACAAGATGATGTCACTTTTAAAACCTATGAAGTCGTAGATCTCATCGGAGATCTAGAATTTTGTAGTTGATGACTGTTTTATTTGAAATCATATATGGCCCTCAAATTCCATTTAATGTTCTTATATTTTGAAATTCAAATTCAAATTATTCAAATGACCATGAATCAAGAAAAGATTTCTCTTGATTTTGATCCCTCTCTAGGATCCGATCGATCCGTCATCGTCATGCGACCGCGTATTCGATCTCCTTACGAGCCCAACTTCCCTCGAGCCCCCGCGCGTAGTAGGGGTCTGGTCGAGGGGTCAACTCGTCTTGTGATCGTCCTCTCTCAAGTATTTTTTCGATAAAACGGAGGGGCTGAGCCATGCCATGTTTTCCTCGATAGACGAATCATGGTGCTCGGTGAGCTGTTAACGGGCTAGTCCGAGTGGGGCCCTGGCTCTCCATTCACGGGGTCCGGCATGGGTCAGCCGGTGACCGACTCCAGATTCTTGGTGGCCAATCCATATAGTTCTTGGGTCCGTTCGACCGATCCCAAGGGCTCGCTGCCTTTCTTTGAGGAAAAACCATGGACTGTGAACCGACCAAGACTCGAACATGGGCCGGGATGCCTACGGCGCTCGTGCGCCCAGGTACTGGCCGCTAGCGGGTCCATCCCTTTCCACCCCTCACTCTAAAGGCCCACCAGAGCGGTTGTGAACCCGTCGGTGGGCCAACCTTCGAACTCCTAGGCCTAAACGGGCGATGAGAGCATTTTCAGCTCCGTATCCCACCTTACCTGTGGCGGTTCTCAGCCCATCGAATGGGGAGAACCATCATCCGGCGCGTCCTTCGAGGGAGCCCCTCTGGCACATGATTTATCTACCAAGATAGAGCATGAGATCACCCCCCCTGAAAAATTAGTTAGTTAGATAAACGAAGTGGTGGTCTTGTAATAAATGTCACCCTGGGCGCTTTTTCACCGAAAACCGAACACCGAACCAAAACCGAACCAAATAGTCAGTAGTTCGGTTTTTCGGTTCGGTTTTGGTTTCCAGTTGTGTGAAGTTCGGTGTTCGGCTTCGGCTTCGGTTTCTATGCCTTACCGAACCGAAGTACCGAGAAACCGAATCAGTCCAACATGCCTCCACTCTCACCGCACTCCGTAGTCCTGACCAGTGACAGCCCTATCTGAAAACCGCAAGCACTTGCTCTCGCAGGCCACAGTTGTGCCGCACTGCCCCGAAACCTAACCCTATCCCGACACGAGCGAGGGCCGAGGGCTGTGGCAGAGCGACAACGCTAGGGCGAGCCCGAGGTCGCGGCGGTGGTGGCACGACCGCGAGGCGGGCTTGGGAGCTTCAGGGTTTCGGCGGCGCGAGCATGACCGCGAGACAGGTAGTGATTCGGCGAGAGTTCTCCCTCCGGCCCTCCCTCACGCACGGGGCTCCTGCACGCGCACCCCTCCCACAAGCGGCACGGGGCGTCGCTCCCCGAACCCTAGAGGTGTAGGCGGCGGCGGCGTGGCACCGTGGCGCAATGGGGAGCGGCTCATGGCAGCACGGAGGGAGGGCCAGAGGGGAGCGACGCATCTGCTTGGAGACGGGCGGGGAGCGGCGAATCGACCAAGCAGCGGCGGCAAGCGGCGAGCAGCGGTGGCGTCCGGGGAGCTGTAGCGGCGTCCAGCAAGCAGGGGCCTAGGGTAGGCCGCGCAGCTCCTAGGACAGGCCAAGGCGCTGCAGCGGGCAGGGAGGCCACGCCCAGACGCGACGGCGAGCAGGACTTGCAGCGACGGCGACCAGTGGACCAGATGCTCGGGTTAGTTCGGTTAAACCAAAAAACCGAGCCGAACAAACCAAAACCGAATTCGTCGGTTTTCAGTTCTCTCACAAACCGATCGATTGCCATAGCTTGGGAACCGAAATTTTTTGAAACCGAACAAACCGAACCGATTTGTTGATTTAAACCGAATGCCCAGGCTAAAATAAATGAACAAGTTTTAGTTCTTTTGTTTCGGTCAAACAAATTTTTAGGTACTTTTTTCTTTTTGTGTTATAAAAAGGTTACTGCATTCCGACCCTTTTTCATTATTAAGGCTACAAAGTTTAAGGCGTGGGCGAAAGAACTCTGATCACGCTGGTGAGCAAGAACGCCGTAGCCGCTGGGCGTAGGTTCCTTGCAGTTCGACCAACTTTACTCTGTGTTCGTTTCCACAGCTCTCACTTTTAGGTCTTAACGTGAGAAGGGGTCGGGCACAACGATTGTTTCTGAATAGGTATGCTCTTATCAGTCCCCGAGTGAGGCCCGGCCCCGTGCCGTTGCTGGGGTCAGGTGTCACTAAAGATTTTTGTATTTTAGAAACACCATTCTTAGTTTTCATGGGTACATGCATATGCTAAGGGTAAGAACGACGTAGCTATTCGATGTTCCATGCATTGACGAAGACCTTGCCGTCGATGGTCTTGAGCTTGTAGGTGCCAGGTCGGAGCACTTCTATGACGACATATGGTCCCTCCCGTGGCAGAGAGACCTTGTGACGGTTTTTGTTGCTCTGGATGAGGCGGAGTACCAAGTCCCCAACATTGAAGGCCTGACCCCACATCCGATGGCTGTGGTACCGGCGCGATGCCTGCTGGTACTTAGTCGAGCAGAGGAGGGCAACGTCGCGTGCCTCGTCGAGCTGATCCATGGCATCCTCGAGGGACACCTCAGCTCCCTGCTCGTTGTACGCCCTGATGAAAGGTCCTTGTTGGTTTTGGTAATTGAGTGACAACCTAGGTGGACTAATTGTGTTTATGTGAGATACACAGGTGTTTAGTCCACAGGTACATGTGTATGAGCAACATATGCCATGGAGGTGAAAATGGCTTGGAGATGTTGCAAAGCTCACACATGTGATGATGAAGGAGCTTATTGCACATGAGACATGACATTGAGTCATGTGATCAAGGTGGAGAAGATCAAGACAAGACTTGGCATGATGGACCGATTGCAAGCGTGAAGGGCAAGTCAAAGGCTTTGGAGTGATGGACCGCGTGGCGGTGAAGCTTGAGCAAGACTTGGCGCCGATGGACGATAGCAACGGTGAAGAGCAAGTAGAGTCAAGATCGATGAACCAATATGATCATGTGATGATATGAAGTGGATCATATCATTGTTGATCGTGTTGGTGCATGTGTTGCATCGACATTGAAGGAGATGGAATGGAATGCGCAAGG
This sequence comes from Miscanthus lutarioriparius, assembly GCA_904845875.1. Taxonomy (NCBI): domain Eukaryota; kingdom Viridiplantae; phylum Streptophyta; class Magnoliopsida; order Poales; family Poaceae; genus Miscanthus; species Miscanthus lutarioriparius. The sequence goes on from CAJGYO010000005.1 coordinate 98,470,033, forward strand.
CAAAGGTATAACCTAGGGCATTTCATTTCACCGGTCATAGGTGTGTAGAGAAGTTTATGACCGGGTTTAGGATAGATGGCCGTACTATCAAGAGGGGCAAACTTGTTTGCATATCGGTCATTTAGTGCCACTCGAGTGATCTAACTTTGCATTGTCGCTAGGATCGAGTGGCGTGGCAAGTTGAGTGGCTAACATCCTTTGGGAAATGATTGTGAAAATGCTAACACACATACACATGGTGGTGTACACTTGGTGGTGTTGGCACATTTACAAAGGAGGTGGTGTTTGCAGGGGTGAGATGGGTTTGGGTCCCTCTCTCCCTCCCGCCGAGCTTGCTCGGCGGGATTCGGCGCTTTCGGGAAAATAGAATGCCTATTTTCTATTGCGCCGGATGCAAATTCTTGTGGTTGGCACATTGGAGCAAGGGTGAAGAAGTTAGAAGTGAAAACGAGTTGATCGCGAAGATGCTGGCGTCGGTCCACTGACCGGACGCTGGGTCATGCAGCGACCGGACGTTGAAAGGCTGCGTCCGGTCAAACTGATGGGTCTGCTCTGTACCGAGGGTATTGCACCGGACACTGGTCTGCGTCCGGTCAAGGTGGACCGGACGCGTCCGGTCGAGAAAATATGCCTCGGGGAGCTTACTGGAAACGACCGGACGCTAGGGCTTCAGCGTCCGGTCAGTTTTACCGCTGCGTCCGGTCAAGTTCAGTGACCGTTGGAACCTGGACACGTGGCCGTCTGCGGGCGACCGGACGCTGAGGTCCAGCGTCCGGTCAACACGACCGGAGCGTCCGGTCGGCCCGACCGTTGCCCAGTGAAGGGGTAACGGCTAGTTTAGCCCTTGGGGCTATAAATAGAAGTGGCCCTCGGCCATGGCTGGTGTAGAGCACCTCAAGGGACTTAGTGTCCATGCTTGTGAGTGCTTGGGAGCCCTCCATCACACACATACTTGATAGCGATCATCCGATTTGTGTGAGTGAGCGATTCTAGTGCGATTGCATCGTGAGGTTGCATCGAGTGGCACTAGGTGATCGAGTTGCGAGCCGGTGGTGCTTGTTACTCTTGGAGGTTGCCACCTCCTAGACGGCTTGGTGGCGGTCTCCGTCGAAGCGCGCAAGAAGCTTGTGCGGCGCTCCGGAGAAGTGCTTGTGAGGGGCATGGTGCTCGCCCCGTGGGAGCCGCGAAGAGCAACTCTAGTAAAGCGTGTCATTGAGCTACCCTCACTCAAGGGGTAGGTTCTTGCGGCGCCCGATGTGCGGGCTTAGCGGGTGATGCTAATTAGCCGCCAAACCACCAAGTGAGCGGTCGACACAACGGGGACTAGCATGTTGGCAAACACGTGAACCTCGGGAGAAAAATCATCGTGTCAACCTTGTTCTTCCCGTTGGTTTGCATCCCCATTACACAAGCTTGCAATTACTTATATATATATCTTAAGCTTGTGTAGTTGCTCTTGTAATTAGATAGCTTGTGTAGCTAGCTAATTACCTTCTTGCTTGTGTAGCATAGAAGTAGCTTCCTTGCGTGGCTAATTTGGTTTTAGTAACCTTGTTAGTCACATTGCTTAGTTTGTGTAGCTAAGTATTTGCGCTCTCTAATTAGGCGTTGGTTGCCTTGTTATTGAGCATTGCTAGTGAGCTTAGTTAGCTTTGTGCTTTTGCTTACTAGCATGTGTAGGAGCTCCCTTGTTACTTAAAGTACTAGTGGCATAGGTTTGTGTGACCTTGCTCCTAGAATTGTTTAGGAGAGCTCTAGCTAGCCCGGCACCTTAGTTGCTTTATTAGTATCTTTGCAAGGTGCTAGTGATCATATATAGAGGGGTGTAGTCTTGGCTAGACCGATTGTTTTAATTCCGCATTTATATCGGTTAGCCGACGCGATTAATTTTAGAAAAGACTATTCACCCCCCCTCTAGTCCGCCATCTCGACCCTTCACCTGACCCTCGGCGCTCCATAGTTGAGGTCGGTCAGGAGGATAGCCTCAGAACCGTAGACCATGAAGAAGGGTGTGTATCCGGTGGCCCAGCTAGTGGTCATCCTCAGGCTCTAGAGCACCGCGGGGAGCTCCATGGCCCATCGTCCGCCAAACCTGTTCAACCGGTTGAAGATCCTAAGCTTGAGGCCTTGTAGGACCATGCTATTTGTGCGCTCGACCTACCCGTTCGTGCGGGGGTGCGCCATGGCGGCCTAATCGAGACGGATGTGGTATTCATCGTGGAATCGGAGGAACTTTTTCCTGGTGAACTGCGTGCCGTTGTCCGTGATAATGGAGTTTAGGACTCCAAAGCGATGGATAATATCAAGGAAGAACAGCATGGCTTGCTTGGACTTGATCACGGAGATCAGCCGAGCCTCTATCCACTTTGTAAATTTATCTACGGTGACAAGCAAGTGCGTATAGCCCCGGGCGCTCTCTTGAGAGGTTCGACCATATCAAGCCCCCAGACCATGAATGGCCACGTGATGGGGATCATTTGGAGTGCTTGGGCCTGCAGGTGAGTCTGTTGAGCGTAGTATTGACACCCTTCGCAGGTGCACACAATCTGTTCAGCGTCGGCTACTGTGGTTGGCCAGTAGAAGCCCTGTCGGAACGCATTTTCGATCAGGGTCCTAGGTGCCGCATGGTGACCGCAGCCCCCACCGTGGATATCTCTCGGCAACTACTTCCCTTGTTCTATGGGGATGCAGTGCTGTAGGATCCCGGTGTGGCTTCGCTTGTAGAGCTCCCCCTCAATAATGACGGACTTGGCGCGACGTGCGAGCCACTGAACCTCCGTTTTGTCCATCGGTAGCACCTCATGGAGGAGGTAATTGAGGTAAGGCGGCCTCCAGTCAGCAAGAGGGTCAGGCTCTGCCACTGGGCCTATGTCAAGCTCCATCCTTATTGGAGCCACCGGACAGGAACTGCTTCATGAGGGCATAGTCTTTTGTATAGGTGCTTGACGGGGAAGGCATGGTTCAGGCATGGCCCTTCGAGCAGCTTCTCAAAGTGGTCTGGGGTACCCTCGGTGGGCTTCTGACCCCCTTTGTGGTTGGCAGCGGCCACGAGCGAGCCCTCGTGCCACTGCTTGCTCTTCTTCTTGTTGGGGCAGTTGGAGGCGCCTTCATCGGCGTCCTCGTCCCGCTTCACCTTGCCCTTGGGACGGTCGAAAATCACTCCAACCACCACCTCGCCCGAGGCATGGCCGGTGGCAATGTCGAGGAGCTACTTGGTGGTTCACGGGCCCTTACAGCCTAGCTTGTGAACTAGGGACTCGTAGGTGGTCCCGGACAGGAAGGCTCCTATAACGTCGGCATCAGCGACGCCGGGCAGCTCGTTGCACTACTAGGAGAAGCGCCGGATGTACTCATGAATAGTTTCCCCAAACTTCTATTGGTAGTTTTTGAAATACCACAGGTTCCTAGGACGCATGTAGGTGCCCTGGAAGTTTCTCACGAAAATCTCCTTTAGGTCCGCCCAACTTTAAATCCGATTGGGCGGAAGGTGCTCCAACCATGTTCACGACGAATCGGTCAGGAACAATGGGAGATTGTGGATAATGAAACTGCCACTATCTGCTCTACCAGCTTGGCAAGCAAGCCAGTAATCCTCGAGAGATAGTTCGGGGTTCATTTCCTTGGAGTATTTTAGGATGCTGGTCGACGGTCGGTACCGCGGTGGGAAGGCAACATTGAGGATGTGTCGGCCGAAGGCCTGAGGTCCCAGCAGGTCGGGCTCAGGCTCCGGTCCTCGCCACTGTCGTAGCGTCCACCGCAACAAGGGTGGTAGCCACGGCCGACTTCCTCTCTCTCATCGCTTAGTCCACGCCTACGGGCATCCAGGGTGTTACGTGCGTCATGGTGGAGGCCGAGACGCTCATGCACCAGAGCCACGGTGCGCCCTCCATCGCCACGCGATGCCTGGTGGATAGACATGTCCTCAACATGTCATCTCGAGGGCGCACGCTGATAGGCGTCGAGCTCACGTCACCGAGACAGCGAGCTCTCCGCCTGCTGCATAGTCGCGCACTCGAGCAGCGTGCGGATCTCGCGATGGGCCCGACGATCCTCGGGTATCGTGGGCTTCAAGAGCCCTCGGAGCAAGGTTGCCACGGCAGTGATGTTCTGGCTTGCCTGGGCGAAGTGTGGGAGGGCTCCATCATCTTCGATGATCCTCCGGTTCATGTCGTGGGCCATGGCGCGCGCACGCCCACCATCTCCATGGTGCTCTATCTCTTGCTCGAGTTCTGCGTGCTCCTGCTCGAGTTGGAGTCGTGCATCCTTGAGCTCCAGGTGCTGCGCCCTTAGCTGTTCCACCCACATGCGAGGAAGGGCCCCTACATCTTCCTTGACCTCATTGTCGAGGTTGTTTGGTGGGGTAGCCCCTCCCTCGTGGACGCTTTTGATGCGTCCCTCTGGGGTACCTGCCATAAAACATTATCGCGAGGGGTGATGGCTTCCCCTGCTAGAGTTAGAGTCAGAGATCATCTCTGAATCTCAGGCGAGAAGGTCATGAAAAGATTCTACGACGTATTCGATCATCCCCACGAACTCGTCGTTCGTAGGAGATGGGTGCATGCGCTGTGCCACGAGGTGGCCAATGGTCCCCATAGCATTGCGCAGATCAAATAGGAACGCTGCCGGGGCACCTGGGTGAGGTGTTCTGGGGAGAGCAGTTCCCCTCTGACGAGTTGCATAATGGTGTTGGCGAAGGAGAAAGTAAGGTATCACAGCTCCTCTCGGGACAGTCGGGGTCCCTTGAAGGCGTCGAGTTGGCGCTCCAGCCTCCCATATTCAAAGCCGAGGAGCTTATTACTCCCGAGGACATGGGCCTCCGGTGTGTGCTGCTGTAGCTCCTCAAGTGCCTCGACGATCGCATTTAGGCCGGCGGAGTGGAGAGACTGGACGACGGTGTGGGCCTACGCATCTCTCCCTCCATCGTGACGATGAAGTCTAGGCTCCCTAAGCGTAGGTGCACGCCCAGGACCCAGCTGACGCCGTGACGAGCCATCCAAGGCCTGATGTGGACGTCGACACACGCAAAAACCTCCAACCTGGTGCGCCAACTATCGGTGTTTTGAACCATCGGCTAGTAAATTTGTATCTGCGCGTCTGGTTCGGATGGTGTGCTCGGAGGACACAAGTGAAAAGGGTCCGTGACGCCTAAGAGGGGGGAGGTGAATTAGGCAACTTAAAACTCTAACTCTAAACTATGGCCTCTTTTTCTACCCTTAGCAAAACCTATGCAAAAGATAAACTATCTAAATGTGCAACTACGGTTTTGCTAGGTGTGTTGCTATCTCTACCGCAAAAAGGAGTTATGCAACCTAGGTTCCAATTCTATCAACTAGCCTATCACTAAGCTAGGAAAGTGAAGCACAAAATGAGATTGCAATGTAAATGCGGAAGCTAAAGAGTAAGGTAGAGATACGTAAACTCCCATCGACGACTCCGGTATTTTTATTGAGGTATCGAGAAGCGCGCAAGCTTTCCCCTAGTCCTTGTTGGAGCTCCTCGCAAGGAATCCCTCGCAAGGGCTAAGCTCCTGGTCGGGTAACTCCGTGGATAGCCTCGGGCCTTCCCCACACGCAAGTGGGTCTCTGACGTGCCTTTCGGCAAGCCTCTCTCGGACCGCTCTCCACCGTCTTCACTATCAAGCTTCCGGCCGAACCGCCGCGGGCCTTGTTCCCTTCGGTACACGGTGGCGGCCACACCACAAATACGGTTGGTGTGATCTCATAAGACTACAAGCCCTCCAATGTACAACAATGGTGTGCGCAAGCACCGAGTGGTAAGAGTTGTGTGAAAGGGACCGTGACGCCTAAGAGGGGGGGGGTGAATTAGGTAACTTAAAATTCTAACTCTAAACTATGGCCTCTTTTTCTACCCTTAGCAAAACCTATGCAAAAGATAAATTTTCTAAATGTGCAACTACGGTTTTGCTAATGTGTTGCTATCTCTACCGCAATAGTAGTAATATAATCAATGTAAGTGCGGAAGCTAAAGAGCAAGGTAGAGATATGCAAACTCCCATCGACGACTCCGGTATTTTTACCGAGGTATCGAGAAGCGCGCAAGCTTCTCCCTAGCCCTCGTTGGAGCCCCTCACAAGGAATCCTTCACAAGGGCCAAGCTCCCGGTCGGGTAACTCCGTGGATAGCCTCGGGCCTTCCCCACGCGCAAGTGGGTCTCCGACGTGCCTTCCGGCAAGCCTCTCCTGGATGCTCCGTGCCGTCTTCACTATCAAGCTTCTGGCCGAAACGCCACAGGCCTTGTTCCCTCTGGTACACGGTGGCGGCCACACCACAAACGCGGTTGGTGTGATCTCGCAAGACTTCAAGCCCCTCCGATGTACAACACTTGTGCTCGCAAGCACGGGGTGGCAAGAGGTATGCAAACCTCACTAAACACTAGGCATAAACCTAGAGCAAGCGCACAAGCGGTGGTCTAATCAACCTAAGCACTTCGCAAAGCACTTATGCTAATCACCTAATAAAACACTAAGCACTATGCATGTGGAGATCACTCAAATGGTGTATCAACACCCTTGGTACGTTTCCTCAGCTCCACACTCCTCAAATGGCCGGTTGGGGGTTGTATTTATAAGCCCACTAAGAAAGTAGCCGTTGGGGTCGAATTCCCATGGCCCCTCATCGATCGATATTTAAATCAATCGTCCCGACCGGGCGCGTCCGGTTGTCTCGACCGTTGAGCCGGCAATATATCTTGATCGGACGCTGGCCGGCGTCCGTCGCTCGCTTCACGGACGCGTCCGGTCCGCAGATTTGCCGCTCAGAACCTTCATCATGAATCGATCGGACGCCATTGCTTGCTTTGCGTCCGGTCGGTTGCCGCCAGCGTCCGGTCTAGGATCTGGTCACCTGTCTGCCGAGCCACTTGCCCAGCGTCCGGTTGCAGCGTCCCATTGCTTGTCCAGCGTCCGGTCCTGCATCCGGTCACCACAGTGAGCTCATTTCTTCGTAATCTTGTGTATGGCTTGGTTCCAATCTTCGTGCTTGGACTTTGCTTGATATCTTGAGTCTTCTCTTGTGCTTCTAAGGTCTTTCTTAAAGTGTTGATCATCGGATCACCACGTCGCCTTCGTCCAAGTCATGTCTTGCATCCTATTGAACTACAAAATAAACACTTACAAATTCATTAGTCCAATTTGGTTATGTTGGTCATCAAACACCAAAATCCAAAGTAAATGGGCCAAGGGTCCATTTTCCTTACAATCTCCCCCTTTTTGGTGATTGATGCCAACACGACCAAAGCAATCAAATAATAAGAATTTGGAAGTAAAAAACTACCTACTTGCTAGGATGCAATGCAAAGGGCAAGGTTATATGATACTAATTGACATATACCAATTAAAACTTTACTTAAAAGCTTGTCTTGCCCTTGCAAATGTCCCCATGTGATATTATGGATTAAAGTCTAGCTTTCTAAAAAATAATCTCCCGTTACTTAGACTAATCCATAATTCACTTTCCTCCCTTTCTCGGACCATTACTACTTGTAACTAAATGCTTGCCTTTGGTCCTTTAAATTCTCCCCCTTTGGCATCAAACACCGAAAAGGAAGACATTAGTAGCACAAGGGAGGGTCAAATTTCGTGATCCTTTGTGTATCGAGTGAAAGGGATCACAAAATTTGACTCTCACATTATATAGACTAAGCTCCCCCTAAATGTATGCATACATATGGTAGAAAGCAAAGCATATGCATAAATAGCAATTTTTTCACAAGAGAGTTTAATCTATATAATGCATGGAGAGAGCATATAAATGAAATGAAATCAACATGATGATGCCAATTGAAGAATGATGCTTAACTCCGGGGACTCCAATTTCCTTACAATGAGACTACTACACATGTGATAGGTTTGAAAAATTGATACCATTTGAAAAAGTGTTAGTCTCAAGGCATCCAAGTTGTAGAAATACCCCCCCTAAATATGTGCACACAAATGTTGAATACTTTGTAGAAATTATGCACATTGATTTTAGAATAAAAAATACCACTTAAAAGATGACATCTCATGAATGTGAGAATCATTTTTAAAAAGATATCCGGGAGAGATTATCTATAATTTGGATTTTGGCACATATTAGATGAACAAAAGTAAGATAAGCTATGTGCCGTGCTTCTAAGCAATTTTAAACCATGTAGGTTTGCTCCAAGGGTTAAAAATGAGACCGAGCAAGCCTACCATAAGATATACCTAGTGTATGCATGATAAAGATATAAGCATGCAAATGCAAACCTAGGCATGAAAAGTAACTAGATGCTTAAATATACCAATTGTAGGAAAATATAATTGCAAGATGTACCAATTAAAAAGTAATAACACCTAGTTACCTAACATGGGAAGGGGAATTTGGGTCCATAGTGTTCACTAACCCACTTGGCAATGATTTTGTCCATCATGATGCACCCCATGAAATGCACCCACACTTTGCCAAGTCTCCAAATTCCTGGTAGTCCGACGGACTTCTCACTTCCCTTTTGGGATCCAAATCTTCTTGGTGCTTTTCATGTTGGAAATGATTTCCTTTGGCACCCAAAAGCGTTTGACCCCATTGTTGGCTTGCTTGTTCACCTTGATGGCCACCACCTTATCATTTTTCTTCTTCTTCAAGAGATAGGTGTGGAGGCCTTCTTGTCCATCTTGTTGGTGTAGGTGTTGGAGAGCTTGCTTGTTTGCTTTTTCTCCTTCTTCTTTGCTCCCCCCCCATTCTTTACCTTGCACTCATAGGACTTGTGACCTTCCTTGTGGCACACGTAACAAACCACGGTTTGTCCTTCATCAAGCTTCTTCACTCTCTTGATGGTGTTATCTTGATGAAGTTGGGTTTGCTTCGCCTTGCCTTTCACTTGAGTCAAGTCCTTGGTGAGGCGAGCTACTTCTTGCTTGAGTTGCTCATTCTCCTTTGTAACCTCTTGTGTGCATGTATCTACAACAACTTTCTCAACACAAACTTGGTTGCACAAAGGTGAGTTTAAACATAAATCATTACAAGAAGTAGAGGCATTCTTTTTAGACAAGTTAAAGATAGAACTTTTCTTTTTAGATGCCTTGGTGGGGGTTGTGCTCACGGTTTCAAGATTAGCAACTTTATTAGTTAGCTCATCACAATGTTTGCACATGGTTTCCATTTTAGCAAGCAAACTATTATATGCTTCTTGTGAGCTAGCTAACTTTTCTTTTAATTTTTTATTTTTCTTTACAAGTTGCTCATCATTTATTGTGCATGCATTTGTTGTTGCACTAGCCTCAAGCTTCTCAATTTTAGTAGATAGTTCAACATTGAGATTAGCAAAGTTCTCATATTGTTCAAGCAAGGTTTTGTATGCTTTTTGTGAACTATCTAGCTTTTCTTTTAAACCGTTGAGCTTCTTTTGTTGACTAGTGATAGCTTTAGCATATTTAAGATTTTCTTGCACAATTTTATTATAAGAAGGCATATTATCATCACTATCACTCTCACTAGAGGAAGAGCTTTCGTTACCTCGTGCCATAAGGCACACACGTGAAGAGCTTGATGATGATTGCTTGCGGCTTCGCCTCTTGTGATGGGGTTCTTCTTCACTTGAAGAATCATCCCATGATCTTTTTGATGTGAGGGCTTGGTTCTTGCATGCCTTCTTCTTTGTCTTGGGTGTGGGCTTGTTTTGACAAACTTCCACAAAGTGCCCCAACTCACCGCATCCATAGCATCCTCTCTTTCTTTGCTCTTTTCTTTAATTTGTGAAAATGAAATCTTGAATTTCGATGGGCACACCCTTGACATTGAGCCTTTGGATCATCTTCTCCACCTTGTTGATCACTTTGATTGATTCTTCATCAAGATCGGAGGTGGAGGAGGAAGATTGATCATCACTTGAATCTTCATCATCATCATCATCATCGTCCTCATCTTCTTCTTCATCTTCACTTGAGGAACTTGAGCTTGAGCTTGTCTCAACTAGCTTGCCCATCATCTTCTTTTTCTCGCTACAAGCGAGAGCTTTGCCTTTGCTTGATGAGGAAGCTTCTTCTTGACTCATCTTACGTGACATTTCAAATGTCACTAACTTGCCAATGACTATGCCCGGGGTCATGTTGCTCAAGTCCTCCATGTTGTGAAGGATGGTGATGATGCTTGCATATTTCTTTTGTGGTAGCACGGAGATGATCTTCCTCATGATGTCCGCATCATCTAGCTTTAATAATCCTATAGAATGGAGCTCATTGATAATTAGATTCAAACGAGAATACATATCATGAACAAGCTCATCATCATTCATAGTAAAGGAATCATAGTTTTGCTTTGCTAGACAATGTTTTTGCTCATGGACATTGCTTGTGCCATCATGGAGCTCTTGGAGTTTTAACCAAATTTCATGTGCTGTATTTAAACTGAATACTTGGTTAAAAACATCCATACTAAGTGATTCGAACAAGCAATTTTTAGCTCTATCATTGAAGTGCATTTCTTTTTCATCACTCTTTGTGGGTTTTTTGGGATTCTTGATGGGTTTCATCCCGTCACGAGTGACTCTCCATACACCCAAATCAACCGTCTCAAGGTGGCAAGCCATTCTGGCTTTATAGTATGGAAAGTTAGTGCCGTCAAAGTGCGGAGGCCTAGCGGTATCCGTCCCAATCACTCTAAATAGCGTCGGCTCAACGGCGGTTAAGCCAAAGGTCCAAAAATGAGCCAACCGGCTCTGATACCAATTGAAAGGGACCATGACGCCTAAGAGGGGGGGTGAATTAGGTAACTTAAAATTCTAACTCTAAACTATGGCCTCTTTTTCTACCCTTAGCAAAACCTATGCAAAAGATAAATTTTCTAAATGTGCAACTACGATTTTGCTAATGTGTTGCTATCTCTACCGCAATAGTAGTAATGTAATCAATGTAAGTGCGGAAGCTAAAGAGCAAGGTAGAGATATGCAAACTCCCATCGACAACTCCGGTATTTTTACCGAGGTATCGAGAAGCGCGCAAGCTTCTCCCTAGTCCTCGTTGGAGCCCCTCGCAAGGAATCCTTCACAACGACCAAGCTCCTAGTTGGGTAACTCCGTGGATAGCCTCGGGCCTTCCCCACGCGCAAGTGGGTCTCCGACGTGCTTTCCGGCAAGCCTCTCCCAGATGCTCCCCGCCGTCTTCACTATCAAGCTTCCGGCCGAAATGCCGCGGGCCTTGTTCCCTCCGGTACACGGTGGCGGCCACACCATAAACGCGGTTGGTGTGATCTCGCAAGACTTCAGGCCCCTCCAATGTACAACACTTGTGCTCGCAAGCACGGGGTGGCAAGAGGTATGCAAACCTCACTAAACACTAGGCATAAACCTAGAGCAAGCGCACAAACGGTGGTCTAATCAACCTAAGCACTTCGCAAAGCACTTATGCTAATCACCTAATAAAACACTAAGCACTATGCATGTGGAGATCACTCAAATGGTGTATCAATACCCTTGGTATGTTTCCTCAGCTCCACACTCCTCAAATGGCCGGTTGGGGGTTGTATTTATAAGCCCCACTGAGAAAGTAGCCGTTGGGGTCGAATTCTCGCAAAACTGCTACTGACCGGACGCTGAATCGTCCTGATCGGACGCGTCCGGTCGTCCTGACCGTTGAGCCAGCAATATACTGATCGGACGCTGGCCAGCGTCCGGTCGCCTACCACCGGACGCGTCCGGTCGCAGATTTGCCGTTCAGGAACCTTACTGTAATCGATCAAATGCTGCTGTCTTGCGTCCGGTAGGTTGCCGCCAGCGTCCGGTCTGGGATCCGGTCGTCTGTCTGCTGAGCCACTTGCCCAGCGTCTGGTCGCTTGTCCAGCGTCCGATCCTGCATCCGGTCACCACAGTGAGCTCATTTCTTCGCGATCTTGCGTACGGCTTGGTTCCAATCTTCGTGCTTGGACTTTGCTTGATATCTTGGGTCTTCTCTTGTGCTTCTAATGTCTTTCTTAAAGTGTTGATCATGGGATCATCACGTCGCCTTCGTCCAAGTCACGTCTTGCATCCTATTGAACTATAAAATAAACACTTGCAAATTCATTAGTCCAATTTGATTGTGTTGGTCATCAAATACCAAAATCCAAAGTAAATGGGCCAAGGGTCCATTTTCCTTACAGTGTGCAAACCTCACTAAACACTAGGCCTAAACCTAGAGCAAGCGCATAAGCGATGGTCTAATCAACCTATGCACTTCGCAAAGCAAGTACGCTAATCACCTAATAAATCACTAAGAAATATGCAAGTGGAGATCACTAAAATAGTGTATCAACACCCTTGGTATGTTTCCTTAGCTCTCCACATCTCAAATGGCCAGTTGGGGGTCTATTTATAAGCCCCACCGAGAAAGTAGCCGTTAGGGGCGAAACCCAACTTTCTGCTATGGACCGGACGCTGCTGTCGCCCTGATAGGATGTGTCTGGTCGTCCCGACCGTTAGAGCGCGCACGTTGATCGGACTCTGGGCAATTACCTTGTCCATAATGATACACCCCATGAAATACACCCATACTTTGCCAAGTCTCCAAATTCCCCAAAGTCCATCGGACTTCTCACTTTCCTTTCAGGATCCAAACCTTCTTGGTGCTCTTCATGTTGGAAATGATTTCCTTTGGCACCCAAATGCGTTTGGCCCCATGGTTGGCTTGCTTATTCATCTTGATGGCCACCACCTTATCATTTTTCTTCTTCTTCAAGAGATAAGGTGTGGAGGTCTTTTTTGTCCACCTTGTTGGTGTAGGTGTTGGAGAGCTTGCTTGTTTCCTTTTTTATTTTTCTCTTTCTTCTTAGCTCCTCCCCCATTCTTCACCTTGCACTCATAGGACTTGTGGCCTTCCTTGTGGCATACATAGCAAACCACGATTTGTCCTTCATCAAGCTTCTTCACTCTCTTGACGGTGTTATCTTGATAAAGTTGGGCTTGCTCCGTCTTGCCTTTCACTTAAGTCAAGTCCTAGTGAGGTGAGCCACTTCTTGCTTGAGTTGCTCATTCTCCATTGCGGCCTCTTGTGTGCATGTTTCTACAACAACTTTCTCAACACAAACTTGGTTGCACAAGGGTGAGTCTAAACATAAATCATTATAAGAAGTAGAGGCATCCTTTTTAGGCATATCAAAAATTGAACCTTTCTTTTTAGGTGCCTCAGTGGGGGCTGTACCGACGGCTTCAAGATTAGCAATTTTATTAGTTAGCTCATCACAATGTTTGCACATGGTTTTCATTTTAGTGAGCAAACTTTTATAATCATCTTGTGAGCTAGCTAACTTTTCCTTTAATTTTTCATTTTTCTTTACAAGTTGCTCATCATTGATTGCGCAATTATTTGTGTTTGCACTAGTCTCAAGTTGCTCAATTTTAGTAGATAGCTCCATATTAAGATTGGCAAAAGTTTCATATTGTTCAAGCAAAGTAGCATAAGCTTGTTGTGAGCTATCTAGTTTTTCTTTTAATTTTTCAAGCTTCTTTTGTTGACTAGTGCAAACTTTAGCAAAGTTAAGATTTTATTGCATAATTTCATCATAAGAAGGTAGCTCATTATCACTATCACTATCATTGTCACTATCACTAGGGATAGGCTTTTTGTTACCTTGTGGCATAAGGCACACACGTGAGGTGCTTGACGATGAGTGCTTGTGCCCGCGCCTCTTGTGGTGGTTTTCTTCTTCACTTGAAGAATCGTCCCATGACCTTATTGATGTGAGGGCTTTGTCCTTGCACATCTTCTTCTTTGTCTTGGGTATGATCTTGTTTGGACAAACTTCCATAAAGTGCCCCAACTCGCCGCATCCATAGCATCATTTTTTTCTTTGCTCATTTCTTTGACTGGTGAAGATAAAATCTTGAATTTGGATGGGCACATCCTTGACATTGAGTTTTTGGATCATCTTCTCCATCTTGTTGATAAGCTTGATAGATTCTTCATCAAGGTCGGAGGTGGAGGAGAAAGATTGATCATCATCACTTGATTCTTCGTCATCATCATCCTCATCTTCTGCTTCATCTTCACTTGAGGAGCTTGAGCTTGAGCTTGTCTCAACTTGCTTGCCCTTCATCTTCTTTTTCTCACTACATGTGAGAGTTTTCCTTTGCTTGATGAAGAGGCTTCTTCTTAACCCATCTTGCGTGACATTTCAAATGCCACTATCTTGCCAATGACTATGGCCAGGGTCATGGTGCTCAAGTCCTCCATGTTGTGAAGGATGGTGATGATGCTTGTATATTTCTTTTGTGGTAGCACGGAGATGATCTTCCTCATGATGTCCACCTCATCTAGCTTTGTTAATCCTATTGAATGGAGCTCATTGATAATTATATTCAAACGAGAATACATATCACGAACAAGCTCATCATCATTCATTTTAAAGGAATCATAATTTTGTTTAGCTAGATAATGTTTTGCTCACGGACATTAGTTGTGCCGTCATGGAGCTCTTGGAGTTTTAACCAAATTTCATGTGCCGTATTTAAATTGAAACTTGGCTAAACACATCCATGCTAAGAGATTCAAACAAGCAATTTTTAGCTCTAGCATTGAAATAAATTTCTTTTTCTTCGCTCTTTGTGGGTTTATTAGGATTCTTAATGGGTTTCATCCCGTCACGAGTGATTCTCCAAACATCTAAATCTACCACCTCAAGGTGACAAGCCATTCTAGCTTTTTAGTAGAGGAAGTTAGTGCCGTCAAAGTGCGGAGGCCTAGAGGTATCCATCCCAACCACTCTAAATAGCGTCGGCTCAACGACGGTGAAGCCAAAGGTCCAAATTGAGCCAACCGTCTCTGATACCAATTGAAAGGGACCGTGACGCCTAAGAGGGGGGAGGGGCTGAATTAGGCAACTTAAAACTCTAACTCTAAATTATGGCATCTTTTTCTACTCTTAGCAAAACCTATACAAAAGATAAACTATCTAAATATGCAACTATAGTTTGCTAGGTGTGTTGCTATCTCTACCGCAAAAAGGAGCTATGCAACCTAGGTTCTAATTCTATCAAGTAGCCTATCACTAAGCTAGGAAAGTAAAGCACAAAACGAGATTGCAATGTAAATGCGGAAGCTAAAGAGTAAGGTAGAGATATGCAAACTCCCATCGATGACTTTGGTATTTTTACCGAGGTATCGAGAAACGCGCAAGCTTCCCCCTAGTCCTCGTTGGAGCCCCTCGCAAGGAATCCCTCGCAAGGGCTAAGCTCCCGGTCGGGTAACTCCGTGAATAGCCTCGGGCCTTCCCCACGCGCAAGTGGGTCTCCGACGTGCCTTCCGGTAAGCCTCTCCTGGACCGCTCTCCGCCATCTTCACTATCAAGCTTTCGGCCGAACCGCCACGGGCCTTGTTCCATTCGGTACACGGTGGCGGCCACACCACAAACGCGGTTGGTGTGATCTCGCAAGACTACAAGCCCCTCCGATATACAACAATGGTGCGCGTAAGCACCGAATGGTAAGAGATGCGCAAACCTTACTAAACACTAGGCCTAAACCTAGAGCAAGCGCATAAGCGGTGGCCTAATCAACCTAAGCACTTCGCAAAGCACCTCCGCTAATCACCTAATAAATCACTAAGCAATATGCAAATAGAGATCACTAAAATGGTGTATCAACACCCTTGGTATGTTTTCTCAGCTCTACACATCTCAAATGCTCGGTTGGGGGGGTCTATTTATAAGCCCCACCGAGAAAGTAGCCGTTGGGGGCGAAACCCAGCTTTCTGCTACTGACCGGACGCGTCCGATCGTCCCGACCGTTAGAGCGCGCGCGTTGATCGGACACGTTCGGTCGCTCTGGCGCTGCTCTGGAACCTCTCTGGACTCGATCGGACGCTGTACTTTGTACGTCCGGTCATTCAGTGCCGCTGCATCCAGTCACGCTGAAAACATTGCCGTGACGAAGAACAGTGTCATCGGTGCGTCCGGTCACTGCTTTGCTCAGTGTCCGGTCACAGCTGCTGACGCCTGCTGTTGCCGAGCAACTGATTGGACGCATCCGGTCCTTATAGGGCCGCGTCCGGTCACCTCTGCCCAACTCGTTTCTTCGCGATCTTGCGTCTGGCTTGGTTCCCATCTTCGTGCTTGGACTATGCTTGATATCTTGGGTCTTCTCTTGTGCTTCTAGGATCTTGCTTATGGTGTTGATCATGAGATCATCATGTCGCCTTCGTCCAAGTCATGTCTTGCACCCTATTGAACTATAAAACAATTACTTACAAATTTATTAGTCCAATTTGGTTGTGTTGGTCATCAAACACCAAAATCCAAAGTAAATGGGCCTATGGTCCATTTTCCTTACAACAAGGATGTATACTGCATCGGACGGAATGTCCCTACGTCTAGTCTGCTGCTGCTCGTGTTACCGGCACTAGTTTGTAGTAGGGGTTACAAACAGGCGAGGGAGGGAGAATTACCCAAGTCTCTAGTGAAAAGATCGAACGGAGTTGAGTCTTGTTGAGTTCGTTCAGCCGTGTGCTCGTGCCTCTCTCCTGGGGCGTCCTGCTTCCCCTTTTATAGGTGAAGGGGAAGACGTAGGTTATAGAGAGAGAAAGAGAGAGAAAAGAAGAAAAGCGAGGGAGAAAAAGGCCTCTAGGGTCGCGGCGTCCCTCATCTCCTTTATGCGGGTCCCGCCGGTCCTGTAGATGATGACGGGGATAGCTCCATGTCACGGCCCTGTTCGTCACTGGCGCTATACGCAGGCGTCGTCAGCCGGTCGTGGCGCTCAACTCCGTTCCGACGGGCGACGTGGTCAACAGTACTCTGTCGAGGAAGGCGTCTGAGGATTAGGCGACCTGACAATACGCAAGACGCCCGACAATCATTGTTGGCGGCGTGAGCCCCTGTGTATGTGGTCCGTCGTGTCCACGGGTCACGTCAAGACGTGCCCGCTTCCCTCCCGGTGCCAGAAGTTTGACCCTGGGGTCGTACTCTTAGACCCGTAGTGGTTGGAGATGGTATAGATCCCCGTCGGGCGAGATGGAGCCCGCGCCCGAGGCCGCGCCGTGGTCGGGCGAGACCTTAAATACTTCTTGACCATCCGAGTGAATTAATGTTCATGGTCGTTAACTTTCTTCCTCCGGATATCCCTAATATTGATACCCGACACGTCCTCCGTGGAGATCACTGGAGATCGAGGAGGGCAAGATTACCGCACGGAGTACACACACACAAACACAAGACCTATGAACGCCCACTTAGAAGAATAAAGCGGATTACATAAGTCTGGTCAGTCGTTAAGGAGAAACATCACAACCAGCTAAGGATACATACCCACACAAACGAGAGTATACTCAGTTTGAGTATCACTAACAGCTAATAACACAAACCGCCGATAATGACATAAATCATCACCACTGATTGTAAAATCCTCTAGTAGTGCAGTAAGCACAGTGAATGACAGTCAAACCAAAGTTTTCACCCAAAGATCAAACTAGATAAGCGTTGTTTAACAGAGCGAGAGTTATCGATACTTGCGCATACAAAAATCAAGGCAGGTTTTCACCTGTTGTGCTTGGCACAGCCGCACAGGTGGCAACTTGGCTAGGAATAGAATTTACCAGATTGCAAATATCACTTAACGTTCTCAGAGTACATCTTCGTTCTATAGGTTCTACAGGAGCTCTAAGATCAAATGCACTGCTAGAAGTTGTTGGCACCAAGAATTTGGTTATTATTCACTCATGCGTACCCAAAAAAAAAACGTGACACCAAAACGATAAGTATAATGTCATGGAAATGGTTCGAGAAAAATAATGTCATGGAAATATCTCGCTGGCATGTTAGTAGGTGTAGCCCTTCTGGAACATGCCTTTCTTTGCCTCATCGCTCTCACCCTCACCAGTGTAGCGACCGAGCTGTGCCTGTGAGTTGGCCTTTGCGCGCACCAGCAGGGCCTTCTGCGCTGCCTCCACGTTCTCAGGGCGCCCTTGCCATGTCTTCAGCACTGAGTTCTGCAGAGCCCGGGCATAGGAGAACGATACATGCCATGGGTTCGCAGACTGGTTCATTGCATTCAGGTTCAGAGTTGCCTCCACCTCAGACTGTCCACCAGAAAGGAACTGCAGAAGAAATCAGTTATAACGATTGATGATCTGATTTTATATGCAGATTACTTGCTCCAAGAGTCAAGATGATACCATGATTCCAGGAACAGCAGGAGGTACTCTCCTCCTGAGCATTGTTAGCGTGTACTTGGCAATGGCCTCTGGAGAAGCCTTCTCCTTGTGCTCAGCTCCAGGAGTGACCATGCTGGGCTTCAGCAGGATACCCTCAAACAGAACATTGTTTTGGGCCAAGTAGAAGAACACCTCAGACCACACTTTCTCTGCCACCTCAAGAGTTCTCTCGATCCCATGGTCTCCATCAAGAAGGATCTCTGGCTCCACAATTGGCACTAAGCCATTATCCTGTAGATTATTCATGTTGAAACATGATAAACAAAGATGACATTATTTCTGACCGGTGTAATGTTGCAAAGCATGTACCCAAATCGGGCTGTAAGAGTCTGTTGCAAAGGTTACGCTACATGATTCCTTTTTCTTTTTTGCTTCATTTTAAGAATACATGTGTGGTGTCAGCTCAAATAGAAGTGCGCCTAACCATAATAATATATTAGATCTTTATAAACACCTCAGGCTGAACACCAAATAAATTCATACATCATTCTGTCCAAAATAAAGTCTGACCCAGTGACCCCCATTCAATCCATTCAAACACCATGTCTTTCTATCCACAGTGACTGCAGCACAACTAATGTGTATAATTTTATGAACAGCACAAGTGCCCATATGAATGCAGAAAGGTACATCACCAAAGCTCCATGAGCCATCAAACAAAATTTTATTGAGATGTTTCCACAGTTGCAGTTTATTTTGTTACCTGAGCAATAGCAGCATATCGAGCAAGTCCCCAAGCTGCTTCCTTCACTGCTAATGCAGATGGACCACAAGGGATGCTAACAACAGTCCTCCTGGAGAATATCAGTAACAATAGCAACTTTAGAAAGGAAACACCAACAAGATTAGTTGACACATGAATAATTGGAGTATGAACAAACCACTTTGCGAAGCGCGCCCCCTGCTTATAGTACTCAGCACACCTTGAAGCCAAACCATCAAGACCTTGGCACCACGATTCATTGTTGGATCCAGGCAATGGAACCAAACCCTGATTCATGAAACCAAAGCAATCAAGTAGTGAGAATGATAATGTTAGAATCAATGTGTGTGCTAACATGATATAAGAATAAGATCATGACATGCATACCTTGTCAACCTTGATGCCGGGCATGATATTCTGATCCTTCAAGCAGTCAACAAACTTCTTGCCATCTGTAGTTGATTGATAAAGAGTCTCCTCAAAAAGAATAGCACCAGAAATGTATTCACCAAGACCAGCAGTTGTCAGCAAAAGCTGCCTGTAAGCCTGGCGGTTAGGTTCTGTGTTGTCCAAACCAATTGATGATAGCCTCTTTCCGCATGTCGCATTTGACTCATCAATTGCTAGAATACCACGCCCAGGCGAAGCAACAGATTTCTGCAGATAAAGTTGCAACAATTAGATTGGTATTCACAAAAACAACAGAAAAAACGAATCACGGTTAAGAAGAAATAAGCAATAGTGGGAAAGGAGAATGACTTAGAACTTAGAAGAACATATTTCCATACCAAAGCTCAACCAATCAAACAGTCATGAGTGTCAATTCCAATAGATGAAACACATAACTCAAAATATGGTTGACAGGCTTGCACGAACTTAAGAAGGCGGCCTGGTGCAAGCGGTAGAGTCTTACCGCCTGTGACCGGAAGGTCCCGGTTTCGAGTCACGGTCTCCTCGCATTGCATAGGCTAGGGTAAGGCTTGCCACTGACACCCTTCCCCAGACCCCGCACAGAGCGGGAGCTCTTTGCATTGGGTACACCCTTTTTTTTAGGCTTGCACGAACTTACTATCAATCAACAGACACAAACAAAGAAGCATTACAGTTGATATCACATAAGCTCTAATATCCACAGTATACAGAGGAAGTGCCAAATTCACACTTTAGCACTACTTGTAAGTTTTGTACATTGTAGATCCTTGCATTGAAACATTAATCAGAAATCAGATGCAGAGAATTGCACATCAGCATTTTAACAAATAGTTATGCATAAGTTATTACAGTTAAGAAGCCACAAAAGGTCAAAAGCTTGTATTGCCTTTGAACCCATTTGGTGACCTCAGCAGTTTGATAGTCTTCAGACCAACATTCCCCTGAAGTCCATGCTAATAGAAAAGTTGAGCAGAGACTGAAGCAGTCAAAATGAGCACACTTCATTTTTAAGTGTCTGCCCAGAGGCAGATAGATAATCAAGATAGTCTTTAATCATATCAAAATATGAACCATAATTGGATCACACAACTACTAATAACAGAGAGTAGGTGAATTGCTGTTGGTAATCAGTTCATAAGAAATAACACCCAACAATAAGCACACAATTCACATGATTACGATCAGAAGTCTAGTAGAGACCAGAAACAGTCAAGTCAGTGAGAACTTTGTCAATTCGATTCAAGTATTCCATATATCAGATTTTGTATGGGATCTTTGAGCAGATAAAAGCACAATAAACATGGTTTTATGCACCACAGCTGGACATCCCTAAATAACACAGGATATTAGCACATCGCCTAATTTCTTAAGCACTTCTACGGCATCTGGCATCTCAATTTTGGTTTGCATGGGGAAGAACACAATGAGCAATGCAGCTTGCATTCAAGTAAAGCACTCTGTGACTGAACACTATGCCCCCCCCAGATGTTGACATGTATACCTATGCATCGCAACGAATAGGTACCAAGAAAATGTTTCTTCAACCTAAATTTGAATCGAGTAAACCAAAAGTAGAAATATCGGCGTCTTCCTCATCATCCTAGTCCTGCCGAACAGTCCCCATCACTGTTCACAGATCAACAGATACAAACAACGAAATCATCACCACATCACAGATCGCCGCGTATGACACGTGCAACACTCCAAAAGCCAGATCCTCCAGGCCGGCAGTCTATCCACTCATACTGAAGGGATAGCTGTAGGGTTTGGTGGTGGGGGGGTGGGGGCTCACCGCGGTGGAGACGAGCTCGTCGGAGTAGGAGCCTGCGGCGGCGCGGATCACCGTCGCGCGGCTGGCGGGCGCGGATCGGCGCGTGCGGCCGCCAGCGAGCAAGTTGGTAGCTGGGGAGCTCAGCTTCACCGTCGCCATAGCCATAGAGGTTGGTAAGTTGGTTCGTCGGTGTGTGCGATCGGTGTTTGGTTTCACGACGCGAGGGCGGAGAAGAGGTGGTGGGTTGGTGGCAGACGAGAGTCACGAGACGAGACGTGAGAGAAACTAGTAGGATGTAACTTTATGCCTAGATCCTTTCCTTTCCTTGATTTAAATTTTCATTTCTTAAACACCTCCTATCCTTTATTTGTTTGTAAGTGTAAAATAAAATGGCCATTCATTATTTTTGTGAATGTAAAGTGGTTGTTCTAACCATGTTTTGGACCAGCAAGATCTTCTCAGATTATAGAAGATATGTATATTATGATCTTAAATTTTCAATATAGCTTTGGTTGATTTCACTTTGGTCAATTTGCCCGGAGTCCATGTATTTTTTACCGGGGGGTTGAGGGTGTCCGTAAATACAGAATACAACGAGGACCAATAACAATATTCGATACTCCTTTGCCGTCTCCGCCGCCGGGCGGATCCACCGAGGCCAGCTCGCCGTATAGTTTCTGTACTTTTTGTTTGGTTGTTTCTTCTGTGATGATCTCATCAACAAACTCAAAAGCGCGACATGGACGACACAAGGCCCAACTAGAACATCGAAGCCTTCATCAGGCATAAGGCCCGGTCCGTTTAAGATTTAGGGTTGGCAGTTTAGGCCAGGACCCAAAATTCCATTCCGAAGAAAGAAGGGAGCCCGTGGGAAAAGCACACAGAGCCACAGAATAATCGTGGGCCCAGTCTATCAACCAGTCAGTGCTCGCCAGGTCAGGAGTCCGGTCCGGAGTCAGGACCCTTGCGGGCCAAACAACCGTCGATGTACCGACGTTCGAACTGCGGCCACGTCGCCCTCAGGTTCACACACCCGCGCGCGTGTGCGGGCCCGCGTTGCAGACGTATCGCCGTGGATGCGACGCGACACGGGCGCGCAAACCCCACTTGTCAGCGACCTACCCTCCCACACCCAGGGACTGCTCTCTTCCCTTTCCCCACCGCCACCGCCACCGCCATCCCATCCCTACCTCCCCGGGTAGGCCGCCGCAGGGAACCACTCCCCCGACCACGCCGCGAATTCGCCGCCGCCGTTTCTACGCCGGCGTCAGCGTTTTCTCGCGCGCAGAGCCCCAGAGACTCACGCTATAGCGGCGACGAACCCTCCGACGAGCCGGCTGCCCCCGCCGCGCGCAGCGCCGCGGAACCGGAGGCAGATTGCATGAGACATGTGAGCCTGCTGTCGCGGCGACGGCAGCGCTGGTGGTGATGCTCCTGACCTCCGTCCTCCGGGGTCGCGTCCGCCTCCTCCGCCGGCCCCGCCCGCTGACCATGCCCTCCCCTCTCTTCCTCTCCAGAAACCCTAATCCTAGCCCCGGCACCACTAACCCCCACCTCTCGTCGCCCCCCGCGTCGGCCGCAATGAGCACCACCGGAGTCTACGTGCCGCCGATGCGGCGGCTCCGCTCCGTTATCGCGTCCACCAACGGGAGCCTCGCGCCACCACCGTCCGCCGCGGCGCAGGCACAGCAGGCGGCGCGGTCGCCGGAGTGGCTGGTGGACGGGCGTTTGCTCAGCCCCCCCTCGCCGCCTCAGCCACGGCGGCGCGATATACCTCCCTTGCCGCGGCCACCCCAGCCAGAGCATTTCCGGCAGCAGAGCGTTGGGTATGCCCGCTATGCCTACGATGATTTCTCTGAGGATGACTCAGATAAGGACATTGACCGCACGTCAGTTTCGAGCAAGGTGAGTGCCTTGTTCTGCCCAGTTACTGATTGATTCACAGTTTAAAATGACCGGTTGAAACTCAGTTATGTTTGACTACACTGAACCTAGAGTGTTTACAGAAATTGGGTATGTGGGTTTTAATTGTAGTGGTTTGTTGCTATCTGTCATTCACACTAATTCAATTCAAGTGCCAGCAGTTTCCTTTTTGTGGATGCATTTTTTAGCACGATTGCCTCGAGTTTTTCCATGGTCTGTACAGGATCTTATGTACGGTAAATAAGTATAGTGAAACCACGGATAGCCATATCAATATCAGAGTGCATTCATTTATTCATGTATAGAGAAATATCGCAAACCTAATAGTTCCAGTGCTAAAATGAAGTCTTTGAAAACTATAAAATATCTAGAAACTAGAATCCATGAAATGTAGGCACCATATTTGTTGGTTGTATTTTTGCCTCTGTTCCCTTTTGGACATGTACATAATGCTGTTACCACTTGCCAAGTTGCCAGTGTAGAGAGCTTACCATCATGCTTTGTAAGCTCGATAAAAATCTGTAGTGAATAAGACTCATGTATTTTCGAGGACTGTGGGTCTGAGTACTCTCAACTTGGTATGGTGGCCTTCTAGAAACTTGGCTTACGTGAAACATTTTCTTCCAACATTCATATGTGTTTAGTGCATTTAAAATAATCTAAATCTAATTTCTAATGCGAAATGATGGAGGTCAAAGGTTGATGGCTTCTGAGTTATTGATCTTGTTCAGTATATTTTCCCAAATGTGTTCCTGGCCAATCGGATTAACAAAGGTCCTTTCCAACATTTTCTGTGTTCTATTATTTTCATTATAGTTGTATTTAAATAAAATTTCCAGGCTGCATCCACTTTAGATAATGTTGATGAGTGGAAATGGAAACTGCACATGCTACTTCGTAATGATGATGAACAAGAGATTATCTCAAGGGAAAGAAAGGATAGGCGAGATTTTGAACAACTTGCCCAACTGGCTGACAGAATGCGTTTGCACAGGTATTTCGTTGCCCCTTGCAGATTCATATACTGCATATTATTTACTTTATAATCTGACAATAGTCTACATTATGCCAGCCGTCAGTATTCTAAAGTTGTTGTGTTCAGTAAGGTTCCATTGCCTAATTATAGATCAGATCTTGATGACAAAAGACCCCAAAGAGAGGTGAGCCAGTTTTCTAGCAGCTTAAATGTTTAAAAAATGTGTGTGCTGTGTGTATTGATGTTAACTCATGTATTTGTTTTTTAGGTATCTATACCTGCTGGTTTGCAAAGAGAAGTTGATGCTCTGCTTGCAGATTATGTTGCACGGAAGAGAACAAACATCGGGAACTTCCCTAGTTCAGCCTTCTCACGGTCAAGCAGCACAGACAGTTTTGCAACTGATGAAGGCTTCTTTGATCAGCAAGATAAGCAAACTTCCACTAGTGCTGTGATGGACAGAATCCAACGAAGGAAAAGCCTGCAGTTGCGGAATCAGCAGGCTGCTTGGCAGGTTTGATTTTAAGATTTAGACTTCTTGCTGTCGCGTTCCTATCCTTAAGACATGATGAGGATGGAAGTTCCTATGATAATGTTTGCATTATTCTGATAACATATCCATTTCAAGTGGCACTTCACTGTTAGTCTGAAGTTTTGAAGATTGTGCATTATATATCCAGAGGTTCTGGCGATCTCCTCATTGGCGAAATCTGCCTGTTGCAGTATTGCAAATTGCAAAACTCGTAAAAAAAATTATGTATGCAATACGTCTAGTTAAGTAAACCTACAAATATCCAGTTTCAGTCTCTCAGATGTATCCTATATGTTAAGAAAAAGTTACACAAGCAGCCTGGCATTGTTTATCATGTGCTAACTTATCAAATTTGTTTTTAGAATCTTGATATCAAAGATGAATTTGAAATTGAACTTTTTGTGTGCTACATACATTCTTATATTTGATTTTTTTAAAAAAAACATTGCAAAATGTTTTTTATTTGCTAATAAGGGACGCTGAAGCTGACTGGTTGCATTTTTCTTTGTATGCACTGCTAACTTAATGGGAGGATGCAATAAAACAGGACTTGAAAGGATGGAATATACCCAAGGAATTGTACTTGAATAAGCGCACATGGAAATCAGTTTGTGGTTCTAGTGCCTGAATTACAGGCTTTAGATTCCCTTAATAATATCACTATTAGTGATGCCTTGCGTATAGTTATTTACCTTTTCTCTTTCTTTCTTTCTCTTTTTGTGGTGACTCATTTTGGGTTTCAACTCTAGCCTTCTGAACTTGCTTAGGGCTAAAAGGCTTTGTTGTTCCATATTATGTCTTAAGTACCTCTTATTGTCTTTATGATGAAAGTACACCGTTATTTTATGTCAGGCAAAATATATATATGTGAAAGCAAATCCATTAATAGATTTTTTGAGGTATTTTCATGCCACTTTTCTAAACAACATTGTATTCGTTAATAATCTAAAGTATGAGACATACGGAGTACTATATTCTTACCGCACCTTAGTTTTCTGTTGTTGAGATAGTGAGTGTGCATGTTAGTCATAGTTTCAGGCTTTTATTTTAGGTCAATGTTCTCTTAATCTGTTCTGTCTACGATTTATAGAGATCAATTTTCTTTGGGTTTGTTTTTAAAGGTATTGTTTCTAGGGTATTGTGAGTCTGTGCTTCATGTTTTGTTGTATCACTACTTATTGACAGATTGAACAATCATACTCTTCTCTCTTGGAAAGAACATACTTGCAAATTGGTCTATTTAAATTGCCAAAACTTCCATCTTGGATTTTTTGGTGGTAGGTTTGATTTAGCACCGTTGATTTGGTGTTAATTCTTTCTGCTGAACTTTGCCCTTTTTGAATCAGTTTCATAGGATATGATGATTGTCTTTGATTCATGCCATGTACTGTATTGACTGAACTTGTACCCTTTTCAGGAATCAAATGATGGTCAAAGCATGATGGAGTTTCGTCGCAGTCTTCCTGCTTATAAAGAGAAGCAAACTTTATTGGAAGCTATATCACAGAATCAGGTCCTCGTCGGCTGTTCTTATTGTTCCAGATATGCATGTGTGTAATAGTATCCAACATCTACGAACAATTGTTATCATAATGAATTGCAGCTAATGTAAGAAGATTTGAAATGAGTGTTCTTGTTCCAGATATGCATGTGTCCGATAGTATCCAACGCTGATGAACAATTGTTATCATAATGAATTGCAGCTAATGTAAGAAGATTTGAAATGAATGATGAACATGTAGTGGTGCAACGATAGCACATATTATTGGAAAAAAGCATTAAACTAAATGATCTAGCAAAAATGTCAAACAAATTTTATTGCTTGTAGCTAAATGAGCCTACCAGTTCCTTTTGTTTTCCCTTTTTTTTGTTATAAAACCTTAGAACCTTGGATATCTGTTGAAGTTTTAATGTGCACATCCTTCTTAGCATCAGAAAGCCAATAAATCAACTTGTATTTGTTTGCAAGTTTACTATCATATAGCATTTCTGGCTGAATATTCGTTAGCATTTAGGCTACTCAATTTGCTTGGGTCTAAAAGGCTTTGTTGTTGTTGTTCGGCTATGTTAGCGGCTAACATGTCTTGTTTGGTTGAGCAGGTCATTGTAGTTTCAGGTGAGACTGGCTGCGGTAAGACGACACAACTACCGCAGTACATTCTAGAATCTGAAATCGATGCTGCTCGTGGTGCTACGTGCAGTATTATTTGCACTCAACCGAGACGAATATCAGCAATTTCTGTGTCCGAAAGAGTTGCTGCTGAAAGAGGCGAGAAAATTGGTGAATCGGTGAGCTAATTGTACCTGCAGAATTATTACAATCTTTTTTTTTTTTGAATGATGGGAGTATATGATTTTGTGGTGTTCTATGGGGAATTCCTGGGTACTCTAGTCTGAAGATGTTCTCCAGGACTCCAAGGTAGCGTTTGGTTCAAGGGATGGGGTGGGACGGGAGGATCCCAATTTTATTGGTGTTTGATTCAGGACAGGTAGGATAGAGACATCCCACACAGGAAAAATTGGATGAGTGAATCCCGCAAAAAAAAAGGGGATTGAGCCACCTCACTTCATCGCCGTGCGGTTCCGTTTCTCTGCCTCTCGTCTCTCTTCATCTTCTCCATTTTTCTACCTCCCTGAACAACTCTGCCCTTATCCGCTGGCATGTGGCAAGGGCGTCCATGGTGGCCGTGGTGGAGGTTGATGGCATGCACGCCTGCTGCCGTGGTCGCCATCCTCTTCCTCCGATCCAAGTTGAGCTCGACTCAGCGTTGATGCCATCCTCCTCCCTCGGATCCTGATTGGGGAGAAAGTTCTAGGCAAGGGCGAGCCCTGATGGTGGCCGTCCAGCGAGGGTGAGAGCCTGCTTGGATAGGGCCTCCGGCCAATGGCAGATGTTCAGGGGACCTTGTGCCCTCACTGGTGCTGCTCCACCAGGCTGCTACGCGCCTACACCAACCTCATCTCCCAATACTGCTTCATCATGCTGGAGCAGATGCTCAACCTCATTGCCACGCTGCTCTGATGGTGGATGGCATGCTGGAGCGCGGCCTCATTGCCCCTGACGGTGAGCCATGGTGAGATCTTGATGCGGCGGTAACTGCCCCTCTGCTTTGTGCCATGGCCAGATGTGTCCTTTGTGTGATTGACATCCAGGTCCCACAGGAGATGGTAGATGACGGATTAGTAAACGGTGTCCATGCTCTTGCTCCCTGCCCCTCATACCAAACACAAAACTGGGATGGTTCTATCCCTCCTACCAAATACATAGGTCAGATCCTTCTATCCCAAAACCATCCCCAATCCAAACACATCCCAAAAAGGCTTAGATCATTTTTGCCATCCATAAGTGGTTTGATGTTCGGCTAGGAGTCATGCTCCAGTGGCCTATTGGGCCTATTGTATTTTTTCCCTCTTAAGATGAGTAGTATCACTCACCTTATACTTTTGTGATCTGCAGCTAAATATTTTTGCAAAATTTGATGATCTTTTCTTGAATTTTGTCTATCATGACGATGTATCCTTATCTTTAGGTTGGCTACAAAGTTCGACTGGAAGGCATGAGAGGAAGGGATACACGCCTTCTTTTCTGCACCACTGGAGTCCTGTTGCGGAGATTGTTGGTGGACAGAAATTTGAAAGGTGTTACCCATGTTATCGTTGATGAAATCCATGAGAGGGGCATGAATGAAGGTCTGCGTTAGTCACACTTATTTTCTATTAGTACTAAAAATGTTTAGCAATGGGCTCATTTTTGTAAATTTATGCTAATCTTTATTTTGGGGTCTTTGTGCTAGATTTTCTTCTTATTGTCTTAAAGGATCTTCTTCCACGTCGTCCTGAGCTGAGACTTATATTGATGAGTGCAACCCTTAACGCTGAGCTATTCTCTTCATACTTTGGTGGAGCACCCATGATACACATACCTGTAAGATACTTTTTTAAGACCTTTTTGCATTCATCAGTCTTGTCTGTCATTAGTCAATAGGCATTGGTTCACACTTCACTCCCATCCTTCTTCATTGTCATATAATCCTGAACATAAGTAGTATGCTATAAAAAGTCTGGGTTTTCTTTTGTCCTTGCCCTTGCTTCCAAGGCCAATGTTGATTTTACCCCTATTTTTTTAACTTGGTGATTTTGCCCTCGCCTTTTCAAACTGGTGATTGAGTTTGCCCTATTCATATAAGAAGTCTGAGTAGCAACAATTAGCTAACCATGCCACGGAGATTGAATATATTACTGAAGACATTCATCTAATCTAAGTGGTAGCACAAATGCTCCTAATTCCATGTGTCCTGCGATGAGATCAGATGTGAAACATCAGTTGCCCTTGTAAAAACATGATGACACTACAAATCTACACACGCGACAATGGAAAGTAGTATGCAGGCAAGGAATGGAACAAAAGCCTCCCAGGCAATTCCCCGAGCACCTGCTTGGCGTCACCACGTCAAGCTGCGGAGCTGCTTACCTGTCAGGCTCGTCCATGTAGCCATGAGCCATCCAATTGTAGGCAAACATGATGGTCTCTATTGCGGCGATGCACATATGTGCCACATTGGTCTCCTCAGCACATGCAGGTGGCGAAGTAGTGCATGGCGGCCCCAGCCAATGACCGTTCTGTCATCACAGATTTGTCGCGCCTTTGGTTAGCAAGCACGCCTCAGTCACCTTGGCCTTGTGCGAGCGGGTCGCGCACCTGGACCTGTGCCTCGCACTCTTTCTGCTATTCTGTGCCGCATGCGCCTGCAGATGTTGTGGCCCACATGCTGTTCATGCCAAGCTCACCGCACCACACGTGCTTGCCGCCCGTGCCCTGATCACTGCGCCGTAGCCGGCCTCAAGCCATGTCACGCAGAGCTTGTCCGACCTGTGAGCACCTCCTGCTGCGTCCGTTGGGCCACATAGCAGCTGTGGCTGCCGGCCTTGACCAGCGCAGCTCCTTGTGCTGCAGCTACCGTTTGGACCCTGCGCACGCCTCCTGCCATGGCTGTTGCTCGCACCTCTTGCCTCTAGCCTTTGCCACTAGCGCTTGATGCGAACGTGACGGGAGATGGGGATGGGATGTTACTGGGTCTTTGCTTCGCGTCGATGAAATGATGGGATGGGATGAGGATAAGTGGATAAGGGGCACTTTTGTCCTTTTCCCATATGTTTCGTTTTTCTTTTTCTTTTTAATCCGTTTAATCCTGCCAGAGTTAACTGCCGTCCAAATCAGAGGCAGACGACTCATTCATTTCCAAAATGCAAGGGTAAATCACAAAGTTGAAAAAGAAAGGCTAAAATCACCATTGGCCTCTACAGCAAGGGCAAGAACACCAAAATCATGAAAAGTCTTGCTCTACCTGCCAGTTTAGCAGCTTTACCACCTTGAACAAAAGATAGCATCTCATGCTCAATCTAGGTATCAATTCCATATCGCATTTTTTTATATTTGAACTTGAAGCCATATGTTGCAAATCAATTTGTAATACTTACTATATATGTTGTTCTACTTCTGTAATATTTCCTATTATTTTACATTCATTTGTGCACTTGTTTACATCAATTGCTTTCTTATATGAAATTTCTCACTTTCCTTGCTAGAATGAAATTTGTTTTGAGTCTTTTGTGCTTTGCCATAGCTCCTTGTGTAAATTTTATCTCGATGTCCTTTCATAACAATTGGATTTATCTCAACTCAGGGTTTTACTTATCCTGTTCGGAGTCGTTTTCTGGAAGATATTCTTGAAATTACTGGGCACCGGTTAACTCCTTACAATCAAATTGATGACTATGGCCAAGAAAAAAGTTGGAAGATGCAAAAGCAAGCTCTACGAAAGCGGAAGAGCCAAATCGCTTCTGTTGTGGAAGTACGGTAGTTCATATTTTCTTGGCCATTTTTTTATGCTCAAAGCTTTGGTCTCTAAAGTTTGCTTTTGAACAGGATGCAGTTGAAGCTGCTGATTTGAGAGACTATAGTTCGCGAACTCGCGATTCTCTATCCTGTTGGAATCCTGATTCAATTGGTTTTAATTTAATAGAAAGTGTCTTATGCCATATTTGTCAAAAGGAACAATCAGGTGCAATACTTGTATTTATGACTGGGTGGGATGACATTAATTCATTAAAAGAGCAGCTGCAAGCAAATCCACTGCTTGGAGATCCAAGCAAAGTTTTGTTGCTCGCTTGTCATGGTTCTATGGCCAGTTCAGAGCAGGTATTACCAAGACTACTACAATGATTTGTATTGCATTAGTGTGCCTACTTTTGAACTTTTGGAACAAAAAAGAAGTTATACTCCCTCCATTCCAAATTATAAGACGTTTTGGCTTTTCTAGATACATTGTTTTTACTTTGCATCTAGACATAGTGTATATCTGTAGAAGTTAAGTCCTGCTCCCAGTTATCACTTAGTTATCTGTGCTTAATTATGTTTCTGCTATTAAGGCCTTGGGCAGCACAAGTGACTGTGCAAGTACCCAGGCAGTTAGCTGTTTAGTTAATGCTCTAATGAGCCATCAATGTAATCAATGTGCTACTTATCTCCTATATATGAAAGAGCGATCGCTGGGTGTGTCATCCCCGATCGAGTAAAAACACTCAGTACCTCCAACAATTGGTACCAGAGCCTAGGTTAGACACCTCTCTCTCATCTTCTACTCGAGCCCCTTCCCTTTCTCATCATCCATGGCCTCGACATCTTCTCGAAATGAAGGAAGGTGCAAAGGGCGTCGGCCGATCGCGAGAGACTCCTCTGGCCGGGCCGCGCGCTTAAAAGTCAGAGAGGAGGCAGTGCTGAAAGCGGTCCAGCGGCGCGGCAGAAAGCGGCGGCGGCCGCAGAGAAGGCGCGGCAAGGACCTGCTGGTGCCTTGAGGAGAGATTGCAATGAAGAAGAAGGAAGAAGAGAGCTGGAGTATGAAGAAGGAGAGGAGGAGGTCAAGAGCTCGCTGCCGGAGGTCTCCATCTCCATCTCCGATCCATGACGTGGCCATGGTGGCGCAGGCGTCGAGTCGCGCTATGCAGTGGTCGTATCTGAGGACTCGGCAATGCAGCACGAATCGGCCGATGCTGTCCAAAACGAACTACCACGAATGGAGCCAAGAGATGAAATCGCGAATGCAGCCCGCGATCTGTGGGGCCTTGATTGAAGGAGAGAGCGGGTCTCGCTTCCATGACGGCCGGGCGGGCTATGGAGGCGATTGTCGCAGCCGGTTCCCAAGGAGATGGGGATTCCGCTCATCGACAAGCGGACGGCGAAGGAGGCGTGGGGACGCCATAGTTGCTTCTGCGCATCGGCGCGGGCGGGAGAGGTCCGCCGCGACGCCGCAACGCATCCGCCGCGATCGGGAGAACATCGGTGTCAAGTTAGGAGAGAAGGCGTCGAAGATTTTGCCTTCCGCCTCTCAACTCTGCAGATCGACGACTTGTCCTTCATGGTGATCGGGACATCGATGAGAGGCGTGTGGTGGAGAAATATCTGCGTCTGATGATCACCGTCGAAATATGCGCAGATTGTGGTTGCTATTGAGCGCTTTCGGACTTTGACATGCTCACGCTTGAGGAAGCCATTTGGGAGGCTCAAGGTCGTTGATGACCGTGAAGAGCAAGCGCCACCGAGCCAATCACCGTCGGCGACAAGCTCATGTATATGAGGAGCAATGGCGCGCCGCCGCCGAAGAAGGAGAAGAAGGCGGCGGGGATGATTCTGCCGGCTCTAGTTCAAAGAATCGGTGGCGCGCGGCCAAGGCGGCGGTGGTGGTGGCCATGATCATGCGGCCGGCGGGCGAGAAAGAGAGCGGTGGCGGCGGCGCGATGGTGGACGCTGGTGGCGCGATACACGCCACAATTGTGGCTGGGAGGCCATCAAGCAAGAGATCGCCTCATCCACGGCGAGACAGAGATGGTGACCGTGATGGTGGCGGTGACCGCGGCGGCGGACGGGGCAGAGGCCGTCGTGGCGGCGGCCGCGGTGGCAATCAAGGCCAGCACGCTGGTGGCCGAGGGGGCGCAGGCGGCGGTGACGGCGGCCACAATGGCCGTGTGCAGTATGCAGAATGCGAGGATGATGGGGCTCTGTTTCTGGCGCATGGGCTCGTTGATCTTGATAAGTGCGCGCCGGCATACACCTATGCTGCTCAAGAGGTGAATCTGGAAGAACCAAAAGCCCGCGCCTTCCTTGGTGCCAATGGCGATGAAGAAAAGGCAGATGTGTGGTACCTTGATTCAGGAGCTACACACCATATGACTGGACGGCGTGAGCTCTTTTCTGACTTGAACACGGACGTGCGAGGCACGGTCCGATTTGGAGATGCGTCCAAGGTTGACATCAAAGGCATCGGTTCGATTGCTTTCGAAGGAAGAACTGGTGAGCATAGGGTGCTGCAGGGTGTGTACTATATACCAGCCCTGAAGAATTCCATTATCGATGCGGGTCGACTTTTTAGACCGGCTCCAAGGTGGAGATATATCACGACGTGTTACGTGTCTCGGGAACACACCGCCGCTTTGATTGCCAAGGTGAAGAGAGGGGCTAACAGATTGTACACACTCCAACTTCATGCAGCCCAGCCACTTTGTCTTGCAGCATGCAGAGGAGATGTAGCGTGGCAGTGGCATGAGAGGATGGGGCATTTGAATTTTGATGCACTCCGCAGACTTGGGAAGGAGGAATGGCGCATGATGTCCCGGTTATTGACCATGTGGAGCGGTGTGTGTGACACCGTGTCACCACCAAAATGAGAAGGCGCCCGTTCCCAACCGCAACACGATCTGCGTGCCAAACAGCCCCTTGAGCCGGTGCACGGCGATCTTTATGCGGACCAAAGACACACGCAACACCGGAGGGAATCGATATTTCCTGCTGCTCGTCGATGACGCTAGCCGTTTCATGTGGGCAGCGCTCATACCAAGCAAGGATGCAGCAGCAGAAGCCATCAAGCGCATCAAACTGAGCGCAGAGGCGGAGAGTGGTCAGAAAATCAGGGTGCTTCGCACCGATAATGGAGGAGAATTCACGATTCTTGATTTCGCTACCTACTGCGCAGAACAAGGCATTAAGAGGCACTTCAGTGCTCCCCACTCACCTCAGCAGAATGGGGTAGTTGAACGGCGCAATCAGTCAGTAGTGGCCATGGCAAGGGCACTGCTTAAGCAGAGGGGCCTGCCAGCTCGGTTTTGGGGGGAGGCTGTGATGACAGCAGTCCACATACTGAACCGATCACCGACACGTGCGTTGAAGGGGATCACCCCATATGAGGCCCGGCATGGACGTTCACCAACTCGGGACACATGAAAGTGTTTGGGTGTGTGCATACACAAGGAAGCTCGGTCAATTTGCAAAAACTTGATGACCGCGGCGCGAGCCGCAAGCGTGTTTATTGGTTATCTGCGAATGAGCTAAGGCATATAGGGTGTTTGAGCTGTGAGCGGGCGTGTCGGATCACCGTGATGTTGTATTTGATGAAGAACATGGTTGGGATTGGTCCTCGCCGAATCTGGGCCATCACCGTGAACAAAGCATGAATTCACATTGAGTATGTCCGGTCGAGGAGGCGAAGCGAACCAGGCCATGCTTGCCGCCTCTGCTCCCGGATTCACCAAGAACACCCGCACTAAACAGCCCAATTGAGTTGAAGGAGCAGAGGGCTCCGCGATCAACTCATCCTCAAGCTAATTACGCTCCAGTGCACTTTGGAAGTGTCACCACCGCCACCAAGTCCTCGGGATTGAGCATGCCACGCCTCGGAGGATGATGATGATCGATTGGATGCTTATCACGAGGATGAACCACTTCGCTCTGAATCGCAAGCAATATCATTGGCCGCCAGACCCACACCGCCACCTGCAACTTCGCTTTGTTCGCAGAGTCGCATCTAATGCACTCGCGAACCAACCATATCATCAAGCCAGAGAGATCCAGGTGGTGCGCAAAAAGAATGAAAGAAGAGCTGCGATCGAGAGAGAGAAAACAAGACACAGGAGCTTGTGAAGCCTCCTGCCGTCACCGTCCAATCACCTGAAAGTGGGTGTTCAAATTGAAGAAGGACGAACACGGTAATGTTATCAAACACAAAGCCGGACTTGTCGCTCGTGGCTTTGTCCAAACAAGAAGGCGTGGATTATGATGATGCTTTACCGCCGCACGCATGGAATCCGTTCGAGTCTTGTTGGCTCTGGCGGCACAGGAGGGTTGGTCTGTTCATCGATGGACGCCAAGTCCGCATTTACGAATGGAGACCTCAACGAGGAGGTATATGTGCATCACCACTTTGGCTTTGTTGTTGCTGGACAAGAAGACAAGGTGTATCGCTTATGCAAAGCTCAGTATGGCCTCGGCAAGCACCAAGAGCATGGAATGCAAAGCTTGATTCAACATTGAAGAAGAAAGGTTTCGAGACAAAGCAACCATGAAGTCGCAATCTATAGGCGAGGTTCGGAAACTCTCTGTTGCTTGTCGGTGTGTATGTGGATGATTTGATCATCACAGGGGCCAAAGAGCGAGGATGTTGAAAGCTTCAAGGCTGAAATGAAAGCAACATTTGAGATGAGTGACCTCGGGCTCTTAAGCTTCTATCCGGGCATTGAAGTACAATGCAGAGAGCACCGATGGCATCACCCTTAGACAGACTCACTATGCCAAAAGGATCTTTGAATTGGGTGGTATGGTGGATCTGCAACCAATGGTCCACTCCTATGGAGGAAAGGCTAAGATTGAGCAAGAAGAGTACAGCCAAGGAAGTTGATCCAACACAATCTGAAATTGGTTTGGAAGCTCCGCGATATTTGGTTCATACTCGACCGACTTGGCATTTGCAATGGGTTTGTGAGTAGATTTCTGAGAGGCCCACCATAGAGCATCGCCAGAGCGAAGAAGCGTATCCTTCCGGTATGTGGCGAAAGATGCAGTATGGCTCGCACTTCACCAAGGCATCCAAAGTGAAGCCAGATTCATTGGCTACTGTGACTCGAACTTGGCTGGAGATATTGACTCAAGCAAGAGCACTACAGTTGTCTATTCTTCCTAGGCAACAATCTGGTCAGCTTAGCAGTCCATTAAACAAAGAGTGGTTGCCTTATCTAGCTGTGAAGCGTAGTATGTTGCCATGACTACTGCTGCAACACAAGCTCTGTGGCTGTCCGTGTTACTTGCTGAATTGTTGGGAAAGAAAGTGGAAGTAGTAGAGCTGCGAGTGGATAACAAATCAGCAATAGCACTTGCAAAGAACCCTGTCTTTCATGACAGAAGCAAGCATATCGAATCAAACAACACTTCATCGAGATTGTGTTGAAGAAGGCAGCATCAAGACTGAGTTCGTCCGCCACAAATGATCAATCTGCGTACATTCGACTAAGGCCTTAGGCAAGGCCAAGTTTGAAGACATGAGAAGCAAGATTGGGATCATGAAGATCAAGGATGGGGAAGCAGGTCTTAGGGGAGAACTGTAGAAGTTAAGTCCTGCTCCCGCTTATCACTTAGTTATCTGTGCTTAATTATGTTTCTCGCTATTAAGGCCTTGGGCAGCACAAGTGACTGTGCAAGTACCCAGGCAGTTAGCTGTTTAGTTAATGCTCTAATGAGCCATCAATGTAATCAATGTGCTACTTATCTCCTATATATGAAAGAGCAGTCGCCTGGGTGTGTCATCCCTGACTGAGTAAAAACACTCTGTACCTCCAACAATATCTAAGACTCTAAGTGCATAGCCAAAGCTATGAATCTAGAAAAGTCAAAACGTCTTATAATTTGGAATGGAGGGAGTATATTTCAAGCAACAAAATATTTAACTGTGGTGGTGATACTGACACTATATTGTCTGATTGCCCAAGTTATTTACTAGTTATTCCATAATAGTAGAGTCTGTTTTACAATATGTTGTAAACTCTGGAGTCTGTTTCACATTACAAGTGAATTAGAGAAAATGATGGTGTTATTGGTATGTTTTTTCACTCACTGCCCTTACTTTAGTAGTGTGGAAAAGGCCACAACACTTTGCAATTTGATGTGGCCATATGTTGTCAATATTGGTGTCAACGTTTTCTTAGGCTTGAGACTCCTTTGGACTCAGTGAGTGGTGGCTTTATTGTGAAATGGAGTGAGTACTGGCTAGCACGTTACACTTTGTTGAGAACATCTGGAATTTCAACAATATTGGTTGTATGAGAGCAACTATCTATATAGATTTATGTTGTTGATTTATATTTAACATATCTAAGATATTGAAATCCTATTTTTGGTTGCCTGTAAATTGCTTAGCTAATGTCTGCATAGATGTGCTTGGAAGTTCTCTGACTTCATTAAAATTTTATTTTTTTTCGTTTCTTAGGTAACTTATTTTTTAATGAGCTATAACTTTTAAGTCGATTGTGTGATAGACATTTCTGTTGTCATGTTATACACAATGTTGGTCAGGGGTGGAAGAGCGAATCTTTTTTGCCATTTCGTTTCTCCTGGTGTAATGAGTATGCATTAATTTGTTGACACGTTTGTCCACCTTTTGTGCAGAAATTAATATTTGATAGGCCTGAGCCTGGAGTAAGGAAAATAGTTCTTGCCACGAATTTGGCTGAAACTAGTATTACTATCAACGATGTAGTTTTTGTTGTTGACTGTGGCAAGGCAAAAGAGACGTCTTACGATGCACTGAATAATACTCCCTGTTTGCTTCCAACCTGGATCTCCAAGGCTTCTGCCAGACAAGTAATATTTTCTTTCTTATATACATATTACTAACGCTTTAGTTTCACCATTGCTCTTACTTTGATTAGTTATTGCCATGGTTACAGATATGTCAATAGAGCAATTGATGTGGCTTTTAACCTGAAACTTTGTCTAAATCCATTCTATTTCATCACTTACCTCATTTTAGTTTTCTAACTGAATAAGTGAATATAATATAGAGACGAGGACGAGCTGGTCGAGTCCAACCAGGGGAGTGCTACCATCTTTATCCACGATCTGTATATGATGCATTTGCTGACTACCAGTTACCAGAACTTCTGAGAACCCCTCTCCAATCCCTCTGTTTGCAAATAAAAAGCTTGAGGCTAGGAAGTATATCAGAATTTTTATCCAGAGCTTTACAATCACCTGAATCTCTATCAGTAAGTTTGGTTTGCTTTTTTTTTATCACCACTAACAAAAGTTCTGCTCTTCTTTCTGTTCAAATGGATTTGATATATTAATTTATTTCTTTTTCCAGGTACAAAATGCCATTGAATATCTCAAAGTCATTGGAGCTTTTGATCAGAATGAAGAGTTGACGGTTCTTGGTACCAGATTCACCCTAAAGATTAATTTTTCACATTACCACTGCTTTATTCTGCATCTCTGTAGCTTTTGGAGCTTGTATGCTGACTACGCTTACTGTTTGCCATTTTCAGGAAAGCACTTGTCTACGCTTCCAGTTGAACCTAAGTTAGGAAAGATGCTTATTTTTGGGGCTATTTTTAATTGTCTGGACCCCATATTAACCATAGTTTCTGGACTTAGTGTTAGAGATCCTTTTTTGACCCCCTTCGATAAGAAAGATGTAAGTATACCTTAATATTCCAATTTTGTTTGCCTATTCTGGAACACTCAAATATATAGCACGCATTGTGTTTTGATTTCTATTAGTATCTCTGGCCAAAAGCACTTGACGATGTTGACTTTGGTCTTCACTCTTCAGTGCACAACTTTGATGGCTATTTTTTGA
The DNA here is from genome assembly GCA_904845875.1 of Miscanthus lutarioriparius. NCBI lineage: Eukaryota > Viridiplantae > Streptophyta > Magnoliopsida > Poales > Poaceae > Miscanthus > Miscanthus lutarioriparius. The sequence goes on from CAJGYO010000005.1 coordinate 98,508,197, forward strand.
GAACATTATAATAACATCTAATAAATATATTAGATTGTGAAACTACTTTTAAAGAAAATCTACATTTAAGATATATGTTTCCAAACTAAATATTTGAAAAGCTGTTAATGATTACAGTTTTAAAAGTTTGACTGTATTGCGATCAAAGCATCAAGTATTTGTGACTGGAGGTAGTACTGTTTTCCTAGTTTTTTGGTGTACCTCCTTTTCTTTTGCTAGTGGAAATGATGCTACTTTGTCTGTGCAGCTTGCAGAGTCAGCTAAATTGCAGTTTTCATGTCGGGACTACAGTGATCATCTTGCACTTGTTCGTGCATATGAAGGATGGAGGGAGGCTGAAAGAGACCGTGCTGGTTATGACTACTGCTGGAAAAATTTTCTTTCGGTACAAACATTGAAAGCAATAGATTCTCTTCGGCGTCAGTTTCTCTTTCTTCTGAAGGATACTGGTTTGGTTGATGAAAACATGACTGTGTGCAATAAATGGAGCCGTGATGAAAATCTAGTTCGGGCAGTAATTTGTGCAGGACTATATCCAGGTGTTTCCTCTGTTGTGGTGAGTTTCTTTTGTTTAAGTTTATTTTACATACCCTGCTTTTAACGATTGCTTATTTTCACACTTATTATGCTTTATTAAGGTTTTATTGTTCTATACTTTATGTGGAAGATAACTGCTGTTAATGGTCTGATGCTAGTATATATTGTGAAATTTGAAGTCGTGATTTGTGATTTTTCATTTGGTTCTTGATAATTTCAGAACAAGGAGAAATCCATCTCCCTCAAGACAATGGAGGATGGACAGGTTATGCTTTATTCGGTAAGTTTTTGTGTTCTACATAAATTTGAATTTTATCAGTGGCTTTACATGACAGTTTCATCTAGGTTCTCTTTTTTTGTTTCCAGAGTTCGGTTAATGGTAAAGAAGCCAAGATTCCATTCCCCTGGCTAGTTTTCAATGAGAAGGTGAAGGTGAATTCTGTTTTCCTCCGGGATTCAACTGCTATATCTGATTCTATATTGTTGTTATTCGGAGGCTGCATAAAACAGGGGGGCTTGGTATGTTCCTTTGCATTGCTGTATCGGAAATCTTATTTTTCTGACTTGATGTATCTTTGCATAATATTTGTTGCATGCTGCAGGATGGACACTTAAAAATGCTTGGAGGTTATATTGAGTTCTTCATGAATCGTGATCTTGCTTCAACTTATTTGAGTCTGAAGAGTGAACTTGAGAATTTAATCCATTGCAAGGTATTATCAATTTCTAGTAGTGTTCTATGCCAAACTCCACCTATGGTGGGGCGCCTTTGGTGTCCCAGCATAGCAGGTCCCAAACCCTGGTGAAGGAGGAGGGTTGTGTTAGGCGCGGCTAGCCAATGTAAAAACTTGGCTACTTTAATGGAGATGAAACCCAAAAGAATCCCGTTGGGGCGTAACCCTCTTAGCGACGCGCCATGTCAGAACCTGGGTATGGTGTTAAATGAGCAAGGGCCGGGTCGTCACCCCCGTGACACGCCGTGTCGCGATCTGGACACGGTGTCAAGTAAGCAAGGATTAGGTCGTCGCATCCTTAGTGGCGTGCCACATCGGCGCCCGGGTGTGGTGCAAAATGAGTAAGGGTCTTCACACCTACCTCGGCGGGTGCGAAGGGTAAGGAAGCTAGTCGAGTCAACTAGGATCTGTTTAGGTAGCTGGAATGTAGGGTCTCTTACAGGTAAGTTAAGAGAGTTAGTGGACACAGCGATTAGGAGGTGTGTAAATATCTTATGCGTCCAAGAGACTAAATGGAAGGGGCAGAAGGTGAAGGAGGTGGACAATACCGGCTTCAAGCTCTGGTGCACAGGGACAACTTCAAATAAAAATGGAGTAGGAGTTTTGATTGATAAGAGCCTCAAGGATGGTGTGGTGGAGGTGAGAAGGCAAGGGGATATGATCATCTTAGTTAAACTTGTCATTAGTGATATGATCTTAAACGTAATTAGTGCGTATGCCCCCAAGTAGGCCATGATGTGAGTGCTAAGCGGCTTTTTTGGGAAGACTTAGATCGCTTGGTTAGAGCTATCCACCGAGAAGCTCTTTATAGGAGGTGATCTTAATGGCCATGTAGGTACATAAAGTGCAGGTTTCGAGGCGGTTCATGGGGGTTTCGGATATGGTAGTAGGAACCGGGAGGGAGAGGAAGTCTTAGACTTCGCCATAGCTTTTGATCTGATGATAGCTAACACTTTCTTCCGTAGGAGAGTTCCATTTAGTGACCTTTAGTAGCGGCCAGTACTCTAGTCAAATCGACTTTGTCCTTATAAGGAAGGATAAACGAACATGCGTGGACTGTAAGGTGATACCTAGAGAATATGTGGTCGCTCAACACAAGCTGGTGGTGGCTGACTTTCGCTTTCTGGTGCAAACTCGTGGGAACAAACAAGCTAGGGTTGCTAGAACGAAGTGGTGGAAATTAGAAGGGGAGGCATCAAAGGTCTTTAAGAAAAAGGTCATTGAAGAGGGCCCTTAGAATGATGAAGACGATGCAAACAACATGTGGGAGAAGATGGCAACATGCGTTCGGAAGGTTGCTTCAGAGGTGCTTGGAGTGACCAAAGGGAGCGGATGCGACTCGAAAGACACTTGGTGGTGGAATTAAGATGTGCAAAAGGCTATTAAGGAAAAGGAGTGCTATAAGCGCTTGTATTATGACAGGTGTGCAAACAACATAGAGAAGTACAAGGTGGCAAAGAAGCCTGTAAAACGAGCGGTGAGTGAGGCAAAGGGGCGGGCCTATGAGGACCTTTACCGACGTTTGAGTACGAATGAAGGACAGAAGGATATTTATAGGATGGCTAGGGCTCGCGATAGGAAAACAAGGGACTTCAACCAAGTAAGTGCATAAAGGATGAGAGGGAGTAGCTCTTGGTGAAGGAGGATGAGATCAGACATAGATGGTAAGAGTATTTTGATAAATTGTTCAATGGTGAGAACGAGAACACCACCGTTCAGCTGGACCACTCGTTTGATGACACTAACAGGCGCTTTGTGCGGAGGATTCAAGAATCGAAGGTCAGAGAAGCCTTGAAAAAGATGAAAGGGGGCAAAGCGATAGGCCCTGATGGTATCCCAATCAAGGTGTGGAGATGTCTCGAGGATATAGTTATAGTATGGCTAACCAAGATGTTCAACAATATCTTTCGATCGAACAAGATGCCAGAGTGGAGAAGAAGCATATTGGTACCAATCTACAGGAACAAAGGAGATATCTAAAGTTGTACTAATTATCGGGGAATTAAGTTGATGAGCCACACTATAAAGTTATGGGAGAGTTATCGAACAGCGCCTACGAGGAACGACACAGATATCAACAAATCAATTTGGTTTCATGTCCGGAAGGTCAACCACAGAAGCAATCTTCTTAATAAGACATGTTATGGAGCGGTTTAGAGAGCTTAGAGAGCAGAAGAAGGACCTCCACTTGGTTTTCATTGACTTAGAGAAGGCTTATGACAAGATACCAAGAAATGTTATATGGTGGTCTTTGGACAAACATAAAATCCCATCAAAGTACGTGACCCTCATCAAGGACATGTACAACAATGTTGCGACTAGTGTTCGAACAAACGATGGTAACACAGATTACTTCCCGATTAAAATTGGACTTCATCAAGGGTCAGCCTTAAGTCCGTATCTCTTTGCCTTGACAATGGATGAGGTTACCAGGAACATACAAGGGGATATCCCTTGGTGTATGTTGTTCGCTGATGATGTAGTGTTAGTGGACGAAAGCCAGGCGGGAGTAAATAGGAAACTAGAGTTGTGGCGGCAGACCCTTGAGTCTAAAGGTTTTAGATTGAGCAGAACTAAAACCAAATACATGAGATGCGACTTTGACGGAGTTGTACATAAGGGAGATGTGAGTTTGGAAGGTCAAGTAGTGCCTAAGAAGAATACCTTTCGGTATCTGGGATCGATGCTACAGAGGGATGGAGATATTGATGCGGACGTTAGCCATAGTATCAAAGTAGGGTGGATCAAGTGGCGATAAGCTTTTGGCATTCTCTGTGACAAGAGGGTACCACAAAAGCTAAAAGACAAGTTCTATAGAACAACGATTAGACCGGCTATGTTATATGGAGTAGAATGTTGGCCTACAAAGATTCGACATGTTCAATAACTGAGTGTTGCAGATATGCGTATGTTGCGATGGATTTGTGGTCACACAAGAATGGACCGAGTTCGGAACGATGATATACGTGATCGCCTAGAGGTAGCACCAATTGAAGAAAAGCTTGTCCAACATCAGTTGAGGTGGTTTGGCCATGTCCAAATAAGACCTCCAGAGATACCAGTGCATTGTGGAGTTCTAAGCCAAGCTAATAATACGAGGAGAGGTAGAGGAAGACCGAAATTGTCATGGGGGAGGCAATAAAAAGAAATTTGAAAACTTGGGATATACCTAGAGATGTTTGAATAGGAGTACTTGGAAAGCAGCTATTAAAGTGCCTGAACCGTGACTTGGGGCTCTTGGTGGGTTTCAACTCTAGCCTACTCCAAATTGCTTGGGACTGAAAGGCTATGTTGTTGTTGTAGTAGTAATAATGTTCTATGCCTGCATTCATCATGCTCTTAAACTTTTGATCTGGCATTCTGAATCTATAATAAATAGGCTTAAATAGGCAGTTCCAGTTCCAACTAAACACCCAAATTTATCTTTGCAACGGCGCTACTCGGTGCACACTATTTGGTTTCATGCAATTAACATCGAGTCAAATCATTTTCAAGTTTATAAAAAAGAATCAATATTTATGATACCAAATAAGTGTCATTAGATTCATCATGAATATTTTGATAGTAGACCATTTTTTTGTCATAAACATTGATACTCTTTTCTTCTGTGAACTTGGTCAAACTTTGGATAGTTTGACTATGGAAAGGACTTATGCATCCTTTTCAGGACGGAGTAACACTTCACAGATACACCTTGGGCTTCCAACCCCCTTTAACTAGCTGGGTGCTTGTGGGCGTCCAAGAGTTTTAGCACTTTGCACAACGAACCGTTTCCGTAGCCCGTGCATTGTGTGGTCTTTGGTTGAATTCTGCTATATCTCAATCATTTAAGACATGCACATTGTGTGGTCATTTGGTTGAGTTCATTCAGGAATCAATCATTTGCTAATAACAAATTTCTTTCTAACAGCTCCAAAACCCAAGGATGGATATCCAAACGAGTGAAGAGCTGCTATCAGCCATCCGTTTGCTGGTGACTGAGGACCCATGCAGTGGGCGGTTTGTCTACGGCCGACAGGAGCCAAGATCAAAGAAAGCAAAGACGATGCTTTTGCCATCCTCCATGAGTGGCGGTGGTGGTAACGGAGGGGATAATGCCAAGAACCAGCTCCAGACTTTCCTGACCCGGGCCGGGCACAACAACCCTACCTACAAGACGAAGCAGATCAAGAGCTCTCTCTTCAGGTCAACGGTTGAGTTCCATGGCATGCAGTTCGTGGGGCAGCCGTGTGCAAACAAGAAACTTGCGGAGAAGGATGCTGCGCGCGAGGCACTGAACTGGCTCACAGGAGATGGTGGTGGAGCGATCACTGACTCTAGGGGGGCCCAGGACGCAGACCCCATGTCCTTGCTGATGCGACCACCACGCAGGCGACGGCATAGCCATCGTCGGAGGAGCTGATTAGAACGGCATTTTTTTTTGATCGTTTTCCTATTTATGTAGCGATCGAGAAGCATAGTTGAGCATAGAAGGTAGCGAGGAAAAAATATTATAGACTGCACTTGAAACGTACTCCTATAATAGTTCTGACGGGGAATCCTAGAGAACGTAATGGCGTAGAATGGTAGAGAACGATGGGGTACTGAATTCATTATTTGTTGGCGCTAAATAGTCGAAGGATTATGCGTAGTGGATAACAAGATAAGACCTCTAGGACTAGGCCCTCTATCATGTGCAGCTGAGCAGGATGTAGAAGAGGCATCGGGTTTTAATGCTGTGTTTGAGCCCTCAGCGAAAATATTATAATCTGACTGCTTCGCTCTGCACTTACAGATGACCTTTAAAATTTAGAATTGGGTATTGAGTTTGTTGTCTAAATTTTGAGACTGTCTTAAAGAGTTGGTTGTAATAAGTTTAATGAGGATGAAGACGAAAACTTCTTTCCATTATCTAAAAAAGCATCCGGTTATCCGAGAATGAGAATCAATGTTAAAGCAAATTCGAAGATGGCCAAATGGATTTTTTTTTCTGTTATTTATGGTGGACTGGAGGGGGTGGTTGGCAGGACTAGCTCGTAGCTGCAGAGATCATACTGGGCTTGGCCAAAGACACGCTGTAGCAGAGAGGGAGGGGGAGTATGTTAAGAACCAATCAGATTCAAATGGTCTCATCACACGGATTGCCACGGTGGATCATATCATCCGGATCGCCGAGGTGGATGAAGCACAGGATCCATGACGTGGATTAGTTGAGGATTAGAGATTTGGATTAGTATTAAGCGTCCATCTAATCGGGTAAACCACTGACATTGCCAATCCGTTCTCAATGGACGCCTCCATCTACAAAAGACTTCAAGTCTGCAGGGGAATCCAATCATGCTGTTTACAAACTTTGTGCAAAACACAAAGGGCCTGTTTCGCTTGTCTGAATTCTGGAGGAATCTGGATGGTTTGGAGGAATGCTGAAAGAATTTGTGAGAAAAAACACTGTTCCGGATGAAAAAATAAGCGGATCAAGTCGGGTTTAAGGGCACGCGAACGGGGCCACATTTTATAAAAAAGAACCAACTGGTGCAGAAAAAATTAAGAAGACTTAGGCACCCCGGGCACCGACCGCCACCCCCTGATGAGGCGTTGCCATTTCGCAATGGTGGAGTGGCGCCAACATTCCTTTCAGGATACGACGTCCATAATTTCGCCTAGGCGAAGGTGTCCTCGCCAAAGCCGGGCCGCAGTCCGCAAAAGCAGCAGACGTTTCACCGATGCGAAACGACAGCCACACGCGCAAAGTCGAGGGAAATTTAGATTCAGTCGCCATCCCATTTCGTCATGGCGAAGAGGCCCGGCGGACTGAGGAATGTCATTTCGCGCTGGCGAAATGGCCCTCTCAAGAGCCCTTGCGATGGGTGCTGTGGTGGAGCGTTGGGCCGTGCGTTTATTTTCGCTTTGGCAAATTATTAAATCTGTTTTTTCGGGTCCGATGTGGCGGAACGCGCGTGTAGTGCACTCCGAGGCTCCGGCTATTCGCCTTGGTGAATAGACGGAGCGGTGCGCGCTCGCTCAGGTTAGGGGCTTGGTCACCGGTAACAGTCGTGTATGTGATTGCCCTTGCAGGTTTCGCACTGGAGGAAGCCACCGGGGGACAGGATGCCGACAACTCCTGTCCAGCTGGACCCACAGGGTCGAAGAAGTGGCGACACATCGCGGAACCGAGCGGCAGCCCGAAGCCCGGTGGCGTTTGAGGCAGGCGACATCTCTGAAAGGCAATTAGGTCCAGGACAAAGAGGAATATGCCTCGAATATGTAGTGGTTGCGGGGGCATTTAGGTCCATGAAAAGCCTACGGGCGTGTATAAATAGCCCCAAGGCGGGGATTGTAAGGAAGAAGAAGAATGACTCATTGAATCAATTACATACACTTCGTTCATCTTGTGTTCGTTTTGTCTATTTGTCCCATCCATTCGCTCATGCGGCAACCCGATGTTCGAAGGCTGAGGCCTAGAACAACATTGACACTCACCATGGTTGTCGCTCGAACTTATCATGCTGTTAACACTGGATTTTGGTCAATTCTGGAAGATGACAGGTGGACCCACATGCAGGAAGAAGAGTGTTCGGCAAAAAACGCAAGCGGTCGGCTAAATGCTTGTGCGGTCGGTTATTCTGGAAGGCGATAACTCCATTCGGGAAAGCAGAAGATGGCAAGCAAAGCCGATCGAGAAGATGAAAGTTGTAATAATAAAGGACTTTGAGAGTTTGGGGCAAGGAATCGTAGTTTCAAGTTTATTTAAAGAGTTCCTTTGTAAATCGTAGTCTTTAGGACTCGTGTTTCGCCTAGGGTATAAATATTGACCCTCGACCATTGTAATAGGCGTTCACAACCAAATCAATACAACCGCCCCGTACCAACTTTCGAGTCCTTTTGTCGTGTCGTCGAGTTCTTCGAGAGGAGTCATCGATCCGTCGACCTCCGTAAGTTCCGACAACCTTGTTATCATGTTTAGTATCATGCGGTGGATTTAGACGTGATGCAAGTAGTCTTGTTTGTTTTCAATGATCGTCGTGGGATCTTTTTGCTTGACAACCAAGAAGTCTTTGCTTATACTTTGTTTATGAGTAGATACCGTATGCGCGCGCGTTTGCTCAATATGCTTAGTGGAAGCAAGATGCTTATCGGCTCTATTAGATTACGGCAAAATCTAAATAGATTCATCAAGTTATCCTGTGTTGCATGTTTTAAATATTTTATATATTTGTAACACACTTTTGCCCAATCTAGATTGATATTGTTCGCCCTCTTCTATGGTTTTATTCGAGCTTCAATGATCATTACTTTCATAATACCTTTGCAAATAGATAACATGCTCATAATGGCTGAATTATTTTAATCTAGATTGTCACATGTTGTGGGTTCATGTATGTTAATCACGCTTAAGTTTTTGACGAAACTAGGTGTCGTCTGCGCATTTGTGTTTTAGATTGGCTTAATCGTGTTTATCTACACGTTCCTTCTTCATGGACCCCAACTCGGCCGGATTGTTTGAGCTTGGATATGCATTAACGCATAATCAATTTCACTTGTTCAAACATGTCTTCCCATGCATATGCATTCGCAATCGATCTCTTTACGTATGTCCATCCTACGATTAGCCGAATGATTTATAAACTTGTTGGCGCATGCCTTCCTATAGTGTATGTCGCTGTAAATGGCTTCGTGGTCAGTATATACGGAACTCGTCTCGTCTCACCCGACATGTTCCGGTTTGACATTTAATCGTTTTTATCCCTTGTCGCTTTTTTCAGTCAAACTGACCGCACGTCCGGATCACGAAGCACCCGGGCACCCGATTGAAGCCACGCTTTTTGGCTTGCTGTGTGTGCGGCACAGTGCGTCACATTTTGTGTCAACACACTTTTTGGCACGCTCGGTGGGACAATCTGCTAGTTCAAGATGGCATCTGAGATCAACAATGATCATGTTCTGGATGTAAGCATGGCAGAATTGCCAGATAATTACAAGGATTTAGTGCTACAAGCGTGTGAGCAATACCAACGGAAGTGCTTGATGTCTTTTTCCAAAAACAAGAGCAATAAAGTATTTCAAAAGCAGTCAATGCCAAGGGTTCTTCTTCCGCATCAAACTGATTACACTGAAGAGGAGGATGCTCAGAAGATGGCAGCCCTGGTTTATAAAGCTATGGGAGAAACCATGACAAACCATCACACAGCTTTTCTGAATACCTTTCGGGCAATCATGATCAGTACTTTTGGCCCAATGGTTGATAAATACTTCGAGGAAAATGTTGGACCACTTAGTGGGCCGACGCTTTTCAATGTTCCAAAGCATCAAGAGAAGCCTGTTGGAAAGGAAGTAGCGTCGCCTTCAAATATAGGTGGATTGACTCACACTGAAAAGCAATCACATCCCACTTATGGTCAGATGACATTTGGTACCACAGGAGAAGTGCCACTTTCAAATTATAGAGTTTCTCCCAAGCATCAAATAGATTACAGAAGAATATGTATGGAGATGGATATCAAGAATTTACTGATTACAGTGCTATCAATGCTGTGCCAAACCCAGGGTATAGAAGTGTTTCAGGATTGCCTTCTGGAGTGCAAGTACAAGGAAACCAGGATCCAGGTATTGATGTTTTGATGCACAGGATGGCTGATATGATGCAGAATCAGTTCGGCTTGAAGCCAAAGAATCAATCCTATTCATACAAATCTCCTTATCCAGAATGGTACAACAGAGTGGCATTGCCTCCAAGGGTGAAGCCTCCAACAGATTTGACCAAGTTTTCTGGTCAAGATGATACTAGTACCATAGAGCACATCATTGGGTACTTAATGCAACTTGGAGAAGTCGCTTGATGAAGCATGGAGGATTCGATATTTTCCTTTGTCTCTTACAGGACCGGCTTTCACATGGTTCACGCTCTCACCGGCTCATTCCATTGGTACGTGGGCGTAACTAGAGCGTAAGTTTCATTCATATTTCTATACGGGTACCAATGAGAAGAAATTGGTTGATCTCATGAGTCTGAGGATGAGAACAAATGAAACACCATTGGAGTATCTTCAGCAGATTTAGGGAGACCAAGAATATGTGTTATTCTCTAAATTTACCGATGATCAACTACACCGGAATTGCTATAGTAGGAATGTTGCCAAATATCGGGGAGAAGTTGTTCGGTTTAGAGTTTGATGATCTTGGTCAACTTGCACGCCGTTTAGCGCGCTATGAGTAATCAAGCCCAAGGGTTCGGGGAGAGATAATCGCTTTCGTAAGAACAATGCCACTAATGAGGTGTATCGTGGGCTTTACGGATGAAGCGAATTGAGTATATTGATGAAGATGAGATAGCTCGCAATTTGAGTTAAATTGGGACAAGGAACCCACTCAAGTTAGTCAACGCCGGTTGAAACAACAAAAGGGAACCTATGATTTTGATGTTACTAAGGCGCATGACTTTTTGCATTGTTGATAAAGGAAGGACGCATCAAGTTACCGTAAGGACATCCTATGTTACGTCCTCGAAGGAGTGAAAGACAAAAATATTGTGGCTTTCATAACACTAATTCTCATTCTATTAATGATTGCCGAGTGTTCGTAATGCTAATCCGTAAAGCTATCCAAGAGGGACATTTGAGGTTTGATGGCAAGATGAAAATTGATGATCACCTTTTTTCCACAAAATATGATTTCTTTCTCTCGTGAATGTGGTATCTCGCCAATGATCTCAAAGGTAAAGGCAAGGTGAAAGTATTGACTTACGATAGAGCAAAGGATAGTGGTGCTGCTTGACCCGGATCAAGAAATCACCAAGAGAGAGTCAGCAACATCGAGTTCGGTTTCGTAATAGCCGAACCGAGAAAGGTCAAACTTCAAACCCGTAGTTACATCACGTATTTTGCTAAACAAGTGGCGCGAGAGAGAACAAGAGAAGGAATACTGTAAGAAAAAATGGTTTATGGAAGAATGCCGGAGGTATGAGGAAGAAGTATACCAAGGGAGCAAGAAGAATACAGACGAAAACAGGAGCGGTCTCATTGGGGTTGTTCGTTCTTTAGGCATTGTTGGAATGAAGGTTTGAGGTTGCCTGCAAGAAATAATTGTCCGGAGTGTAGTGCTCAAGACTCGAGTATAGGCAATCTCGAAGTCAACCGCCGTCCCGCCTATGAAAGACTTGGAACGAAGATTCCTCAAGATGATCGGCGCTTAAAAATAGGTGGCTTTGAGAATCAAAGAAAGGAAAAGAGTTGCGTTCAAAGGTTGGATTCATGATAGAGTGCATAATGAAGAAGTTGACTTTTGTAAATACGTATGGCAAAAAGGACAAGTGGTGTCCTCCGTGCCTAAGGAAAAGCCGTAAAAGAAGAGTACAACGATTGAGGAATAGGGAGTTGGAACAAGAAGTTGCCAAACAAAGCAAATTTGGCGTCCTAAAAGAAGCCCGATGGATGTGGTCCTTCGCTAATGCTTGCATGGCTTTCTTCCTCCCATCGAGTTTATAGCTCCGAAAGCCAAGATTTCCAAGAAGAGGTGTACTCGATTTTGATGAAAGTGAATGTCGATTTGATGGCTCACCAGTATTAACACAAAGAAGTCGCTTTTTGATAAACCAATCAAGAATCGCCACTTGAGGCCACTCTATTTAAAGGGATATGTCAATGGCAAGCCTTTAACTAGGATGTTTGTCGATGGAGGGCTGCTATCAATATCATGCCTTATACTACCTTCGTGAAACTTGGGATGACTAATGAAGAATTACTGAAAACCCGACATGGTGCTTAGGGATTTTGGTTGGCAATCCTTCCGATACCCGAGGTGCTATCCATGTCGAAATGACTATTGGGTCAAAAACTCGATTACTACCTTTTTTTGTCATTGATGGCAAGGGGCATATATAGTCTACTCTTGGGCAGAGATTGGATCCATGCTAATTGTTGCATTCCTTCAACTATGCATCAAATTCTCATTCAATGGATTGGAGATGATGTTGAAGTTGTACATGCTGATAATTCGGTAAGTGTTGCTGCCACGGAATCTACCTATTGGGAATATGAGGGCGTCGATTGTTTCTCTGGAAAAGTGTGGAAAGAAGGTCCTGTAAATGTTTTTAGCGAAGGCCAACAAATTGATCCAAGCAATGGCTCTCATAGCAATTTTTAATGGGGAATCCCGTCGATGGCAACAAAGGAAAGTTGGGGCGTGGTTTTATGTCAGCTGATAAGTTGGAGGAAATCAATGTTGGTGATGGTTCTAAGCCAAGGCCGATGTATATTAGTGCAAAGTTAGACCCGAATATAAGTCAAAGTTGATAGATTTGTTGAAAGAGTTTAAAGACTGCTTTTGCTTGGGATTACACGGAAATGCCTCGGATTGGATCGTTCCATTGTTGAGCATCGATTACCCATTAAACCTGGGTTTCGGCCTTATAAACAACCTCCAAGGAAGATATACAAAGAGGAGGTATTGGCCGATGTGAAGAAGGAGGTTGAAAGGTTAATAGAAGCAAACTTTATTCGCCCATGCAAGTATGCAGAGTGGATTTCAACTATAGTACCGGTATATACGAAAAATGGAAAAATGAGAGTTTGCATAGATTTTAGAAATCTTAATAAGGCTACTCCCATGGATGGTTACCCAATGCCAGTTGCCGATTTACTGGTAGATGCGGGCAGAGTTATGAAGTCATTAGTTTTATGGATGGTAATGTCAAGGCTATAACCAAATTTTTATGGCAATAGAAGATATTTCAAAACAAATTTTCGATGTCCCGGTCATATTGGTTTGTTCGAATGGATAGTCATGACGTTTGGGTTAAAGAATGCTTGGTACAACTTATCGAGAGAGCTATGAATTATATTTTTCACGAGTTGATCGGCAAGATTGTAGAAATCTACATCGATGATGTAGTAGTCAAGTCTAGAAATCATGAAAGACATTTAGCCGATTTAAGAAAGACTCTGAGTGCACAAGAAAGCATGGATTGAAGATGAATCCAAACAAATGTGCCTTTGGAGTTTCGGGCCGTGAGTTTTTGGGATTTTAGTTCATAAAGGAGGAATTGAAGTTGGGAAAAAGAGCATGGAAGCAATAGACAAAGTTGTGCCGCCAACTAATCTCACGAAATTGCAATCATTGTTAGGCAAAATCAACTTTGTAAGAAGATTCATATCCAATTTATCGTAAAGAGTTTTACCCTTTTCCCTTTATTGAAGCTCAAGAAAGATCAAAAATTTGTATGGGGTGACATACAACAAAAGGCTTTTGATGAGATCAAACAATATATGAAAGCACCACATTGTCGGTTGGTACCTCCACAACTTGAAAAGCCTTTTGTTGTATGTGGCGGCCGATAGCCTAACGATAGGATCGGCCCTTATGCAAGAGTTTGAAGGAAAAGAAAGAGTCATAGCTTATTTTAGCCGAAAAGTCATTAGACCCGGAAACAAGGTATTCGCCACAGAGAAAACTTTGCTTGTGTGTGTATTACTCCTGTACCAAATCACGGCACTATTTGTTGAATTCCGAATGTGTGGTGGTTTCTAGTTTTGATGTAATCAAACATATGTTATCAATGCCGATTTTGAATGGAAGAATTGGCAAATGGATTTAGCATTGTTCGAATTTAATTTAAGGTATGAATCGGCAAAGGCGGTAAAGGGTCAAATTATTGCTGATTTTATTACCCAACATCGGGATCTTTCTGTTGAGGCGATAAACATTGTGCCTTGGGCCTTGTTCTTCGATGGGTCATCTTGCAACAAAGGTGGTGGTGCTGGTATTCTTTTGATTTCCCCACAAGGAAAAGCTTTTGAGTATGCAAATTCCTATTGAATTTCATGTTACTAACAATCAAGCGGTATGAAGCATTGCTTAGAGGGCTTCGCTTCTTATAGAAGTAAAGGCCGTTGCTGTTGAAATCTTTGGGGATTCTGAGTTGGTGATTAATCAACTGAATGGTCAGTATGAATGCAAGAATAATGTGTTAAGAGAATATTATGAGGAGTGTAGAGAACTTTTGAAGAATTTTCTGATAGTAACCTTGCATCATATCCCTAGAGAGTACAATGAAGAAGCAAATAAGTTAGCTCAAGCTGCTCCTGGATATCGAGAGAATCGGGAAGTTTTTACTATAGAGGAAGATGTTTTAAATATCGATCCAAAGAGATGGTGATTGGAGATACGGTTACCAATTATCCTAAAAATCCATCTCAAAGGGTTTCCTAAAACTTAGGTACAAAGCTCTCAAGTTTGTGTTTCTTGATGATCGCTTATATTATAAGTCCATCGATGGAGTATTGCTCAAATGCTTGAGTCGTGAAGAGGCCAAGAAAGTGATGTATGAGGTTCACGAAGGGTTGTGTGGTGCACATCACCAAATTTATCGGATGAAGTGGATAATTAGGAGAACTGGTTATTTTTTGCCAACTATGTTGGAAGATTGTTTTGAATATTACAAAGGGTGTCACAATTGTCGAAATTCGGCAATATTCAAAAAGTTCCAGTAATATCTGCTATGAATCCTATAATCAAGCCTTGGCCGCTCGGAGGATGGGGAATAGATTTAATTGGTCGATCAATCCTCCTTCTAGTAAGGAACACAAATTTGTACTTTTGGCCACGGATTATTTCACCAAGTGGGTTGAGGCTATCCCTTTGAAGAAAGTAACGTCGTAAAATATGATCAGCTTTTGTTAAGGAACATATAGTTCATGATTTGGGATTCCTCGACTATAACAACCGATCGGGGACTCAATTTACTTCTTCAAATTTTGTGACTTTGCCAAAAGTATGGGGATTAAGTTATATAATTCTTCTCCTTATTATGCACAAGCTAATGGTCGTGCGTACATCAAATAAGATTATGATTAAAATTATCCGAGAAGAAGATTGATGAAAAACCAAGGAAATGGCACTTGGTTCTTAATGAAGCAATCGTGGCTTACCGAATGGCTTGTCATGGATCCACTCAAACGCCTCCCTATGAACTGGTTTATGGGCATCATGTCAGACTACACCATGGAGTTACTAAGTTAGATTCAAGGCGAATTGTGTTACGTAAAGAATTGGCAAAAGAAGATTATAAGAGTCTCGATGATGGATGAATTGGAAGATTTACATTTGATTCGCCTCAAGGCATTGGAAAATATTGAGAAAAATAAAATACGCGCTGCCGTGTATTATAACAAAAGGTTAGGTCAAAACAATTCGCAGAAGGAGATTTGGTTTGGAAAACTGTATTGCTTGGGGGACAAAAGATAGAGCGCTCGCAAATGGTCTCCAAATTGGGAAGGTCCTTTCCGAATTGTAGAATGTGTGCCTGGCAATGCATACATATTAAAGACTTTATTCGGAGAAGAGTTTACCAGAGCTATTAATGGAAGATTTCTTAAGAAATACTACCCCAGTGTTGAGGTTGGTTCGTAAATATAGATCAGAAAAACCGACAGATGGAAAAATCGTCTTTGGCCTAGAAGATTGGATACATGACTAAAAATAGCCGATATTGTTCATATCGCCTTTAGCCTAAAAATCAGATACGAGATTGGAAATAGCCGATATCGTCTATATCGCCTTTAGCACAAAATAGCCGATGCAGTTTGCATCGCCTCTAGCACAAGAATGTTTATCCAAAACTGGGTTGTTTTCGGCATTTTTCTGATAATCGCAAGTGGGATTTTACCGAAAAGAATCAAAGAAGTAAATATCATTCCAAAGGATGAGATTATTTATAAAAGTTCGTCCTAATACAAACTACTCCTCAAATAACTTATTGAGGACGGATTGAGGGTTTGTGATTTCGCAAGGGCGCAGATGATCGTCGAGAGCCTCCGGGACGCTTCTTCGATGTCGCCGACTTCGTCTCAAGGCCCTCCAACAAAGCCAACTGGCCGGGAGGAGTAGTCCTCGTTGGTTTGGGAGGTCATTGCCGCCACCGAGAGAGAGAAGCGCCGAGGTGCACACCTTGGGTGACGGCCGATCAATGCGGCCGTCCCACAAAGACTAAGCGCGTTCTCGATGTCTCCCCTCGAGCATTCACCTTGTCGGCAATCTTGTTCGCCGCCTTCAAGCGGTCATTTTCCGCGGAAAGAGCTGGGCATGAAAGAAAAAATGAGTCGGCAAGCAAAGGAAGTCAGGATGATAAAATTAAATGAAGATATCAAACCAGTGATGGCGTCGCAGAATTGTTTCCGATCCTCCCATTCGGCTTGATCGATGCCGAACTTCTTGGAGACTTCGCCTAGCTCCTCCCGGGCTTCATCCCTCTCCTGGCGAAACTTAAGCGCTTCCTCGTGGGAGTATGGGTGGTATGCATCTGCTGGCTCACCCAACCCCAAGGGTTGGAATGGTAAGAGCTTGAGGAGTCGGAAGACCCGGAGGAGCCGGAAGATGGAGTTCCTGTTGAGCCGCCGACACCGGAGGGAGGAGATGGTATTGATCGGAGCTGATGACTCTTATCCTGATGAATGGGGAGGGAGAAATCGGAATTAAGAGATGAACGAGGAAATTACAAAGGGGGCAAAGAACCGAATCATACCCACGACGCCGGCAGCGCGATGCTCTGCTTCCTTCAGCCTCTCCGTCGGCAGGACGCTTGCCACGGTTGCCGCTGTTCGTCATTTGCTTTGACGGAGGTTAGGGTTTCTTTCTAGAATGAATCAGACGAAGGAAGTGGAAGAGACGGATGTGAGAACGCTGAGGCAAAGATAGTGATGAAGGCCAATGGGAGGGGCTATTTATAAGCCGGGCGAAAGATCGTGGCGAATTCCACGGGGTTGTGGGACGAGAATCCCGAACGGCGGAGTAGGTTTTCTCCCTTTTGATGGACCGTTACTGGACTGGGCCAGGTATGAGTTAAGTCGAACGTCGCTTGAAATATCTCCATGATTTATTGAGCCAACGTTGTTCGGCTATACCCTCACAAAGGTTTGGATTGGATTCGTTCGGTTATCGGAAGAATGGAGACAATCGGCTACATTCTAATCGAGTAATTTAAGGAAGATGGCCGATTGCTTTTTTCCGAATCGGATGAAAATAAGTGAACATAAAGTTGTTTAATCAAGGAAAAAGGGTATCACACTTAAAGTTTATTACAAGCCTAATGTCTCACCGGTTCGTAAGATGATTGATCGCTTCTATGGCCTCGGTCCCGATTCGCTAACATTATCTAGCACTTTGTGATCTTCATCTTCGAACTCGATAATCGGATAACTTGTTTTTGATCTGCTGGTCTTCTTTGATGGTCGAAGCTATTTTTTAGTGAAGTTGCTTCTATGTTCTTCTACAGATTATATTATATGGGCCTGTGAGACCGAATTTTGGCATTCAGGCCTGGCTAGTTGAGCTTCTAGTCCGATTTTTCATCCTCCATGGATCTCGGCCAGCTCCAAGGTTGCTAAAGAATTTCTCGTAGTCTGGATATGAGAGTGAAGATCTTTAATCTCCAGCTTTTTCAAAGATCTATCCTTCTGCAGAGCGGCCCTCAAGATATGTTCTTGGTTGCCCTTTTCACCATAGCAAAGTAATCATCAAGATGGGCACAGATTCTAGGGGAGCTTTGAGAGCGTATGGATATCTTGATCAATGAGTTCAAGAAGGTCTTTTATCCGGGTCTCGCATTCTCGAACTGGACTAATGGTATCCTTATTCAAGAGAGAATAATCACTTCTTTTAGCCGAGCCTGATTCTCCAAAGGACAAAGTTTGATGAGAAGTGATCTCTTCACCTTTCTCAATAATGTAGTCCTCAATAGAGAAGGAGTAACTGTGGTCGGTTTAGTGATGTTCTTCTAAACAAAGAGAAAGAAAGAAGGTGTTAGCCGATTGGGTAATTTTGCTAAAATATAGTATGAGACAAGGCGTTACTTTGCTAATGATTGGTCATCGAGGATGAGTTATACCGGCTTGGTGGAGGACTTGATTGAAGGTTCAGAGAGACGGATCTCGAGATTGATCAGAGAAGTTTCTTGCCGCCATCATCTAAGATCTCATCTATTTTCAATAAAGTAAGTGATAATGAGCATAAGAGATAGATGTTGTTAAAGAGAAAGGAGAGGAGAATTGGTTGAGCAATGTTACCTATAGTCTCATCAGTTTATGAGCCTTTGAACCTTCAACTTCATGGGTCTCTCAAATTTCGCTATCATGAATTTCTTCATCTTCATGAGAAACTTGTGGGTTGGTTCTACTGCGCCGAGGTATTACCCGGTATGGGAATTTCGACTTGTGGCTGCAAAGGGAAGGAATGAATGTAGAGATAGTCGCTTATCGCCAAATGAAATGGTTGACCTGATAAGAAAATGTAAGGTTCATGCCTTAAGGGATAATCTGCTTTCTTGGTCCTTGGTTTCTTGGGTAAGAGAAAACTTTCGTGTGTTTTCCTTTTGTTTTTTCCTTTGGAAGATGCAAAGAAATGAAGTAACAGGAGTTCTTATGAGTGCCTTTAGAGGTGCTGAATCCAAAGTTGCGTAAGTTTTTCATGAATTCCTTTAAGTTTGGAGCATCAAACCCCGTGAGCGGGTTTGGGACCAAATGGATAGTAATGAATTGCTTTGGCGGGGGAAGTAAACTCAAGATCCTGTGCATAACCGTATGTTAAAATAAGAAGTGGATTCAAGAATAAGAAATGATGGGCATAATGAAATTACCTCACCGTCGTAAGCAAAATCGGGTTGCAAGTTTTTTGCATAAAGAATGAACTGCTATATTGAAGATATGAGCATGCCATTCTTGCCACCAAGAGACAAAGAGGGGATGAGCAGATCTATTAGCCCAAATGGAGATGGTTCATATATTGGTAATTCCCATCCTAATTCAAAGACCTTCTTGGCTTCCATTCCTTCATTATTGCTTCCTTGATTTTATGATTGTTGAGAAGAGGAATTTTAAAGGGCGCTATCGCATCCTAATTGTCTGGCTACCATGTTGGGATAATAGAACTCATAGGTGGATTGTACTAATCTCCCATGATGAAATTCGGCTGGCAAAGTGCAAGGTTTGATAAAGGAGTTGAAAATCTCTGTGGATTCTTGGCCTGAACAACCAATTTCATAGCTAAACTTGCAGGGCAAAGTCAGATCTTCATTTTCCCTGTAAGGAAACCAGAGCACATTGCCGAATCCTTTGAAAAATAGCTTGAAGAGGTGACCAATGTCTATATCAATGCTTATAGATGCTGCTGCTTCCCCATAAGTCTGACAAGCTTTAACCTTTGTGTCTTGCTGCCTTCAGCATAGTTAACTGAGGGGAAGCTTAGGTTGAAGAGGCTCACAGGGGTTATCTGATGCATATATAGTTGGAGCCACATTTGAATTAGCCACCAGGGGCCGTTCACACAAGAAATTTCTCCACCTTGGCACATCTGAAGGGTGATCTGATGCATCATATGATAAGCAGACCCTAAAAGATATTTGCCTAATGGGATCCGGGTGCTGCGCAGCTTAAGTCTTCACCATTACCATGTGATTCGTGGTTGGTTCATTGGATTTTCCACAAAAATGAATCAAGATAGCCACATATTCATGAAAGCTTTCAACTCTTTGTCGAGACGGCGCCAGATGTATTCATGTAATTCTCAATATGTTTGACCCATCCACATCCGTAACTAACGGCTCTTTGATTACTCTTGCTCTTGTACTTATAAGGATATATCGGCAATGACACATTCAAACCAAATCATCATGTGTACGTCGGCTAGAGTGATGGTCATAATACCATGGCGAAGATAAAGGCATTGGTAGCGCCGCACCAAAAATGAGAAGTCATATCGAAGGGAATCATTCCTCAGGTGTCTCTGCTAAAGATAACTCCGCACAATGACCGATGTCCCGACTGTCCCCAAAGGGTCACGCTTTTCTCCAACATTCTCCTGTACCGCTGGCGCCATCCGGTGATTGGGGAATGGCCAATTCTTGAACGTGTTTGGCCATCGGTTTGGTGAGGTAATTCCAGACTTGAAAGGAATTCTTTGAGTTTCCTTCTCAATGATTTCGGAAGGATCGTGGTTTCCCATTGGGCCAAGGAAATAGGAGTCGGGGTTGGCGGCGTAAGGGATCAAAATCGCTCTTGTACTCCTTTAGAAGATGATTGAAATCGAGGGGAATAAGTCAAAAGAGGAGCGGAAGGATGTGATGAAAGTTGCGAATATAAATAAAGTTTACCTCTGGGATTTCATCCCGGGTCGCCATTGAAGATTTAGAGGAGGTTCAAGTTGCGCCGAAAGATTGAAATTTTGGGCAGCGGTTGCGGTTTTGAACGGTGATGACCTAGGAGGATGAAAGAGCTTGTGGTCAATTTCGTAATAAAACAACTTTTATCCCGAAATTGAGGGGCATGTGTTAACACCGGATTTTGGTCAATTTCGAAGATGACAGTGGACCCACATGCGTGAAGAAGAGTGTTCGCAAAAACGCAAGCGGTCGGCTAAATGTTGTGCGGTCGGTTATTCTCGAAGGCGATAACTCCATTCGGAAAGCGTAAGATGGCAAGCAAAGCCGATCGAGAAGATGAAAGTTGTAATAATAAAGGACTTTGAGAGTTTGGGGCAAGGAATCGAGTTTCCAAGTTTATTTAAAGAGTTCCTTTGTAAATCGTAGTCTTTTAGGACTCGTGTTTCGCCTAGGGTATAAATATTGACCCTCGACCATTGTAATAGGCGTTCACAACCAAATCAATACAACCGCCCCGTACCAACTTTCGAGTCCTTTTTGTCGTCGTCGTCGAGTTCTTCGAGAGGAGTCATCGATCCGTCGACCTCCGTAAGTTCCGGCAACCTTGTTATCATGTTTAGTATCATGCGGTGGATTTAGACGTGATGCAAGTAGTCTTGTTTGTTTTCAATGATCGTATGGCGGATCTTTGCTTGACAACCAAGAAGTCTTTGCTTATACTTTGTTTATGAGTAGATACCGTATGCGGCGGCGCGCTTGCTCAATATGCTTAGTGGAAGCAAGATGCTTATCGGCTCTATTAGATTACGGCAAAATCTAAATAGATTCATCAAGTTATCCTGTGTTGCATGTTTTAAATATTTTATATATTTGTAACACACTTTTGCCCAATCTAGATTGATATTGTTCGCCCTCTTCTATGGTTTTATTCGAGCTTCAATGATCATTACTTTCATAATACCTTTGCAAATAGATAACATGCTCATAATGGCTGAATTATTTTAATCTAGATTGTCACATGTTGTGGGTTCATGTATGTTAATCACGCTTTAAGTTTTTGACGAAACTAGGTGTCGTCGTGCGCGCATTTGTGTTTTAGATTGGCTTAATCGTGTTTATCTACACGCTCCTTCTTCATGGACCCCAACTCGGCCGGATTGTCGAGCTTGGATATGCATTAACGCATAATCAATTTCACTTGTTCAAACATGTCTTCCCATGCATATGCATTCGCAATCGATCTTTACGTATGTCCATCCTACGATTAGCCAATGATTTATAAACTTGTTGGCGCATGCCTTCCTATAGTCGTATGTCGTTGTAAGTGGCTTCAGTGGTCGTATATACGGAATCGTCTGGTCTCACCCGACATGTTCCGGTTTGACATTTAATCGTTTTATCCCTTGTCGGCTTTTTTCAGTCAAACCGACCGCACGCTCCGGATCACGGCACCCGGCACCCGATTGAAGCCACGCTGCTTGTTGTTGTGTAATGTGCATGCATGTCACATTTTGTGTCAACACATGCCACGAAAGAAAGGAGGACCGAAGCTACCAATGGATAGAGCGGAGCCATCCAAGGCAGCTGGCGCTGCAACGGCGGAAGCAGCCCCACGGGATGGCGCGACAGGGGCAACATCAGCAGAACCGCCAGCGCCCTAGGTGCATGGAGACGACATGGTGCCGCCTCGCGGCCGAGAGGAAACGCCCGAGGGCGTTGTTTGAGATGTGCAACTTGATCAAGATGGGAACTGTAACACTCTCGGTGTTACATTGTATAGTTTTTGCTAAAACACTGCATGAGCATCATACTTGTGTGTACATGTGTGTAATATAGAGTATAAATCAATATACGGGACTTGAAACGCTTATTTAAAACAAGAAACGAATGTTACATTTCATGCCGCGTTGTATCACTTAAGTTCCAAATGAATTTTTATCGAACGAAAATGCTATAGGATGCAGATGCGAAACTTTGGTAAAGTTTGTAGCTCGAACTTCATAGGCGACGATGAAATACGTACGGTCGAGGACGGGGTTCGCTAGCTAGTATATCGAGTAGCTCGGAAAGGGAATTCGACGCGAAACCGTTTGAAGCTTCGTCAATTCTTGTAAGTCTGAAAATGGGTTGACGAAGCCATGTTTGACAATTTTTGTAGAGCGACCGGGTTAAGAAGTGGCAAGATGTTTTGGCTTAGTTCGATAGCCCTATGTACCCTCTTGAGGATAGAATAACTGTTTTGGCTTTTGGATCATTGAATTGGTTTTTGTAGCAGCTTTAAAAAGTGTGCACGACACGTTTTCCACCTCTAGGCGCGGTCACCGCCTCTGTTCGGCCTGGTACCGCTGCACTGGCCTGCCCAGCGCGCGCTGCCGCGCCGGCCGTGTCGCCACTGCCAAGCCTATGCAAGCACGCCCGCGCGCGTGGCCCCTGCGCTGCTGGCCACGACCTCTTGTCACCATGCGCTGGCGCGCAGCTCGCACCGCCGTTGCTACCGTTGCCGCGTCCTGGCCATTCGTCGCGCGCCTGCCAATGCACTGTCTAGTCTTGCCACCGGTCCCGCACTGCAGCTCGCGCTATCGTTGCTGCACCTGGCACGCACGCACGCGCACCGCACCGATGGGCCTGGCTGCTCTGCCTCGCTGTCGTGTCGCACTGCACCCCGGTCGCGCTGTGCACCGTCCATCGCTACCGCACGACACTGCTCCCGTTGACCTGTCGTGGCTGCACGTGCGTGGGCCGGCCGCCTAACTTCGTCATCACGCCCGTGTTCGCTGCCACGTTACGCCGTTGTTTGTCCCAGGCCTGCCCACCTCTACGGCACGCGGTGCCAAGCTGCCGTCGACTTGCGTACTTTGTAGTGTGACCAAGCGTCTTGAGCACATCCTGCTGTTCCCCATCGCCTTGCGCGCTTGTGCTGTGAG
This sequence comes from Miscanthus lutarioriparius, assembly GCA_904845875.1. Taxonomy (NCBI): domain Eukaryota; kingdom Viridiplantae; phylum Streptophyta; class Magnoliopsida; order Poales; family Poaceae; genus Miscanthus; species Miscanthus lutarioriparius. The sequence continues at coordinate 98,531,515 of CAJGYO010000005.1, forward strand.
TTGACGGCCACGTTCCTCCATGACAGCGTCGAGCCTAACCCCGCCTACCTCCCCTGTCTTCGCTGTCGCTATGGCCGATGGGCCCGCTCCCTTTGATTCACTGTGATGGCAGCACTGTAATCAAATTAGCCACGTCCTTGGCTCCGCTGGGTAGCCAGCCACCCAACCGACCCCACCTCGCTGCTTGTATCGCCACATAGTGCCCCAATTTGGAGTTGCCGCTCCGCCGGGTCCTTAAGACCGGGTTGGCATGCGCCGTCGGCAAGTCACTTATCCAGAGCATCTCGTGGCAATTCCTTGCACCGCTAGCCTTGCCTCCATCTGCTACTCGCCCTGCGCTCTCCTTGGTCAAAGCGCTACCGCCGCCTAGCCTTCCTTGACGCGGTCGTGCCATCGTCGTGCGCCGCCGCACCGCCCGTGCGCACGCGGCTAGCTCGGCTCGGGCCGTCTCCGATCGAACCACCGCCTCGGTTAGTTCCATGGTGAGTCCCTTGAGCTTACTAGCTACCCCTTTTGACTCGGCTTTGCTGTCATTCACCGGAACGATACCGCCGTGGCTGCAGGGTCTCCGCCACCGTGGTTCGACCTCACTGCAGCGTCCTGGCTCACGCTTCCTTCGCCCGGCGCTTCGTGTTCACTCCTAGGTAAGTATCGGTCCCGTAGTTAGGGTGGGGAGGGGCTGTGCTCGCCGACGTAGCCACCCGGTGCCAGTGCCGCCGCGCCGGTGCGCGCGCGGGTGCCCGGGGGATATCGCTGTCGTGAAGGTGGAAAGTTCCGGCGTAGTTGTAAGATGGTAGTCTTGTGGAACAGTGTGCTTAGCGCTCGCGGGATTACAGAGTAGTCCGAGGGTGTTTTTGCTTATTGCTTGGCGCGCGCGGGTCCTCCCCGCCGAGGGCCGTCGTCGCTCTGGGCTGGGCCATGTGCTGTGCGCGCGCGTCGCGCCGGTTTGGGCCGAGCCGAAGCGCGTTGGGCCGCACGGTAGAATTGAGTTTTTTTTCAAATTCTAGTGGAGTATGAATGTTTATTCAATAATAGTTTGAGCTGAACTTTGAAAAATAGTAGTAAATTCTAGAGATGTCCTAAAATAGTGAAACCAAGTTTGTTAGGTTCACAAAAATGCCATCTACCTGTTAGTGTAGTTAGATTACAGTTAGCTCTGACAATGGTAGGTTCATAAATTCAAACTAAAGAGCTTAGTATTATGTAGATTAATAATTGTAGGAATTTTTGTGGTAAATTGGTGATGGCTATAGCTATAAAATTTTTATAGTAGGCTCACTAGATTATTATGTACTTGCTGTAAATTTTATAGCCCTAGAGTAAGTTGATAAATAGAGTAGCTATTATCCTTGTTTTATCATATATAGATTAAATCGGTATTAGGAGTAAGAATACCTTTAGTTGCTGTGATAATGTATGTCATGCTTCGTACTTGTTAGTGGTAACAGTAGGTAACTTAGTACCTTAGCCGGTAGCACTAGCTAGTAGTTAGACGATGTACTTTTATTTTAAGAGTTGCTGTTGCTATATTACTAAGTATTGCATCATCATTTCATGCATGTAGATCATGAGTTGGTAGAGTTCATGCCCGTCGACGAATAGGAGTATGAGAAAGTCATTGAGGAGTACGAGGAGGAGATCCTCATGTAGGAGGGAGCCCCGGAGCCTTTTGGTGCTGACTTTGTTGACATGTCGCCTGCCCAAGGCAAGCCCCGATGCATAAACACTATTTTATGATCACTGAATACATATATATGATGTGCATTTAAGTTACAAGCATTTTATGGAAACTACATGCATAAATATATCTACCCATGAGTCCTACTAGTATAGGTCGAGTAGTTGCTATGCTCAGGATATCGGTAGCGTGAGTAACCTGCTGTTACTCGCAAATTGGTGATAAATATGATCACTCATGATAAAATGGTGGAAAGGAAAATGGTGACCGGGCAGGGATATGGTTTGGGTACTGCTGGGTGTAAGGGGTTGTGTCCTGCGGCCAACAGGGCATAGCTCGGTTACACTTTTTCCCTGTCTGTGTCAATTAAGGACCGGTCATTGCATAAGTCTCGAGGCAAGTCACAGATCTATTATCCCGAGCACATACTTGGGTATGGGTGCATGGAAGACTCGTTGCTCTCTTGTCGTGGATCCGGCTCTTTTTGGACCGACTGATTGGAGGCGGGGATGGTGGAGGTCCTTGCACCGCACTGAGTCCGGGACTCAGGAGTGGGGGCTTGGAGTCCAAGTTTGGACGGGGACCTGGACACCCAGGACAGGAGGGTGATGGGTTAGTCCTGCTTGTGCCTGGGGTACAAGCGAGGCGTGTGTTTTTGGGGTACCCAGCTGGGGGCATTGATTCGTAAATCGCCGGGCAATCCAATACGGCTTGTTTTTGGGTCTAGCACCGTAGTAAGATCTGAAAGATGGAAGATGATGAAATGGAACTGATTGCTCAACTCTTGCTTGAAAGTAGAACATGTGCTTATATAGACCGGATGGATAATAACTTAATACGGCTGATAATAACAACATAAATAAGGACTCACTATTAGTATTGCTTTCTGCCAAAAGAAACTAGCCAACCATAAAGTTAGTTAAATAAGTATAAGCCCTAGCAATATGGTCTATCTAGGATAACGGCACTGGTTTTATCTAATCGATTTTCTATAGGAACACTGACTTACGTTGCGTAAGAAACCGTCTAGCATACGGAAAGTGAGTGTGCGATGTGCCGAAAATTTTTGTGACTGCCGCTATATTCTGGCTTGAGTGAACGTATAGGACGATACATGCATCATGATAATAGCATTTTGCTTAAACTAAAAATCCCCCTACACGTATAATTGGATTAGTAAAGTGATAGGATTAATTAAAAGAATGCTTTAATTAAATGTGTTGTTATTTCTCTATCCCTTGCTTCTGATCGGGAAGGTTGTTCTAAATGGATGATTCCTATCTCTTATAAATGAATCTAAGGTCCGGATGTGGGAGCACCAATGCTGGGGACAGCTCACGGTCTTATCGAGGGCCAAGGCGAGAGTGGCCAGGCCAATGAGCACAACAGGGAGAACCATGGGGCTCCACTTCTAGCTCCTCCTCCACCACCGCCACCTCCGATGACTCACGCAGAGATGGTGGCGGAACTAATGGCTGCTCGCCGAGAGTCAGCCCATGCCATGGAGCTTATGGCACAAGCTATCGCTGGCTTCGCCCGCGGAGGCCACGGGGGCAATGGTGGGAACGGGGGTGGTGCCCACCATCCTGAGGGACCCTCCTCTTACCAAGATTTCCTCAAGACCCACCCTCCCACTTTCACACCGATAGATGAGCCCCTAGATGTGGAGCACTGGCTTCGCATTCTAGAGCAGAAGTTTCTGTTGCTCAATGTGGCCGACGAGCAGAAAGTGTGCTTTGCAGCGCATCAACTATTGGGGTCCACGAGTGCATGGTGGGATACTTTCCATGCCATGCAGCAGCCAGATCATCCGCAACAATCTGGCAGGAGTTCACCACAACATTCAGAGAGTTCTATATTCCTACTGGTGTCATCAACCGAAAGGTGACTGAGTTTCTAGAGCTATGACAGGGGAGTATGACAGTGATGGACTACGTTAATTAGTTCAATCACATGTCCCAATATGTTGGCATTCATGTGGACACTGATGAGAAGAAGGACCGCTTCTTTCGTGGCCTCTCTTATATCCTTCAAGAGAAACTATACACTAGCGAACTATCAAACTTTCGGGGCAATGATGAACGCTGCCATCGCCATGGAGGGCTTGCAGCGGGATTCCTAGGCAGAGTGGAAGAGGAAGCGGGTGGCTGCGAGGTCTTTTAGCCACCCTCATACTCAGAAGGTATAGATTGTCCGACGGGGGGCCTATCAATTGTCGATGTTTTACCACCGATAGCCTACCACGGGGTTATCCGGGACAATATGTTCGGGCTTCGGCTTATGCGGAACTCGACAGTGAACGCAAGAGACAGTCGATTTATCCTGGTTCAGGCCCTTGACTGTGGTCGAGTAATAGCCCTACGTCCAGTCGGTGTTTGCCCTTGCGTTGTATTGATTGTGTGTTGTTGTGTTGTATCGTCTTCTCTCTAGGATCCTGCCCTCCTTTATATAGTCAGGAGGTTAGAATCCTAGTCGATTTACAATGAGAGTTCCTAGTAGGATTACAGAATAATACTACTACTAAAACTACATGGGGAGAATCCTAGTTAGACTAGATCTTCTCTCTGCCTTGCGGGGTATCCTGTGGGTCCCGCACTGACAAGCCCCCGAGCACTTCATGGTTGTGCTCTGGAAGCCTCGTCTTGTTCTTTCAGGTCTTGCCGAGCAGGAACAAGCGTCATCCGAGTGCTTTCTTGAGCGAAACAGTGTAGCACTCTATGAGATCTTCGCGTGGTGTGTACCTTTTTGAAGAAAAAAGTACTCCCCTTTGGGTGTAGCCCCCGAGCCTCTTGCTATTTGGTACAAGGAGCTGGAGGGTCTTGTCTTGAAATCGCTCTGATCCTTCGTTGAAATGTTCCCAAGCATGTACCCGGGTTCTTTGTCAAAAAGAACTCGGTTATAGCTCGGTCCGGCCTCTTTTTGTCATGAGTCCTTGAAGTAGTTTTGTCTTGAAAAAGTCTTTTTGGTGACGTGCGGTTTTTCGAAGAAAAAAGTGCACTCACTGAGTGTAGCTCCCGAGCCTCTTGCTATTTGGAACAAGGAGCTAGAGGGTCTTGAATCTTATGCTGTCTGAAAATTGCTGTCTTGAAAAAGCCTTTCGAGTGACGTGCGCTTTTTTGAAGAAAAAGTGCACTCACTGAGTGTTGCCCCCGAGCCTCTTGCTATTTAGAACAAAGAGTTGGAGGGTTTTGAGTCTGATTTGTTCGAGGAACTGAAATCTTCCCCTGTTGCAGCTTCTGAGCATTTATCCGGGTTCTTTGATTCAAAAAGAACTCGGATGCATTGTCTTGGCGTATTCTCTGGTAGTCTGCCGTTTGTCAGGTGTAGTTGTATGGTGGTGGTTGAGTGTAAATGTTGTCTGTTCACGGGTTGTATAGTGTTGGCATATTCTTCCGAATATGCTCGTCTTCGAGTACTGTTCCTTCTCGCCTGAGTCTTCCATTATTGAGTCCTATCTTTTCACTATGTCTTTTGTTAGGCTTGTTTCGTTGGTACTCCTAGTCCATGTGCGCCGCTCCTTCGATCTATAAATACTCTCCCGGAGTGCTTGTTTTCATCCATTGAACATTTTGTTGAAGCCTTCGTGGTCATGAATATGGTAGTTTGTGAAGTAGAGCAGCCCTTGGGCATATTTTGTAGTTCTTGTGCGTCTTGTCGTAGCTGGAGGAAGTCTTGTGATAGGGATTAGAGGTAGACTAATCCCGCAGCAGCATTGTACTTGGAAGTACGTGGTGGTAGTTGGAGGAAGTCTTGTGATGTGGGATGCGTTCCTTCATCCAGCAGTTCTGGGTTGATCTTCCTTGCCCGCCCTACGACTGTCCGGTGCAGATCAACACTTGATCCTACATCACGTCGGGCTTGGGTAGACAGATGCCTGCCGACTTCCCCTGGTCTATGTAGTCCCGCCATGCTGCTGATTTCTGTCTTGGATGCACTGCGTCCGTCCTTTGAAGAAAATAGTGTAGCCGAGTGCGGTTTGTTCTACCGAGTAGTAATTTGGGACACGTAGTCGTTCCAGAGCCTAGCTGTGTCCGGGTTCCTCTTTGCTACCTTGATTGCCGTAGTACCGAGTTTGTTGGGTCTTGTAAGATGTGTAATCTTCTATTTTTTGAAGCCACTTATAATGGAAAGAATCTTGTCTTCTGAGTTGTCATTCATTTTTCTGCTGTAGTCCTGGTTGTTCATGAGATTCCTGAGTTCTTTCTGTAAGAACCGGGTTCTTATGTTCCTTGTGAGGTAGCCCTTCGTTTCTTCATGGTTGACGGGTTGTTCTTGTAGTAGTCTGATAACTCTGCCATGGTGCTGGATGGATAAGTCTGAAATCTGCCCGTTAAACTGTACCGTTGTGTGGATTTGTGCCGTCCATCATTTTAGCTGTGTCAGTAAATGGACCGTTGCGTTCCCACACCGTGTTTTAACGGGCCTGGTGGGCCATTTTTATCGCTGTAAAATCTATTTAAAGACCTTTCACCTTCTTTTCCTTTTTGCCCTGCTCTTGCCTTGAAACCCTAGTTTTTAGAAATCCGCCGCCGCCATTGTCATTGTCACCTTAGCGCCGCCGTCTGAGCCTCATCTTTCCCTATTGCCTTCTTGCTTCCGTTAGCATATGGGCAAGAAGAAAGCCGCGAACAAGTCCTAGGCAGCCTTCGCTGGACGAGGAGTCATCCTTTTCTTTGATCGAGAACCAAGAGTTCATGGCCATGAGGGCTTCCCAGAAGGTTTGGCCGGCTCCAACAACAACCGAAGACCAGCTTCGCGAGCTTGTCAGCGATGGCTCAATCCAGAGCAAGGACATTGCTGAATGGAGAGCTCCAGGTGAGCATCGGGTCCCTGCTCTAGGTCCTGGTGAGATCGTCCTCTTTGTCTCCTTTGTCCGTGCTGGACTCTGCCTTCCCGCTTCTGCCTTCCTCCATCGATTCCTTAATTATTTTGGGGTTACTTTGAACCATCTTACCCCCAATGCTATCCTTCATCTTTCTGTCTTTGTTCATCTTTGCGAAACCTTTCTTGGAATTCCTCCTTCTCTTTCCCTCTTCTGTTTATTCTTTCATCTAAAACCACAACCCCACCGTGATGACACTTCTGTTCTTGGTGGGTGTGGGATTCAGTTTTGTCAGGGTCTCAAAATTAAATTCTTTGATTATGACTTAGTTGACTCTGTGAGGGATTGGCGTTCCGAGTGGTTTTACTCCGCCAACATGATTCCTCCTCTTTCCGTCCATTCTTCTTCTGGTCCCACGGTTAACGATCGATGGGAAAAGAAACTCTTAACGGAGGATGAGAACCAGGCGATCAAGCCGCTTGTTGAGAGGATAAGTACTCTGAAACAGCAAGGTTTGACCGGCCTTGGTATTATTTCTAGTTTTCTTTGCCATCGAGTCCAATCTCTTAAGGAGCAAGAAAACTTTGGTTTTGAGTACTCTGGGGCGGAGGATCCTTCTCGTATGGTCCCTGCCCTTGAGTTGACCAATGAGGAGGTGCTCGAGCGCCTTCGAAAGATGCTGAAAGGAGTGAATGTCGTTCCTCACACTGTTGTTGAGTATTGCGCTAAGAACCCTCCTCCTACTGTGAGTTATTTTTCTTTATTCGAGTACTTTTTGAATTTCCTTTGTTGTCTCCACCTTTGGTTAATCTTTCTCGTCTTGTTGTTTTACTCTTTTTTGTAGGAATTGGGGCGCAACTTTGTTGACCCGATCCCCTTTGATGTCCTCCCTGCCGTGGTGAATACCGGGGAGAATCTTGCTGGGGCTTCTGTAATCAGTAAGTTCCAAATCACTACAGTGTTTCCTAGAGTTTCTTCTGGAGTTGTTGATGTATATGAATAATATGTTCCTTGTCCAGTCCTCCGAGGTCCTCATAGTGTCTCGAAGAGGGGGCGGGCGGATGGCTCTTCATCTGGTTTACCTGTTTCCAAAAAGTCTCGCCAGCCGAGTACTCATCCAGGTACTCCAGTTATAGGTAGCGTGCTCCTAGGTGAGCCTATTAATATGTTCGGTCTTTCTGTTATTTATTTGTGCCTTTGACCGAGTTCTTCTCTCTCTTTTTTCAGATGGTGCTGTAGCTGTCTTGCTGGAGACTGAGGACGATGATGTGCTCCTCATTACGCGTTGGTGAGTTGTTTACTTGTCTTTGTTTTGTTGAGCACTTTTTCTTGTTCTGACTTCGTCTTGGCTCTTTTTTGTAGCAAGCGGTCATTGGGCTCGAGTTCTTCTGGGGTTCCAGTATCGACCACGCCACCCCCGTCGCAGGGTGGTGGTGATGTTTTTGCTACCGTTGTTCCCCCTACGAGGTCTTCATTTTGTTTTACGAAGAAGAAGATAGCTGGGTGAGTGAATTCTGGTTTTGTCTCTTTGCTTCTGTTCTCCTTTTCTCTTGTTCTTATTGGTGGGTTTCTTTATCAACTTTCAGGCCTTTGTCTTCTCTCGACCCTCCGTTGACTTCTTGCCAGTCCTCTAGTGTTCCACCGAGTACTGAGCCTCAGGACTCAGAGCACACGGTCAGTGAAGTGGTTGTGGGGGAGACAAGGTTTTCTGGTGATGATGCTGTTGCTGGCTTGGTTGCCTTGGAGGTGACCGTGGCCATGGTGGTGGATTCATCTAGGGAGGTAGCCAGAACTTCCCATGATGTGTCCCTGATCTTGCCTTCTCCGCATCGGACGTCTTCTCCCTCCGCTCCTCTTTCTACTGAAGATGTGGTTCATTAATTTGATGCCACTCATCGGTTGTTAGAGTTGACCGCTTCTTGGGGAGACTTTGCGACCTTTGCAACTTCTTTTGGAGAAAAACTCCAAGTAAGTTTTCTGAAGTTCTTTCTTTGGATGTTCATTTTTCTCCTGTTCTTATGCCTTTTTTCTTTCTTTTTTCTTGTTCAGTCCTTCTCTCGGGACCATACCGACTTCTTTTTCTCGTCAGAAACCAAGAAGAAGTTGTCTTCTAAGTTGAGCGCCCTGAAGACAGATCTTGGTCTCTACCAGGCCGAGCTGGAGGCTAAGCGTCAAACGCATCAGAAGGAGGAAAAAGCTCTTCGTGCCTGGGTTGTTGAGGCCGAGAGGCAGAGGGATGCTGCTATCTAGGAGGCTTTAAAGAACTCGGAGGCCATGAAGAACTTGGAGGCCGTGAAGAAAGAGTGCAATGGTATGGCAGGTTCTTTTTGTTTCCTTCTGTATTCAAACTTTCCTTTCTGCTGACTTGTTGTTTGGTGCCTTGTCCAGCTCTCCGAGTTGAAAAGCAGAAGCTCTCGGAGGGTATTAATGAAATGAAGACTCTTGTTCGTTCTAGTCACAACAAGGCTGAGGAGGTAATTACTCATGCTGAGGAAGAACTCGCGCTTGCTAAGTTGATTAGGCGTGGAGCTGATAGAGATCTTGTGCAGGCCCAAAAAACTATTGAAGACTTGTCTGACAAGTTGGCGACGGCTACTGAAAACTGGAAAGCTTTGTGGAAATCCTTTCGTTCAGTAGCCGATGTTCTCCGAACTCCAGCGGATGATGGGCAATCTTGGGCTCAGTTACTTCCTCGAATTCCGACTCATTTCCAAGAGTTCGTGAAGAGGTGCGCCCAACTGTGTACCAAGAATGTCCTGGCCCAGGTCCGGGTTCTTGCTCCAGAGGCACCTTTGTCCAAGATAGCAGAGGAAGCCGATAGTCAAGAATACATTGATGCCGTTGAGAGGATGGAACCTGAGGTCGAAGACTTAGCTAGTAGAGTTGTAGATAATCTTAATATTGTTATCTCTTCTTCTGATGATGACGCTTGATGTAATTGACCTTTATGCTCGTGCCTCGTAATATGACATTATACTTCTTTTTGAATGAAGATTTTTTGTTGATGTCTTCTCTGCCTGGATGCCTTGTTTATTCTTTGGATGAGTTGTCCAAGTGATCAGAGTTATTTGACTTGCCGAGTACTTTGTCTTGCTTTCATCTTTGCCATGTAAACAACTCTACATGTTATCTTTGTGTTGACAACCTTTCTTGATCTGTCGAGTGCTTGTCTGGCCTTCGTCTTTGCCATGTAAACAACTCGGTGTAGACTGTTGTCTTGACAAACTTTCTTGATCTGTTGAATGCTTGCCTGGCTCCTGTCTGCGCCGCATAAACAACTCGGTGTAGACCATTGTCTTGACAGACTTTGTGATCTCAAGTGTCTTCAGTGTAGCCCTCGAGCCTCTTGCTGTTTGGAACAAGGAGCTGGAGGGTCTTGACTTGAATTTTTCCTAATCCATGCTCAGGCTTAGTCGTTTTGCTTTTTGGTCTGGGTGTTAGCTTGTTAGCTACCCTCATCGGCGGGCTCAAGCATCATTTCTGTTATGTCGCTCTTGGCCGTTATGCTCTGGCGTATTTTCAGCTATTTTGCTTTTTGGTTCGGGTGTTAGCTTGTTAGCTACCCTCATCGGCGGGCTCAAGCATTTTTTTAGCTATTTTGCTCTCGGCCGGTAGCCTCAGGCATGTTTCAGCCATTTTGCTCTTTGGTTCGGGTGTTAGCTTATTGGCTACCCTCATCGGCGGGCTCAAGCATCTTTTCAAATTATTTTGCTCTCGGCGGTAGGCTCGAGCATGTTTCAACCATTTTGCTCTTTGGTTGGTGTTAGCTTATTAGCTACCCTCATCGGCGGGCTCAAGCGTTTTTTCAGCTATTTTGCTTCTCGGCCGATGCTCGTGCATGTTTCAAATGATTTTGCTCTTTGGTTCGGGTGTTAGCTTATTAGCTACCCTCATCGGCGGGCTCAAGTGTCTTTTTAGCTATTTTGCTCTCGGCCGGGATGCTCAGGCGTATTTTCAGCCATTTTTCTTTTTGTTTCGGGTGTTAGCTTGTTAGCTACCCTCATCGGCGAGCTCAAGCGTCTTTTTAGCTATTTTGCTCTTGGCTGGGATGCTCAGGCGTATTTTCAGCCATTTTGCTTTTTGGAAACAACTCGGGGTTAGCCATCATAAGACATATGTTGCCGGAAAACCATCTTTATTGATCATGATCGTTTGACAAACCATAATACATATTTTGTCGAGGAACACCATCTTTATTGGTCGTGAACGTTGATCTCTTGTGGTCTGTACATGTATTCTCCCTTGAGTTGTTTTCATGCGAGAAATCTTCTTAGTTGGTGATGTGCCATGTATTGTCGACTTCTTTCCCATCTTCGACTATTAACTTGTACGCGCTCGGTCCAAAGGACTTTTGAGACAATAAAAGGACCTTCCCATGGACCGAGTAGTTTATGGCGTCCGCCGCTTTTTTTGTATTCTTCTTAGCACTAGGTCTCCGACTTGTAGTGATCGAGGTCGGGTATTCTTGTTGTAGTGGCGCTTTAATCCTTGGAGGTATCTTGTTGATTGAAGGGTAGCGCTTACCTCTAACTTCTTCTGTACTATCGAGTTCTAATCTTCCGTGTGTTCTCGCTTCTCCTTCGTCATACATCGTTTCTATCCTTGGTGACATCCAAATCAAGTCGGCAGTGTAGTACGGCTTCGATCCGTAAACTAGGAAGAAAGGCGAGTATCCGCTGTTCTCGCTTATTTGAGTTCATAGCCCCATACTACTTTGGGTAATTCTTCAATCCATTTTGATCCATAGTCTGCTAGCTCTTCATACGCCTTGGTTTCAATCCGCTAGTATGAGTCCATTGGCCCTTTCTACCTGTCCGCTGGCTTCGGATGTGCGAATCGATGCGTAATCTATGCCGAAGCCACAATCCGTGCCCAACTTTTGAACTCGTGGGTGTGAAGGAGAGCCTAAATCTGTGATAATTCGATTGGGCATGCCGGCGGTGCATAATGTCTTGGATGAACTCGACCGCTTTGGTCATGCTTGTATTTTGCGAGTGGTTTGTATTCGATCCACTTGGTGAACTTGTCAATTGCTATGAAGATGTACTCGAAACCGCCTTTTGCTTTCTTGAGAGGTCCTACTTGATCCAAATCCCCAAAGCAGGAGAAAGGCCAAGCGGGTGGGATGCGATGAGATTGTGAGTCAGCACATGAGCTTGTCTTGCAAACATTTGACAACCTTTGCATTTTCTCGACAAGTTCTTCTACGCCTTTTCGTAGTCATTGGCCAAGAGAATCCGGTCTAAAAAGCTTTGCCGACTAGTGTTCTTGAAGCGGCATGATTTCCGCAGACAACTGAGTGTATTTTGTCTAAGATCTCTTTGCCTTCTTCAAACGAGACACATTTTAGGAGTACTCCTAACGATGCAGACTTCTCTATAGAGCTTGTCCCCTACTAGGACGTAGTTTTTGCTTCGTGAACAACTCGGGTAGCTTCCTCTTTATCTCGCCGCAACTTATTCTCTTTGATATAATCAATAAAAGCTCGTGTCCATGAAGTGTTGATTACCGTAATCTGGTTGCCTTTGGTCAGTGAGTTCTGGGCTTGTCCCACCGGGTTGTTTGATAGAAGGAGCTGATAACTCCTCTATGAATACGCCGGGTGGGACCTTTGCCCTGTCTGATCCGAGCTTAATGAGGACATCTGCTGCAATGTTGGAATCACAGATATGTGTATAATTTCCAATCCTTGGAAATGTTTTTGAGTTTTTGGATTTCAGTCAGTAAGCACCCATGTTTTCTTTGGTGCAGTCCCAATCTTTGTTGACTTGGTTGATGACTCTTGCGCCGAATCGTCAGATCATGAGTAATCGCTTGATTCTCGAGGGTAATTGCCACTCGTAGCCCGTGGATGAGAGCTTCGTACTCTGCTTCATTGTTGGTAGCTTGCCATAATATCTGAAGGACATACTTGAGTTGTTTTCCGTCTGGAGAAATTAGGAGAATGCCTGCACTGGCTCCGCCTAGCTTGAGTGATCCATCAAAGTACATCTTCTAGTGGTCAAGGATTGTATTTGACATAGGTTGTTGAATCTCTGTCCACTCGGCAACAAAATCGGCAAGGGCTTGAGATTTGATTGCTTTTCGTGGGGTGAAATCGATGTTGAGAGCACCGAGTTCAACTGCCCACTTTGATATGCGCCCTGTTGCGTCTCTGTTGTGTAAGATGTCTCCGAGTGGGAAATATGTCACCACGGTAATCTTGTGGCTTTCAAAATAGTGGCGAAGCTTGCGTGAAGGGATCAATAGGGCATAGAGTAGTGTTTGCACATGCGGGTACCAGATTTTTGATTTTGACAATACTTCGCTGATGTAGTATACGCGTCATTGTACTTTATACACGCGCCCTTCTTCTTCTCTTTCTACGACTATCGCCGTGCTGACCACAGTAGAAGTTGCCGAAATGTATAGCATCATGTCTTCGTCTTTCTTTGGAGGTGTGAGAACTGGTGAGGATGTGAGGTATGCCTTAAGTTTCTTGAAAGCTTCATTGGCTTCTTCCGTCCACTCGAACTTGTCTGTCTTCTTTAGTAGTTTAAAGAAAGGTAACCCTTTTTCGCCGAGTCTTGAAATGAAACGATTGAGTGCCGCCATGCAGCCTGTTAGCTTTTGCACATCTTTGACGTTTCGAGGTGGGCCCATCTCTGTTATGGCTCGAATTTGCTTGGCGCTTGCTTCGATTCCGCGATGACTGACCAAGAAACCGAGTAGTTGTCCTGAAGGAACTTCGAATACACACTTGTTTGGGTTCAATTTCCACCTCCACCTTTTAGGTTCTCGAAGGTTTGTTTTTAAGTCTTCAATCAGTGTATCCAGGTTCTTTGTTTTTACCACCACGTCGTCCACGTATGCTTCTATGTTTTCGCCGATCTGATCACCAAGGCACGTTTGGGTAGCTCTTTGGTAAGTGGCTCCAGCATTCTTGAGTCCAAATGACATGGTCTTGTAGTAGTAGGCACCGAACGGAGTGATGAAAGATGTCTTGCTCTGGTCTTGCTCTTTTAATGCGATCTGGTGATACCCTGAATAGCAATCAAGAAAGGATAATAGGACGGATCCTGCTGTTGAATCAACTATCTGATCAATGCGTGGTAGCCCGAACGGATCTTTCGGGCAATGCTTGTTGAGATCTGTGTAGTCGACACACATGCGGCATTCGTTCGTGTTCTTTTTCTGTACTAGAACTGGGTTGGCTAGCCAATCTAGATGAAGGATTTCTCTGATGAATCCAGCCGCCATTAGCTTTGTGATTTCTTTTTTAATCGCTGCCTTCTTGTCAGGTGAGAATCATCATAGTCGTTGCTTTACAGGCTTGGAGCCTTCATTGATATCGATTCTGTGCTCAGCCAACTCTCTTGGGACACCTGGCATGTCGGCCGGCTTCCAAGCGAAGATATCTTTGTTGTCCCAAAGAAAGTTGGTGAGCGTGAGTTCCTATTTTGTCGAGAGGTGGGCGCTGATGGTTGCTGTCTTGGAGGGATCGCCAGTGCCCAGGTCGATTTGCTTGACGTCGGCTTCTTTTGGTGGTGCGAGGATGCTAGGCTTTTTAGCCGGTATCTCTAGTTCTTCTTGGCTTATTTCTATGGCAATAGTGGCTATTTCTTTTCTACCATTGTCGGCTTGTGCTTTGGCTATGATTTGGATTGCCTGAACGTCGCAGTCAAAAGCGCACTTCAAATCACTTTGAAGAGAAAGGACACCGTTAGGTCCTGGCATCTTAAGCAGTAGGTACGGATAATGAGGTATTGCCATGAATTTTGCTAGCGCTGGGCGCCCAAGGATTGCATGGTATGATGAATCGAAGTCCGCAACCTCAAACTTGATGAACTCTGTACGGTAGTTCGAGGGAGTTCCAAAAGTAACGGGTAGAGTAAATTGTCCAAGTGGCATGGCTGCCTTGCCTGGTACTATGCCATAAAAAGGTGTACTTGTTGGTGTAATCATCCCGGCGAGTTGCAGTCCCATCTTCCTTAGCGTTTCTGAAAAGATGATGTTGAGTCCGGCTCCCTCGTCGATTAGTACTTTGGTGACAGTCATACCGGCAATAGTTGGATCTAGAACCAGTGGGTAATGGCCTGCGTTTTCCACGCTAGTCCATTGGTCTTCTCTTGAAAATTGGATTGGATACTGTGACCAATTGAGATATCTTGGAGTATCCGGTTCTGCTGCCATGATAGTTCGTAGTGCTAATTTTTCTTGATGTTTGCTTCTGGAATCTGGGGCCCTGGAGAAGATCACTGCTACCATCCCCCTGGATTTTTGGAATCCCTTGTCTTCGTGGTTGTCCTCATCTTTTTTCTGATTGTCTTCTTTAGTGTTTCCCTTACTATCTTTTCTTGTGTATCGATCATTGAAGGTGTAGCAATTTCCGATGGTGTGCTTCCCATTAGGGTGCAATGGGCAACGTATGTTTTCGATGTCATCATATCTTCTGGGTTTGGAAAACTTCTTTGATTTGTCAGCCATTGCCACGGTGTTGTCTGGTCTACATTTTCTTTCCTGATGTCTGCTATTTCGATGATCTTGCTTGTCCGGGTTGTCTCGGTTGCTTCTATCCGGGAACCTCTCTCGTGTCTTCTCTTCTGCAGTAATCATCTTTTCTATTGTTCATCTAAATTCTTCATTGTTTCTCAGATTTTCTTTGCAGAAGTCTTGAAATTGCCACCTAGCCATGATTCCGTGAGAGAAAGCTTCAATTACTTCTCGTTCGGTGATGTCATGTACTTGAGCTCGTAGTTCGCCGAATCGTCGATAGTAATCTCTGAGACTTTCACCTCCCTTCTGCTTGAGTCCTTTTAACTCTGCGTGGGTGATTGGGTGTGTAATGATCCCTACGAAATTTTCACAGAAAGCCCTTTGCAAGTCCTCCCAATTTCTGATTGATCCTGGATTCAATTTGTCGAACCATTGGAGAGGCATGGTTTCCAGGGCCATGGGAAAGAACAGGGTCTTGATATCGTCGTCTCCTTTGGCTAGTTCAATCGGTTGCAAATATATCCTAAGCCACTGCCTTGGTTCAGTCTTGACATCATACTTAGAGTGGTTGGACAGTTTGATCTTGTGAGGTAGCGTATTGACGCAAGTCTGTTTGCAAAACAAGGGAATCTATCGTGCGTTTCGGCTTCTTTGAATTCCGATTCGGCACCTCCTTCTGGCCAACTATTGTTTTGATGAGAGTAATCCTGCGAGGCTGTCTGGGCAGGCGCCCTGCTTCTGGTCTTTCTTGGTTGTTCAACTCGGTGGCTCTGACTATGGTCCCTTCTACTTTCTCTGTTATGACTTCCACTTGGTCCAAGTCTCTCGAAAGCGGACTTTCTTTGATTTTGATCTTCTTGCCTATGGGTCGTTGATCTGGCGGGTAGTCTTGAGTGGGTCCTTTCTTTGTGCGTCCTCAGGGCTGCTGACCGGAGAAAATCCCGGAGCTGTTCTTGTTTTTCACTGGGATGTGAGGTCGCTCTGAGTTCTTCTAGTGCTTCTCGAATCTTATCGTAGGGCGTATTTGCCGTGCGTCTTTCTTCGACTTCTCGTTGTGATTTTCTTCTGTCGTACTCGGCCAACTCTGACTCATATCTGATTCAAGCTTCCTTGCGCTGCCTAGCGTGGTGTTGGCGTCCTTGCTTCAACTTGTTTTTTCTTTCTCTGGCTTGTTTCTGATTCTCGGTCTCACCATCGTAGCCCTAGGCAAAGGGTGATATGTTTGATTCTGATTCATCCGATGACCTGACATCGGGCGCTTCTGGGGGGATCAATGGTGATCGAGGACGGCGAACCATGAGTTCTTCCCATGCGTGAACTATTCTGTTTTTGGCGTTAGTTTCCATACTGTCGGAGTTGCTGATGACTTTAGTAGAGGCCTTAAGGTCGCAGATCGAGTCTCCTTCTTGGTAGGGTAGAATTGCCGTTGTCATCGTGTCGACCAGTCGGGTACTGCTATTCTCAGGAACAGAGCCTGGCCAGTGGACGATGCAGTCTTGAGATGTTATAGTTAGTACGAGACCTTCCTGAGCTCCCTTCAGTGGCATTCTAAGCACCGGATCGAGGAATCCTCCGGGCCGTGTCTGATAAGATGTTGCCATGTTGTGGAGTCCGAGTGGAAAAGGATCCGACTTCTTGAAAAGATTCTACGTGTACTCCGAGTTGTATTCTTGATAGGCTAGGGCCCGTTCTTAAGCCCCACCGGAAAAGAACTCGGTTTCCCGAAAGAACTTGGATAAGACTCTATCTCGGATGCGGAGCCTAAGTTTGAGTCGGATGCGCAAAGCCCCAAAATCTGAGTTGAATCGAACATCATGAGCTACGCGAATCTTCCGGTGATTTGATCTGTCGTAGTCGCCAAAATAGAATAGTCTTCATGGTGATTCAAATCTTCGAGGAGACGGCTTTGGAGCTTGCCATTGTCGTCTGACCTCGCAGATCCATGAGCCGAAGATGAAAGTTGATCCCGTCGAGAAGATCATGCTATCGAGGTCCATCGAGCTCTCGGATGCAAATTCACCGAAACCCCCTACCTGGCGCGCCAGCTGTCGATGTTTTACCACCGATAGCCTACCATGGGGTTACCCGGGACAGTATGTTCGGGCTTCGGCTTATGCGAAACTCGACGGTGAACGCAAGAGACAGTCGATTTATCCTGGTTCAGGCCCTCGACTATGGTCGAGTAATAGCCCTACGTCTAGTCGGTGTTAGCCCTTGCGTTGTATTGATTGTGTGTTGTTGTGTTGTATCGTCTTCTCTCTAGGATCCTACCCTCCTTTATATAGCCAGGAGGTCAGAATCCTACTCGGTTTACAATGAGAGTTCCTAGTAGGATTACAGAATAATACTACTACTAAGACTACATGGGGAGAATCTTAGTTAGACTAGATCTTCTCTCTTCCTTGCGGGGTATCCTATGGGTCCCGCACCGACATCAATCATCAGGCGGGCCTTCGTTTCGGTAGGCCCAGTAAACTTCTCAAACTTCTTCCACACAGTATCTGCACCCACGTAGCAGGTGAAGTCCTAGGAGCCTCAGGGATAGCAGGTCCCACCTCGCTAAGGGCTTGTTTCAAATATGGCAAGGATGGCCACTATGCCCGAGCGTGTCCCCAGAACCAGCCAGCTCAGTCTGCTCAACCATCGGCGAACTCCAGGCTAGTCAAGCGGACCGTGATCAAGAGGAAGGTGCCAGCCAGTTGGTCTAGACAGGTGAATTTCACAGATGCTGAGCAGATATTGCAGCAGGAACCGGTGATGGCTGGTATGTTTACCATCGATTCCCATCCAGCTTATGTGTTGTTCGATTCTAGTGCATCACATTCCTTTATGAGCATGGGATTTGTAGACTGGCACAACTTACCACTTATGGCTATACCGTATGCCTATAGAATCCGTACTGCGGGTTCACAAGTGTTCATCAATACCCGAACGGCATAGTAAGCTTGGTATTAGCCACCCACACTTACCGCCTATAGTTCATGGTAATGCCTGGGCAAGGCATTGATGCTATTCTTGGAATGAACTGGTTGCGGGTGTATGGGGTAGTCTTGGATATGAAGCAGAGAAGTGTCGAGTTACGACTTCCTTCTTTTGAGGATAGGATGTCTCTTCTGGTACCCTCAGATCTAGTCTTACCTGTTGCTGCCCATGCTGAAGCCTCTCCTAATCTTATCCCCATCCCTATGGTATGTGAGTTCCTGGATGTTTTTCCTAAAGATCTTCCTAGGTTGCCACCGGACAGAGAGGTGGAATTCTCCATTGATCTAGAGCCTAGTACTGCTCCTATCTCCCAATGCCCGTATCGTATGGCTCCAAGGAATTGGCTGAGATGAAGAAGCAACTAGAAGAGTTGATGGAAAAAGGTTTCATCCGTCCTAGTTCTTCACCATGGGGTTGCCTAGCCATTTTTGTGAAGAAGGATGGTACTCTGTGGATGTGTGTGGATTACCGCCCCCTTAATGTGGTAACAGTTAAGAACAAGTATCCTTTGCCCCGCATAGATACTTTGTTTGACCATTTAGCTGGTGCCATAGTGTTCTCAAAGATTGACCTTCGATCAGGCTATCATCAGATCAAGATCAGACCACATGATATACCAAAGTCAGCCTTTTCTACTAGGTATGGGCTATATGAGTACCTAGTGATGTCTTTTGGTCTCACCAACACTCCTGCATTCTTCATGTACCTGATGAATTCAGTCTTTATGCTGGAGTTGGACAAGTTTATGGTAGTATTCATTGATGATATCTTGATATATTCCAAGAATGATGAAGAGCATGCCCAACACCTTCGGATAGTACTGGCTCGACTAAGGGAGCACAAGTTGTATGCTAAATTCAATAAGTGTGAATTTTGGTTAGATCGAGTGCAGTTTTTGGGGCATGTGTTGACACCTGACAACGTTTCAGTAGATCCCAGCAAGGTGCAAGATGTGTTGGATTGGAAGTCTCCCAAGTATGTGCACCAGATTCGTCAGTTCCTTGGTCTAGCTGGGTACTATCGGTGTTTCATCCTGGATTTTTCCAAGATAGCTCAGCCAATGACCAAGCTGCTCTAAAAAGAAGCTAAGTTTGACTGGAGTCCAGCCTATGAAGAAGCCTTCCAAGCTCTGAAGACATTTTTGACCACTGCTCCTATGTTGGCCCCACTAGATATTGATCGACCCTTTGATGTATACTGTGATGCCTCAAAGATGGGCTTGGGGTGTGTGCTTATGCAAGATGGGCGTGTGATAGCTTATGCTTCACATCAACTAAAAAAGCACAAAGTGAATTACCCCACTCATGACTTAGAGCTGGCTGCTGTGGTCCACGCCTTGAAGATTTGGAGGCACTATCTGTTGGGCAACAAAGTGCATATTTTTATAGATCACAAGAGCCTCAAGTATATTTTCACTCAGTCTGAGCTGAATATGAGGCAAATGAGATGGTTAGAATTGATAAAGGATTATCACTTGAAAGTCCATTATCACCTAGGAAAGGCCAATGTAGTGGCTGATGCTTTAATCCAAAAGTCACACCAGGGTGAGGAAACACCTTTGTCTCTCAACCACGCAGAGGTGTTGGCTCACATTGCATTGACCTCAGAATTGTTGGACTAGATTATTCGGGAGCAAAGGGAAGACCCCGAAGAAATTCCCCATTAGGAAATTGATTGCCGAAGGGCGTGGCCCTCACTTTAGTGTTGATGAGCATGGTGTAGCGAGATACAAGGATAGGCTGGTGGTTCCATCCAATGAGGAGCCGAGAAGAAAGATTTTGAATGAAGCTCACCATTCAAAGCTATCCATTCATCCTGGCAGCAATAAGATGTATCATGATCTGCGCCACTTGTACTGGTGGTCCAACATGAAGCAGGACATCACCCGGCATGTCGCGGTGTGACACTTGTGGTAGGGTTAAAGCAGATCATATGCGTACCCCGGATATTTGCAGCCCTTGCCCATTCCTGTTTGGAAGTGGGAATATATTTCCATGATTTTGTGGTGGGGTTGCCTTGCACATCCAAGGGCTATGATTCTATTTGGGTCATTGTGGACCGTCTCACTAAGTTGGCTCATTTCATCCCAGTGGACACCAAATATATAGCCAAGAAGTACGCAGAGATATATTTTGATCGGATTGTGACCTTACACGGAGTTCCCCTTACTATCATCTCCGATAGAGGGTCAGTTTTTGTCTCCCATTTCTGGGAGCAACTACAACAATGCCTTGGTACTCGTCTCCTCAGAAGCTCCGCATATCATCCTTAGACTGATGGTCAAACTGAAAGGGTGAACTAGGTGCTCGAGGATATGTTGAGAGCTTGTGTCATTTCTTTTCCTCAGAAGTGGGATGAATGCCTGAAATTAGCTGAATTTTCTAACAATAATAGCTATCAAGAGAGCATTCGCATGGCACCGTTCGAAGCTCTGTATGGCAAGAAGTGTAGAACACCGCTTAACTAGGTTGAAGTGGGCGACCATGGGTACTTTGGTCTAAAATTCATCAAAGAGGCTCGAGAACAAGTCACCATTATTCAGAGTCACTTGAAGGCAGCTCAGAGCCGAAAGAAGTCTTATGCGGACAAGCGAAGAAGGCTTTTGTAGTTTGGAGTGGGAGATTATGTGTATCTCAAGGTGTCTCCTATGAGAGGGGTGCATCGGTTTGGTATCCATGGCAAGCTAGCTCCCCGATATGTGGGTCCCTAGAAGGTTTTGGCACAGTGTGGCCCAGTGGCGTATCGTCTCTAGCTCCCCGATATCTTGTCTACGGTATATGATGTGTTTCACATCTCACAGTTGAAGAAATGTCTGCGGGTGCCTGATGAAGCTATGGAAATTGAAGGGCTTCCCCTCCAGCCTGATTTGACTTATGTTGAGCACCCTGTGAAAATCCTAGATGAGAAAGAAAGAGTGACCAGAAACAGTGTGGTAAAGTTCTACAAGGTGCAGTGGCAAAACCACTGCGAGGATGAGGCCACGTGGGAATAAGAGATATATATATTGAAGCATTACCCCCACCTTCTCTCTGGTCCCGATAGTTAGTTGTTACGTTGAAATGTATTCCTATCTTCTTCTCACACTAGGCACATGAAATATCGGGTCGAGATTTTGTTTTAGGGGGGTAGATTTGTAACACTCTCGGTGTTACATTGTACAGTTTTTGCTAAAACATTGCATGAGCATCATACTTATGTGTACATGTGTGTAATATAGAGTATAAATCAATATACGGGACTTGAAACACTTATTTGAAACAAGAAACGAATGTTACATTTCATGCCGCGTTGTATCACTTAAGTTCCAAATGATTTTTTATCGAACGAAAATGCTATAGGATGCAGATGCGAAACTTTGGTAAAGTTTGTAGCTCAAACTTCATAGGCGACGATGAAATACGTACGATCAAGGACGGGGTTCGCTAGCTAGTATATCGAGTAGCTCGGAAAGGGAATTCGACACGAAACCGTTTGAAGCTTCGTCAATTCTCGTAAGTCTGAAAATGGGTCGACGAAGCCATGTTCGACAATTTTTGTAGAGCGTCCGGATTAAGAAGTGGCAAGATGTTTTGGCTTAGTTTGATAGCCCTATGTACCCTCTTGAGGACAAAATAACTGTTTTGGCTTTTGGATCATCGAATTGGTTTTTGTAGCAGCTTTAAAAAGCGTGCACAACATGTTTTCCTCCTTCGGGCGTGGTCACCACCTCTGTTTGGCCTAGCACCGCTGCACTGGCCTACCCAGCGTGTGTTGCCACACTAGCAACGTCGCCACTGCCGCACCTGTGCAAGCACGCCCGCGCGCGTGGCCCCTGCGCTGCTAGCCACGGCATCTTGCCACCACGTGCTGGCGCGCAGCTCGCACCGCCGCCGCCGCTGCTGCCGTTCCTCGCGTCCCGCCATCCGCACGCTGCCAATGCATCGCCGATTTTGCCACCGATCCCCATACTCTGACTCATCATTGTCATTGTTGCGCCTGGCATGCACGCACACACACCACGCCGGTGGGCCTGGCTGCTCTGCCTCACCGTCGCGTCGCACTGCTCCCGTTGACCTATCGCGGTTGCACGCGCGTGGGCCGGCCACCTAACTTCATCATCATGCCCGTGTTTGTAGCCATGTTATGCCGTTGTTTGTCCCGGGCCTGCTGTTCCCCATCGCTGTGCGCGCTTGTGCTGTGAGTTGATGGCCATGTTCCTCCACGACAACGTTGAGCCTAACCCCACCTACCTCCCCTATCTTCGATGTCGCCATGGCCGACGGGCCCGCTCCCTTCGATTCACCGTGATGGCAGCACTGTAATCAAATTAGCCACATCCTCGGCTCCTGGGTAGCTAGCCACCCAACCGACCCACCTCGCTGCTTGTATCGCCGCACAGTGCCCCAATTTGGAGCTGCCGCTCCGCTGGGTCCTTAAGACCGGGTTAGCATGCGCCATCGTCAAGTCACTTATCCAGAGCATCTCGTGGCAATTCCTTGCACCGCTAGCCTTGCTTCCATCTGCTACTCACCCTAGCGCACCTCGGTCAAAGCGCTACCGCTGCGTAGCCTTCCCTGACGCGGCCGTGACATCGCCGTGCGCCGCTGCACCGCTCGTGCGCACGCGGCTAGCTCGGCTCGGGCCGTCTCCGATCGAACCACCGCCTCGGTTGGTTCCATGGTGAGTCCCTTAAGCTCACTAGCTACCCCTTTTGCCCTGGCTTTGTTGTCATTCACCGGAACACCACCGCCGTGGCTATAGGGTCTCCGCCACCGTGGTCCGACCTCGCTGCAGCGTCCCGGCTCACGCTTCCTTCACCCGGCGCTTCGTGTTCTCTCCTAGGTAAGTATCAGTCCCGTAATTAGGGCGGGGAGGGGCTGTGCTCGCTGGCGTAGCCGCCCGGTGCCAGCGCCGCCGCACCGGTGCGCGCCTGGGTGCTCGGGGGGTATCGTTGTCGTGAAGGTAGAAAGTTCTGAGGGCATAGCTGTAAGATAGTAGACTAGCAAAACAGTGCGCTTAGCGCTTGTGGGATTACAGAGTAGTCCGAGGGTGTTTTTGCTTATTGCCTGGCGCGCGCGGGTCCTCCCCGCCATGGGCCATCGTCGCTCTGGGCTGGGCCGCGCCTGAGTGGGCTGCGCCATGCGCTGTGCGCGCGCATCGCGCCGGATTTGGGCTGAGCTGAAGTGCGTTGGGCCGTGTGGTAGAATTGAGTTTTTTTCAAATTCCAGTGGAGTATGAATGTTTATTCAATAATAGTTTGAGCTGAACTGTGAAAAATAGTAGTAAATTCTAGAGATGTCCTAAAATAATGAAACCAAGTTTGTTAGGTTCACAAAAATGTCATCTACCTGTTAGTGTAGTTAGATTACAGTTAGCTCTGACAATGGTAGGTTCATAAATTCAAACTAAAGAGCTTAGTATTATGTAGATTAATAATTGTAGGAATTTTTGTGGTAAATTGGTGATGGCTATAGCTATAAAAATTTTATAGTAGGCTCACTAGATTATTATGTACTTGCTATAAATTTTGTAGTCCTAGAGTAAGTTGATAAATAGAGTAGCTATTATCCTTGTTTTATCATATATAGATTAAATCGGTTTTAGGAGTAAGAATACCTTTAGTTGTTGTGATAATGTATGTCATGCTTTGTACTTGTTAGTGGTAATAGTAGGTAACTTAGTACCTTAGTCGGTAGCACTAGCTATTAGTTTGACAGATGTACTTTTATTTTAAGAGTTGTTGTTGCTATATTTCTAAGTATTGCATCATCATTTCATGCATGTAGATCATGAGTTGGTAGAGTTCATGCCCGTCGACGAATAGGAGTATGAGGAAGTCATTGAGGAGTACGAGGAAGAGATCCTTGTGCAGGAGGGAGCCCCGAGCCTTTTGGTGCTAACTTTGCTGACTCGTTGCCTGCCCAAGGCAAGCCCCGGTGCATAAACCCTATTTTATGATCACTGAATATATATATATATATATATATATATATATATATATATATATATATATATATATATATATATATGATGTGCATTTAAGTTACAAGCATTTTATGGAAACTACATGCATAAATATATCTACCCATGAGTCCTACTAGTATAGGTCGAGTAGTTGCTATGCTTAGGATATTGGTAGCATGAGTAACCTGCCGTTACTCACAAATATGTGATAAATATGATCACTCATGATAAAATGGTGGAAAAGAAAATGGTGACCGGGCAGGGATATGGTTTGGGTACTAGTGGGTGTAAGGGGTTGTGTCCTGCGACCAACAGGGCATAGCTCGGTTACACTTTTTCCCTGTCTGTGTCAATTAAGGACCAGTCATTGCATAAGTCTTGAGGCAAGTCACAGATCTATTATCATGAGCACATACTTAGGTATGGGCATAGGGAAGACTCGTTGCTCTCTTGTCATTGAACCGGCTCTTTCCGGACCGACTGATTGGAGGCGGGGATGGTGGAGGTCCTTGCACCGCACTGAGTCCGGGACTTAGGAGTGGGGGCTTGGAGTCCAAGTTTGGATGGGGACCTAGACACCTAGGACAGGAGGGTGATGGGTTAGTCCTGCTTGTGCCTAGTGTACAAGTGGGGCGTGTGTTTTTAGGGGTTCCTAGCTGGGGGTATTGATTCGCAAATCACCGGGCAATCCGGTATGGCTTATTTTTGGGTCTGACACCATAGTATGAACTAAAAGATAGAAGATGATGAAATGGAACCGATTGCTCAACTCTTGCTTGAAAGTAGAAAATGTGCTTATATAGGCTGGATAGATAATAACTTAATACGGCTGATAATAACAACATAAATAAGGACTCACTATTAGTATTGCTCTCTGCCAAAAGAAACCAGCGAACCATAAAGCTTATCATATTCCTTGGAGTCGGAAAATTATTCCCACTAGTCGGATAAGTCTTGCGAGTACATTGTGTACTCAGGGTTTATTTACCCCTGTTGCAGGTAATGCATGCGAAGTACCTTTGTGTGGATGATTCTTCTGGTGGGCACAGACGGATCCTCGTTCTTATCGCTAGATGTTTATTTTAAATTCTGTTGTTTATTATTCTGCACTCTGACATTTGGTAATGTAATAATGTAATTTTTAAGAAACTCTGATGTATGAAATGGACCTGTATTGTAACTCGTTCTCATTATTGGATCCTTTGGAAAAATGTGGATCTTTTAGGTTCTCCCTTGGGGTGTGCCCGATGGATACCACCGCTGTAGCTTGCTTTTGGGGTGCTTAGTGTCTGGTGGAAGACGAGCACCTCCGTAAGCGTGTTATTTCGGACGGTTCTGCCACAGGAACAAGATCACAGAAGAAGATGAAGATGGTGAAATCACCGAACAAGCAAGAGACCTAAGGAAATTGGAATAGTATCAGCAAGAAATCGTAAGGCTGCAGCAAGAGAAAGAGCAGCTGTTACAGCAAGCGGTAGCATGAACCAGAGCCGAGCAAACTCAACGGGCTAACCACCAAGCCAAAATTTAGAGGCAAAGATTGCTAAGGGAGATCCAAGGACTGTAGAGAGCAGGAGCTGCAGGTGCCATTTCGGGCGACGAAAACGTCGTTATGCCTGAGGCCATCGTACAGGGCAAAGATGCGGAAGCATACGACCTCACTTCGCCACTGTTAAAAGAACTTCAGTAGTACCCCTGGCCGTTAGGTTACAAACGATGCATTCCTACTTTCAACGGAAAGACATCCAAAAAAGTTCTTAGCCTGTTATGAAATCACTGTCATTTTCGCTGGAGGAGACACCCAAACTTTGGCAAAATTACTCATCATGGCAGTCGAAGACATTGCACTTGACTGGTACACCTCATTGAAACCCCTTTCGATCCACTCTTGGCAATAAATCAAAGCAGAACTCTTATCAACCTTCCAAAGTTACCAATCGGGGGCAAAAACTACAAGAGATCTCTTGAACTACGTGTAGCGAGATGACGAGCCCTTGTCAGAATATTTAGAAAGGTTTATTCAGATCAAGGCCCAGGTGCCGAATGTGCTAGAAGCGACACTGATAGCAACATCAATTGAAGGTTTGGCCATAGGCCTGGCTCATTTCGCAGTATGGGTGAGTATAGGTCAGATGATGATCTCAAAAAGCAAAAAGCGTCGCACAATTCATGGAGGCAAGCAAACAAGGCCCCGAAACCATCGCAGACACCCACGCAGTGAAATGTTAGGCCTTTTCGCTCTATTAACAACCTCTAAGAGGAGTCAGGGCAGTCATCTCTAGATCAAGCACTTCTCGGACCACCACCAAATCAATAGTACATAAGTTTTGATTAGCCTATACGCGGTGGCCGGGGAGGCCATGGCACGCATGGCGGGCGAGATAGCAGAGGAATGGGAAGAGGCCAGAGGCCCCCATACTGTGTTGTTTGTGGCGAAAATGCAGGCCACATTACAAAGGACTGCAAATACAACATATTGGCAAGAGAACTAAAAGAAAAAGATGATGCTGCAAGAAGCATCGAAGCACCAAAACACGTATTTCATAGCGCTAACTATGAAATCACGAGTCATCAGGTATTCAACCACCCTTACAATTCAACACCACTTAACCATCTAATAAAGATAAATCTAATGAACATGTTAGATCTCATCTGTCGCCATGACCAGTGGGGCATGAGGCAGAATCATGCAGGCCATAGAAACAACAATAGACTCGACGACCCTAACTCATTACTAATATCAGTGGGGCATGAGGCAGAATCATGTAGGCCGTAATACAATAACAAGATCATGGGGCTAACATATCTTTCAACTTATCTCTACTTCAATGGTCTCGTAATGTGATCTGTTCATGAGAGTGCTCGATATCGGCCAAACAACGGATTCAGGCATAGCGCACAGTTAAGGTCATGCCTTCTCAGGAACGGATCTATCAACTAACGATCCCCACTCCATGGTGCTAACAGTGGGGTGAGAGGCAGAATCCCACAGGCCGTGATAACGGGCCATGGAACGGTTCTCGCAAACCAATAGATCTACTCAACATCGAACATGCCTTAACCGCACACTATGCACGATTAAGATTGATATAAAACAGCCGATAAAAACATAACTCATCGTTTAAGATGTAGATTAGATTAGTTTTAGATTAGCAAACGATGGGTTAAATAAGATATAAGGCCAATCTAGATCAATCTCAATCGGGCAGAGTGATGTTGCTGTAATTAGATAAACAATGAAAGCAATAAGCAATATCGGTAACTTAATGAATCTACCAAAGACTTCCATTCAAAGGTAGAGCCGATAACTTGACCTTGATCTAGTTCGAGCAGTGGGGTGTGAGACAGAATTACATAGGCCATACTTGAACTAGGCGAGAGTTGATAACTAGCCTATACTAGAGTTGCAGTGGGGGTCGACCGAAGCGATACAAATAGAGGTATAAACCATGACGGTACTTAGAGACAAGCAGTGGAGGTCGACCGGATCAATGCAGCCGTACTTGCTGAAGAACTCGCCGAGATCTACTCTACTCCTACTCCTAAGGGGTGGCCGAAGCCGAAAAAGTAAGTTGACTTGTATTTGATTGATTGATTTTTTTTACAATAGCTAGGGTTTTGTATTTATACCCGGAGTCTAAACATGAATCCTACTCGAGCATGATTTGTTACAATCTTTGGTATGAAAGAAATATTCCTATCTTAAGATAACTTGGACGCTAATCTTTCCCCTTTTATTTAGTCCGATATGTACATTTTTGATGCCAATCATATCCCATCATGGTCATCTGCTGACGTCATTCAGAAAGAATCGATCCAGTGTCTCATTCGATCCAGCAGATATCAACCTTTACTCCATCGACTCCTTGATTGGCATAATTCTGGAAGCCTGTGAGTTCCCGCGCTCTTCTCCCAAATTTTGGTGTAAACACATGCCCCCCAATTTTGGGATAAAATTATTTTATCCCGAAATTCCAGTTCACTGGTTTACCACGCCACAACTGCACTATCCGAGATATACGCGTGATTCCTGACTCCCCGGCCCGAGTTCTATATAACATTCCAATAGTATCTTTTGCAATCCACACGGCCTGTTTGCTTTCTCTTTCTTCCTAAACCAACCCCAACAGCCGACGCCGTCATCGCCAAGGCCTCAAACCCTAGCAAATCCACCATTCCATCGAGCCATCTTTCAAGCTACCTTTGTTGGATCCAAACCTTCTCCGATCGTAATGGCAACCAACGACCACGTTCCTGAGGTATGTTTCCAAATTTCCACTCTCCAAGTGCCGGCCGTTACCCTGTATTCCTTCTCCTTTTGAACTTACTTTATTCAATTTCTAGGAAATGAGGAACGAGATCTTGATTCCATCAGCTATTGTCCCTAATGCTTATTTTCTCGGCCCTATGGGTGATCCTGATCCATCTGACTTTATCTGCCAAGAAACCAACCAGATCCCCTTTAAATAGTCGGCAGTAGATTCATCTTCTTGGAACAAAACTCCCTTCAGAAACTGGCCCAAAGCGCCTAAGGGATGGAGAAATTGGTTTTGCAGGGTATCCACGAAAAAAGGCGGAGACTGGGAGCTTTATGATCTGAACCAGTGCTTGACACTTTCGTTGTCCGAGATGGAGAGGAATGATTCACTCTTGATCTCTGCTTCTTATTTCTGGTCTAATGCTCTGAATGCTTTTGTTTTTGGCCACGGCCCAATGAGCGCGCGGAATCGACACGTAGCGTGCTCCCCGCGCCCGCGCGAAGCCAAGGGCGGTCGCAGACGCGCCTGGAAGACCGGAGAAAGGACGCCGGCAGTGGGGCGGTGGTCGTGCTACTGTTCCGAATAATTATAGATTTGCCACTGAGTTCATTTTGCAAATTACTCTCAAATTTTCTAAAGAAGATGAAAATCTCCAAAAATGAAAGTTGCTCAACTTTTCAAACTCTACAACTTTGCTTCAAGGAATATTTTCAAATTCTGCCTCCATTTTAAAATTTGAATTTGGGGTGCATTTGAGCATTTGAATCATTTCAAAATTACTCCAAACTTTATATGTAAACTTTAAAAACTTTGAATACCAAAGTTGATCCTTATAAAATAAGCTTCAACTTTGCTTTTTGTCACACCCCCAAATTCCAAATGGATTTTGAAATATACAAAAGGGGCAAAAAGGACTTTTATAATTTGAAGTTGAATTCAAATTTAATTTGTTTACCTTTTGACCTAACTTTGATTTTTGACCAGTAACATGGCCCATTAGGGTTATTTGAGTCAATTAACACATGGTCTCACATGATCACATGAATTTTGTCTCTTGTGGTCATGATCTTTGTTTAGGGTTTTGAATCACATCACATAAAATAACAACATTATGAAATAAAGCTTATTTAGTGACTGCATTCAACATTTTCTACTTTATGAATGCTTTGCAATGCATATGATGACATGTCAAATTTTTAATGATAGGTCAAAACACCAGAGGTGTTACAACCCTTCCCCCTTAAAGAAATCTCATCCCGAGATTTAAAACTTAGGATTAAGTAATGGAAAAGGAAATGTGTCAAGCTAACACATCATAACTTTATTCAAAAGACTAGTGAGGGGGGTTCCATTCTTTTGACAAAAGAGACAAGTTACAATATAGACAAGGTATTTCAACTAGAGAGAAGCAAAGAAGTCAGAAAAGTTTTCTTCTAAGTAATCCTCGGACTCCCAAGTAGCTTCTTCTTCAGTGTGCTGGTTCCATTGTACTTTGTAGAACTTGATTGTACGCCTTCGAGTAACTCGATCTTTCTGATCTAAGACTCTAATAGGGTACTCAGCATAAGTCAAATCAGGTTCTAGTTCTACATCACCATAGTCGATCACTTGGTCAGGTACTTGAAGACACTTCTTCAAATGGGATACATAGAAAATATCATGCACAGCTGACAGAAAATATCATGCACAGCTGACATGTGATCTGGTAGCTTGACGCGATAGGCGACTGGTCCACATTGTTGTTGGATTTGAAACGGACCGACATAACGGGGCGCCAACTTTCCCTGAATGCCAAAATGATGAACTCCTTTCATTGGCGATACCTTGAGGTAGACATGATCTCCCACTATGAATTCTAGCGGTCGCCTCCTCTTATCAACATAGCTTTTCTGTTGGGATTGAGCTACCTTCATATTAGCTTGTATGAGTTTAACTTTCTCTTCTGCTTCCTTGACCACATCCGGTCCAAAGAACTAACGTTCTCCAACATCTGACCAATGTAAAGGTGTCTGGCATCTACGGCCATACAATGCTTCAAATGGTGCCATTTTAATGCTCTCTTGATAGCTATTGTTATATGAGAATTCAGCTAAAGGAAGGCATTCATCCCACATAGCACCATAGGAGAGAACACATGCTCTTAACATATCTTCAAGAATTTGATTTACCCTTTCTGTCTGTCCATCTGTTTGCGGATGATAAGTAGAACTACGGATAAGTTTAGTTCCCAAAGACTCATGTAGACTTTTCCAAAACTTGGATATGAACAATGACCCTCTGTCAGAGACAATGGTCTTGGGTGCCCCATGCAGACTGAAGATTCTATCAAGATAAAGCTTTGCATACTGCTCCGCTCGATATTTATCTCTGACTGGTAAGAAATGAGCTATCTTGGTTAGGCGATCAATAATAACCCATATTGAATTGTAGCCTGCAGATGTCCTAGGCAACCCTACTATGAAGTCCATATAGATATCTTCCCACTTCCAAGATGGAACTGGCAATGAATGTAATGGACCCGCAGTCTTCATGTGAATCGCTTTGACTCTCTGACAAGTATCACATTTGGCCACATATTGAGCTATTTCTATTTTCATTTTGGTCCACCAATATCTCGTTCTCAGATCATGATACATTTTGTTGCTACCTGGATGAATGGAATATCTTGTAGAATGAGCTTCATCAAGAATCTGCTTTCACAGCTCTGGGTTTTTGGGTACTACCAATCTATCCTTGAACCATACGACATCTGATTCATCAATCTTGAAATATGTTGATCTTCCAGATCTGACTTTATCCTTGATATGGGCTATGCCCTTACTTTTCTGTTGAGCAGCAATGATCTGATCTTTGATAGTGGACTCAACTGCAATATTGGACAGGGAACCTTGTTCTATAATTTGTAAATTCAGATGCTCCATCTCTTGACACAATGTTCGTTGCATAGGTTTTACAGTTAGACAATGGCAATGACTCTTGCGACTCAGGGCATCGGCAACCACATTAGCCTTGCCCAGATGATAATGCACTTCTAAGTCATAATATTTGATAAGTTCTAACCATCTTCTTTGCCTCATATTCAGCTCTGACTAAGTGAAGATATATTTCAAACTTTTGTGATCCATATAGATATGATAGATATTGCCCAATAAATAATGTCGCCAAACCTTGAGTGCATGAACAACAGCTGCTAATTCAAGATCATGGGTGGGATAATGTTCTTCATGCTTCTTGAGTTGTCTGGAAGCATATGCTATGACTCTGCCTTCTTGCATAAGAACACAGCCAATACCAATTCCCGACGCATCACAATAGATATCAAACGGCCTCTCGATATCAGGTTGTGCTAATACTGGTGCAGTTGTTAACAACTTCTTTAATGTTTGAAAGGCCTTCTCACATTCTGTTGTCCATACAAACTTGGTTTGATTTTTCAGCAATCCAGTAATTGGCTTCGCAATTCTAGAGAAGTCAGGGATGAACCGACGGTAATAACCTGCCAACCCCAGAAAACTACGAACTTGATGAACAGTGGTAGGTGCTTTCCAGTTAAGGACTTCTTCTACTTTGCTCGGATCAACAGCTATACCTTCAGCAGATAACACATGACCTAGAAATTGTACTTCCTCTAACCAGAATTCACATTTGCTGAATTTGGCATATAATTGGTGGTCTCTTAATCGTTGTAGAACAATGCAAAGATGTTCCGCATGTTCTTCTTTGCTCTTAGAATAGATAAGAATGTCATCAATGAATACCACTACAAACTTATCCAACTCGGGCATGAAAACTGAGTTCATCAGGTACATGAAATAAGCCGGGGCATTAGTCAGCCCAAAAGACATGACTAAATACTCATACAGACCATATCGAGTAGTAAACGCTGTCTTCGGCACATCTTCTCGTCTGATCTTAATCTGATGATAGCCTGATCTCAAGTCTATCTTCGAGAACACCTTAGCTCCCACAAGTTGATCAAAAAGCAAATCAATTCGGGGTAAGGGGTATTTGTTCTTTATGGTGACTTCATTTAATGGCCGATAGTCAACACATAACCTTAAGGTTTGGTCCTTCTTCTTCACGAAGATAGCAGGGCATCCCCAAGGTGATGAACTGGGTTTAATGAAACCCTTGTCTAACAACTCTTGTAGTTGCATTTTTAATTCTGCTAGTTCTTTGGGTGGCATCCTATATGCTCTTCTGGATACAGGTGCCGTTCCTGGTTTTAGGTCAATTCTAAACTCCACATCTCGGTCTGGTGGCAGTCTAGGCAGATCATTGGGAAAAACATTCGTAAATTCACATACCACAGGAATGTTCTTGGCTTCTACCAAAGTAGTTGCACAAACTGTTCCAACTGTACTCTTAGGAAAGGGAAGTTGGATGAGAAGTTGGGTTTTGCTGCCAGGTACATTTACTCTTATGGTTCTACGCAGGACATCTATGACAGCCCCGTGTTGAGTTAACCAGTTCATACCAAGGATCACATCTATATCTTGATCCTTTAATATCAGCATGCTGGTAGGGAACTCATGTCCTCCCAAATCAATAGGTACATGTTGAACTATCTCCCTTGTACAGAGTCGTCCCCCGGGCGACTATATATGATATGGTTCTTTTGTTTCTCCAATAGTTATCCCATGCTTCACAACAAATGTACGATTGATGAATGTATGGGATGCACCGGAATCAAATAAGGTAATTGCAGGGTGCTTAGCAACGGGAAACATACCAATCATTACTGGTTCTCCTTCTGGAATAGATTCCACCTGAGTATAGAAGACCCTTTCATATTTCTTCTCAGCCTGACCTTTCTGACTATTCTGAGCATTGCCCTTGTACTGATTCTGAGCTTGAGTAACAGGGGCTTTAGGTACATTAGGATTACTCTTCCTGGGATACGGACATTCTCGGGAAAAGTGTCTAGTTTTACCACAATTATAACATGGATAATTGTGATTCTGGGAAGTAGTAGTGCGGTTTGCATTATTTGTATTATTTTGCTGCTGCGGTACTTGATTAGGATAAGTCATATTAGTTGCAGGGCGAATAAAGATTTGCTGCCTGCTTTGGCTTTGTTGTGGGCGGAATGGTGCACGGCCATGATTCTGAGGATGGTAGACCACCTTTTGACGCTTTCCACTCGACGATCCAGAAGCAAATGCTCTTTTTTTCTTCGCCTCCTTGTGTCGGCGGTAATTCTTCTCTGAAGCGATAGCAATGTTGACAGTCTCATGATAAGTTGCATTGCCACAAGTTGCCATCATGGTCTGAAGTTGGGTGTTCAGACCTCTCATGAAATGATTCTTCTTCTTCCTGTCAGTATTCACATACTCTATAGCATACTGCGACAGGTGATTGAAACGCCCAACATAGTGCATCACCGGGTGCTCCCCTTGCTTAAGAGCCAGGAACTCTTCTAACTTCATGGTCATCACACCATCTGGAATATAGTGTGCCCTGAAGGCATCCTTAAACTCCATCCAGGTGATTTGGTGACCAGCGGGCTGTACAACTACCAAATTTGCCCACCAGGCACCAGCAACTCCTCGGAGTTGCTGCGCCGCAAACCTTGGTTTCTGAATCTCGGTACAGCGAATCAGCTCAAACTTTTGCTCCATTGTCCGGAGCTAATCGTCAGCTTCTAAAGGCTCTTCTGCCTTAGAGAACACAGGCGGACGTGTGTCAGTAAAATCAATATAGGTTGTCTCGTCATTTCCATTATTACAGCGGCCATGATTAGGGTGTGGTGCTTGTTGGTTCTGAGCCATTCCCCTTAACAACCTAGCATTCTCGGCCGTTGCATAGACGAGTGCAGTTATGGCATCTGCCATAGTCGGAGGCATTGGTGGAGGATTTGGGACTTCATCATTGTCTTGCGAAGTACTTGCACCAGTTCGGGTGTTAATACGAGGTATCTGTCAGAGAGACACGTTTATTTATATTATTATTTTATTGAAAGCAGTTAAAAGGTTTCATGCTACAAAGGGTTTCGTATTTATGTTACATGTCTTGTATCCCACAAGACAACCCTGGTTTACTAGAAAAGCAGTAAAGGAACTATTTCTACTCCAAACTCTTAGTCATCGGCGTCCGTGTCCATATCGGACTCAACCTCATCTTCATCTGAGAAGTACACTAACTCCTCAGGATCCTCCTCCTCCTCTTCATTCTCGACTTCTCCTAGATCTACAATCATTTCTTCATCTGTAACTTCACCATCCCCATGAGGAGGATGAAGTTGAGCGTACATCATGTGAACATTCTCATGAAGAATGGCGTTGGCCATCTCTAGGTCTTCTACGTAGAACTCCAACTCATGGATGCGTTCATTGGCCGCATCCTCTCGTGTCCAGGCTTCATTCCGCAACTTGGTATTCTTGGTGATGTCCCTTTCCATTTTCGCCAGCTTCTCTTGATCTTTGACATGGGCTCGACGAAGAGTGTTGAGCTCCTTGGTAAGGTTCTCGATGTTGGCGGAATTGTTTGAAGATTCTCCATCTCCTAGGGTCTTGGAACTTCCTTCACCAAGCTCATGGTTACGCGGTGCCAACTGGTGACGAGGGACTCCGTGAGGTCCAGTGGACTTGCGTGCGGTTATCTTAGTCTTTGCCATAGCCTGTAGAAGTTAGGGTAGGACTATAAGGATAGCTTGAGGATAATGGAGGTTAGCAAGAATGGGATTGACATTACTTACCCACCTACTTTTAAGGGGAATTATTATGCAAGGTGGTCAAGCATGATGCATGAATCGATCTTACGAATCCGAGTACAAAAGATTTATACAATCAAAAGTACTAGATTTTTAATACATAGGACAAACCTAGTCATATTATCCGCGACAAACTTTCAAATAAGATAGGATTGAGGCTAGATCAGAGGGAAGAAGAAAGAAATTTGAACTCAAAATATCCAGTTTAATTTCTTTGATCCAAATCAGTTGAAGGTTTTCAAAAGCAACCTACAATGATCTTAGATAGGACCTACTCTGATACCAGCTGTGGCAGAACCTCCTAAGAAATTGGGCCCATGTGCACCTATTGATGTCTCAACAGACCTCAGATAGCGTACACAAGTTTCCAACAACTTAACAGGTCTGTCGGGTGTCCTCGGGAAACTTGAATCATCCATGAATCTTTTCCAAATAGGATCCCAATCACAGTCATTGCAGATTACAACAGTTTTCAATATACATACCAGAGATTATAAAGCGGAAGACTTAAGTTTTAATATTACAAACCAGTTGTTTCAAACTTACAAAACCATAAGTGTCATACAACCATAGTAGCGGGATAATATTACATTAACATTATTTATTTCACACAAACTAGTGCCTTGTCCAAAGGCCATTCATCATTCCTCATCGTCATCGACTTCAAACACTGACATGCAGCAGGGACCAAAACAAGCCTGCGCATGCGACTCACCTGCAACAAGGGTTAACAAACCCTGAGTACAAAAGTATTCAACAAGACTGACCCGACGAAAAAGGGCGAAGGTCTTAGGGATGCAGGTGTTGGGTCAAGGTAAGGATGTAGAAAGATTCAAAAGTTCTTTGCCAAAAGCTTACTATTCTTGATCCTAGTTTCAAGTTTTACCCCTAAGTACTTTAGTTCATTATCTCCAACCAAGTGTTCATATCCCATGTTCCAATCCTTCTCATTCCATTCTTTTTCTCATGTTTTAGTAATTCACCAGTCCTACATTGCTTCTGTAATGAATCGAGTCTCCATATCCGCGGAGCACCGGCAATTCGAATTGATTCAAGTCCCAGCTGGGGATTCCTTATCACACGATATATGTAGAACTTAATCTTATATATATCAACCTCGCTACCGGATCCTCCCATACTAAGCCGTCTCCACGCCACCCGAGAGCACAGCACGCCTCAAATCCGGCCACATTCAAGCCACGAGGGTACACGCTACTCCCGCCATCTCACCACTCCCAGTGCGTGGGCATTCGTCTTAGTATCGGATTAGCTGAAGTAGGCTTACCGGAGTATGTCACCAGTACTACAAAGTGTCTCGTTCAAAAGATCCACAATGAGTGGCCTTTAAGCGACATAGTCGGCAACATTACCCAACACTCAAGATAAGCCACCCAACTAGTCTCTAGTGCATTCTATCTTCTTTCTTTCTTTCTTTGGCCAGTATGCCATCTTTGATTGTATCGAAACTTTTACTTTGAAAGCCTACCATAAAGCATACTAAGCAATTCTACGCCTTTGTAAATGAAATCATCTTCAAGGATGGTAAACAATTAACAAGGTAGGCAATGCATCAAGTAGGTAACATTTGAATTAATCAACTTAATGCAATAAGTAACATAAGTGATAAACTTTTCAAAGTAAACAAGGTAATGGTTTAATGCATAAACCGGGGCTTGCCTTCGTTGACGATCTCAGGTTCTGGATCAGTACCACAATTATCGAATCCCGTGACAACCGGGAATTCTTCCAGAACTTGCTCAACTAGAATCGTTTCACTCTCGGGTTCTACACAAAATAATAACATATGCTTCAATATGATGATAATGTAAACATGATGCTTTCATGGTACATGAAATGTAATCACACCTCGAGTACAACTGTTTTTCATGGTACAGTTGCAAGCCAACAAAACCAACTTGTAATTCTACCGGCAAGAACCACACATGTGACTTGACCAAACTGATCTTGAAACCCTACTAGTCACAAAACATGACCAAAACAAGATCAAACACTAATCAAACACTTAGGGTTTGCTTTTATTTATTTTTGAATTAATTTGGAAATAAGCCCAAAAATAAACTTGTTCCAAATGACCTCAAAATTTGATGTAAGCTTCCTCATGACAAATTAGTGTACCAAAATAAATTTCATAATTTTTGAAGCTATACAGTGACCTACAAAAATTATGGAAATTACATTTATCAATTAATTGACTGAATTTTTGAACATTAAAAATTTATTCAAATTTCAAGTTTCATATTTTTCCTAAATAGTATTCATCACAGAGAGATCACACAAAAATTTTCATAATTTTTGGAGCTCTAAACAAATCTACACAAAAATAACAAAAACAGACACTATTCATCCATTTCTGAAAATAGAAAAATTCTATTTGAACTATACAGTCGCTGACATACGGGACCCACTTGTCATCCCTAAGCTCCGGCTTTGACCGCGGCGACAACGGCGCTCACCGACGTGAACTCACCGCCGGTGAGGCCAACAGCGACGGCCATAGCACCAAAACGTTCACAACGACTAGACGCATCGATCTGTGGCACTACGGAGATTGATTATGACACGGAACAAGACTGACGCCGGCCATGGCGGACGCGGTGGCACGACATCACTACGCCGGCGAAACAAAGCCAGTAGAGATCAAACAAAAGACTTAGAAAGGACCAGCAGCTCACCCCGAACTTGTTGAAGCAAAGAACGAGACCGGAGGAGCTACGGTGACGCGGGTTGACGGTGACAGTGGTCACAGCGGAGCAAACTTCATCGGCGACGGAGTTTCGGTGACTGCAGTGAGCAAAACGACCAAGCAAGAACGGATTAAGCATCACAGCGTCGAGACGAAGCTGTAGAGACCACAAGCAAGGGCAACAGATCACCGAATGACGCTGACCGCGGTGAAACGGAGTTTCGGTCGAGGTCGTCGGCCGCGAGGAAGATGAACGTGGACAACAAGCTCTCGGCGAAATCAATCGGTAGCAACAGCTCGGTCGGATGCGCAAGGAGCAGGCGGAACTAGGACACGGCTTTTCTGGGGCTATCTTGCGCTGAGGAGACGAGAGAAGCTCGCCGGAGTTGAGACGGCGGCGTTAGGAAAACAGAGGGAAAGAAAGAAAAGACAACGACGACGTCTGGGTCTTATAGCTCGGCCAGGAGCGCAAGGAATCGACACGCAGCGTGCTCCCCTCACCAGCGTGAAGCCAAGGGCGGTCGCAGACGCGCCTGGAAGACCGAAGAAAGGACACCGGCGGTGGGGCCGTGGTCGTGCTACTGTTCCAAATAATTACATATTTGCTACTGAGTTCATTTTGCAAATTACTCTCAAATTTTCTAAAGAAGATGAAAATCTCCAAAAATGAAAGTTGCTCAACTTTTCAAACTCTACAACTTTGCTTCAAGGAATATTTTCAAATTCTGCCTCCATTTTAAAATTTGAATTTGGGGTGCATTTGAGCATTTGAATCATTTCAAAATTACTCCAAACTTTATATGTAAACTTTAAAAACTTTGAATACCAAAGTTGATCCTTATAAAATAAGCTTCAACTTTGCTTTTTGTCACACCCCCAAATTCCAAATGGATTTTGAAATATACAAAAGGGGCAAAAAGGACTTTTATAATTTGAAGTTGAATTCAAATTTAATTTGTTTACCTTTTGACCTAACTTTGATTTTTGACCAGTAGCATGGCCCATTAGGGTTATTTGAGTCAATTAACACATGGTCTCACATGATCACATGAATTTTGACTCTTGTGGTCATGATCTTTGTTTAGGGTTTTGAATCACATCACATAAAATAACAACATTATGAAATAAAGCTTATTTAGTGACTGCATTCAACATTTTCTACTTTATGAATGCTTTGCAATGCATATGATGACATGTCAAAATTTTAATGATAGGTCAAAACACCAGAGGTGTTACAGCCTCCTTCCCATGTCTTGCCAGAAAAACACTCGAAATCTCCTAGTTCCAAAAAAACTGGATCGGTTGTTGCAATACTCAAAGACTCGTCAGCACGAACCACTTCGATATCATCTCCATGCCATTGAATCAAACACTGATGCATGGTCGATGGCACACAACAGTTTGCATGAATCCAATCACGACCAAATAGCAAACTGTATGACTCTTTTCCATCAATGATGAAGAATGTAGTGGGCAAAGTCTTGCTTCCAATTGTTAGTTCGACGTTTATTGCCCCCCGGGTCTTAGACGTGTTACCTCCAAAGTCCCTGAGCATCATGTTGGTTTCCAACAGATCTTCTGATCCTTTGCCAAGCTTATGAAAAGTAGTATAAGGCATAAGATTGACAGATGCACCTCCGTCTACCAACATCTTGCTCATCGGCTTTCCATCAACAAGACCTTTCATATACAACGCCTTCAAGTGCCGATGTTTGACTGGTCTATCAAATATCGCTTGCTGCACGACCGTTAACTTGGCAACCATCTCTTCATAACTCGATTCATCGAAATCCGAATAAACTTCTTGATTTGCCGGAGCTTTGAATTCTGATGACAACAGAAAAGCCATTTGGATATTAGCCGATGGTTGCCTCTTATCAGCTATCTGCTTGGTACGCCATACTTGAGTTTTACCGGATGCCTAAGCCTGTTCCCTCTCTTTATTCCTTATGCGCTGCACCCTTCTCTTCTAGCTTCTTGTCAATCCTCCGGGGCACCATTGGCCTTCCTGCCAAATGTACTCTCCCTTGTTGCTTTCTTCTTCATGATCGGCCCAGTCTTGGCCAACAACTCTTTTTTCCAGCTGATCATGAATACTTTTATTTTTTAAGCGTTGGTCCATGTTATTACAGTGATGTGTATCCTGGGCATGGATAGATCGGCAGTTGATTTGAGATTACCTAAACTCCCAATATTGATTGCTGCATTCTGGATAGTTATGTCTGGTAGACAATTTCAAACCTTCGTTCCAGCAGTATCTAAAGAAAGGACAATTCCAATGTGATTCGGCTTGCCTCCTTTCATACCTCTCTTCTTCTAATTGATGCTGGTATTCTTGATCCTCTAACCATCGTTGATGATCTTTTTTCTTCTGCCGCTGCCACTTATTCAACAGGATCCGAGATGTAACTCGCGGTTTCGTCGCTCCATCCTTTGACGTTTTCCCCTGCTCATATCAGCTCTTTTGCTGATTACGACGTTTTCTAATCTCTCTGTATTCATCAGCCGATATTTGTATCTTGGGATCAACTGTTCTAGCTTCTCTTGATTTGGC
The DNA here is from genome assembly GCA_904845875.1 of Miscanthus lutarioriparius. NCBI lineage: Eukaryota > Viridiplantae > Streptophyta > Magnoliopsida > Poales > Poaceae > Miscanthus > Miscanthus lutarioriparius. Next base: position 98,571,644 of record CAJGYO010000005.1, read on the forward strand.
TGATGTTAGGACCTTAGTCTTTTCTTTGAATAGCCCAACATCAACCATATTTTGATCTCCTGGGAAAGGATTATCATCAACTTTCATCTTCCGAGGCGTATCGAACTTGAGCCTCCCTTGCTGAATAGCCCTCTGTATATGCTGCCAGAAAATTCTGCACTCATTAGTGGAATGAGAAGTAGCATTATGGAATTTGCAGAACTTCTTATTCTTCAATTGTTCAGGGGGCAACATAACATGATTGTCCGGCAATTTGATCTGGCCCTTCTCAAGTAAGAAGTCAAAGAGCTTGTCCGATTTTGTGACATCAAAGTCATAGCTCTCCTCGACTCCTCTTCCCCAAGGATTTGGCACCATTACTGTCTTCTTGCCCCAATTCCATTCAGCTACAGCAACCTCTTCCTCTTCATCTTCATAGCCGTCGTCAATTGAGTATGGATTATAAGCTTAGGCTACTATGGTACTCTTCTGGAATCGGGTATCCCTGTGCATACTCTGGAATTGGCTATTGAGCGCTGTCACTCGTTGAGCCAACTAACCCAAGTTGTCAAACTCTTGCCCTAGCAACTTTTCTTTTACACATTGGCAGCATTCCCTGGACGGCTAAAGCAGCTAACTGATCATCGTCCAAGCTCAATGAGAAGCACAAGTTCCTAGTCTCTCGAATCTCTGAAAAACTCAGTACCCGATTCATTAGTCCTCTGTCTCATAGTTGTCAAATCGGTTATCTTCTTTTCTCTAGTCCCAGTGTAAAAATATGTATGAAACTTCTTCTCTAGGTTAGCCCAATTGGCAATGGAGTTGACTGGCAGCGACGAAAACCAAGTGAAGGCTGGCCCTAATAGGGATAAGGAGAAGAAACGAACTCGATGGGCATCCTCAACTGATGCTTCGCACAATTGTGTAAGATACCGACTGACATGTTCTATTGTGCTTGTACTATCTTGACCAGTGAACTTGGCGAACTTTGGGAGCCTATAATTTGTAGGAAGAGCGACCAAATCATACCACTCTGGATATGGGCGTTTGTACGAAAAGGTCAGCCCTTTTGGCTTCAGGCCGAACTGATTTTTAATCATCTCGGTCACCTTCAGCAATAACTCGTCAGCATGCGGATTTGGATTCCTCGGTATTTGCTGACCCATCTGTGGATTGAAATCCCGTGTGCCTTGATATCCTAGATTCGATATCATGTGGAGAGTGTTATAATCTATGCCATAGTGACACCCTTGTGGAATCTCAATCTGTTGGGTCCTCTGCTGGCTTGCTGCTTGAAGTCTCTAATTGTAGACATAAGGATCTATATCTCTACGAGATCCTTTGAACTAACGGTGCTATTTTTTTGAGCCGACGATGGTATGTGGCCTGATGTGCCAAAATTGATCACCTAGTTCTGACTTTGCCCCATCGGTTGTTGCACATGCTATACCGGTGGTCCAGAATTATACTTTGTTTGATTCGCAACAGTTCCTTGAGTTTGTTCAGGTGATCCCTGAGCTATCTAGACATCACCACTACCAGCTGGTACTGCTTCTTGATGGTTGGTACCGACTTGATTAGTCCCTTGGGTAGACAGATTTGGAATATTGTAATAAATCAGTCCACCTTGACCAACTGGGAATCCATGAATCGCTTCTTTCATTGCATTGTGGAATGCGTCAACGAAAGCTTCATTGTGGCTTGATAGAACATCACGAATAGATTTGTCTATGGCTTTAGTAAAGAAATGCCTATCTTCAGCTTCGACTGTATCTGTCTGTCCATGTAGTAGAACTCTTGGGTGTGGAAATTTCTGAATAATTGTGCTGTCACGTGTCTTGGTGTAGGACAGCAAACACTTCTTCTGAAATTCTTCTGTAGCTTTGTTGATAGTATCCTTATCTTCATTAGGTAGGTCTTCATAATGTACCATAAGGATGTTGTCATTGTTGTGAACCGCCATGACGATTGTGGGGTCCCACCAGGCGTGCCAGAAACATGTGGCGACACAGAATTTCGTCCCGTGCCGAGGACACACGCAGCAAGCCGGAAGGGTCTACTTGATGGAGCAGATCCGCCTAGCTTCAGCGCAAGGGTGGTCGATCCTACGCAATCCTCTCGAGACATGCCAGTCAATTTGACCCTGCAATTGACAAGAAGAGAAAGTTTATCAGTAATTAAGGGCAGAACATGCCAGTGTTGCCAAATAGTCCCGAATGTGCGGCTCTAAGAGCCGATATGAGAGGAGATCGACTAAATAGTCGATTCCAGCATATTCATAAGAATAAATCGGTTAAAGCTGATGGGGTTGTGTAAGAAGAATCGGTTATCATTCAGAATAAATATCATTTAAGCAATCATTAATCAATGGCAATAAGATATCGATGATGGTCGGTTTGTACTGAGCCAATGATTACAAGTAACCGAACTCCTGTTTATGTAAAGAAACAATTCAACACCACTTAACCATCTAATAAAGATAAATCTAATGAACATGTTAGATCTCATCTATCGCCATGACCAGTGGGGCATGAGGCAGAATCATGCAGGTCGTAGAAACAACAATAGACTCGACGACCCTAACTCATTACTAATATCAGTGGGGCATGAGGCAGAATCATGCAGGCCGTAATACAATAACAAGATCATGGGGATAACATATCTTTCAACTTATCTCTACTTCAATGGTCTCGTAATGTGATCTATTCGTGAGAGCGCTCGATATCGGCTAAACAGCCGATTCAGGCATAGCGCACAGTTAAGGTCATGCCTTCTCAGGAATGGATCTATGAACTAACGATCCCCACTCCACGGTGCTAACAGTGGGGTGAGGCAGAATCCCACAGGCCATGATAATGGGCCATGGAACGGTTCTCGTGAACCAATAGATCTACTCAAGATCGAACATGCCTTAACCGCACACTATGCACGATTAAGATTGATATAAAATAGCCAATAAAAACATAACTCATCGTTTAAGATGTAGATTAGATCAGTTTGAGATTAGCAAATGATGGGTTAAATAAGATATAAGGCTGATCTAGATCAATCTCAATCGGGCAGAGTGATATTGCTGTAATTAGATAAATAATAAAAGCAATAAGCAATATCGGTAACTTAATGAATCTACCAAAGACTGCCATTCAAAGGTAGAGCCGATAACTTGACCTTGATCTAGTTCGAGCAGTGGGGTGTGAGGCAGAATCACACAGGCCATACTTGAACTAGGCAAGAGTCGATAACTAGCCTACACCAGAGTCGCAGTGGGGGTCGACCGAATTGATGCAGCCATATGAATAGAGGTATAAACCATGAAGGTACTTACAGACAAGCAGTGGAGGTTGACCGGATCGATGCAGCCGTACTTGCTGAAGAACTCACCGAGATCTACTCTACTCCTACTCCTAAGGGGTGGCCGGAGCCGAAAAAGTAAATTGACTTGTATTTGATTGATTGATTTTTTACAATAGCCGGGGTTTGGTATTTATACCGGGAGTCTAAACATGAATCCTACTCGAGCACGATTTGTTACAATCTTTGGTATGAAAGAAATATTCCTATCTTAAGATAACTTGGACTCTAATCTTTCCCCTTTTGTAGAGTCCGATATGTATCTTTTTGATGCCAATCATATCCCATCATCGTCATCTACTGACGTCATTCGAAAGAATCAATCCAGTGTCACATTCGATCCAGCAGATATCAACCTTTACTCCATCGAATCCTTGATTGGCATAATTCTAGAAGCCTGCGAGTTCCTATGCTCTTCTCCCAAATTTTGGTGTAAACACATACATTCTCTTCATCAAACCTTTCGAGCAAATGAACCTCGATCGGTGAACGGTCCTTATTTGGTTTTGCTAATTGGGTGACAACCTAGGTGGACTAATTGTGTTTAATGTGAGATACATAGGTGATTAATCCACAGGTACATGTGTGTGAGCAACATATGCCATGGAGGTGAAATGGCTCGGAGATGTTGCAAAGCTCACACATGTGATGAAGGAGCTCATTGCATATAAGACATGACATTGAGTCATGTGATCAAGGTGGAGAAGATCAAGACATGACTTGGCTCGACAGACCGGTTGCAAGTGTGAAGGGCAAGTTGAGTGATGACTTGGCACCGATGGACCGAAGCAACAGTGAAGAGCAAGTGAAGTCAAGATCTATGAACCAATATGGTTACGTGATGATATGGAGTGGATCATATCATTGTCGATAATGTTGGTGCATGTGTTGCATCAACATCGAAGGAGTTGGAATGGAATGCACAAGGCAAAGGTATAACCTAGGGCATTTCATTTCACTGGTCGTAGGTGTGTAGAGAAGTTTATGACCAAGTTTAGGATAGATGGCCGTACTATCAAGAGGGGCAAACTTGTTTGTATATCGGTCATCTAGTGCCACTCGAGTGATCTAACTTTGCATCGTTGCTAGGATCGAGTGGCGTGGCAAGTTGAGTGACTAACTCCTTAAAAATGTTTGTGAAAAGCTAACACACATGCACAAGGTGTTGTAACCTTGGTGGTGTTGGCATATTTGCAAAGGATAAGAAGCTGGAGTTGAAGTGGATCAACTCGGCGAAGAAACAGAGGCGAAAGGAGGTCACTGGAAGTGACCGAACGCAGGCCTCGGCAGGACCTGCGCGTCCGGTTAGTGTAGGCTGAGAGGCACGGTCTCGGTCTTGATGACCAGACGCTGGCGCCTGCTGGTGATCGGACGTGACACTCCTGCGTCCGTTTGTTGGTGACATATGGTGACATGGCGTTGGTGGGCTGACCAAAGAGGACCGGACGCTGACCGCGTCAGGTCACATTGGACCGGATGCGTTAGGTTGCGGTTTTGCCTCTCTGGAGTTGACCTGACTCCACGCGGCGCGGCCTCAAAAGGAGGGCCCGGCGCGTCCGATCGATTTCTTGGCATGAGCGAGCTTGCGAGGACCTAACGCGGCATGGCTGCGTCCTGTCATGCTCCTATGAGTCCGATCGTCACTTGATCGTTGAGGTGGTGCCAGTGACCATTGAGATTGCAAGGCCAAGGTTGAATGTGGAGGCCACGTGGTGCGATCGCAGCGACCGAACGCTGGCCGGGTGCGTCCGGTCATCTTGACCAGCACGTCCGGTCACCTCGAGTTACCTCTAGTGAAGAGGTAACGGCTAGTTTACCCCGTGGGGCTATAAATAGAAGTGTTGGTCGGCCTTTGGCTGCTAGCTGAGCACCCTTGAGCCTTGGTGGCTTGTATAGGTGTGCTTGAGAGCCCTCTAACTCACTTGAGCTTGATAGTGTTCATCCGATCGAGTGAGTGAGCGATTCTAGTGCGATTGCATTGTGAGGTTGCATCGAGTGGCACTAGGTGATCGAGTTGCAAGCCAGTGGTGCTTGTTACTCTTGGAGGTTGCCACCTCCTAGATGGCTTGGTGGCTTGTGACTCCGTTGAAGCACGTGAGAAGATTATACGGTGCTCCGGAGGAGGATTTGTGAGGGGATTGTGCTCACCCCGCGGGAGCCATGAAGAGCAACTCTAGTAGAGCGAGACGCAAAAGGCAAAAAGTGGTCCGGCCGGGTCAAGCGCTAGAGCTTATGGTAAGCACTCCACGTGGGAGAGTGTGACTTGCGGGTCACCACTAGCAAGAGGACCGGCGGCAACCTTGGAGTTTGTCTCAACGGGGACTAGCATGTTGGCAAGCACGCGAACCTCGGGATAAAAATCATCATGTCATCCTTGTCTTCCCTTGGTTTGCAATCTCCTTACACAAGCGTGCGATTACTCTCATAATACATTGTGCTTGTGTAGTTGCTCTTCTAATTAGTTGACTTGTGTAGTTGGCTAGTTACCTTCTTGCTTGTGTAGCATAGAAGTAGCTCCCTTGCGTGGCTATATGGTTTTGGCAGGAAAAAGAGTCATGCATTAGGAAAGAAAGCCATACCTGTATCATTCACCGAGGGTGAAACGGTCTGCACCAAAATAATAACCTTCGACATAGTCAACATGGATTACCCCTACACTGCTATCTTCGGTAGAGGTGTGCTAAATAGGTTTGAGGTGGTGATAAAGCGGAGCTACTTGTGCATGAAAATGCCAACACCTTTCGACATAATCACTGTGCATGGGGATCAAGTTGCATCTAGGTGAATAAAAGACAAACCAATACCAGGTTACAGTCTCATCAATGAGGTGACAAAGAAGCCAAGTGCGAACGAGTCAAGAAGCGAAAACATCATTATCCCAAGGGCAAAAGCAACGGAGGACACAGAGAAAACTCCCCTATCTAAACTAACGCCAGAAAAGTGCATACACATAGGCACTGATCTCGCACAAGAGGAAAGAGACCGACTAATAGGTTTCCTTCATGAAAGCAAAGATATTTCTGCCTGGTCTGCAAAGGATTTGCAGGGAGTCAGCCGGGAGTTGGCACAACATAGTCTGAATGTGGCTCAAGGATCGAAACCAAGAAAACAAAAGTTGAGAAAAATGTCCACAGAGCGAGCAGATGCGGCGAAAGCTGAAGTACATAGGCTACTGGACGCCTACTGGACGCCGGTGTAATCAAGCTAATGCAATACCAGAGTGGTTGGTTAATGTCGTCATGGTCAGAAAGAAAAATGGAAAGTGACGAATGTGCGTGGATTTCACCGATCTCAACAAGTGCTGCCAAAAAAAAAAGCGTATACCCATACCGCCATCGCATACCAACCTCTCATAATCGATAGGCGGTAATCTGAACGGTTGACATCTCAAGCACTGCGGATGCGTAATGATGAGTTAGGAATATCAGCAATCTTAACGTTGCCAAATGAAAGTCTGTTTGTAGCCGGTTACCATTAGATTTGGATGAATCCTAAAGACGAAGAAAAGACGCACTCGTTTTATCACATCCGGCAAGGAGTTCATCACTATCGAACGCTAATGCCAGAAGGATTGCGAAATGTCGGCCCATCTTTCTCTAGAATGACAGATGAAGTATTCGGCAAGCAAAAAGGAAAAAACCTGGTCGCTTACGTTGACTAGATATCGTATTCGTAAAGAGCGACAAGAAGGAGACACACATCCAAGATCTCCAGGAGACATTCGAGAACTTGACAAAAAGTGGCCTTAAGCTAAACCCCGACAAATGCATATTCGGCATCAAGAAAGGAAAGTTGCTTTCGGTTATGCGAAAACAACTTGTCGGTGTCATCCATGAATCTTTTTCAAACAGGATATTGAGGCGAACCGATTTCTCAAATAGATAGCAAAGCGGAAGACTTTAGTAAACATGAAACCACCAACAAAAACCGATGAAGTAGCAGGATAATATTACATTAACATTATTTATTTCCATAAGTGTCATAACTAGAAGACTTCATCATTCCTCATGGCATTGAGCAGATTCATCGCGAGATCGGCGGAAAGAGGCCTGCCATTTTTTAGGATTCTTCGAAACACTGAACATTTTGAATGGGGACCGGAACAACAACAAGCTTTCGAAGACCTCAAAAGCTATTTGACAAAGTTAACAACATTCCATTCTTTTTCCAAGCCTTTGCCTTCAGTCTCCATATCCACGAGCCACCTTGCTATTATATTTCCTTATCCTCGCCCTTAATCTTGCATATATCAACCTCGCTACGGTATTAGTAGAAGAGAAAGAGCACAAGAAAATAAAATGAAACAGTTCCCCATATATTTTGTCTCAGAGGCATTGTCTGGAGCAAAGCTGAATTACTCGGAGCTAGAAAAAATAGCGTATACCATGGTCGTGGCATCAAGAAAGCTGAAGCACTATTTTCAGGCCCATCGCATTAAGGTCCTATGGGCACAACCTCTCGAAGCACTATTTTGCAACAGCGAAGCCATAGGCAGAATCGGGAAGTGGGCCACCAAATTGAACGAACACGTAGTCAATTTTGAGCACAAATCAGCAATCAAATCTCAAGCACTCATAGACTTCATTACAGTTTGACGAGCCAACATGGACAGTACACTACGACGGAGCATGGGGAATGTCTGGCGCAGGAATATCAGCAATCTTAACGTTGCCAAATGGGCCGAAGCTCCGTTATGTAGCCAGATTGGAGTTACTCACCACCAACAACATAGCCGAATACGAGGCAGTACTGTTGGGACTGCGAAAGCTCAGGGTGCTCGGTGTTTGCAGATGTGTAGTCAAGACAGACTCGCAAGTTGTACTAGGACATGTCGAAAAGGAGTTCACCACAAAAGAACCTGAGCTAATCAAGTACTTAGCGGCAGTAAGAAGAATGGAGAAGCATTTCGCTGGATTCTCATTTCGCCACATCCCGAGAAGTGAAAACTTAGAGGCTGATGAGCTGGCGAAAGCAGCCGCGCAAAAGGCGCTGTTACCAGCAGATGTGTTTTATCAAGCGTTAACAATCAAAGCTATAAGAGAAGAAGAAGACCATCCGCATAGGATACACGCTATTTCAATTGATGACTAGAGATCGTCCATATTCGCATACCTCACTGAAACTTATGAACCAGGAAGCAAGCATGAAATCGAAAGGATGAATTCCAGAACCAAGCACTACTCCATCATAGCAGGGGAGTTATACAAGAGTGGGAGCTCCAATACTCAAATGGATAAGGAGCAAGGGATCCCGTTGTTAGGCAAAATGCATTCAGGGATGTGTGGAGCTCATAGAGGACTGCATGAAATCACCCATAGAGCAATGAGGCAGGGGTTCTATTGGCCAACAACAGTCGAAGATGCAAAAGAGCTAGTTCGCAGCTGCAAAAATTGCCAGCTGTTCGCCAAGAAGCAAAAGTGCCAGCAAATCCAACAAACTTGATCATTTTGACATGGCCTCTGCAAAGATGGGGAGTTGACATAGTGGGCCCGTTACCAGCAGCACCGGGAAACTTACGTTTCGCCACTGTAGCCCTCGAATACTTCACAAAATGGGTTGAAGCTAAGGCATTAGCGAAAATCACCTTAGGTACTCTGATAAGCTTCGTTTGGCAAAGGATTATATGTCGTTTTGGCGTGCCAACTTACATCACAGTGGACAATGGAAAGCAGTTTGACTGCATGGAGTTTAGAAATTTTTGCAGCAAGCTGGGAATCAAGCTTGCATTCGCTTCAGTCAATCATCCCAAGAGTAACGGAGCAATCCAAAGGGCAAATGGCCTCATTTTCACAGCAATATCAAAAGCACTTTTTGACTCAGCGAAAGGAAAATGGGCGCAAGAACTCGTCAATTCTGTTTGGGTTCATAACATCTCACGAACAAGAACAACGGGATTCACACCTTTTCGCTTGTTGTACGGCGAGGAAGCAATCACGCTAGAAGAACTCAAGCTGGGGTCATTTCGAACAGAAATAGCAGCAACCACCCCTATGCAGTGATACGTTGAGCTCGAAGTCGCAGAAAACACTAAATTGCAAGCCGCAACAAATCTTGACAAGTATCATCAAGAAACAAAGACCTGGGGAGACAAGAAAGTTTTGTGAAAAACATCGATCATTCGCCAACCCTGATAAGCAAGGCAAGTTGCAGTCACAATGGTATGGCTCTTTCGTTGTAGCAAGCATAGTCAAGCCAGGAGTATACATATTGCTCAACAAAGAAGAGTTGAATCAAGTCACACATGGAATGCAGACAACTTGTGTCGCTTCTACCCTTCAAACAACATTCATACATTCGCCCCGAGTGGGTTGTAATTTTACGTTTATTTCGCAGCTACAAAGTAAACAAAAGGGGGTTCGCACTCTTTTTTCTATCAGGGGAAGCCTTTGCAAAAAGTGTGAGGATTTTTAATGATGTGACCCTTTGTACCCCTTGAACAATTTAAGATTCGCTTTTCCCCAATTCGTCTTTCAGTGTTGTACCATCGAAACAAGACCCATTTACTTCCGGTCTTGGCTATCGACGATGCTATCCGCAAAATAAGGTTGCACCGTCCTGCACCCGCCTCATACAGCGGCCACGGCCTCCGCAACCTCCACAAGCCTAAGGGCTGATAAGCGATTCGATCCTCCGAAAAGGTGAGAGAACGAAGGCAACGGGCCCAAGGGCATAACAAATGTTTTGTCACTCCAAAAGAGTGCGAGGACAAATGAATCAAGCTTAAGGGCTATTCGAACGCTTCGATTCTCCGAAAATGCGAGAGCGCGAAGTCAAAAGGCTTAAAAGTCAATCAAGCAATCCGGCATTTCGAAAAGTATGTAAAGCACCGGAAAATACGGGAGCGAAAGGAGCATTTCGCACCGTAAATAGGTGCGAAGACGAAAGACTAAAAAGCCGAGCAGAAGCCATTTTCGCGCAGGAAAACATGAGCTCAAATAAAAAATGCCACGTACCCATCGGGGGCCACTAACAAAACGCAAACTTGCCAGGCAATAATGAACACTGCGCAAAGGACATAGGAATTAAACAAAGCCGCAAGGCCAAAAGTTAATGCTGTAACCTAACACACCAACCAGAATTAACGTTTACGTACCACAAAACATCTATATATATACAACGCCCCACAGGAAGCCAAGAAGGCCAGATTAGGCACCAGGAGGCCAAAGCCAAACACCCACCAGCATAGCATCGCTTTAGCCATGAAGATAGCGAGTAGGCATGAGAGCATAAAGGAAGCGCCACTTTTCGCCAGCAGCTTAACACGTCGCACATGGGACAAGAGATTGTATAGACCTAAATTTAGTTGCGGCGAAATATAGATGCCGCGAGAAAACACGTAAACCAAAGACCACAGGCAGCGCGAGAGGAAGAAGCGCCTGATTATTATCATGCGCAGAGCTGGAGGATTTCAGTATAGGGTGAGGATGGTTCATAGCGACAAGCAAACACAGCGGGATGCTGCAAGAAAAAACGTAACATCCCTCGATTGTGCGAAACCACACCTCAAAACTCTGCGACTCCAGTCATTTGTATCTTGGTAGTCGCCATGGGTGAGGAAGTGTTTGAAGGCAACAACGCCCAACAATTTAACTAATTCGCCTAGCAACTTAGCTAATTCACCCTAGTGGATCTCCCAAACATGCAAGATGTTGCGAGCCAAGAAGTATAAGGAAAGATACCGATAGTGCATTTCTGCCAATACACCTAAGCGAAAGCAAATAATGTAAAACGTCTGTTCGAAAGCAAAAACTAGGAAAAGCTATCAAAAGAATGGCCGAAAACATTCAAAAAATTACGCTCATTCCTTCGCCTAAAAAGGTTGGGGGCGACATCTTTTCACTAAGAACAAGCGCCGAGGGGCTGGCACAAAAGTCCGCTCGCGTGTTTGTCTTTTCGCTCATCCCCTCACCTAAAAAGGTTGGGGGACGGCATCTTTTCGTTAAAGAACAAGCGCCGAGGGGCTGGCACAGAAGTCCACTCGCGTGCGTGTTTGTCTTTTCGCTCATCCCCTCGCCTAAAAAGGTTGGGAGGACGGCGTCTTTTCGTTAAAAGCAAGCGCCGAGGGCTGGCACAGAAGTCCGCTCGCATGTTTGTCTTTGCGCTCATTCCTTCGCCCAAAAAGGTTGGGGGGACGACGTCTTTTCGCTAAGAACAAGCGCTGAGGGGCTGGCAGAAAAGTCCGCTCGCGTGTTTGTCTTTTCGCTCATCCCCTTGCCAAGAAAGGTTGGGGGGGATGACGTCTTTTTGTTAAAGAACAAGCGCCGAGGGGCTGGCGCAGAAGTCCGCTCACGTGTTTGTCTTTTCACTCATCCCCTCACCTAGAAAGGTTGGGGGGACGACGTCTTTTCGCTAAACAACAAGTGCCAAGGGGCTGGCACAGAAGCCAATCAGCGCCTAACAAAATGCAACAACATCGACTAATCCGCAAAACTCATTACTTCAAACAAAAAGAAAACGTATCTCAAAATAACATTCTCACACGCAGTTGTCATTTCAAACAATATATCTCGCGCACGATGTGAACTAATCACCGCCCCAGGCAGGGCGGAGGAAAAAGTTATACCGCCGATTCTCCAAGTCTAACATCATATTTTCGACGGGCTCTTCTTTCGGATCTTTCAAGCCTGATGGCGACTCCTCCCCGCGTTCTCATCAGGATTGTTTGCGACACGTTTTTCTTTCGCCCAAAACAACGGAGTCAAAGTCCGAGTAAAAATCCTTAAGGATTCGTTCTTTCCTAAGCATCCGCTGATATCGCGACCTAAGAAAATTTGTCATCCCGGAAGTAGGAAACTTCTGGCGATGACAAGCCAAGAAGCACCTCCAACATAGAAATCGCCGCAGCGAATCATTAACGGATAAACATCCAAAGGTTGCGTAGGCTCCATGTCAGGAACCTGCGCGCTGAAACCAACAGAGTTTTAAACAGACTCTTACAGAAGTAGCCAACCGAATTAACACTCTTTTTCAAGCTACAAACTTCGAGCCCTAATTCTCTACCCCTTCATGAGTTGCCTGTTCATCTGGTGTGCTGGTGGCGTCAGCATCCGGGGTTGACGAAGTATTTGCTTCACCCGAACCGCTCCCCGCCACACGTTCCTTGGCGTCCCGGGCTGCGATGAATTTCTTCACCTTTGCCTTGATGGCGCGCATTCCTCCGGAGTCTGCATTGCATTTAGACAAATAAGAATATTGTCACAATATAAAAGGAAGAAACAAAGCTTTCGGCACATGCACTCACCCTGCCGCGAGTCATGACGGCTCTAAGGAGAGCGAGAATTCGCCCACCATGTTGCTAGAAACCATCAATAAACTTTGTGGCGGCCTCATGCGCGGAGTCGGGAGCGTTCCAGTAAGAAATGGGCTCCTTGACCTCGAACTTGTCGAGATGGTCTATTGTCATCTCTTAACGTCATCGCTAAAATTAGTAATGCCGCCAGAAATGTCTTAATAATAGATCTTAACAATTTTAGATATTTATCCATAAATGCACGGATCTATCATTATAGCATTTCACCCGGAAGTATTCAGGGTATCGTTATTTATATTTTCCCAAACGAAGGTTAATTGATTAAGTCTCTAGTATGTATATGAACAAGTTAACATGCTAGTAAAGTGATCCAATATTCATAACAGGGGTAAATATGATATGATCAAGATAGTGGACACACACTTGGGCTTTTCTCAAGGATAAAATAGAAATAGAGAATAAAAGAATAATTCTAAGTAGAGCAGACATGTTCTAATATTAGTCATGCAAAGAATAGTTGATGCTCATACAAGTTACATAATAAGAGTTAGTTCTAAGTATGAGATAGGTCGGGAGGCCACCGAGTACTGGTCTACCAGCAACCTCATGTAACAATTTAGACTCCTACACCCTGAACGAACATGGGGGATTATAACGGACGGACAGGGCTGTCACCACCTGTCACCTACCCCTCAACCGTGGAGTAGGACAATGCATTCACCTGCTCCCCCATACCCAAGCACCACGCTTGTGTATACAGAAACTACCCAAATCCCCCCAGGACTCTGACCCTACGGATCGACAAACATAGGAAATGGCACACCCAAAGGCACGATGAACCGTCACCTCAACTTAGCTCTAATTCTAATCATATTAATCATATGAATGATTAAGCATAAAGTCATATATGCTAATCTCATAACATAAAAACTATATGCTAGTTCATATGCTATGATCATAACATAAAAACTATATTGTAGTTCATAAGTATGACTATAATTATAAGTAAGGAACAAGACTTTGGAGAAATGATTCATTTTATTCATACCAAGATCTCTCTCCAAGGAGTCAAGCCCTCCAAGGTAGCTTTGCCTTGCTCTAAATGACTACTAAAATGTAAAAGTACAAAGGTGGGAATTAGGTGTTGCTCCAAATGGTGTGTGTTGAGAGAGTTCCCCCTCCCTATCTATTTATACTAGTGCTAAGGGCGGTTGCGGAGTATATTTAGAGGAGATCCTGCATGCAACCGTCCTAGGAGCATTGATTGAACCACCACGATGAAGGTGGGGCAGAGAGGCGGTGCTAGGGGTGTGGGCGCACCTAGGGTGCGGCCGCACCCTGGCTGGCCTAGCTCACCACCGCCTTCACGTGGTGGGCCTCTGGCTTGGCTTGGGCCACTCCTTGGGTGGTACTTTGCCCAAATTATCTAGGTAGATGGGCATTTTTATTATTTCTTTGCACATATTTGCATTACGCCTTGTTGGATTGCACCTTTTGATGTATTTTCCACTGTATTCAGGTTTTAAGTCCCACAAAATAGAAATCTCCAAATACATGTGAAACTTGGTTAATACTAAAAGCATATGTGCATAAGTATGTCAATTTCTCCTCTTTTATGTCTTAATTAGCAGTTAAAATTAGTAGTTAAGGACCGCCTCTTTGAAGCCTCTTAGCTTCTTCGGCCTGCCTCTTTGAAGCCTCTAGCTCCTGCTCAAGGGTCCAAATCTTTTCGACCCACTTCTCCAACTCCTTATCAAGGCCTTGGCGATACGCCTGCCCTTATTTCTAGAGCCCTGGAGCCAGAAGCATAGCCTGCGACAAAAAGAAAAAAAGATAGAAGCATAAACAGACTTAACAAAAAGGAGGGAAGAACGAGCAAAAGCAAGGTGAGTTGCGAACACTTACATTGACGGCGTGGTAATTCATTGCCTCCGCAAGAGAAGCATCCAACACCTTGAGGAGGTCCCTTTGCACTTTCAGAGCAACGATTGAGCCGGCGCAGGCGTCAGCGAACTCAGCCCCATCCTTGTTGGGCAGCAGCCCAACGACGCGATAATCGATGTTCCCGATCATCCGGGAATGCGAGGCGGACCCTAGAGAACGAGCAATGCGATAAGTTTCCTCCTTCGCTGAGCTAGTTTCGCCAAAAGAGCTTGACCTCGAATACACCCGTATCTCACCGTAATCCTCGGGTCGAGAGCGAAGTCGCAATTCCCCATGACTGAATAGCTGCCAATGAACTACGCTGTCGCTCAAGCGAATGGACTCCAAATAGAATCGAGACTTACCCTGCTGCTGAGAGCTAGAGACATCAACAAACATCGAAGGGGCGGCAGCTAGATGGGCGGACGCGACATCTTGCGCCGTAGTCGGCTTGGGCCTCTTCAACGGAATTGTGGGAGTTTCTCTTTGGTTTTTCCGAATCACATCACCTACAGACATGGCATCGCTTTGGGCAAAGGCATCGAAAACATCAGCCACTGTTCCCTTAGCTGCCCATGCTCTCGGAGCCACCGGTAGCCTGCAGTGCCCAACAATTATGTCAGCATATCAACTTAAACAGCGAAGACTAAAAAGAAAGAGTGAGCAGGAACAAAAAACAGAAAGAAAGCACGACTACCATTTTGGGTCCAAACTTGCCCGAAGTGACGGGTTTTTCCAATTACAACTTTCTTATTGTTACCAATAGCGCCTGCTATTTCCCTGCCAATTCAAATATCAGCCGGCTCAGAAGAGCCCAGCCCTCAACCACCGCGCTTTCGCTTGCGCGATTCAAGCACGGCTATTTTAGACCCATGGGCTCTTGTCGATTTTCTCCCCCTACCTCTTCGAGCGGCCCTCCCTTCACCTCCTAGAGCGTCATTGTCGACAAGAAGGCTGTTCTAGGGACCTTCACGATTGGCATTACAAAGGCTCATCGCGTTGAATACACGGTTAAAGCGTCTTTTACCTCCCAGGCACTGGCACCGCGCCTTGTGCTCCTTGTCCCCATAAAGCCTGATGATTTGTTCATCCTTGTGCTCGATGAAATTGATGAAATCAAAATCCATGGAGATGGCGTCTAGCACACCAACCCCAAGCTCAGGACATATGTAACCGTCTTTCTGCTCAAACCCAGAAAATCGAGTTTCGCTGCTCAACAGTGGACCGTCACAAGCAATCCATTCCTCAACCAAGTCCCGACTAATCTTCCAGCAGGACATCAGAGCGAAAGCATCGGCAGCAGCAACGTTCTCTTCCGACGCTGTCTGGAATTCGGCCAAACGCAAGCCCTCCATTGGGATCATTTGCGAAACCAGGATACTAGTCCTCGGAGGGTTCTTAGACATGGATTCGGCAACCATATCGTCTGTACAAACGTGATGGTAGAACCAATAGTTCATCCAGCATGGCCATTCATTACGATAGGCCGGAACAATACTTACTGTGCCTTGGGTCTTCTTTGGAACAAAATTGTAAGACCCATAGTGAGCCACCATCTCACTCTTCGTCCTCTTGTCCTCTATCACTTTCTAGTGTAGCTGGATGTGGCAAAACCGCATAATCCAATGTCTCCTAGGAGTACTTATATTTCATTAGACACTAAGTACTCAAGAGAGGACACTAAACTACACAGTTCTGTCGAGCACACCTCATGGGAGAACTTGAAAATCCACATTTTTCCATCAGGATCATAAATGAGAGAATAAAGCTTACAACATTCTTAAGTCATTTCTTACATTACTTTATTACAGTAACAAAATATTACCTCAATTGATTCTAACAGCAGAATATAACAATGTTATCAGAATTATAGAGAAAGCAAGATTAATTTAACGACATGGTGGAGCTTAACATAGTGGACATTTTTATACAAGAGGTGCCAGTAGATTTTACATCTTTTCTTATAAAAACCTTTAGTGAGAGTTATAAATAAACACTATGGTCGTAGCGTGAAAGGAGTCCTCTCTGAGCCCACTAGGAGGTTTCCACACACAAGAGTCAGCTATAAGTATCCTCCGATCACCTGCAACAGGGGAAATAAAACCCTAAGTACTTGATTGTACTCACAAGACTTACCCGATAGGAGAAAAATAAAATACTCCAAGGATATGCAAGGCTCATTTGGCTTGTGGGTTATTGTATCTGCGGAAGCATTACTAAACATGCGTCCTTATACTCAATTTTATTAGTAGTCATCATTAGTTCATTAACTAACCATTCTATGTAAACATCTATACTACTTTCAAGCAGGTAGTAAGCAATCAGAACAATTTTAACATCTTCCATAGTTCTAGTTCTTACTATGGTGCTAGACCATAGCCATGTCGTACCATCTCGTAGAAACGGCGATTCACAAACCAATGTATCCCAGCTGGGTACCCCGAAACACACACCCCGTTTATACCCCAAGTACAAACAAGATCAACCCATTCCACTCATATCACAAGGTCCAGATCTCCATCCAAACTTGGACTCTAAGCCCCCACACTTGAGACCTAGTCTCAGTATGGTGCTTAGACCTCCACCTTTCCCCGCCTCTAATCAGCCGGTCCAGAAAGAGCCGGAACTCACAACAAGAGCATAACGAGCCTTCCCGCTCCCATAAACAAGTATGTGCTCAGGATAATAAGTCTGTGACCTGACTACTATCCACAATAATGGACGGTCCTCAATCGACACAGGCGGAACAAGTGCAATCCGAGCCTCGCTCGAATGCCTAACCAAGTCCGGATCCAAAGTAACATTCCTCCCGGTCTCCAATTATCATTCATATATATTCCATGTGATAGTATATAATAACAACAATAATATCTTTTCTATCTCTCGTGAGTGATAGGTAATCACTCGACTTTTACTAGATCCTATAGCATAGCAATCTACACGATCCTGACATACTAGTACCTGACATACTAGTAGGACTCATAGGATAAGGATATATATATATATATGCAAGTGGGTTTTTATTCAATTCCTTAAAACTTAATGCACAAGTATAAAATAAAGTGCAGAATAATAGGGGTTATGCACCGGGGCTTGCCTGGGTAAGATATAATCAAAAGTTAGCATTTCATCATAGTGATACGATCATCAAGGCATCATATTTTCTGCTACTTCGGTCGACTCCATGATCCATCGTTGTTCCTATTATGATATACGTGGATACAACGCAGAGACGTAATTAATCAACGGTAACCGCAACTCTAAAATGCGATTACTCTCCGCAAGCTAACGAAATTAAAGCCAAGTAAGGCTTTGTCTCCGGAAAAATATTTTAATTCTAAAATCCCAAGGTGTTTCGGCATTTTATTGATTAAACATATATTTTCGAACTAGGGCTCATTTAGCTACCTTAGCAAACTAATTATTATGGAGCTACAAAAATTACAGTGAACACCTAATAATGATAGGAATTTATTGTGAAAGTTTCAGAGCCAACACTATCACAACAATTCCTACAAGTTTATATTTTAACAATATTAAGTATCTTAAATTAATTAGATAACTCCTGAAAATATTATAAAACTATGTGAACAAAATATACTAGTAGATAGATCATGATTTTAGGAACCTAACAAAATTGGTTTCACAATTTTTGGCCAACTACACAAATTTCTATTGAATTTACAAGTTTACATTAGAAACTAAATTAGAAAATCCATTAGAAAAAGCAAAGGGCCGACAGCAACCCAATCTGGGCCAACAGCCCAGCGCGTCGCGGCGGCCCAGCACGGCCCAAGGCTGGGGGCGCCCGCGTGCGACGGCGGCTTTGCAGAAAAGCCCCCGAGCTTTCAGATAATAACATGACTACTATGCGCACTATTCCTACCGTCAGTAATCTTGCCACTATACCCTTGGATATTTTACCTTTACCACGAGGAGGTCCCTGGGAACCCCGTGCACGCCAGCGCTACGGGCGACGACATAAGGCGGTTACACCGGGCAACCTAGGCGTGCCACAACTGGAGTAAGGGTCCGACCACCATCTACAGCTAAACGCGCAAGGATGGGCGGCGGTTAGGGACTCGGAGGCACACTGTCGCGACCTGCAGTGGCGAGCAACTATCCGCGGCGGTAGCGTGACTGTTCCGACGAACCTACTTACGCTCGGCGGAGTAGAAGTGGCGGATAAGCATCAGTGGCTCACCGTGGTGCACGCCCCACAGACGGTTGAAGTAGGGGAGCGCTATGGTGGTCTGGCCACGTGCGCCCGGGCACGGCGGTGATGCCCCGAGCCGGACACCGACACGTCACCACATCTTCGGCAAGCGCCCCGACCAAATGGCACGATCACCAGATAGAGGAGGTCAAAGCGAGCTCATGGATACAAACAATTGAACCTATTCGGACCTTACCCCAATTTCACTGGCACGGTGGCTCACCTGGCCGACGGTGAGAAAAACACCAAATTGTCGGCCGGTAGTGATCGGCTGGGCTTGAGGAGAACAAGGTGCGTAGCTGACTACCTATGCCACCCACTTATGCGGGGAATTGCGCTGCGAAGCCCGAGCTGGTGATTTTGAAAGGAAAGAATGGTGTGCTGCCGCTGCTACGTTGTGGACAGTGGCCTCGACTTAATGCGGACCGGTCAAGACACGACGAGGGCACAACCGCGTGGGGACATGACCGAGGAGGCGGTAACATAGGCGCGTCGGTGAGTGAAGGAATAACGACAGAATAGAACAAGCAAGAGCGCCAAGCGCAGCGCACCGAGGTGACAATGACGCTGAGCGGCAGGGCAGTGGCGGCAAGATCATAGCGCTACAAGATAGCTGAGGAAGACAGTGACTTGGCGGGTAGGTGAATTGAACAGCGAGGCGAGCGCCACGACAGCCAGACGGCGACTGCCGTGGCGTCGGCCTGGCCCCGCGCATGGCCAGGCCAGCAGCGCGCATGCGGCAGAGGTAGTGCCATCGGATAGGGCCAAGCAGCGACGCATGTTTGCAGAGGGCGCGGACGCGATGGCGACGCAACGGCGCCGGCTGCAAGGACACGCCCACGTGCCTGATAGCAAGAAGGACAACCGCAGCACCACAACGTGAGGTGGAAAAGGCGGCAGCGGGGGCAGTAGCGCGGTGACCAGCCGCTGTAGGGCGATGACAGCGGCCCTGGCTGTGCATTTTTAAATTTGATTTTTGAGCTCCCAAAACACTAGTTAACAACATCTTTTTTTCCAAAAGTTAAAGGTGCATTTCCATCTACTAAACTTGTACTTCAATTTTTATTTAAGTACTAAATACAAGTTATGTTTGATCCTTGTTCATAGAAATTATTTTTCGCCTCACGTGCGTTATAAATTTTTAAAACCCGGAAACTTGTTAGGCTAATCCTTCTCTAACCTAAATCTCGGTGCTAAGCAAGCTCATAACACCAGGGGTGTTACACTGGGTCTCATAGTATTGACTGAAGGTATCAACGCTCAGAGCACATCCAGCCATCTTTAGGGCCATAGCAAAAAACCCCATCCAAGCAAAAGCATTGGGGTCAACTGATGAATCTGTAGCCTGAAGCGTCGCAGCACTTCGTCGACGAAATCTTCGCAAGGAAAATGGAGCCCCGCCTCGAAAAAATCATGAAACACAATGACTTCATAGGCCTCCGGATCGGGCACTTCTTCTCTTCTAGGAGCTCTACAGCAAGAGCGAAGCGAACCCTTAAGGAGCCCGCGTTCAACATATTCGTCAAGATCCTCTTCCGTCACCCGAGACCGGCCCAATCGGTACGTGGCGGGAAACAAATTCGGCTGGCCTTTCGCACCGGGCTGCGTGGGGCCACAGTCTCATCCTCTTCGCCTTCTTCCACAATCTCTACATCAATCTCTTCACCGGGCGAAGGGATGTTAATCGAGCCATGGGGTTCAGGCATCATGTCAGTGCTCTTCCTAGGGGGCAAATCGACAACCAAGTTCTCCACTCGACTCGGCGAATTCGTCCGAGACTCAGAACTAGACCCACCAAATGAGCTCCAGCTGGACGAGCTGTCGCCAGACGTCAACTCACTTGACATCTATGCAAGTGCAGTATGAATGAACGAGCGAAGCGAAATAGTAAAAATAAAGAAGTGAAACAAACGAAAAAGGAAAAGCAGTGGAATTCCAAGCGAAAACGAAATAGCTAGAAGTGAAACGAAACTCAACTGCGAGAAGTGTGCGAAGAGTGAAGTCCCGAAGCGCGCAAAGTAAGCCGAAGTAGCTCGAGCGAAGACCACGGAACGAAACGACGTTTCCCGTTCGAGAGCTTGGGCAGGAAGGGAGCGCACGACTCTCCTCCCCTAGGAACCCTTTTATAGGTGGCCAGGCCGCCAACACGTGCCCCGAGGAACCGTCGCGGTAGGTCACATTCGATGAAACAATGACCACGGCGCGGAAACCGAAAAAATGGCTTCAGTTAACCGTTAAAGACACTAATAAATAATAATAATAATAATAATAATAATAATAATAATAATAATAAATATTTTAATTAAAATTAAATTAATAGTAAAATATGTAATCAAAATGTTAATAATAAAAGTATAAATAAAAAAATTCAGTTGAGCAATAGACCTTCACTCTTCGGGACGGCGTCGGGACCACCGGGGGTTCAAAAGCGGCTAAGGCATCCGCCCAAAAGCAAATCATTTGAGCGATGCCGAGGGGCTAATGTTGGGGGAAGGACCGACCCTTAGGCACCCCTGGGCACCGACCGTCGCCCCCTGATGAGGCGTTGCCATTTCACAATGGCGGAGTGGCACCAACATTCCTTTCAGGATATGGCGTCCATAATTTCGCCTAGGCGAAGGCGTCCTCGCCAAAGCCGGGTCACAATCAGCAAAAGCTGCAGACGTTTCGCCGATGCGAAACTACTGCCGCACGTGCAAAGTCGAGGGAAATTCAGATTCAGGCGCCGCCCCATTCGGCGGACCGAGGAATATCATTTCGCACTGGCGAAATGGTGCTCTCAAGAGCCCTTGCGATGGGTGCTGTGCCGGAGCGCTGGGCCGTGCATTTATTTTCGCTTTGGCGAATTATTATATCCGTTTTTCCAGGTCAGATGTGGCGGCGCGCGTGTAGTGCACTCTGGGGCTCCAGCTATTTGCCTTTGGATAGACGGAGCGGTGCACACTCGCTCATGTTAGGGGCCTGGTTGCCGATAACGGTTGCGCATGTGATAGCCCTTGTAGGTTTCGCGTTGGAGGAGGCCACCGGGGGACAGGACGCCGACAACTCCTGTCCAGCTGGACCCACAGGGTCGAAAAAGTGGCGACATGGCGCGAAACCAGGTGGCAGCCCGAAGCCCGGTGGTGTCTGAGGCAGGCGACATCTCCGAAAGGCAATTAGGTCCAGGACAAAGAGGAATATGCCCGGAATATGTAGTGGTTGCGGGAGCATTTAGGTCCATGAAAAGCCTACGGGTGTGAATAAATAGCCCCCAAGGCGGGGATTGTAAGGAAGAGGAAGAATGACTCATTGAATCAATTACATACACTTGGTTCATCTTGTGTTCATTTTGTCTATTTGTCCCAACCATTCACTCGTACGGCAACCCGGTATTCGAAGGCTAAGTCCTAGAACAACAACTATGATGTCTGCATACATAATCCTTCACCAACAATACCGTGAGCGAAATTTTCAAGTTTATTCTGAGTTAATTAATACTCTACTTCTGGCGAAAAGGCATAATGAGATCATTGTTTGGAACTCAAATAAACGCTCATTGGGCGCTACCCATTACTTGAAGTACACGACAACACTCGGAACACAAAACAAGGATGGTGGAAACAAGCAACCCTCCAGGAATTTCAAAGGTAAAGGTAAAGGAAAAGGTAACAATAAGCCCAAAAGAGAGCATAAACCACATGATTCTCACAAGGGTAAATACATTTCCAAAAACAATTTTGACAAATCCAAACTTTGTCAAAAGTGTGGTTACAACCACATCACTAAGAAATGTTGCACGCTCGTTACTTGGTTGACTTGTACTTAAAGTACATTGGCTGTGATCGCAAAGAAAGAAAAGAAGTATGAAGCCCATTTCAACTTACAAAATGACGTTACTATGGAAGATGTTGCTCCTTACAACTTCCCAAATGAGAAATGACATTGATATGACAGAAACTAGTTGCTCCAAGATGGTTCCTATTGAACCAAGCAACAACAAAGACTCTACCACCTGAGGAAGATTTAATGGACACGGACAAGATGCTCGTGGAGTTTGCCTCCACCGACATGCTTGGAGA
This sequence comes from Miscanthus lutarioriparius, assembly GCA_904845875.1. Lineage (NCBI taxonomy): Eukaryota > Viridiplantae > Streptophyta > Magnoliopsida > Poales > Poaceae > Miscanthus > Miscanthus lutarioriparius. Next base: position 98,594,421 of record CAJGYO010000005.1, read on the forward strand.
TCTCAATTAGACTACCATAGTCCTAGTGATAGATACTTATGTCCGAACAAAGTTATATTTATGTCCCAATAATGTGTGTTGTAAATTATTGCTACATATAGCAGTCTTGTAAAATATTTGTGGCTAGCTTGCTATATCATAAAGTATATAGCACTTATGTGTCAAGCACAATTAATATTCAATAAAGTATGTAATGTATGTGTGTGTGTATTTGGGTGCATATTTCCCAGGTGCATGTTCAACGATTTTGAGAAATTGCGTCTGTCAAATTAAATGGCCAACATTTAATATAATTACTATTAATTAGTATATTCAGATCATGATTTTTCAACTAACAGTATTTAAAAAAATATAGGCAGACATCGGGTGGTACAAAAACTCAAATTGATTTAATTTGGCTTGACCTGTTGGAGTAAAAATTAAAAGACTTTATTCCAGCGTTCAAATTTTAAATGAATACGTAATGAGGACACGTTATTTTTCTCGGCGTGAACTAGGAGCGGTAAAGGTGTCGGTATTTTACAGCGTCCCGTTTCGGCAGTTTTCTTTTACTAATTAATGTTTCATTCGTGTCCATATATTACTCCTGGCGCGGACTATTATGGTATATGTGTTTTAAATAATTCCAGTCAATCGCACGTGCAGTAAAGGAAGCTTTGCAATACCTCGGTGTCGAATATCCAAGGTTTTATTATAATTAATATAATTTGATTCGATAAATAATTTCTGAAATTTTATCCGATGTCTAGTTTCAGTAAGTTCTTGTACTAATTAATATTTTATTCGTCTACATATATTACTCCCGGCATGGTTCAGGTGCGGTAAAGTTGGCCGCGTTTTGCCATGGCATCCCGCTCTGGGATTTTTTTACTAATTAACATTATTTACTTCAATAATATTATTATCACTACTACATAAAGGGTTTATAGGGGCGACTCAAGACCATTTGTAGGGGCGGTTTGACCAGCCGCCCCTACGAAACCGTCTCTACAAATCATGCATTTGTAGAGGCGGTTTTCAGACCGTCCCTACAAATCGATTTGTCGGTTTTCAGACCGTCCCTACAAACCTCTATAATTGTTTGTAGAGACGGTTCAATTTAGAACCGCCCCTACAGTACGTTTTTTCAAAAAAATTTTAAATTTACAATTCAAATTTGACCAGAACCGCCTTGTTTGTTACTACGTATTCCCACGTTCGCGTTGCGAGTGACCGATCAACGTTCCGAACCGTGTTCGCTCAATGTCCCGCCGAACGCGCCGCGACCAACGTTTCAAATCACGTTCGCTCAAGAATATTATATAAACTACAAGCACAAGAGTCCATACACATTAAATAGACATAATTCACAAGGTTCAAATTCACAAGAGTCCATACACTACAATTACAAATCCAATTCACAAGAATATATACAATCCATCATTAAATAGACATAATTTATAAGATAAAATCAATGTCAAATTTCATACACATTGTTATCAACGTTCTAGAGCTAACCTTTCAGTCTCACGAAGGTGTTGATACTAAGGATTTCTTCCTAAGTCAGACTCTCGATCATGGTAGGTGCCTTTGACGTGTACAATCTGGTCCAATATGAAGTTACAAAGGTCGTCGACGAGCTCTAAGAGTTGGTCATCCTTGTATGGGTCTCTTTTCATTTATTTCTCTTCTTTCCACTATAAGAGAATAAGTTTCGGTTTAGTATTTCATACCATGTACAAAGTTTTTATACTACGGTTGAAGGTTCAAACTTACCCTTAAGGGGTGTCTCCTATAGGCACCGGTGTTACTCATCATAGAACATACATAGTATCCACAATGTACACTCCCAGGCTTTTGTTTGGGGCACTGTGTGTTTTGTATACGGAAAATGTTAAGTAATGCTTTTGACAGCCATGTAATGGAGTACTGAAGAAGTAAGTTACACTTACCATACATAGTGTTTTTATAGCTAGCTTTTCTTCCTTACTGGATCATGCCTTCCGTGATGTTTAGTGACATAGAACCTAAATGTCCTATTCGAATTATTTTAGCAAATACAACTTGTTAGTATCCAAAAGTGAATGTTACAAGTATGTATACAAACATATAAGCTAATGAGGATTGTCGATATATATACGTCTTGAGAATCGATATGAAGTCTTTGTATGTCACCGGATCCCTATCTATTGAATCAAAGACCCATGCCAAGCTCTTCCCAACATCGACGCCTATACAAATCCAGTGGTTGCTGCATGGATTTAATCATAGAACTAGATAAGCTCTTTTGCATCGAATAAAATATATCGAACAAAGCTTTAAGTATAGAGTTGAACTTACTCGAAGTTGTATGGTAGCCATATAGTAGAGTGCTGTTGGAGAATTTTAAAAGCCAGGGCAATGTATGCCGAAACCTTAATGGACTCTTCCCTTAGTTTTTTTGTACGGATGTGTTCTTTCTCCCGAAGGGTCTTTCCAGCAGCTAGCTCTTTGTCATCCAGTTTCCACTGTTTAGGGTAATTAAAATTTGTTTGTGCTATAGCTTGAGGGTCTATATACCCGGCTTTCACACATGGCATTTGTTTTACAATGTGCACTTGGATTCTATAAATCACGGCGTGGGTTAGTTACAACAAAATTCAAAGATTACATTCATATCATATCGGGAGGACAAGGACTTATAGGCACCACGTGCGAATTAGATTCATCTCCATTGCTCCAAAGTGAAAGCATGTCTGCATGTCATTGAAGTCAAAGACAATTTTCCCGGCCGGGCTTTCAAATGTGCCGGTGGGGAAGCATGCTTGTACGAGGTCTATGCTCGTTGGGAGAACACGCAAGTACCAATCATGGAACCTTCTCATTCCAAGTGGTATGCGCTAGATGTCCCGGTTTGGTAGGAAAGGCTTGCCTCTTTCATATGTTTTTGGGCAATCCTTTGACCATTTGATGGCATCAACATTTGGATACTACTTTGCTGTTTAGTGGAGTTTGCTAGTGATGGCCTCCTCAGAAGCCCATGATGGGACTTTTTTAACTTGGTTCTCAGGCTTAAACTGGTCATGGGAATACCACTTGTGCACCGATGAGACATCTTTTATCGAAACATAAATTGGACTTATGGTGATTGGATGCTTCTTTTGAAGTTTTCATTCAGGCACGTCCTCATCTTCTTGTGCATCACCTTCTTCAGGAGGCACTCGTTGTTCATGTATCGGCTGTGCTTGTTGAGAAGATTGTGGCATCTCATCATGCACTTGCTCGGTACGAGCTGGAGAAGGTTGTGACTTATTAGGCACATGCTCGCTAAGAGGCGGAGAAGAATGTGGCATCTCAGGAATATGGTGCTCACGAGATGGTGAAAATATCTCCCCGACCTCAACAACTTGCTCCAAATTTGAGAGAGGGGGATGCGGCGAAGAAGTAGTCAATATAATGTCCCGTTTATGCCAGAGGATGAACTACCCCATTACGTCTCCGAGTAACACCAGCCCCTCAGGAGTTGCGTAGTCTATCCTCCACTGCATGAACTTGGGCTTCACGGTATGCACCTCGACCCTAGTGTAGTCCAGCGGTATCTTATTATTGTGGTGTAAGCCACCGGGAGGATGTGCCACACCCGTTGCCACCTCCATCACAATATTCTGTCAGCTGCTGAGAAACACCAAGGTGCAACTAGTTGGTTCCCGTATGCGATCGACGGGGGTTGTGGCTGCAGTGAAACCTTGGCTGCTAGGAACTTTTGGAGGGCTGCCAACTAATGCCAGTTCTCCCGGTGGCGTCATTAATATTCGTGGCTCCGTAGACGGTCATTGCTCCTCCAGCGCCTTCTCAACTAGAGCATTCACTTGGAGCTCAAGATTAGTCTCCCGGTCTCTGCCATGTTTCTTGTATATGTGCCTGTCCTCTTCGAATCCTTGGTTCCAGGCCGTCCTTTTCCCTAGCCCCCTTGTACGGCCTGTGTGCTCCTTGTTTCCCAAGCCAAGGCTAAACTCGTCCCTCTCTCTGGAAGGATTGAATGAGCCCTTCTCCTTGTCTTTAGCATATTTCAGTATCCTTATACTGCCTCTTGGGTCTCCGGCTTATCAAACTCAGCGAGAATATCGGATCTTGAATCTGAACTCTTGACCTTGAAAACTGAACTGGAGAATGTTGAAGGGAAAGTTCAGATGATATTCTAACATACATGATATTCATTACTATGGCATATTAGGAAAATTACGGTCAGACTGTCGATGTCCTTTCCCCTAATTTTTGTACTGTGGCGTATCATGGAAATTATGGTCAATGTGTATCATAGGCCGTTGATATCCTTTGCCCTAATTCATCTATTTGAAGTATTGGTTTGCCAACAGAAGAAGCATAGGCATGTTGCTGCTTATGATTTATGAAAACTTTTAAAACTATGTTAGCATCACTATAATACTGCCAACCAGATGTATTGTGCTTGTGGTTATGCAGCAATATTGACGGATACTCTTAGAGACCATCTGTTGAGGTTACCTCATCTTGCTTTCCTTAGCAAGATTTTGGTTTTTGAGTAATCATTAAATGAACTACCTAAGTTAAGATATATGGAGTTGTACACAATTTACTTTTAAAGTGTTCCATTTCGTGGTTCATGGATGGTCAATGATTAAGTTTAAGCTATCGGGATCTGTGTACATGATAGATAGTTTCAGATGAACAGCCTTCTCTAGATGATATTGGTTAGCTAAACAATCTGGATTTTTGTTCAAGTAACAGTATTGTGAGGCTACTAATACGGGTGTAATAGATTTGTGCACACGTTAGTTTTGTAGTGTGTCCATTTTGTGGTTCATGGATGGTCTGTACATGATCTACAGTTTGAGATGAACAGATTTCTGTAGATAATATTAACCAATTAACAATCTGGATCATTTCTTTCTTAAACTGTCTTGCATTTCTTACAGAGACATTTTATTTGTATATATGTTCTGCAGCTGAAACAGCCCCAAGACCTTCTAATGTAAGAAGGGACAGCTAAGAGACTGGCTACTAGGAATACCCGCATAAAGCCTACTAGCAAACAAACCATCATCTAACTGAGGAGCCCATGAACCCAAATATTCGAACGGCTGGCCGTAAATGGGTTCCATGGCTGACTTGGCACCAAATAGTTTGAGGGATGTATTGTAGCACGCCACTAGCTGCCTGATTGCTGAGTCAGTCAGATGGCTCTTGATCTACATGGAAAGAGAAATGAGGGATGGATGGTGTATTCAAAGCGAGAGTGAGAGTAAGTGTGCACTAGTTGTGAGTTTGAGGAAGGTCAAAGACGAGCCACACACCCACACAAGCACCACGACACACATGGACTCGGACTGCCATGTCATGACATGAGTGGTGGGGCACCAGCAAAGGTTTTTCAGCTCGAAACTCTCTGAGGGACCAAGGGGAATATAATGAGGGGTGGACAGACTCAAAGCGAAAGTAAGTGACGGACAGATGGACAGAAAGAGAAAGAGAGACTTTAGGTGAAAAGGAATTGTAAAATGACTTCTACAAAATTAGATAGAGACAAGAATATAATTGCAAAATTAGATACCGTAAATTTAATACCATAAATTTCTACAAAATTAGATAGAGATAAGAATATAGCATAGAAAACAACACAAAACCAACCAGTTTGCATAATCATTTTACATGGAATAGCTACCAAAACTCATAATCAAACATAATTGCAAAATGGCTTCTCATTCTGAAAATAAAAGATGAACCACACACGCCCCAGTTTAGAATAGGGTGTTAATTTGTCATCATTGAATAAATAACCTTAATTATTTGGCATAATCATGACAGCTGGTCAGCTACTAAATTCAAGTTGGTTCAAAATCCATATAGCATTGAAATCTAAAAACACTATGCACACCACAACCAAATGCACACTATGTTCTATAGAATGCATAAGAATTTGATAATTTTTTAGCTGCTCACCCATAATTGCAAAAAGTAAAAATTCTTGCACAAATAATTTTTTAGCTGCTGACCCATAATTCGGTGGAAAAATTTATCTGTCAAGCAATCCTAAAGAGGCTGGTGGTAGAGGCCCCAAAACTACCAATAAGGCAAACATGCTCATTCAGCCAGGAAAAATAACGACAACAGAAAACTAGAGCTACTAAAAAAGTTAACAATGTTTTCCTTTCTGAGAGGGTGAGAGGCTTAAAACTAACTAAAGAATTGGTCCTCCCAAGTTATATTGATGTCTACAGATTGGTTCAGAGACAACAGCTATGATTCTATATAACAGATTGAATCATATTGAAGCAGTAGCAAAAAAAGAAATATTGCTATACCTTACAAATTTGCTGTGGAGGAGCGCGGATGCCGGTGGAGCTGTGCGGACACCGGTGGACGCTAGGGAAGGAGCGCGGATGCCGGAGAGCTCGGCCATCGTGGCCGCTCTCCGGGGAGGGAGCACGGACGTCGGAGCGCACAAGCACTTGGGCCATGGGAGGGCGGGGAGCAGGCCCGCGGCACCTCAAGGTCGGAAACGACGCGGCGGCACCGAGTCGTGGATGTGGACGGCATGGAGATGGGGAGGAGGCAGCGGGTCGACCGGCCGAGGGCTCTAAAACTCTAGCCACTATGGAGATGGGGTGCGCGGCGTCGTGGCAGCCTAGGGATGTCGAGCTGTGGGCCGGGGGTGCGGAGAGGGGGCGCTGGCGTCGGGAGAGGTCCGGGAGGCGGCAGCAGCGGGGCGCCGGAGAAAAAGTTGGGCAGCCTGACGGCGTCGGGGGAAGAAGAGAGCGCCCAACACTTGTTCACCCGAGCGCCCGTGCTTATATTCCCAGACGATTTGTAGGGGTGGTTCCTGATCTAGCCGCCCCTACAAATATTTTCCATTTTATGAAATTATAAATTATATATTTTTTATATCACAAAAACATAAAGTAAATGCATTATTCTATATAATATTTTGTATTATTCTATATATGCACAAATATATATATAAAACAATTTGCTGATATTCAAAACAATATAAAAACTTTGAAATTTAAAACTTCGACTATAATTTTAGGACATTAAATGATCTAAAATGAAAATATTGTAAATATAAAAGTTGTACAACCCATCAAGATGTACAACTTTTATTTTGGTCATCTTGTCATGTGATGAACTTTGAACGATTCAAAATTTGAATTTTTGAAAATGACAACTTCAAACAAGATTTTAAAATACTAATGATTTCAGCTGAAAAACTCATGAATACCAAAGTTGTAGAACTCATCAAGATGTACAACTTATATTTTAGTCATCTTTTCATTAGACCAAATTTGAATAGTTCAAATTTTGAATTTCAATAAATGTCAAATTCAAATAAGATTTTGAAACCTTAAATGGTTTCAAATAAGAAAGTCGTGAACATAAAAGTTGTTGAACTCATCACTATCTATAACTTATATTTTGGTCACTTCTTCATTTGATAAAGTATTAGTAAACATTGTTTATAAATTCACATATCACTCATAGTTTCATGAACTATACGAGAGACATGTTGATTTATGAACAATATTTACTATCACATTGTCAGATAAAGAAATAACTAAAATAAAAGTTCTAGATCTTGATGAGTTATACAACTTTGTTATTCATCACTTTTTCAACGGAAATCATTTGGTATTTTCAAAATTTTGTTAGAACCTGTCATTTTTTAAAATTTAAAAATTTGAATTTCTCAAACTTTGTCAAATGAAAAGAATGACCAAATCAATACAGTAACTTGATAGGGCATGATTTTAGAAAATTTTAAGAAAAAATCATCAAATTTGGAGTTAGTATGAGGGAGAAACACTAGCTACAAATTTTACCCAAAGATTAAAAAGAAAAATCACAACTATTCATGATGATCAATGATAAACAAGTATGATTTCTCTTTTTAATCTATGGCTGAAACTTGCAACTAGTTTTTCTTCCTCATACTAACTCAAATGTGATGGTTTTTTTCCTAAAATATTCTAAAATCATGCTCTAGCATTTAAGTCTAGTGATCTATCTTTGTCACTAATTTTGAACAGTTCAAATTTTGAATTTCAGAAAATGACAGCTTCAAACCTGATTTTCAACCACTAAATGATTTTAGCTGTAATGGTGATGAATATAAAAGTTGTTGAACACATCACTATCTACAACTTTTATTTTGGTCCTCTTTTTATTTGTCAAAATTTGAACAGTTCAAATTTTGAATTTCAGAAAATGACAGCTTCAAACCTAATTTTCAACCACTAAATAATTTCAGCTGTAAAGGTGATGAATATAAAAGTTGTATAACTCGTCAAGATCTCCTACTTTTATTTTGTCCATTTCTTTATTTCATAAAGTGTTAAGTGATTTCATAAAGTTTTAGTAGTAATAGAGTGGGTGTTAAAATAGATTCATCTGGATGTTGCAAAGGGTAGTCTCACACACATGCATAAATATAGTCTCACACACATACATAAATATATAGTCTTACACACATACATAAATATATAGTTTCACACGTATGCATACATAAAGTCTTACAAACACACACTTACACAAACACTCCACGTTCAACAACTAGCAAGCCCGCTGTAACGACTTTCCCCTTGATACCTTTTTGTTCCCATGGCAATATGTCTTTGGGCAGGTTCTTTTCCACAACACTGATCTTCTTAGGAAAGTCTGTGAATAGCGGCATCTCATTATAGTTATTGTAAGCTTCAACATCGTCCACGCCATCAACTCCGATAATGTGATGTTTCCCGGAGGCAACCACGTGTTTTGTCTTCTTCTTCGGGGGGGTTACTTTGTGGGTCAGACATATAGAAAACTTGTGCGACACGCGAAGCGAGCACCCAAGGGTCATCTTGATAGCCTAGATTCTCGAGGTCCAGGACTCTCAATCCGATCTCATTCAGTTGGTGTTGTTTGGATCCAGCGGCATCGAAATAGGGCCACCGTTATATCCCTTCTATAGTCAAGTTTTCATATCTCTTCAATGATGCCAAAGTATTGGATCTTTCACTCTAATCCATCAAGAGTCTCTATTCGAACGCCGCTGTTTTGATTCACATATTTACTATCCTTTGCATGGGTATAGTATGTATATCCATTGATGTCATAAGCATTTCAAGATGTCACTTGTCTCGATGGCCCCTCCACCAACCTACTGATGGTAATAGAGTCTATGGTTTCTCCAGGCGGTATGTTTTGGTCCTTCAACCATGTAGTTAGTCATTGCTTGTGCTGTTTCATGACCCAATCATCCAAACGACCATTTCTCTCTGCCATAATGATAGCTAAGTGTTCATCAATGTATGGTTGCATCAGTTGTGTACTCTGCAAGACACTGTAATGCGCTCGACTCACCTCTTCGTAATCATGGTCGATGAACACTTTTCTACCACTGGTGCCCTTCCCAGCCAGCCTACCCTTGTGACAAGAATCGGGTTTACCAATCCCTTTCTGTACTTTTAGGTACTCTTGACACCACTCGACGACTTCTTCAGTACTGTAACCCTCTATCATGGAGCCCTCTGGGTATGCTCGATTATGCACGTATTGACTTAGAACTGACATGAACCGCTCGTAGGACCACATTTCATGCAAGCAGCAAGGGCCCAGCGCCTGTATCTGATGAAACATGTGAATCATGAGATGTGGCATTATATCAAAAAAAGCAGGAGGTAAACACATCTCTAGTTGGTTTTGTGTCTCCACCACAAATTCATGTAGGTCACTCAGCTCTTGCTTGCCAATCGTCTTCTATGAGATCTTCAAAAAGAAGTAACACATGCGGGTGATGGCCATTTTCAAGAACTCTGGCTTTATAGCCCTGATTGCAATAGGTAGAAACACTATCAGCATCACATGACAATCATGAGCCTTGTAGTGTGTTATTGACAAGTCCTTCATCGACACTAGCTTCTTCACATTTGGTGAAAACCCAGTCGGGACTTTTACCTCCCTCAGGAAAGTGCATATAGCTCTCTTCTCTTCTGGTGTTAGGTTGAAGCACGTCGTGGGCAGAGCGTATTTTCCATTAGCCTCAGGTACCAGGTGAAGCTGTGGCATCACGTTTAGCTGCACCATATCTTTTTGTACTTTCAGACCATCCTTTGACTTGCCTGTGTCCAGCAAGGTAGCAATGAGACTCTCAAAGGCATTCTTCTGCACGTGCATAGCATCAATGGCATGGGGGACCTCTAAGTTTGGCCAATAAGGCAGATACTGAAAGAAGATCGATTGTTTCTTGAAAGGTACGCCTTCGACAGGAGGTGTGCTTCTATCTCTGTTTATCTCATCCAGATTCTTCTTTCCATAGACGACGCGTATGTTTTTCACCATTCTATACATGTGTTCTCCGTTATGACGTCTCTCCGGAGGGGGTTCAATCTCTAGGGTGTTGTCATAAAATCTAAAGAACAATTTGCTGCGGTACTTGTGACTTGTCTTTAAGAAGCGTCAGTTCCTTAGGTAAACTATCTTCTTGGATGCATCCAGATACACCCATGTAGTACCATCCAAGCAAACCAAGCATCCTGTCTTTCCTTTGATCTGTCCAGACAAAGCAAACAGCGTGGGGTAATCATTGGTAGTAACAAATATTATTGCTCTACATATAAAGTCCTCCTTTCGGAACGCATCGTACATCGGCTCCCCATGCCTCTATAGCCTCTTCATTTCTTGCATCAAAGGCTCGAGGAACATGTCTCTATCAATGCCTGGTTGTTTAGGGCCAGAAATAAGAATAGTGAGGAGAAGATACTTTCTCTTCTGACACAACCATGTTGGGATGTTGTACATGGTCAAGATCACTGGCCAAGTGTTGTGGTCGCTCATCCTCTCATTGAAGGGATTCATTCCATCGGTGCTCAAGCCAAACCGTATATTCCTTGGGTCATCGCTGAATTCTTTATGCTTCTCATCGAACCTTTGCCACTAACTACAATCAGCCGGGTGTGCAATCTTATCATCATCCACCTTGCGCTCATCATCCCACCATGTCATGAGTGCGACTTCTTTAGGGTTTAGGAAGATATATCTCAAGCGGTCGGTCACTGGCAAGTACCACATTACTAAGGTAGGAATTCTTCTCTGCTTTGCATTATTGCCTAATAGAGTGTCCTTTGGGGGCTGAGATTCTCGTACCATCTTTTTTGTACCCTTCTTATTCCTCTTTTTTCCCGTGGAGACTTCATCCCCACCGTAAAGGTCATTGTTCTTGTACCGGCTGGCCCCACATCATGGACATTTATCTAGTGACTTGAATGTTTCGCCACAAAAAAAGTATACAGTGGTTGGGGTATGCATGGATTTTTTTCAACCCCCATTGTCAATGGACTTATAACCTTCTTCGCTTGGTATGTGTTGGCGGGAACTAAGTTTGGTTGTGGCAGCACCCATGACAAGAGATGCAATAGATCATTGAAACTACAATCTAACCAGTTGTACTTAGCCTTCAGGATGAGTAGCTCAAGCACAAAACGTAGCAATGTCCAATGTGTCGGACAACCCTTTTCAACACCATACACAGTCTCCTTCGATGCTTTTGTCACCCTTTCCAAATTTTCTAGACCTTTCGGGCTCTTTAGTAAAATCTCAGGTCCAATGGCTCAAATCATGTTCCCTAAATCATCTTCATCCTTGACACGTTTTCCACCATCATTATTGACACCACCTTCATCGTTACCATCCCAACCACCAGCATCACCACCTTGTTCATTGCCAAACTTGGAATCCATTCGTGCATCAAGCTCTGCTGAATATTGGGATAGGGACTCTAGGGTTTCGTCGTTGTATTCCTCCTCATCTTCGTCGTTAACAATAACTATTTCACCATGATGAATCCACACTGTATAGTCCTCAACAAATCCTCGCATAATCAAATGTGATCTGATGATAGCCACATCTGTCCATGCCATACGATTCTTGTAATCTTTACATGGACAAATAATTGTATCATTATTCTCTTGTTAACGTCGTTGCATGCTTCTTTACGGCTTCAATAAATTTATCCATCTCTTCACAGAAACCTGCCTTGAACCTTAACGAACCATACATCCAAGAGTTCCTGTACTCCATCTTTTACAACAACAACAAAACAAACATTAAAGGACTACTTATTCAGATATATATAAAAATGAATCAAATTAATAATTACTTGAGAATAATTGTATATAGTTTAGATATATATAAATATAAATCAAATATAATTACATGAAGCATATAAACACACCATGGTAGAGGAAAATTAATTAATGACCCATTTATCCATAAATAATTAAAATACATATTTGTTGATTACAATAAACAATTTCAAAGACAACAATTAGCAACAATTATATTTTACCCAATATCTTTCATGTAAACCCTAGTCCAATTTCATCAAACATAAATTTACAAAAACAAAATTAATAAAAAAAACCAAATCCATAGATCTAGATCTACATGCACATGAAACATCCATAAAACTAACTAATTGTTCACTAAAATCAAGAAACATGGACCAAATAAGGGTATGATCTTGTTCCCCTACCTAATTTATCCTAGTACATTCAAAACTTGGATCTAATTTGCTTTATAAGTAGCTCAAGCACCATAGAAGAGAGAGAAAAACAAAACTCTAATTACTCACTAACCAACCATTAAAACTTCAAAAAAAGTGTGAAATAATATTTTCTTATCTTCTACAACCTCTCCATCAAAGGATTTGAGACCAAAACCTTTCCTCCTTAATAGAAGCAATTTTTGGGAGGTGTCTAAGGTCTCCCCACCTTTCTTTCACGTGTTGAAGTGAGTGACCCGAGAGAAGAAGAAGGGGTTGCAGCCATTTATACAATGGACATTTGTAGGGGCGGCTCGTATCACCAGCTGCCCCTGCTATTCTATTTGTAGGGGCGGCTGGTCTCGTGGATCCCGAGCACGCCACTGTAGGGACGGCTCCATCACCCGCCGCTCCTAAAAAAAATTTAACCCATTGTTACCCACCGTTTTTACACGTAGTGTATTATTATTTGATTCAATAAATAATCTATGTAATTTTTATCCCGTTTTCAATTTTCCGTGGGTTTTTTACTAATCATTATTTTTATCCATCTCCATGTATTATTTTGGGCGCGGTTCGGGTGCAGTAAAGGTGGTTGTGTTTTACGATGGCCTGGGTTATTTTACTACTAATTATTATTATTCGTGCAGTAAATGTGGCCGTGGTGTGCTCCCACGATGTGCATTCCTCTGCCAAAACGTCTAAGATTTTAAATTTCCGAGTCTGTTTGTAATGTGCTTATTTTAGTAAGTCGCCTAATATTTATTAGGTGTTGGTAAAAGTGGTGTTGCAACACACTTATACATACATATATATATATATATATATATATATATATATATATATATATATTTATTTATAATATTTGTATCAATTTACGTATTTACGATACTCGTGTTACTACAACTATCCACTTAGTAAGGAGTTACTGTAATCTCGTAAATTAGCATGATAATTATTGTAAAGTTGCAATGGATATTGTATAGCCACTAATAAATAATTCTATATATATGTTCTATATATATATATATATACACACACACATGTAAGGCTATTCTAACCCTATTCTATGGTCACCTTGATTTATGATAACTTTGTATCAATTTAGATAATGACAATACACATTTATTTATATATGAGTTACATAATTTAGATGATACTTACCATAATGCTATAGCACTTATGATGGAGTTACTATAATCTCGTAAATTAGTATCTAGGAATAAACTTATATGTAATGAATATATATATATATATATATATATATATATATATATATATATATATATATATATATATATTGGTAACACCTATATCCATTGCAAAGTTGCAATGGATATTGATAGGCTTTAAACACTTATTTGTTTTGTACTATAAAATAACTTTCTTAGATCGCTCATCCATATAATAAAATAAACTCTATGTAATGAACAATATTGGAAATTATTTTAGTTTGGAGGCAAATAGAGAGAATGCCTTTAAGTTTAATAAAAAAATTGCTCATCCATATAATAAAAGCAATTATTAATTACAACGAGTATAATCCGCAATACCCATGGCATATTTTTTTTCACAACATATGTTCACATGTGTAAAATATAAAACACAAAGAAGTCCTCTGGAACGATATGAGTTGGCTCTATCTCATCCATTATCTTCTCGGCTTACAGAAAAATTAGTATATTAGTGCGCCATTTAGGAGAGATAGAAATGCATTTTTGGAACATGTGTCTTATACACTAGGAAGTATGGAGTACAGCTGCACGAGCTCCAGTTAAGGTTTTTTTAGAGCAAACAAGCGGTTGGATGTTGGAACACCTTAGCTAGTACGTTGAAATTTGAACAATATGTTATTTTAGAAAAGTGAAGCTGCTGATGATTGCTGGGAAGAACCTGCTGATGACTGTACTAGCTAAGGTGTTGATGATTGCTGGGAAATTTGAACAATATGTTATTTTAGAAAAGTGAAGCTGCTGATGATTGCTGGGAAATTTGAACAATATGTTATTTTAGAAAAGTGAAGCTGCTGCTGATTGCTGGGAAGAACCTGCTGATGACTGTACTAGCTAAATTTGAACAATATGTTATTTTTTAGAAAAAAAATATTCATGTGAATACATATATTTTAGAAAAGTGAAGAACAATAATACATACTCCTATATCTTAGAAAAAAATATTCATGTGAATCTACTGCTGATGATTGCTGGGAAGAACCTGCTGATGACTGTTGGGAAGAATCTTGGGAAGATAGAATAATTTTTTTGGGTGCTCCCAACATTGAATGTGGCAAATAATATACCTTAAAAGTGTACCCAATTAGTGTTAGAAGCAGCGAACGAAAGCAATCTGTGAAGGACAGTGAAACCCAAATGAAATTCTGAATGGAAGAAACTACAGAAATATTAGAATATGCTTCCGGTCGATTTGTCTCTGAACATATTTCCTCCTGGCCAAAATGCAACCTGATTCAAGTGTTTTACCCTTGTATATATTTGGACTATATGGTTCATTTCATTTGTATTGAAAACAGTTCCAGAAGAATTTGCCTTGTGCCGAAATTTTCAGAAAGACCCATTTTCCTGTATTATAAGCTCTGATTCGTTTCTTCTTTGGCATAGAAGGGGTGGGTGTCCTGAATCCATATTCATATGGAAAATTAAATATATCAGTGTGCAACTTGTTACTTCTTGGCTCATATGGATTCCACAGATTGAAAATGTGCACATAAGAGAGATACAGAAATACATTGTATGATTGGGTACAGAATGCAGTGTTTGATTCATTGCAGTGATGCATGATCTGTCATCAGTGGGATGGTTTTCAGTCAGGATGACATGGCCATCTTGTTTGTTTGGTGAAATGAGAGTAAATAAGAAAAGAGAAACACGAGAATATATTCGTTAATTATGTTATCTGGAATTGAGTGGAATCGAAACAAATCCCACAGTGCAAGTGCAAGGAATCAGGGGCGGATCCAATGGGGGGGGGCCTCCCTACATCACTGGAGCAATGGAACCCCTCTGGAGCCCCCATGAATTTTTAGGCAAAGTTCTATAGTGTAGGTGGGGCTGAGACTTAAGATCGAGCAGCAGTCGGAGGTATGTTTTGTTCAGCCCCCCCCCAAAAAAAAGATTTTTGGATCCACCGCTGTAAGGAATCATTTATTAACTCTATCCGTTCATTCAGAATAAAGTAATTCTGAAAAAAAAGAGAAAAGATTCTTATCCACTACTACAGAAAAACTTAACCGAGGTGTTTCGTTTTGGGGCTCGGAGGCGGGTGGGCTGGTTGCCCGCCTCCATTATTCGGTGGCAGGCAGCCTGCCCAAAAACTCCGCTCTCCTCCCTCTCGCAACCTCTCACTCTCCCACCGGCCCCTCTCCCTCACTCGCTTCTTCTCCCTCTCCTCCGCCCCCACCACAGTAGCGGCTGCGTGGATCTGGGCGCCACAAGCGCGTTCTCCCCCACGGCGCCCCTCCTCTCCTCTCCCTCTCCACCCACAGAAGCGGCTCCTGAGCCCGTGCTGCTGCGGCGCGGCGGCGGCTCTCTCCCTCAAGTTGCGGCAGCGGTGAAGGTGGCTCCTCCCTCTCCCTCAAGCTCCTCCGGCGGTGTGGATCTGGGTGAGGAGTGCCTGGATCCGGCGGCGGGGAGCATGCAGGTCTAGATCCGGCGTCCGGAGTCTGGATCTCGGTGGCGGGGAGCATGCAGGCGCAGATCAAGCGGCCGAAGGCCGGATCCTAGCTACGGCGGCAGATCCTGGGTGGCGGCGCGTGGACAGGCTCGGTGGGCCCGTGGATGGGCTCACTGGGCTTGTCCACAGGCTTTCTTATTTTCTTTTTTTTTTTTTTTTTAATTAACCGAGGCGGGGCGGCCAACCACCTCCGTTAAGGCCGGATTAACCGTGACCTTTTGACGGAGGCAAACGGCTTGCCCGCCTCGGTTAAGCTATTTTGCCTGTCTCGGTTAAATTTTCTGCAGTAGTGATCTTATCTTAGAAAAGGAGAGGAAGGTTGTGGAAAAGAAGAGTAAGGCTTATTCTCGAGCTAGTGCATTAGACCGATGACGAGTTATCGTCTAGGGAGAACGTAGCAGCAGCACTTTGCCAATAAAAGGCACCATCCCCTCCTTCGTTTGTGTTGGGGGAGTGCCCCTCTAGCAGGACCCCGCCTGGCACTTGGCCCCGTATGGACACTCGCTAACCCCTACTTCAAACATTTGATTCCTCGGCAGGACGAGGCTTTCCCGTTCTCCTTTTTACAGGCCCGTGCAGAGGATAAGGTTGAGGCAGGCCCGGTCCTATCGGTTCATAGGCTTGGAGCGAAGCTAAATAGATGGGCCCTTTAATGCAACTCATGTTTGTTTTACCTTACCTTAATTTTTTTTCTAACATTTAGAAATGCGAAGTCATTGATAATGGCATTAATATCAATTTCATCTAGTAAATGATTATTCATTGCCCTAGTTTCACCATAACTCCATAGGTTTTGTTTGGATGTTATCGGATTTATTTCAATACACATGTGTTGGGTGAATTGGGGTGAAGTTTAGTTCAAGTTCCACTCCAATCCACATCAACACAGTAAATTGATGCAAATCCGACTATATCCAAACATGTCCGTAAGGATTCTTTTTGAAAATGGCCGTAAGGATTCCTAAACCCATGTATTCGAATGAAAAAGATTTGGGACAAAATCAAATTAAATCTTGATTAAATATATATTCTTGGCATACATCAATCAAAGGGAGAGCAATTGGCTACCTCTGTATGAGACTTGGATGTCTTGTCTGCGACTGCCCTAGTGCCTGAATGGAGTGGGCTGGGTGCCGCCAGCCAGCCGCCGCGCGCTAGTTGCTCCATGAGACCACGACGTAGGGGTGCATGACCGATCGACGATGGCATGAGCACAACGCGCAGTCGCAGGTCCCAGTGGTGAAGAAACAACGGCCGCACAGCGGAAGGGCGAAATTCGACGCGCCGACGCAGAAGCCAAAATAACGGACATGTTTCACTTTCATGTACGTGCATGTTTGTCTCCTGGGCTCCTGTCTTTCCTATGGGTATACCTACAACTTACGTATACTGTGTCTGTGTTGGGCCCCTTGACGTCGAGGGCCCCGTGTGCAGGCACAACTCCAACCACCTAGGGCCAGGCCTGAGTTGAGGCGAAGGTATTGCAAGGCGGAAGAACAGGGAGCTGGCGGAGGCTCAGGGAACCATCGGAAGAACCCCGCGGTGGGTGAGAATGAAGGTCGCCCAAGGAGCCCAGAGGCGGCGGCGACAGCGTCTGGGGTAGTTGGCTGGAGTACGGAAATTTACCTCCTTGCCCTTAGGCATTGTATTGGTGGTTAGGATTACGAGCAACCCATGTGTAATTTCACCAGCGCCCCGGGTTATGCCCTATAAATACCCCGGGGTGCCACACTGCCACTGTTTAGACAGAGTTAATTTGGCAATTTAATAGGCAATTAATCCACATTTATTTCCGTATACTGATACTTCGGTTACATCTTACTCGTTCCCCGTGGGAAACCCTTGTTCTCCCCCCGCCTAGCCTCTAGCGAGGGTGGAAGGCCAGGAGTAACCCCACAGTTTGTTAAGCGAAAGGAACTAAAGACATTAGCTTAGTGGTTTCACCATTGGGATCGACCTAGCCTCAGCCTCGTTGGTAATATAAACACTAAGCACTGCCCTACCTTTTGTTACTAACAGACTAGATAACTCTTCGTGCTTCCTCAGTTATCTTGTCCTTTTCGATTTATTTAAATAAACGATGTGGATGATTTGAATGGATTGGGAATCGGATACTAGGCTGATAGATGGATCGACAGAAAGAAATTAAAGAGAGGAGGGACAGGGAGATGCGCTACTGCCTGCTTGGTGATGGAGCATCGCACCACGTTAATTACCATCGCGTGCGTTTGACGGTGCGCGCGCATATATATATGCATGGATCGTGATCTCTTTCGTATTCTCTCGCTCATCGCTCATGTCCAATCCGGCATAAAAAAGAAAGATAAGATGGGCTTGCATTGCTTGTCTGATCCAAATTAATCCAATCAACCAGAACTATCCTACTATGTGCAGTGGTAGACTGGTATCTAGAGCCTAGAGATGGATATGTATGTCTGCAGGCTTGGTGTTGCTGCCTACTTGTATATGCATTGCCTGATCGATTAGATTGTACTATGTGCGGCTTTGTCTCCATTATTGCCCTTTTCTCCAAGGAGAGCTGTATGTATACATGTGGACGCTACTTTGTTCGATCTTGGGTGGGCTGGCCGATGTATTCAATATAATTTAGATGATCGGAGGACGACATGATCGATGTACTAGATCGATGTGGCCATGAAGGAGCAAAGGGGATCGAGAGTTTATCCCCCACAGGGAGAGGGATCAACTTTGGGCAATGCTACGGTAACCCCTTTGCTTTTTAGGAGGTAATACCTCAAACAAATCTGAGCCATTGAATTTTTTGGATTTTTGAATTAATTACTTGATTGATTAATCTAGAAAAAAAATATGTCAAATCCCCTCATTACGGGGACAGAAAAGCGAGCGGGCCTCCCTCCCTTTCCTGTAGGCATAATTTTTCATGCGTGTTCAAGTTCTAATTTTAAATATTTTTTTAAATAGTTTAACTATTGCATCTAAATTATGGTGATGTAAAACATGTTACACGCTAACACTTAACATAATCGATCATGTACACGATGCTAATTCAATTAAAACTACGTTATATAATTGTGAAGTTCTTCTAATAAAACACGTAATTGTCACGTATATTAAGCACGAACAATTTTATATGGGCACATAAAATTTTATATACGTCGAACAAGTTTGTTTGTCTATAATATGGAACACGTTCATTTCCACGTACGTAAATTCACGTGTGCCCAATGTGTTGCACGGGTTCCTTGCATAAAAAGTAGTTCATACTAATTAAATTATGTCAGATCTAAAGTTGCAAAAATTAAAAAGATTTATCACATCCAGTAGATCATCTATGCATAAATTAGATCACGAAATAAAGATCTTTATATCTAAGAATTTCTTAATTTATCCTAGTGTATAAAATAAAAAATTATATAAAATATATTCTACGTATTACCTCATAGGAAGTAATAGATTATTCTAACCATTCAATCTAATTAAATGAATGACTCACAGTCATTCGGGTGTACCACAGCAAAGCCCATCAACTTTCCATTGGCTTAGCCGCTTAGGCAACAAGGAGCACGGTGGTCGTGCCAGAGGCATCTCGTCAGGGTGGGGATGGATAGAGGCGTTCGCTGAGTACGAAACCGAATATAAAAAAAGAGATCACTACGAGGAATCATTCAAGGAAGAAGAGCCTGGCCAAAAGTTGTGGATAGAGAATTTCAAGAAAGTTTTTGACGACAAAGGTCCAGCTTTGTTGCAGCAGATGTCCACCGCGATGGACTTGCTGTGTGGGGCTGCTGCAGCAACAACCGATGGTGGAGTCCGCCTCTGGGCAATTGATTCCTAGTAGCGTTGGTTCTACGCGGCACAAGTGCTGTCATATCCCGTAGATGGTATCACAACATCGATGCCTTGCTCGTTGCATTGGTCCTTATCGAGCAGCTCCATCTTGATCCGTCCCTAGCTAGTTATATAGCTTCGGACCTTCGGTGACTCAAAACTGATGTGATATGATCCGATCGACGGCGAACATGCATATGCTCACATCAAGATCGAGCACCACGCAGGCTCGCACGCACGCGGCATAGGATGGGCGGCTGCGGCGAGGGCGTGAGAGAAAGAGAGAGGGCATCGTTCAGAGAGTGAGGGAGGGAGAGAGTACGCGAGAGAGGGTAAGGGCCCAATAGTCAGCCGGCTCGGCGCCATATATAGATTCAGGGCGCCGAGCTCGGCGCCAAGATCCGCATATCAGGTCACCGTCATGTCTGCGTCGACGCTGACGCTTCAGCGCTAGAGCAATTGACATCGAGACGTATAAGTTCGTCGATCTAGTGTCCAAGGTCCAGGGTCCGAGACCCTGGCAGCATTTATCGCACTGGCCTCGAGCCAGGCATAGCGGGTCCTGGACCCGCACGAATCACTGTCCACCACCGCGAGCACATGGAGCACCGGTGTCCCAGCTTTGTTGTTGTCCTTGGCATGCATGCATGGAGGACTCCTGCAGGAACCTGGCACCACCATCCGGGTCGCATTCTCCTCTGCATGCATCGATCATATGTATGTGTGTATGTATGTATGTATGTATGTATGTATGTATGTTAGTTATTTGATCGTCTTTTTTTACTTAATTATTAGGTGATTGTATATTGATAGAGAGACATTGCAATTTGCGGGCCGGGGCCAGGCATGCATGCATGCATATACATGACTTACCAGAGCGGGAAGTGCGCGAAGTGTTCGTTTTTAAATGATCCATCTCGATATGCTGATGACTTGATGAGAGTTCCACAACTTATCTATCACCTATTTAATTTATAAACCAAAAAGATAGTAAGAAATTAATGTTTTGGAATATATACTACGTCTATATATACAATTAATTAATGCACCGGGCGTAGGCTACATCAAATTGCTTGAGAACCTATATCGCACACTAGTAGAACAGAGGATACGAGCGCATGCAGCACAGGGGCCCGGCGTCCTGCTCCTCACGCACGCTCGATCGCCGCCATGCAGGTTGAATTCCTTGAAAGCAAGCCAACGGCCGGGGAGATGATGTTGTATAATAGCAGCAGGGGTCAAATCAAAGAAGAAGCTCACCCTTACTTGCCTGATCGAGATGGCCGGCTGGCAACGGAAGCTCGGTGCGGTGGGGGAAGAGCTGGTGGTGGTGGTGGCTTTTATAGGCGAGCGCTGAGCGTCGGCCCTAGGCCGCAGCAGAGTGATGGGACGGGCCGCCGTGCCTGCTTAGCAGGTGGATGTGGCAAGCAGCGGCGAGCTCGACTCGATCAGCCGGCCGGCCGGTACGGTGAGCACAGCACAGACGATCGATGATTGAGCGCCATTAGTTTGTGAGCACAGTACTGTTGTTGCGCGCGCCGGCCATCCATCGTATCGGCTTTAATTTGCATGCAGCGAAAGATCAATCGGGCCGTATGATGGTGCAAGGCAGCGGTGGTCGACGGCGTGCTACGCGGGAGTTGCCGTGTCCGCGTGCGTGCCTGCGTGGTGCTCGATGTGGGCATATGTTCGCCGTCGATCGGATCACGTCGGTTTCGAGTCACCGAAGCTATATAACTAGCTAGCTAGGGACGAATCAAGATGGAGCTGCTCAGGACCAATGCAAATTCCTCCCATCCATCCCGTATTCGAGTAGCTAGGGAATAAAGGGAAAGCAGCAGCCTATGCCTAGCCAGCTCTCCAACGCGAATATGGAACATTCGCCGCCAGCTGCACCCTTATGCGCTCTTATCTTGGGAGAAAGCCCCTGTTTATTGAGGAATTCAGCAAAGGGAGAAGGTCCAGCCTTCCAGGTCCTCCTCAGGTATCTTAGCAGAGGCATCCCTCTCTACCGTCTCATCAGCAGAAGTGGAAGCGCCAGCAATGTGCGCCTGCACAAGCTTGAAGAACCTGAAGAGGACGTTATTCTCCTTGAGCTTGAGGGTGCTGTCGTTGAAGATGGCCTGCCTCGACCCTCGAGTCTAGCTGTCTAGCACCGGGTAGAGCTCGCCTTCCCAGTAGAGGAGGCTTCCCCATCCACGCTCTTGAACTCCACATGATGGCTGCCCCCCGATCGCAAGAGGAGGTCCACTGCCTCATAAACATGATAAGTGGAAGTATATGAAATCAAAATGACTAGACAACATATATTAGACATTACTTATGTGATGGATTTGGCTCCATTGGTGACTGAACTTTGTAAGAAAAACAAGTCTCGAGGTTTGGAACTGAATTGGGTGCTATATGAACTATTTAGTTGATCCCGAGTAGTTCATCCATGCGTGTTGGCAAGTCGGTAATACACCTTTTGGTTACTGAAACATCATATTTTCTGATGATTCAGTATAATGTCTGTATTAAGGCATTATTCAAAGAACAAAAAACTTCATACAAGCACATCAATCATCCACAGCTTAATATTTATTACATCGGGAGCGGCCATGAGTTGCCAACCATAATTGTGAAAAGACTCATTTCAGGAATATGCATTTACAAGGCATTTGAGACAAAATGGGGACCAAAACATGCATCCTTACTTCATTCGGATCCTCACTTCTTGCTAGCCTAGCCACCAGGACACTAACAATCATCACCATTATCACAGCAATAAGGCAAAACACCACAATCCAAGCCAATTTCTTCTCACGAGCTTCACCTATAACTCCTCCACTACGGGATACAGTAGATTTGCCGAGTGCCAGGGGCACTCGGCAAAGGCCCAAAAACACTCGACAAACGCTTTGCCGAGTGTTACACTCGGCATACAACACACGGCATTGATTTGTCAGCAAACAGTAGTTTGCCGAGTGTTTTTTATCGGGCACTCGACAAACAGTTTGCCGAGTGTCAATAAACACTCGGCAAAAAAATTTTGACGGGATGGAACGGTGACGTCGATTTTGCCGAGTGCACGACGGAAAAAATCTTGGCAAAGTTTCTCAAGTTTGCCGAGTGTCAGGACTAAAACACTCGGAAAAGTTTCTCAAGTTTGTCGAGTGTCAGGACGAAAACACTCGGCAAAGTTTCTCAAGTTTGCCGAGTGTCAGGACGAAAACACTTGCCACGCCATAACACTCGGCAAAGTTGAGACACTTTGCCGAGTGCCACGCCTAAAACACTCGGCAAACAAGCGAGCAACGGTCAGATTTTATAGTCACTTTGCCGAGTGTCCATTGGAATACACTCGTCAAAGATAAAACACTCGGCAAAGAAGGTTCCCAGAATGACAGAAAATTGTCTCTTCGCCGAGTGTTTTGCCTTGACACTCGGCAACTCCTCTCTTTGCCGAGTGTTACACTCGGCAAAGCGACCAAGGCCCCTCCCTTTTTTACTAATCTGTCACATATAACGGACCCCTCTCAATTCACAAAAAACCATGACAATTCACAATAAAACATCATCATAGGCATAATTATATGTCACAGGTATAATAAACCATTATCATAATTCACAATAAACCATCATCACAAGTCACAATAAACCATCATCACAATTTATAATAAACCATCATCACAAGTCATAACTAAGTCACAATAAGACACAATACAAATGCAATCACTGCGTAGGCCCTTGGAACCTCTGCGACAAATCCGGGTCTTGAGACTGATTATTTGATGTCGCCGATTGATTCTGCACAAAAGAGAAGTATTCGAAACAGTGTTAGCTTCCTTTTTAACAGTGTTAGACTTCATATTGCAAAGTGAATTTCAGTATCGAAAGGTGTGCATCTACAGCATACTGTAATTGTAATGACAACATTCAACACTAATGCAACACTTAAATTCGTGCTATGCACACAGCAGGCTACTTGCATGTTAAAAATAAGGGAATTAGCAAGCATCCACATATCTACGTGCTGCTGCCAGTTGCAACATGGTGTTAAGCACACAGCAGGCTACGTGCTGCTGCCACTCAACAAGGTCAGGGATCCCAGTGAAGGAATAACACCTATGAATGGATTGCTACGGAGATCTAGATATTGCAAATTTGTGGCATTGGCCAGTGAAGCTGGAATTGGACCTTCAAACCTGCTCCCTTCCAATATCAATTCTTTGATGCTTGTAAGGGTGTTGCCGATACTGGTGGGAAGCGTACCAACAAGTTGGTTGGCCCCAAGTCCAAGAAAAGTAAGAGAGGAGATGTTATAAAGTGCAGGTGCAACGGTGCCTCACAAGTTGTTATAGCTGAGGTCTAGTGCTTGCAGGGTTTTAATCTTACCTAAACTCTCTGGAATCCTTCCTCCTAAACTGTTATGAGAAAGCAGTAAGAAAGCCAGGGAAGAAAGATTACCAAGTGAGCTAGGAATCTCTCCTAAACTGTTCAGAAGGCATGCATGCTGATGGTATGGGCAATGGTACAAATCCAAAATTTCGGAACCATAATGGTATCTGCTTTGTATTTAATACCTGCTACAGTCAATGTTGCTAGCAAAATCCTGATTAGTTTACTCTAGACATGAATGTTAAAAGAATCATTAATTTTCCAAACAGGTGCTTCACCATCCGTTTCTCCAGAAAATGTGAAACATGCTGCCATGTTTGGTCTGTCAGCAGCAGCAATGAAGTATAAGCTCTTTGCCGATCAAGAGGAACGTGAAGTTCAAAGGCTAGCTGCTACTGTAATAAATCATCAGGTTTAGGGGTGGTAGATTTCTACTGAACTGGACCATTTGTTGTTGCAGGATTGGCGCTGGACTTGTTTGAGTCCCTTCACATCTGACTTATCGTTAGATGAAAACTGGTATTAGGTTCTAGAAGTCGGCTAAGACTTTTCGGGTCCCTTGATATCTGAGTTGCCTGTTTAATTAAATTAGAAAAGCAGTCTGGCACTCCTGGAACTAAGTTTTGTTTCCTAGCCTAGCTTGATAGTATATAGTATGAGTGAGCTTTTTTGCTGGATCCAAGTCAGAGTAGGGTTAAATTTTCTGGTACCAGCATGGTAGTTGTTTTGATAGACCCTTATTCACACTTACTCTAGTATGTTGTTTGCTGAGGATGGCTTATTGATATTGCAACACTCAATTTGCAGTTAAAGAGATCGGAGTTGAAGCTGAAGCAGTTTGCGGAAGTTGAGACCTTGCTCTTGAAGGAATGTGAGCAAGTAGAAAGGGTTAGACAGAGGATTTCAGCTGAACGAGTCAGGATGAGGTCAGCCCTATTAGGTCCCACCGGAAGCGGTCTACCAGGGGGCAGAAGCACCATGCCATCAAATCCAGCAAGCATGAGCCCCAGACCAGTGCAGGGGAGATGCAAAATACCTGCTCCAGTCAAAATAAATTTATATTTTGAACATGATCTTATTTCCTATGTATACCTGAGTACTTTTTTCATTGAAAGCAGTAAAGGAGCTTGCTGACAATTTGGACAGCTTATTTAACACATTCCTAAAAGTATGTCAAATATTTTATGAGAGATATCAAGGTGTCAAGTGACCTACAGAAGTAGTTGTGGGTGGCTGAGGTGAAGAGAATAGCATTGGTGGCGGTGGCAAAGGTTGACCCATACTCGATGTAAAATTCTACATGTATTGGAACATTTGGTCTATCCTCAACCAATTTTCTTCGTCCATCCACCGCTCCACCCTCGCCTCCATCTCCTCCTGTTGCTTCTTTTCTGCTTCCACCTGGGCCTAAAATATTTCATCGCAATGTTACAATGCAAAGCAATGCAAAGCTAAAGTACGTAAGAACCAACGAATGATGAATGGAAGAGAAAGAACCTGGAGAGCCTCTATCTGGAACTGTGCAGTGGTCGGCCATGGGCGTATCGCTGGGCTCGAGTCCGTGCTCCTTGCTCGGATCTGGGAGAGAGTGGGAGTAGAGGCCGTGTCGATTACGCTGTCGCCAATCCAATACCGACCATGCTTCTTGCCTCTTCCCACCCTCATCATGATTTCTCCGTCAATATCCTGGGAGCTCGGATCGAACTGTGGCCCGTGAACCTCCCTTGCCATCGCTGTATACTGGGTGACACGGCTGTGGATGCTTGGATGGCTGCACGCCTCAGGTGGGTCCTCCGGGTTGAAGTCGATGTCGGCCGTTGCTTTGCCCTTTTTGGACAGAACCCATGCCTTGAGCTGGGAGCAAGACTGGCCATCATGTGACGACGACTACGGCAAAAATGCAAAATGATTAGAAATTATGCAGAATTGAGCGTTAGAATAAAGAAATGGAGTTGTGTATCCATTTTCCCCTATATTCATCAAGGCTCAGGCTGCCTTGATGGTGTGATGCACCTGGCATCTGCAAACGCCGCTCCCGGCAAGCAAGGTGGTGCTCCAACCACCCGGGCTGCAACCACTCATCCACCATCTTTTCCCAGCACCGGATATGCGCTCGGCACCACCACGGAGGCACCTACATCATCAAGCATGTGACTTATGAAAAAAGAAATTAAGCGTAATTAAACTCAAATAAAGTAAGTATTAACGTTCTTTGCTTACACTCATGAATTGGTCCTTGGTCAGGTTCATTGTCCTTGCCTCCTCTTTTTTAACCTTCATGGTTCTGTATTGAGCATAGAACTCGTTGATGGCCTGGACGCGCGCCTCGTAGTGCATGTCCTTCACGAGCTTCTTGGCGGCTTGTTTAGAGATGGACTTCGCCTTGGCCTCGAATCCCTCCTGGCATCTGTAGAAGTCCTGCATATAGAGGCGATGTATAAAGTTATTATTTCAAGAATGTCCAGTGAAGGTGATGTATTATTTCAAGAACTTACCCACAGCTCGCCCTTCACCCGCTCCACTATGTTGGTGAATCTCCTGCGATCACGATCAGGGACGTCGGGGGCGGCGACGTAGTGGTCCCACGTGTAGGCCGGCTGCTGCTGTCCGGCGTACGCCACCAAGCCAGGGAAGTGTTCCCTACACAAAAGGCCAAGGATGTCGTTGACCTTGCGGTTGTGATCACCCCCACTGAGCTTAATCCAACTCCTACACAAGTGATTAATATAAATTATTAGTTTCTTTTGTAATTTTCAACATATCAAAATTATTGCGAATATTTAAAGTTACTTACCTGGCCCCTGTCGGTTTAATCAGCGGGCGTCTATGCTCAGGTATCGGACGCCTCGGGAGGGACGAGGGACCTCGCAACCAGATCTTGGACTGGGCATCCCCTGCCTCCTCCCCCTCCTGCTCCTGCTCCTGCTCCTGCTCCTCCTCCTCCTCCTCCTCCTCACCAGAGGCGTGTGCGGAAGGTACCTCCTCCTCCTCAGACGTCAGGGGGTCAGGTTCAGGCGACGGGGGCCTTGCCCTACCCTTCCATTGACCCCTCTGCCTCTACCTCTGCTCCTGCTCCTGCTCCCGGCAAGCAAGGTGGTGCTCCAACCACCCTTCGTCAACCAAATGAACATCAGAGAAGCTTTGCATACTGGGCATGGGAACCTCCTGTGAACACACCAGTAGTAGAAAATCCCATATGCCGGCAAGTCATGCAGGGAGTACTGGTACCAAACATGCATTTTGAAGTTTGTCTTTGTAGCTCGGTCGTATGTCCATACCCCTTTCTCCCAAGCACGGATCAAATCATCAATCAGAGGCTCCATGTACACACTCATATTATTCTCCGGGTGTTCTGGAATTATCAACGACAAGAATATATTCTGTCATTGAAAGAGGACGCCAGGGGGGAGATTGAGGGGGATAACGAACATGGCCCAATAGGTGTATGGGGCATCCACCATTCCGTAAGGATTGAACCCATCTATTGCCAGCGCAACACGTACATTACGAGCCTCTAGAGCTTTCTCAGGATAAATCT
The DNA here is from genome assembly GCA_904845875.1 of Miscanthus lutarioriparius. NCBI lineage: Eukaryota > Viridiplantae > Streptophyta > Magnoliopsida > Poales > Poaceae > Miscanthus > Miscanthus lutarioriparius. Next base: position 98,622,353 of record CAJGYO010000005.1, read on the forward strand.
CATCAAACCTTGTCCAGGCTTCACCATCGGATGGGTGTACCATCTTCTCAGGATTGCATCGACGTCCGTTTTTGTGCCATGTCATCTGTTTCGTGGATTTCTCAGTCATGTAAAGCCGTTTGATCCTCGGTATGAAAGGAAGGTACCGTAGGATCTTCACAAGGATTGCGAGCTGCCTCTTCTGACCATCACCAGAGTCTATCTCTAGGAACCTAGACGATTCGCACTTCACACAGTACTTTTCTTCCGCATACTCTTTCCTAAATAAGATGCATCCCTTCGGACAAGCATGTATCTGTTTGTATGGCATCTTAAGTGCGCGAAGGAGTTTCTGTGCCTCATATATACTCTTTGGCAAGATGTGACCATCCGAGAGCAGGCTGCCAAAAACTGCCAGCATAATATTGAAGGCGTCTCGACTCAAGGTAAATTGAGACTTCACAGCCATTAGGCGTGCAATGGCATCTAGTTGAGAAACCTTGGTATGCCCGTGAAGGGGTTGCTGTGCCGCAGACAACATGTCGTAATACGCCTCTGCGGTAGCCTCTGGCTCCTCCTCCCCACTTGCTTCATCGAAGTGTGCTTCATGGTAGTCATTTAACATGTCTCCCACTCCGGCATCATCATCATATTCCTCGATGCGTTGTCTCAAGACCTCGTCTCTCCCACGATCGGCTTCACCATGGTAGATCCATCTGGTGTAGTCTGACGTAAATCTGTTCTTCACAAGATGTTTGCCCATGTCTAGCTTGGTTTGCCGATGCATGTTTCCACATTTGCTACAAGGACACCAAGTCGATCTAGCTCCTTTGACAATTGCAAACGCCCGTTCTAAGAAAGCATCCGTCTTGTCAATCCATTCATTGGTCAACGAATTCTGACTAGAACGGCCCGTGTACATCCACTCACGGTCATCCATCCTCTAGCATATCAGTGAGTAATATATAAAATCACGTTGCATCTACACGTTCCTATAATGTCTATTAGGTAAAGATAGGTCCTAATCCCACCCGAGGATGTGTAGTGGATTTAGTTTCCATGCTCTACTCCGATCCGAGATAGAATTTCGGCAGCACCTCCCCGCTGTTCTCCAAATACACGTCCCGGAAGGGAGATTGTGTATTCGGGGAACAACAGGGAGGTGCTGCCGAAACTCTATCTCGGATCAGAGTAGACCATGGAAACTAAACCCGCTACACATCCTCGGGCTGTCCAAAAAACGTGGACAATTCGAAACAGATACGGTTATAGATATGCAAAAATTTGCATATTTCCAACCGTATCTCTTTCGAACGGGAGACGCCTAACTAGGTTACGTGATATACGAACATCAAACGAAAAGAGAGGTGTATGATGCCTCACCTTGCTATCCGGCAAAGTGACGAGTCAAGGACGGTCCTTGTGAGTCTCTCCTGCAAGAAAATGAACATAGTAGTGTCAAGTCAAAATTTTGGCAGCACCTCCCCTGCACGGGGAGGTTTCCAAAACCTGCATCAAATATGTAGTTAATGGTTGGGCAGTGTCTCATGACATCACTTATGTAGTAGTGTTGTAACCTCGCTTAGGGCCTTGATCAGCATGTGCTTAGGCTTTAGCTTGAGAGATGGAGTGTGTTGGGTTTTGTGCCCTGTAATCTTGGTGAGCCAGAGCACTTGATGCCATGGTGTCCTTCTTGCGAATTGATCCTATGAGCTTGGTATGGAGCAGTGTCAACTTGGTTTCTAGAGAACGAGAAGACCCCTTCCTTAGTGAAGAAACTCCATAGGGGATGGTGCCAATGTAACTAGGAGAGCTGGGCAGCGGTAGTTGGACTTATTGGTTTGCGGCAATTACCTTTGGTTATTCTAATCCTTTCTATCTTCAATACCATGAGGGGGGAGGCTTGGTCACCAGGAGCATATCTTGGTGGATGTTCAATGTGGACTAGGGGTTGCATTTTGCAACAAAATACCATGGATACTCGTCTCTGGGAGTTTGCCCTCTCTTGCTGATCTCTTTACTTACTGCATTTAAGCTTTTTGTTTTTGTGCTTATTTGTGTGATCTTTACCTTTCCTACCTTACTTAGGCTAGTTGGTAGGTTTGGCTATAGAACGCTAAACTCTTTAGGTTGGTAAAGTTATGAGCACTAGAAAAATAATTGGTGCACATCTAGATAGCTAGTTTGTTGGCTTCGTCTTTTCGAATCAATTGCAACGTTGTGACAACAAGAAAGAACACATTGTCTCTGCTTGTTGCGTGTTAGAGTCAGCGACAATAATGGCCTTCTTTGCCTCCCATGGGTGGCCTTATGTCTTTAGGATTACAAACAAAGTTTATTTGGCTTTTGAGGCTGTTATTGTTTTAAGCATTTGTGTCCTATAATTTTTTGACCGATCCCTCACCTGTGAGTATTAAGGCGTATATTCTTTCATTATCTAAAAAAGTAAAAAAATGAATATCACAGAAAAAACTAGCATCCGTGCTATTTGCGCAACAATACTACTAGTATATATGGGAGCCAAGTGTTTGAAATTTGTCCATAATTCAAGGGATTCAGGTAAATTAAGACGTCATACATCAATCCGAACAAGCAACGTTAGGGCTTCCTTACCAGCAACGACGAGAAGGTGAGGACGAATTCGACTCGATTCCGTTCCGATTCCCGCTCCGCTCGGTGGCCTCGCCCTTGTGCACCTTGCGCTACCGGTGTGTGTGGGGGGTTAGGCGCCGCCGGTGGAGCCGCCATGGCGGCGTGGCGCGCTCTTTGGGTGGAGCCACCGTGGGGTCGGGCGGGTCGCGCCCAGGGCCGGAGGGCGCCATTGGGATGGAGCGGGCGGGGACGCCATGGGGAGGTGGCGGGGACGTCGGCGGGGGGCCGCCAGGACGCCAGAGGGTCGGTGGTTCTTGGCGTGTGTGCGTGGGCGTGTGTGTGCGTTGTGTGCGTGTGTGTGTGTGTGTGGCGTGCAGGGTCGCGCCGGGTTAACTGTTAGGGGGTATGCCGAGTGCCCGCGATCTGGCACTCGGCATAACCCTTTTTTATTTTTTATTTTTTTTTCAAAAGGTCTACTCGCATGGCAGTGGGCCAGCACCAAGACTTTGCCGAGTGTTTTGTAGAAGACACTCGGCAAAGAGCTACTTTACCGAGTGTTATATAGAAACACTCGGCAAATTACGCTAATATTTCATGTATACCTTTAATAGTTGGTTTAGTAACTTTTTTCCTATATATTTTGAAAAAAAAAACTTGTCAAATTCACTCAAAAATGCATATTTGTTTTTTCTACTAATATTATTTCATTATTTCATGCAGTTATAGCTCAAAATTAATTTATATCAACTAAAATTCTATAATTGCAATTAATAAATAAAAAATATCAAACGGATCCGAAAAATTGTCAAAATTTGACATGAACCAGTCTATGTCGTGTATTACCTATACAAAATTTTTTGAACTCAAACCCCAATTCACATGTCACTTGGACTCTAAATCTTACCGGATCCTTCTAAGTTCTACGAATTTTCTCCGGAGATGCTTCCGTTTGTAAGCATCGTACGTCACAAATTGTGCGAAACATTCTCAATTTTTTTACCACAGCCTCCACATATGATATCATGACATCTTGACAAATCTCGTAATTTTCAGACTTTGTTTGGTTTTTGTAGAATTTAAAAATCATTCGGACACACGTTCGTGGTCTTGTTTGCTAAACAAAATGTTTGAAATTTCTTTTCATTTCCTGCATGAGACATCAATCCAGACTCAATGACATGAATATGATTTTTCCACTCATTTTATTCTATTATTTCAATCACTTGCAGTTCAAATTTCACTTAAATCAATAAATTACTCAAAATGAAATTAATTCACTAAATATAGCAAACAGACCAAGAAATAGACCAACTTTTAACATGCAGTACCAAATGTCGTATGTGGGGAGTAGAAAAATTGTGGAGGGCCGAGGAGGAAAAAATAGTTTTTGATTTGCCGAGTGTCTCCTTAAACACTCAGCAAACCCATATACTTCTCCGAGTGCCGGCAGAAAACACTCGGCAAATCTGTACTTCGCCGAGTGCCTCTAACGGACACTCGGCGAAGTCCTAACGGCCGGCACACCGTCCGGTAGGACGGAGCACGCACGGGTCACGTGTTGGTTATTGCCGAGTGTCCCATAGAGGCCAAGTGTTGACACTCGATAAATATTAAATATGCGAGTGTCTGATGGTTGCCGAGTGTTGACACTTGGCAAATCATAAATATGCCAAGTGTAATAGTATGCTGAGTGTCTCGGAGGAAACACTCGGCAAAGATACCATTTGCCGAGTACCCGATATAATACACTCGGCAAGCATAAAGCACTCGGCATTTTCACTGTTTCCCGTAGTGCTCCCCTCCTGAGAAAAATTAGATTGAGGACCTTACACTAGTACAGAAACAAGCTGTACTCCCGATTAAGAAACCCCTTCAGTCCCGGGTTTCCAACTGGGAGCACGAATCCATAACTAAAGGGCCTCTTCTTTAGTCCCGATTTCTCGTCCGGGACTAAAGCCGGGGCTAAAGAGTCCTCCCGGCCTGGCCACGTGGGCCGGCCCTTTAGTCCCGGTTGGTATTACCAACCGGGACTAAATGTTTTCTTTTTTTCTTTTTTTTTTGTTTCTATTTTCAATTGATGATTCGTTTTGGTTTTCGAATAGGTTTTCGAATACGCATTCTACGCTACTGATAATATACGTATTCTACACGCTTATAATGTTCGAATATTTTGTACAAACTAAAATATGAAACTAGCGTATATATTACATGCATATATATACTGTACGTTATTTTATGTACATATAATATGTATATATATATATTACAAATAAAGCTTGCATTGTATATTCTATCATATCCTTGTGATAACAAATTCACTCCATCTGGTTTGGCTTCCATGTTTCGTTCATGTCATTGTAGAACTCGTCGGCGGGGTTTAAGACCTGATCATTAAGAAATCCTGCTATGGTCTCTTGAATTGCTTTCAGTTGGTCTAAGTCGTATGACTTTTTCCTTCAATCATAGAGTCTTCAATAAAAGTTAAAGGAAAAGTATTAATATATATATGTGTGTGTTGGTCACGTGATTACTTATATATATGAGCAATAAAAGAAATTGTGAATATATGAATATATTTATATAACGTACTTTGAGGATCTCTTCGGGAGTTCTTTTTTAGTACGTCATGATGAACTCGCAAACATAGTACCCGCAATAGTTGGTACCCTATTCTTGCCTCAGAACCCACTTTTACGAGAAAAAGGATCCGGTAAATGAAAAGCATACATGATGTTAATTGAATTATATATATATAAATGTAGCTAGTACTTACTTTGTGTGCGATTACATCCAGTGGCGCTTTACAATGTTTCATGTGGTGTTCCTCAATGAAACTTTTCCAAACACTGCACCCAATAAAATAAAAAATTAATTTGGTCTTTAATAATTGTTGCAGTTATGAGATCGGGGTATACATAGTTGCTAGAGAGACCAAATTATCCTTGGATAATATCTATCATGTCTTAGTACTCTGTTTGTTCTTTTCTTGACGAGTCTAAAATGCTCAACCGACTATTGGCCATATCGATGACCATCAATATCCAGTGATTGCTGCATATGTTTTTATACACAAATATGATCGACATTAACTAGAGCCAATATATATATATATGGGAGATAGCTTAGCTAGTAAGCAAATAATTGAACAAATGTCCATATGATCGACATTAATTATTCAACACTCACTTGAAGTTGTAGGGTTAGAATATGTCCTTGTTTTGTTGGTTCACTAAGAACCTCGTGAGATTTTTCTCGAGTTCAGCTTTCCATTCAGGCGGGGGATTAGGGTGTTTGAATAAGATATTTGGATCAATGAAACCAACATCATTATCCTTTCTCTTTCTAAGTTCTGTCATCTCATATCTGCATATATAAAAATATAGTGTGAGGATATATAATTTATATATATACATGTAGTTTTATATAAACACACTTTAATTGTAGAAAATAATCACACTTACAGACAATAGCAGCTAATGATACTTTTGTCGAGAGAGTCTAGGTGGCATAGTTGGTGTAATTCTAAAAACTCGACAAATATAACGTCATCGCCACGGAAGTAATGTAGGTTTCTAACTCTAACAGAAACAAAGGTCTCTCCCTATTCACACGCCGCCATGTACCACTTGTTTAGCAGGTACATTTAAGTACCCAGTTCACCTAAGGCCTCAGAGTTGTATAGACTCTTTCCATGTTCAAATTTCTTCCAATGATTCACTTTCGGAGCAGATGGTCCTTCAGCGAGCACTTAGGCAAGGTCCAAACCAGTATCCTCGTAAAATTGAACCAGGTCCTCAAAATCGACGTCCAGTAAGTCTAAGTTTGAACCATATTCATTACGAATGACAAGAGCGGGGGACTGATAGTTGCGATTGTTGTCCGAGTTGTGCAACATTTTTCCCTGTTCTAGTCTTTTTCTGCGCCTCCCCAAATGACTTGGTGAGAGAGCGGTCGTAGTCCGATTTTGGCAGGGTCTTTTGAGATTTCCGCTTTTTTTGGTCCACCTTCTTTCTTAGAAGATCTGGAGGTAGATAGAAGTACGGTTTCTCTGGATTCTCCCTCGCTTCTCGTTGCTTTCTTACTTTTTCGAAGAAACTGTTCACATCTTTTTGTACTACAGCATTTAATTTCTTTTCACTTTTCTCGTAAGACAGTTTTTTGAGAATAGCTAGATTAGAGGAGGCTTTCTTCTTTACCGGCTGGTGGGCCAACGGCTTTATTTGCGAGGTGGAACTCTTAGGAGCTGGCTGCTTCTTGGTCATCAAAGGAGGCGGGGTAGCCATTGGAGACCTCCTTAGAGGCATTGGAGACATCATTGGAGGTGGCGGCGGTGGCGGCGTTGCATAATCATTGCCCGGAGCACTATGATCATCTAGAGATTGAATAATTGAACTTAGGTTGGTGGAGGCCCTGCTGTGTGAGTACAAAAAAGAATAATTATGTATAAGAAATTGTTATTATTAATCATGCATGTCAATAGAAAATTAGTGAAAAAATTGTTTCGTTCACTTTTGTCCGCACCTATTGTCTGGCAGTTGAGGAAGCGGCGGTGGACTAGAGACCCCGAGAATAATGATGTAGCGCTTGCGCCATAGTATGAATATATTCTCTGCTTCTCCTAGAGTCTTCTCCCCATCACCTCCTGAAATGTCAAGAGCCAGATCACTAAAACCTTTGTTAACTCTATCTACTAAGACGCTAACATATCTAGGTGGTATTATTGTCCCATGGATTCTTGGTGTCTTGGTATGATCTGAAGGAGAAAAAACACCGAGAGCCACCATGATTGTGGCATTTCCTTTTGAAATATGGAGCTCACATGATGTAAACGGTGCAGTGATGTCATCCACGGGGAAACATAGCATTGTGTCATCTTGATTTGGCAACTCCGTGAAAGCGCAGCTGCTTTTCAACTGATAGGGGGGCTAATATTAATGTTGATTCCTGGATCTGATGCCTGTCTTTGGGCATTCATTGCTATTTGCACTTGCTTTATGATTTCCTCCTGCATTCTAGCTTGCATGTCTTTTTTGCGCTCCTGTGCTTGAAGCAACGCCTCCCGTGGCTCACGAACATATTCCTCCAACCTGCTGATCCGCGTTGCTTCCTCATCCTTCCTTCTCTGCCGGCTTATGTAGGTATCTCTGTCGTTAGGAAAACTATGCTCCCAAAAAATGTTCCGTCCTAAACCTCTTGTGCGGCCACTGTGTTCAGCAGTCCCGATGGCATACGTCAATTCATCCTTCTCTCTATTGGGCATGAACGCACCAATAGCTTTAACTTGTAGAGCATAAGAAAATCTTTGTGTTGCTCTTTCGAGTTTTGGGCCATAAACCAGCTTTCCGGTCTCTAGGTCCAGTCTTCCCCCCTGAGCGAAAAACCAATTCTTCGCGTGTTTGGGTCAATTGAGTGATTCTGGTGTAATACCCTTGGTAAGAATGTCCGCTTCCATTTTTTCCCACTTGGGAATGGCAGTCGCGTAGCCACCTGATCCCATGCCATGGTGGTATACCTTCTGTCGGGCATTCTCTTGGTTCCTTCTCACCCGTTCCTCACCCTCTTCCGATGTCTGGTACTGTACAAAATCATTCCAATAGAGCCTCAACTTCGTGAGCGGGCCCCTAATATTGAAATTGGGTGTTAGGTTCTTCTTGACGTATTTCGTGTATAGAGATTTCTTCCAAGTCTAGAATTGTGTGGCCATCTTCTTCATAGCCCACTTTTGAACTAGCTCCTTCAATTCATCATCGTTGATATCTCTATACATGAAATACGTCAAGAAGAACCTAACACCCAATTTCAATACTAGGGGCCCGCTCGCGAAGTTGAGGCCCTACTAGAATAATTTTGTACAGTACCAGACATCGGAAGAGTGTGAGAAACGGGTGAGAAGGAACCAAGAGAATGCCCGGTTGGCTACGCCACCGCCATTCCCAAGTGGGAAAAAATGGAAGCGGACATTCTTACCAAGGGTATCACACCAGAATCACTCAATTGGCCCAAACGCGCGAAGAATTGGTTTTTCGCTCATGGGGGAAGACTGGACCTAAAGACCAGAAAGCTGGTTCATGGCCCAAAACTCGAAAGAGCAACATAAAGATTTTCTTATGCTCTACAAGCTAAAGCTATTGGTGCGTTCAGGCCCAATAGAGAAAAGAATGAACTGACGTATGCCATCGGGACTGCTGAACACAATAGCCGCACGAGAGGTTTAGGACGGAACATTTCTTAGGAGCATGGTTTTCCTAACGACAGAGATACCTACAGAAGTCGGCAGAGAAGGAAGGATGAGGAAGCAACGCGGATCAACAGGTTGGAGGAATATGTTCGTGAGCCACGGGAGGCGTTGCTTCAAGCACAGGAGCGCAAAAAAGACATGCAAGCTAGAACGTAGGAGGAAATCATAAAGCAAGTGCAAATAGTAATGAGTGCCCAAAGGCAGGCATCAGATCTAGAAATCAACATTAATATTAGCCCCCTGATCTATTAAAAAGCAGCTGCGCTTCCACGGAGTTGCCAAATCAAGATGACACAATGCTATGTTTCTCCGTGGATGACATCATTGCACCGTTTACATCATGTGAGCTACATATTCCAAAAGAGAATGCCACAATCATGGTGGTTCTCAGTGTTTTTTCTCCTCTAGATCCTACCAAGACACCAAGAATCCATGGGGCAATAATACCACCTGGATATGTTAGCATCTTAGTGGATAGAGTTAACAAAGGTTTTAGTGATCTGGCTCTTGACATTCCAGGAGGTGATGGGGAGAAGACTCTAGGAGAAGCAGAGAAGACATTCATACTATGGCGCAAGCGCTACATCATTATTTCTGGGGTCTCTAGTCCACCGCCGCTTCCTCAACCGCCAAACAATAGGTGCGGACAAAAGTGAATGAAACAATTTTTTTACTAATTTTCTATTGACATGCATGATTAATAATAACAATTTCTTATACATAATTATTCTTTTTTGTACTCACACAGCAGGGCCTCCGTCAACCTAAGTCTAATTATTCAATCTCCAGATCATCATAGTGCTCCAGGCAATGATTATGCAACGCCACCACCGCCGGATCTTTTTTCTCGTAAAAGTAGGTTCTGAGGTAAGAACAGGGGACCAACTACTGCGGATACTATATTTGCGAGTTCATCATGGCGTACTCAAAAAGAACTCCTGAAGAGATCCTCAAAGTACATTATATAAATATATTCATATATTCACAATTTCTTTTATTGCTCATATATATAAGTAATCACATGACTAACACACACATATATATATTAATACTTTTCCTTTAACTTTTATTGAAGACTCTATGGTTGAAGGAAAAAGTCATACTACGTGACCAACTGAAAGCAATTCAAGAGACCATAGCATGATTTCTTAATGACCAGGTCTTAAACCCCGCCGGTGAGTTCTATAATGACATGAACGAAACATGGAAGCCAAACCAGATGGAGTGAATTTGTCATTCAAGGATATGATAGAATATACAATGCAAGCTTTATTTGTAATATATATACATATTATATGTACATAAAATAACATACAATATATGTATATGCATGTAATATATATGTTAGTTTCATACTTTAGTTTGTATAAAATGTTCGAACATTATAAGCGTGTAGAATACGTATATTATTAACAGCGTAGAATGCGTATTCGAAAACCTATTCGAAAACCAAAATGAATCATCAATTGAAAATAGAAACAAAAAAAGAAAAAAAAACCAACCGGGACTAAAGGGCCGGCCCACGTGGCCAGGCCGGGAGGCCTCTTTAGCCCCGGTTGGTATTACCAACCGGGACTAAAGGTGGGCGAGAAACCGAGACTAAAGGAGGGGCCCTTTAGTCCCAGATTCGTGCTCCTGGTTGGGAAACCGGGACTGAAGGGATTTCCCAACCGAAAGTACAGCTTGTTTCTGTATTAGTGGTGTAACTCTAAGCGCTCAATAGCAAAAGTGATAAGTGTACAACCCTTTTCAACAAGTGTGACTTTCTTCCTATACTTTTGATATATCCTTATAAAAGACGTCTATACATTCAACCCCCATCTTATACATTAGGTGACAATGTTTTGACAGGCGGAATAAATGGGATAACAACCAATTTGTGATGCAAGCTACACTATACAACCTTGACAAACCACCACTAAATAGAACATTTTCATGATTGTTAGCCGATTTTGGGTATATTTCATAGTAGATAGGCGGATGATGGCTTTTATAACATATAAGATAAGAGTTGAATGCATAGATGCTTTTTATAAGGATATATATGAAAAGTATAGTAAAAAAGACGCATTTGTTGAAAATGGTTGAACATTTATCACTTTTGCTATTAAGTGCTTAGAGTCAGACTCCATATCTCCATATAAGAATTTCCTTAGTATCAAAATACTCAATTTCATTATGGGACAAGATTCAAACAACCAAGAATTGTTCTCGATAGTAAATACTTTCACTAATGTACTTCTCATTTTGATCAAAATGGTAGGCTACGAAAATCCATAACACATCCGCATAAGGTTTTTTTTTTTGCCTCAAAGGTCCTTTGACAATGTTGCTCCAAACATAAAAACTGTTATAATCCTTGGCATCATGCAAATTAAATGGTGTGTTCTCTTCTATATGCAGAGAGTTAAATGGTGTTACCGGCGAGGCGTGCCGGCTCGCAAGCTCTGGCGTTGACAGAACTGGAGTTGGAAGGGCAGACTTGCTTCCTCTTGTGAAGGCAGCGACGAAAACCTGATGAACTTTGCACGATCAAAAGCTGTAGTTTCGCACTCTGAACTCAGACCATGTAAATACTAGTATATGCTTTACGTTGTTTGCATAAAGAAAGCGCGTATCCCATACGCATCACTGAATATTGAGGTGCAGATATTGCTCGTGTGACAACTTAAACAAACATGCAGTCAAGTTGTGTCGTTACCGTTAAAATAAGATCAAAATCACAGCCGGTCAGCTGCTAAGAACTGACAGCTTAATAGTACACAAATCATTAGATCCGTTTAAACAAACTTCAATCTGCAGCTTGCCAACCTTTGACGCTAGTATCTTATTAGATCTAAGGGACACAAACTATACAAGGTCCTTTCTACCTATATATCATATTGTTCCAATTCCCAAGCACCGATCGAGCTGCAGAATAACACGCAGACCGGTTCAGACTGAATGGTGACAAAGAACATGTACCTAATATTTCAAGGCTATCTAATCTGATCCTGAAGCACTTGGGTAATGGATATAAAAATGTGATCGTAGCAATGATCATGATCTCGCAAACTGCAGCCTGCGGAAATGTAATGTTTATAGCACATATAAACCAGGCACTAGCACAACTATCCACGACCAAAAAAAAAATCTTTTAGATTGATGAATCATGTTTTGTCAGGGTTCATCGTGCAGGGTTTCTATCATTTAACCCTCGATTAACGTGATTGCTACCATACTGAAACTTTGAAAGTGAACTCAGCGTAGTAGTATAGTAGTGTATCAGTTTCGAAATTGAGAGCAGGTTGCTGGTGTGTCATGAACATTGGAGTATTGCCAATAACAACAGCCGTACGTGCACGCACCTAGGACGAAGACGGCGGCGCGCGTGCCGCCGTGCCGCTGGGACCGGCACGGGGGGCCGCGCCAGTCGACGGAGACCGCCGTCTCCGGCGTCGCGCAGCTCTCCACATCCTCCATTTCCTCAGCTGGGGGCTCGCTCTCTTCTCCGTCACCGCTCCGTCCGACAGAACGAGGTCAAGGCAATCTGTGTGGTGGACTCGTCGTGGTAGGTAGTGGTAGGAAGCTCCGCTGCGTAGGCAATGGCAAGTTGGTGAGCTGAAGAAGGGCTTTATTTATAGAGGAGACATGGGACATGGCAGTGAGGACTGATGAGGAGGCAGGCAAGGCAGCGCGCATCGCATGTGATTAGGGCTGCTGGCCAGGCCTGCTGCTCGGTAACCCGCTCACGCAGCGCCAGCGCCGGCCACTCCTGAACGAACGCCGAAAGGGAGCCTGCGCGGCAGGTGAGCAGTGCGGCCGGGCCTACCCTCCCTTTCACATCGGAATATTCCGAGGTTCATACCGAGCCGTAGAAACATACATGCGCGCGCGTATATGGCGTTGCATGCGGATGTTACCTTTTATCACATTTTAATTCGGGTTCGAATACAGATATGGATCTCGTCGAATACGAATATAAAATGAATGTCTCGGATTCGGATATTTATTCAGTTCAACTCAAAGTGCTTATTGTTGAATTCAACATAGATAAATAGAATTTTAGTATTAAGTTCATCAATAACCAAAATGAAATAAAATCAAAATACACGTGTAATAATCTGTAATACCGAAGTGAACTAAATTATAATGGACAATATTAATAAAATGTAGGTCAAGTGAAGAAATTTAAATAACAATGGTAGGCAAATAATTAGCCATTTTGCTTTATCGATTTTTTATGACAAAATTATTACACAAGTAGAAATAAAGGATGTAGGTATATAGCCCATAAAAATATGTAGTTATTAATAAATATTTAATAATTAAATATATCATTTAATCAATCGTTATTTATATATATTTATCATGAAATTAGAAATTACATAAAATAATTTACATAAGCAAGGAATAAATTAAAGTGTTAAAATAATTTGCAAAAGCAAATATATTAGTTTTAAACTAAATTATAAAAATACTAAAATTAATTTTGTATCTATGTATCATTATTAGTATTAAATTAATATTAAAGGTTTATTGCACTGTGTCAATTCATGCGAAAGGAAAGGAGGTGTGAATGTATTGCACTGTGTCTGGAGTTGTTTGGGTAGCCAATTCATGCGAAGACAAGTAAAAAGCTGGGCTATATGGATCTATGGTGATCTATGCTATGCTAGTGCAGAATACGGTAGCACTAGGGCTACTAGTACTCTCGTAGCCTCGTTCGGCTTACCTTAAAAGCCGACTTGTTCAGTTTTTTTTTACCGAAATAGTATTTTTCTTTCACAATAATTTAGCTTTGCTTTTTTTTTTTAGCTAATTTTAGCCAAACGAACATAGGCGTAGCGACAAATCTGGCCACCACCTACCCACTCCACAACTTTCTTTCTTTCAAGATCATCATCAAAATAAAATAAAAAAAGATGATAGAGAACTAACCAGGGCTACGTACTAGTACAACTCATCCTCATCAGGGGACGGGAATAAAAGCCGACTAGCGACTAGGAGTACTAGCGTTCATATGCATGCATGATGGCCTGGTGGATGGCGCGCAGCTGGCAGCCGGGTTCTCTGGCCCTCGTTTAGATTACAAATTTTTACAATCTAGATGCTGTAGCACGTTTCGTTTGTATTTGACAAATTTTATTCGATCATGGACTAACTAGGCTCAAAAGATTCGTCTCGTGATTTACAACCAAACTGTGTAATTAGTTATTTTTTTTACCTATATTTAATACTCCATACATACGTCCAAAAATTGATGTGATGAAAAGAAAGTGAAAAAATTTAGAATTTTGAGGCAATCTAAACCAGGCCCTGATTAATTATTCTCCGGTCCCTGCCGTGTGCGCCTCCCTCCCTGATGCTAGCAACGTGGCTAGGGAGTACTAGCGCTCATGGGCACAGCACCTTTCATCATCTACTAGCTCCGGATTGATGTGCAAGCATGACGAGACCATCCGTGATCACGAGGGACGAGGCAGAGAGGATGGCACGCTCAGGCCTGCGTCGTCATGCATGCTGGTCACCGTCACGTCCGATCCTGCCTGCCTGCCAAAGAGAAAGACCACCGTTGCCGTCGCGTTGTAAATTAAAGGACGATGCAATCGATCCTGCGATGCAGGGCAGGCAGTGCTAGGTAGTGAAACGAAAAAAAAATTGACATGAAATGATGAGTAGTACTTGTCGATACCGTGGAGTACGACTGTTGTGGTTGGATGCCAAGAAAATTACGGGCATGTTTGATCCCAGAGTCACAGATTAGCCCATCTTGTAAAAATGTATTAAACATGAGCTAATGGATACTAGGCACCAATTAGCTCTCATTAGCTCTTATCAGTCCAAAATTAGCCCACATTTAGGCTTTTTAATTGGTATCGAAAAACATGGGCAGATTATCAGCTCTCTGTTCCAAACACTCCGTACACATTTGGTCAAGTAGAGCAGCTCCAGTGTGGGAGCTAAGAGCACGTTTGGATAGCTGCCGCAGTTCGCCGCACCTTGGGTATGCGTTTGCTTCGCTGCCACAGTTGTGGCAATGGTGGCCTCGCCACCAGCCTCTAGTTCATTTCAGACCCAAAATGCGCTGCAGTTGCGGCGGCTAATTTCAGCGCCGAACTTTTGGCGTAGCCGCAGGCTCGGCGCGTGGCGTGCGCAGGCGCCATCCAAAATTCCAAACGCGCCCTAAGGGCAGCTCCATCGGGGTGGTTTAGAGCTAGCTAAATTTAGTTTTCAAACGTGAAACAGCGTAAAAAGTGAAACGCTAGTGTGGGGATAAGAGTTGGTCTCGAACATTTCCAATGAATTTTACTCTAACCGCACGTCTCTTAATGCTGTCTGCTGCTCTCGTTTCGATTCTCATCTCTCTCTTCCGTCTTAAGAGGTTGCTGCTGATTTATACCGATGGACCTGCCCTAAATCGAATAGATGGAAAAGCACAGTTCGATTTGCCGAACCGAGTACACTGCCGGGTTCAGCAAAAATCGATCTTGTACCAGTGTAGTGAGCCTGTTTACTCTAGTCCTCGATCATCTCCACCGCTGAAGTATTATTATTTTCGTTTCTCTGGCGATCGAGAGCAGTGAGCTACTAGGTTGCTGCACTATTGCATGCATGCATGCTTGAGACGGTGCTTTTGCTTTTGCCTTTACCTTTGCTTTTGTACGCGTGCTCTATCGTCGATCCTTTACCTTGCCAGAGGGATCGAGTGGCGATCAAGCAGCGCGAGAGCGATCCAGTAGCTGAGATTTTCCATTGCCACGCCAAGCGAGTGACCGAGATCGACCTAGGTACTGTAGCTGCTGACCCTGCACCTGCAGCATGCTAGCTGCCCGTGGCTAGCAACAACTTTACGTACATCCATCACTATTCGCACGCATACCGCAGACGTCGAGTCGATCAACTTTAGGTACATCCAGAATCAGCTATTTTGATTAAGGGAGCCCAACAAATATGACAACATCTTTAAGTATGATAAATATACAGATAAGTGTATGTTTCAAGAACTTTTTAAGTGTTTTTACATGTGCAGTTAGTATTCATAACGAAAAAATCATAAAAACTTTTCTACAGTGTTGGGTTGTTGGGGGGGGGCTGGAGTAGCACGCACTTGTAATTCAGGGGTACCTAGGGAGTAGCGTTCACGGGCACAGCGCTCGGCACAAGCACATCGATCGAGCGTCCAGCCGGGCACGCCGGCCGGCCTCAGGGCTTCTCCATCGGCGGGCTACGTCGCTGGTGCCGACGTGGGGAGAGAGAATCACGGAAAAACAAGTTGGCGATTTGTTCGCCGCTAGCGCGGAACAGGCAAGGACCAACCGACCAATAATAACTGATGTACGGTGCTGGTTCTTTTGCTTTGGCTACCAATCAAAAGTGCTCAAGAGATAAAAAGTTACTAGTATGTTGGCCCGCGTAAATAGCGCGATAACTAGTTTTTTTAATTGTAACTATTTGGTCTTTTTACATGCAAGTATATTTTTGTTTTTTTTACCATAATTGTCACCCCTCGATGCTTCTCAACTACATTATTCACTTGCACGAACTCCATATTGCTATCACTGACCCATTTCCTTGGTTTCTCGATTGCATCAACTCCCTTCCCTTTTTATTCCACTCATATTCCCATGTAGGCCGCGTTTGGAACAAAGGATTTTCGTAGGAAAATCAAAGGAAACAAAAACGCTGGAACAGGAGGACAGTAGAGCGTTTGGAACACAGGAAAGTAATCTTTCCTTTCCTACGAAACACTGTAGCTTCTAGGCAGTTTCACGGGAAAGCAAAACTCCAGTCCAGTCTCTGGTTTCTGATTCCTTCGCGGAAGCCCGAGGTGACGACGGCAATAATTCATCAGATGCATGGTTGTCTGCTGCTAAAAGCTGGTGGATGAGTAAGTGCATGGGTCCCACAATAGTAAAAAGAGCCCGGTAACTACTGATGTCTTTTTTATAAAGATCATCATTATGTGTTAAGTAACGTTTATCTACATATGCTTTGCAATTTCTATGTTATAAATTCATGTGTTCCAAACAACCTAAATTTTCTGTTCCTGTGTTTTGAAATCCCGTAGTTTTTCACTTTTCATCATACCTTATTTCTGCGTTTTTTCCTATTCCTGTGTTTTGAATTCCTTCGTTCCAAACAAGCCCATATTGTGCAATTTCTACCGATGCCAGATCTAGGTAGTGTTCAATTATTCGCTGAGTTTAATAAGAAATATTGTCAAGTCAGTTGCAAAATTTTAATTCTTTGACCCTCTTGTAAATTTATATTTTAAGTGATTTGTATGTTGCTTATGGATCCTTAGTTGTTATCATAAAATATGACATTGCATACTCTTTTCTTTTTTACCAATTAATCAATCACGTCATTTTTCGACCCTCTCGGTGAACATGGGGATCTTTTTAACACTGTTGTATTAATATAAGAATATATTTTATAAGTCCAAATTTACATATATATTAATAGTACTTGATATGAGTTCTTTTGTTAACAAATTGTTAGGTTATCATAAATTCAACAGTGCATACTCTTTTTTTCTAATTAATCTCATAATTTCTAGACCCTCTCGATGAACAGGTTAGCTAGATTGTTTTATTGGCTTAAAGCACGGGCTGGAAGCAGCAGCAAGACAATTTAAACTGCTTCAGTAATTTGTATGGACATGTCAAGGTATTGACGGTCGTCTTGGATAGCTCTTGTTTATGTGTTTTATCTCTTCCATGACGTTGCCTATAGTGTTCTTGTTCTTTATTACTATAGAGCAATCAAATTGTAATGCTATCTTAGTTCTACAGAATCCTATCTTTTCATATTAAAATATGTATTGTATTCTTTATTTTTTATATATCTTTTGATAGACCTAGAGCATTATAATTTGGATCTATATGATTAATGTGGTAGGTTTAAGCACATATATATGAGAAAAAAGTATGACTTTTTAATTTTACTTATAGCAATACACTCACTTATTTATATGTTTCAAACATATGGAAATGAAACTAGTATTTCTTAAATTTTTAATGTTAAATCTAGATATTTCCTAGTTATAATTTATATGGACTATTTATTTAGTAATTTTTATTTGAATTCATTTTAAGACGATCAAAATTTTCTTTTCATAGTCTTTTTTTGAAATTTTGTCTTTAATAACTATATTTTACATGGACTCTGTATAAAATTTTCTTTACAAACTCGTACTAAAACAAAATTCTTTATTTTTGTTTTGAATTTACTATTTATTAATTGTGTTATATATGAACTCTTTGATCTAATATAATTTGTTAGATCATTATAGAATTCAACAATGAAGGATCTTTTTATCCTAATTAATATGGGAATTTATACTTTTTCGGTGAACGTGATGAGTCTTTTTAACACTGTTGTAAATAGATAGAATTTAATCATGAACATAGCTATATTTTGATTTTTATATTAGTACAAAACATCCATTGGATAGCTTTTAGATTTCTTGATATAGTGTACATATCTGATATATATGTAGTATGGTAACCTATGGCATGCAAAAATTTGCTATTTAATAAATTTATAATTTATATAGTCTTTCATATATTTTAATTCTAAATTTAACTATATATATAGTCTCTTTCATATTACTACAAAACGTGGTACCATTGGATTGCTCTGGAAGCTTTCTGGTATTGAATATATGGAATACCATATATGAAGTGCAGCAACCCCATGTATGTTTTTTTGAGAGTTTAGCTACTTAATAATTGTAATTGATATAGTCTCTTTTATTTTTAAATCCAAATTTACCAATATCTTATTAATCATATGTGGTGTACATATAATTTTTTTCATATATTATTCCTCGGTGAACGCGGTGACTCCTTTTAACACTGTTATAAATAGATAGATTTTAATCCTGAATTTAGCTATATCTTATTTTTATGTTAGTACAAAATGTCCCATTATTGGATATATTTTAGACTTCCAAGTATAGTGTACAAATGGGATACGGTGTTTGTAGTATGGTAAGCCATATATAGCATGAAAATTTTGCTATTTCATAAATATATAATTTATATAATCTTCATATCTTTTAATTTTAAATTTAGCAAGATATATAGTCTGTTTCATAATCTTTAATTCCAAAGTTTGGTATATCTTAATCTAATTATTAGGACTAGTCTCTAATTCATCACATATTCCTCCAATTAGAACTATAATATCTAACTACAAAGCACAAAAATATTTGGTCGTAAATATATCATAACTTTAATTTTTGTATTATCCATATGTTGGTACATTTAAATACCAAGTTTTGTGTTTTAATATGTTTTGTGTATGAGTTCGGGTCAGACAGGATAATAAACCAATTATGACTAATCTCTAGTTCATCGCATATTCCTCCAATTAGAACTCTAATATCTAATTACAAAGCATAGAAATATTTGGTCATAACTTTAATTTTTACAATATCCATATGTTGGTACAGTTGAATACAAGTTTTGTGACTTCCATTGATGATCCATAAAAAACTCTAATTCTAATCTTTCATCAAGTCAACTATCTATCCACACATCAAAAACTGGTCTTTCCACCCATGATTATAATGGGAGAGCTCGCTCGATTTTTCACGTGGTAGCTATCATGAGGATTGCACTGCAGAGAGTATTTAGACCAAAATTGACAACAAATACATTCAGCCTGTTCGCTTGTTGATTTCAGGCAGGGCTTATCAGCCAGCCAACAGTGTTTTCCTCTCACAATAAACCAATACCAGCCGGGCTTATCAGCCCAGAAACCAACTAACGAACAAGCTCATTAATATATCTTAGATTAGTTGCAGAAAACGGAATCTAAAAAATTGGCTCGACCCAGATCAAGACTGGCGGCGACAAAAATGGATAATATAAGAGCCAACAGACGGCAGAAAAAGGTAAAAAATCACTAACGGGGAAAATATCAAAAAATTGGAACAGAACAAATTGGAAACAAGAACTAAAGACAGAGAAATCAAAACGGGCTAAGATTGAAGGGACTAAAGAAAACTATGGAAGGATATTTTTTCTTTTAACATTATATATAGAAAATAAAAAATAACCAAATTTTGCTATATCTTATTGATCCTATTTGGTGTGGACTTTTCGGTAAGATTTCAACCGTTGGATCTTCATAGAATCTGACGGTTCGTACTTTTTTATTAATCTCGTAAATTTTAGACCCTCTTGGCGTACTCAATTCTGTTGTATTAATATAATGGGCCATTTGGATCCTTTCATTTACAGAAATTAAAATCTACTTAATAAAATAGGCTATTTTGTTTGGAATTTGACATTCCACCACTTTTCAAAGTCCACATATAAGTCTATCTTAAATTGATAAGGTGGGAGATCAAAATTGATTCTATAAATCACCATTCTATTTTTCTACTATAACACGCTCTTCAACTCGCTCATCTACGGTAGAAATACAATACATATGTATCTCTCTCGTATACGCAACAATAGTATATATCTATAATCTGTATATAATCATATTAGCTTAATTAATATGTGTCTGAATTATAATTATTAATAGAAGATGATACTAAATTATTGTGACACATGGGCCTATAGCTACGCAGGCGAGCTGTCGAAAACTACAACACCGCTGCGGCGGGTCGTACACCTTTCGTCGTCTACTACGGATCAATCTAACCATCCGTGATCACCAATTCACCAGGCAGAGAGGACGGCACGCTCAGGCATGCGTAGTCACCGTCACGTCCGATCCCTGCCAAAGTGAAAGACCACCACGTTCTGATGGCTGCTACTACTACTACAGTACTACTCCTCTGCAAAGCGGGAAGAGAAATGAGAGAGAGAGAGACACAGGCACGCCTTGTACTTAGGGATGAAAACGGATCGGATACGGACGGATATCATCGATATTACATTTGTTTTCATATTTTTGTTCGGATTCGGATTCGAATACGGATAGTGTCAACTATGTCGGATAGGATACGATTGGATATCGACATCATAAATATGCGATTTGAGTATTCGGATACGGATACGGTATCGGATGTTGGATATCCGGACTCAGATACGGACAGATCTCAACCCCTCTAAACGGATTCGGTTTCGAATACGGTCGGAAAATATCCATACAGTTTTCATCCCTGCTTGTACTACAGCATGCACTGCTGTAGCTCGATAGCTAGCAAGCCTGTTCACTGATTGGGCAGGCGCAGGGGCAGGCAGAGGCACGAGCACCGGACCGGAGGAGGAGCTGCAGTGTTTGATAAATAAAAGCATGGGCACTCAGCTCCTGCCCGCCCTGTCTCCGAATCGGGACAGGAGGGAGCTCCGCCTCCCCGCTCGCCTCCGATTCTTTTCTTCCCACCCATACCTCTCCCGCTCCGATCATGATTCATGACCCTGCCTGCCCTGCCACCGGCCATTCCTATTACTTCCTGCCCCCAACACTACTGGAAACTCGATTACTTCTGTACGTGCGAAAACACACGAAAAAATACGAATACCATTATAAAAAAATATTTTTCTGACGGTGTACCCTCAGAAAAATACACACGGAAATAGAATGACAGAAAAATTCAATTATTCTGTGTGTTCGCTGTCAGAAACAATTTTTCTGTCGGTCTTACACGCACAGAAAAATTATGTTCGGCCAGATTAAAAACAAAATTTATGTGCATTATTCCTCACAGAAAAAAGAAAAACCCGACAGAAAAATCATTTTTCTGTTAGTGTTATCCCTTCAGAGTTGCATAGGTGCACTCACAGAAAAAAAATTGTATTTTTCTGTCGGGTTAAGTGAACGCACAGTCAGGTGTTAACAGACCACCGACAGAATAATATACACTTACCCATACAGCAAATTGGATACAATAATTATTTAGAAACAGTAGCAACAACATATTAAAATATAGACTGCCCATACAGTAATTTCATCACAACATATAAAGATGGAGTCCAAATATTCTGCACATTCATTCATAGCATCTAGGCAACATGTAGATGATGTCCAAATGTTCCGGCATCAATACATTCAAAAGCATTACCATCTCATCTCAGCAGTTCATGAATTTTACTACTGATAACTACTGCACTACTATGCTGATAACCAGATCGATGTTGCTACCATTGAAAATAAGCAGCTCTTAGCTCTTTCATTGTTGCTCCTATCGACCTGCAAATAAAGCACAGTAAACAAGATAATATCAACTTGGCATACATCAGGTAGTAAGCACAACTTTGTTCGAGGTAGTAACTTGGCAGCTAACTTCCAGATGTCTAACTGCAAATCTAATGTAGGTATTTTATCCTAAACTTCTAGTTAGGAAATAATTCTATCAGTGTCAGGTATCACAATTCTTTTAAGTTCCAACAATCAATATCTGGATATCAAGACCTAAACAGGCTAGTAAGCACAAATGTATTTTTGAAATCACAACATTAAATCTCAAACAACCAGTCCCATTCACATCAGCACCAGCCTGCAATTGCGTTCATCTCAGGAATCGCACAATCAAATTTGTTGAACCCCATTGGCAAGAAATAATTTGGGGCAAGCAGCATCTCTAAAGTGACAAAATACTGCACCTCAATTAGTATCTCCAAGCAACTCAATGAAGAACCATGGAATACTAGGGAAAAGGAGAAGAATAATGATACTGTTGAAAAAAGAAGGGTTCAAACAGTGTAATATGCAAGTCACCAGAAGAAGATTGAAAAGTTACACATGGCAGCACCTGATCAATTTATTCAACTTTACCTACAAAATAAAACTAAAGATGCAAATGAGAAACCACAATGACCCATCATCTCTCTTTTTTTACTGTACCACTGAATATAAAACTAAGCCTAAACAAAATAAAACTAAAGATGCATTCAATAGAACTGGTCAATAAAACAAAAGTTCCAACTCGGTCCAGTCAAGCAAACAAAATTAGTATTAAACTATACAGTGTTGGGACTATGGTAAGAGCCTAAAGCAGTGGCCATAGCATACAAGCTTCTTTGTTCTTACACATACTCAAGTTTTCATAATACAAGTGCTGCCCATAATTACTTCTAGCCTTCACAAAGCAGTACAGCTGCAAGAGACAAGAAGAACTTACAAATCTACAAGTGCAAAAGAAATGACAGGTAGGTAGTGACCATCTCCAGAAATTTCACATTTAAAAGTATATAATTACCAAAATTTCACAGAAGAAATGCCACACAAGCAGTGACCATCTCTAGAAATTTCACATTTGAAAGTATATAATTACCAGAATTTCACAAGAAATACCACAAGACAGTGACCATCTCCAGAAATTTCACATTTAAAAGTATTACCCAAGTTTCACAGTCCAAGGCAACAAATATATGATTTGCGTGCAAAAAAAATCATGTTCTACAAATAACAATGCAAAAATCACAGAGCTCTATTGAACTGAGCTAATAAAAAAGAAACTATTGGTCATTCGAGATCCATTAGAGAGTAGTATGTCAAAAGCACAAGAACTACATATATTTCACCTGGAGCAAAAGAACGAGAGCAAAAGAACTCGAGAAATGGCTCAGATTTACCTATTATCAGCATGACAACTGCAACTTAATTTCACCTGGAGCTTAATTTAATTCTCTCTCTCTCTAATGAGAATTGAACTGGCCACAGAACTGATTGCTTGTATTGGTACAAGCCATCCTAGTTAAGCAGCAAACAGAACAAAATATCCCAAGTACCAGCTCATAAGGTGCTAAAGTGCAGAAGTTCTCTAATGGAAACTTGATTCATCACAGCCACTCAAGAGTAGTACAAAACAAAAAAAAAGTCACAAGGCATAGTTAGGGAAGGGGAGAGCAGCGCGGCACGAGACTGGGGTTCCATATCATCTCAGCTCCGCAAATATCACATATCAAAATGATTGATCAGGTTGATATATGCAAGATATTCAAGATACTTTTTTCATAGCATCTCACCTGAAAAGCAACAAGGGTAACAAAACAAACAAGTTAAAATTGTATTTTAACTTTGCAGCAAAATTTTCTTATTACATTGCTCCCTCAAATTCAAATATAATGACATTATTTGAGTGGTCCATCCATGTATATTTCTTACATTACAGTAAATTATGTTAGTATAGTTCTACTTGTGATTTTTAAAGATGTCAAGTTACTAATAAAAGACAATGAAGGGCTCCCATTTAGATCAAACTGACAGCTCATTGCTCATATATGTTTAAGAAATATTTGATGCACTACTAATCGTGAATTATATTAGTATAGTTCTACTTGTGATTTTCATGAATCAAAATGGCAGTGCAGTTTCTTCTTACAACAAATCAGAGGTGCTACTACTACTAAACCAGCTGGAACAACCCAACAATGCAACCAAAAGGTCATCTTATTGTTAATAAAACAGGAGCAGTGGAGGAAGCAGCTCCAGTAGTGAATACATACCCATGGTGGTAGTAGCTCCAACAGCTCTGGATCCGGGAGAGGGAGGGACGGCGCAGGGGAAGAAGGCTAGGGAGGGGCAGCGCCGGGGACCACCACCACCACGAAGCCCGCCGCCACGCTGCACGCCGCCCGCCACCACCAGAGCCCAGATCCGACCGCCACCGGCCTCCACCGGCCGGATCCGGGAGAGGGAGGGCCGAATCCGGGATAGGGAGGGGCGGCGCCGGGGAAGAAGGCCAGGGAGGGGCGACGCCGGAGACCACCACCACCATGCCAGTGCCATGAAGCCCGCCGCCACGCCGCCCGCCACCACCAGAGCCCATATCCGGCCGCCACCGCCCTCCACCGGCCGGATCCGGGAGAGGGAGGGGCGGCGCCAGGGAAGAAGAAGGCCGGGGAGGGGCGGCGCCAGGAAAGAAGGGGAGAAGAAGGGGAGGGGCGGCGGCAGGGAGGGGAGGGGCGCTGGGGCCAGTCTGCCGGGAAGAAGAAGGAGGGGGGCCGGGGTCAGGGTCCGGAGGAAGAAGAAGGGAGGGGGAGGGGGCGCTAGGGTTCGGGCACGGAGGAAGACGGGTGCGGAGGAAGAAGAAGGGAGGGGGAGGGGGCGCTGAGTATGTTTTTTCTGTGCGTGTGTATGTTTTTTCTGTGCGTTTTAAAATAACCGATAGAATAATAACATTTTTTCTATGCGTGCATATATTTTTTCTGTGCGTTTTTAAAGAACCGACAGAATAAATTGTATTTTTCTATGAGTGCTTATTTTTCCGTGTGTGTATTGCCACGCACAAAAAAATCATACAATTATTCTGTGGGTTTACGTATTTTTCTATCAGGATATTTTGAAACCGACATAATAATGGTAATTTTTCTGTGCGTACCGAAAAAACGCACAGAAAAATTCGTCACCCACATCAGGATCTGCTAAGAATGATCCAAGGACAGTAGTGGTTGCTATGTAAAGATTGAATGTGCATCACTGTTGTGCTTGGATCGTCATAGCACTCTTTGAGGTCTTCAGGTAAATAAATCTCTCAACCACTCATTCCCTAGTAAAACCCTTTCTTCCATGTATTTGCTTTATAATTCTTTTATTTGAACGCTTTTCTCAGGCCAAATTGCAAAAATAGCGACCATCATAAATATCGATCTCAGCTCCATAGACTCTACCGAAGTCAAAACTGTATTTATTATGAAGTAAAATTTGCGGTATCATTATTCGAGAGAAAAAAAAATTGCGGTATCATTTTCATTATCCATACTGGCCATCTTGCTAGCTATGTGGCTACTATCTGCACGTCGTTACTATCCTGAATATTGAAGAACCAAAGAGACAAGTTCTCATCTGTATTCTCATGTTACTATTTCTCAGCATGATCCAATTTTTCAACTCGGTAAAATTCATGAAAACGTATCCGCTGCTCGAGATATTTCCTTTGATTTTATTCTCAGCCATTATTCCAGTATTAGCAAAATTCAATCAGTTTTAATATCAATATATGTAGTAATATTTATATTACCTCTCTTCATTACATATATGTTATTCATATTCATGTGTTCTGGTCAATTCCATCGCTCACTGCAATCTGATTGGCTCGCTGAGTTGTTCATTTCTCGCTACCGTTGTTATGTTGCTCGATGGACTGTTGGAAGAAGACGTGATAATTATCTCCGGTGGCTTCGATAGGATAGGTTGTGGAGTTGTATAAAATATCAGCTAGCAAACTCTTGATTTGCATGACCGTTAGTTATTTGTGTTGTAGTCAAACGTGAAGATAGCTTGTTGTAACAAACTCACGGCAGAGCTTTCTTGGTTTGTTAGCATCTGTACTCACATCTATTTGTATGGCCACGCGAGGGGCTCGTCCTCGATGTAATTGACACGTACCTGTCGGACTACTCAAGATAGAGAGCCGACGTTCCGCTCACATTCCAAGCGCCTCTGATCAATTCACATGGTCATCAGAGCCTTTTATTCCCAAGAATAGATTGCATCTCGAAAACCATTCACCATGGACAGTTCATCATCGTCCAACGCCAAGAACCCGCTCGGACAACAGGGGTTCTGTTACAACAGGCCGGGTTGGAAGAGATTTTTAGAGTATGATGAAAAGTGCAAAACGACATCTTTCATATTGAGATGGTTTGATCTTATGCCATTACGAAAGCAATTTTTTTTTTGCGAGGACACTACGAAAGCAATTTGTAATAAGATCTAATAAAAATTAGAAAAAGTTGGACCTCTCCGTTTTGACTAGTTGTGCAGTTGTTCATGTGCCAAAATCAGCCTAGGCCAGTTTGAAAAGTGGCTTGGGCTGGTTTGGAACAAGGCTTGGGCAGGCTTTCGCAGCCTCAGCCCAGCAGCAGCTCAAAACAACCTGGGCCAATTTGAGAAGTGTCTTGGGCTAGTTTTCTCAGCCTTCTTTGCCTAATTTAAAAAGTTTAAATTTGGAACGACCATCGGGTTGCAACAATTATATTTTGTAATGATAGGTTTTAGTAAGGAGCTACTTTAAATTATCTATCATAATGGTCGTGTTGTATATATCATTTATATGCAAGTTTAGGAGGATGATTTGAAATTATCTTTCATAATGATAGAGGTGGGTAGTTTAGGTGCGAATTTAGAGAATTATTTTTATTTTATATATTTTTCATAATGGTAGATGTGAGTAATATTTTAGAAAATATAATAGATCCAATAGCCATTGTTGATAATTAATTAAAGGTCAGGTGTTTTTTATTACTGTGAGAATTTTGAGGATATCTTTGCCTAGCATATTTTGCAAAAATAATTTTTTTGTGGGGCTCAGTGATGGAATTGCCCCACCTTTTTTGTATTAATGCTTAGAATAAAAAGAGTACAGAATGCACGAGTTGTGCTTACCACGAGCTTGCAAAGCCCAAAACAGAAAAAGAAAGAAAACTAAAGCAGACTCTCTAACCATAATCTTAAGGCGCCTGCAAGGCTGGGTTTGGCCTTGATGCAAACCAGGCCAATTTCATTCTTGAAGCTTTCTTTCCAACTGATAAAAGAACAGGGGATGGCATCGAAGATGAGTCGGTTCCTTGAGGTCCAGATGGTCCAACATGCAGTGATAAGAATTTCTCTGGAGAAGCTTCTCCCAAAATCACTTCTTGCTTGTAACACCATATCCAAGCAGGGCAGTTCAAAGTTCCCGCGTATACCAACAAAGTTCCAGCAGGCAGTACTAAATGGGCATTCAAAAAATAGATGCATATACATGTCTCCTCAACACCAGAACTACAAATAGCACAATTGCAAAAATAATTAACTTAGAGCTTCCTTTGGTGTCTCGAATTAGTAATGCTATTAGATTGATTAATATTGTGCACTTCCCTCCTTTTGTTCGTTGCTGTAAATCTTTGGTTTTTCTAGCTTCATATAATTAAGATTTACAAATGTGGCTACTCAATCCTTCCTTTGGGAAAATAATAGTGTTTTGACCGTTAGATGGGATCATTTACATTTACGCAGTGATGATCTGACGAGATATTGCCCAGGTGAGTGAAAATTTGACAGTTTTATTTGATGTTTTCCAGACATATATATGGACGTTCCGAGGAATTGTTCATAAATCATCATAACGCTGACGATGCAGCACAAGCACCTCGTGTGTGCTGTAATCTCACTCTGTCATGTACACTATCTTCAGGCCTCCGATCCTGACCCTCCCCTCCACAGGCACCAGCGTCACCGTCACGCTGTCGTCTCCCTCTGCGCCCAGGTCCTGCAGGAGTTCGTTCAGCGCCACCCTCATGCTGGTCTGTACAGCCAACTCGCCGCCGCCGCCGGGGTGCTTCAGGGACACGAAGCTTCCAGCCACCTCCCGCCCGCCCGGCCCGACCTTCTCGTGATCCACTGCGTTCATGTACACGTCGAACTTGACGAAGTCCGCGCTGTAAGCCTCGATGCCCTCGACTACCAGCACCTCTTCCTCCTGCTGGCTTCGTGGCTTTCCCGTCCGCCTCACCTGTGCAGTCACCGCCGCGTCGAGCCAAACCGGGAAGCGGACGGACACAGACTTCAGCCGGTGCGGGGGGCCTGTTCCGCGAGGGGTGACAAGCGGCCGCGCCTTGAGCCACGGCATGTCGACCTCCGCGTACGTGTACCTCAGCCTCCCCATGTCGAGCATGTCACGGACGGTAACTCGCACGAGCCGGGCGTCCTCGTCGTAGAACAGGAACGACGAGTCGAGCCAGTCCGGGTCCGTGAAGTCCGAGTGGCGCGGCCGGTCGGAGTCGTCGTCGAGGTCGAGGTCGAGCTCGAGCCAGACCATCCACAGGCGATCGGAGTTTGGGTGGTGCAGGTAGAAGATGGGGTCGCGGGCAGCAGAGTAGTAGGTGCCCATGTTTTCGTGGTTGGGTTGCGAGATGTCGCCCGTCCATACGTGCAAGGTGTTGTGCGGGCGCTGCTCCACCGTGCCCACGCCGGGCCTCTGCCGGTCGCCGGCGCGGTAGGGCTGCCCGTGGAAGAGGGACGGCAGCGGCGCGTTGGTGATCATCTGAATCATGTTATGCAGATCATCACACGTGTTAGGAAGTAGGAACACTCCCAAAACTAGATGGTACGGAGATCATCTAAATCATGCATGCTATGCAGATCATGTATGTAGAGAAGACAAAGAGGTATATATAGCAAGCTATTAATCCTCGATCGACCTGTTTGTACATGGTACGGAGGTTGAGCTGGATGTGCTGCTCATCGGTGTAATTCTTGTCCGCGTGCGAGTAATCAAGATCGACAACCCTCGGTGGCGCGTGCCTCGGGTTCCGAATCGGGTCATAGAGCGGGGACGCCTCGTCGGCGAACGCCGGGGGTATCCGCATCCCCTCCGGCACGTCCCAGCTCCAGAACGGCACGGTGAACCCGGGGTCGCCGAGGAGCTTCGCCGCCACGCGCTCGAAGAAGTAGACGTAGGCGCGGTGGAAGGGGAAGAAGAGCCACGAGAAGTGGATCTGCACGGGCAGCTCCGGCGACCCCGCCTGCCGGTACGCGCCGGTGCAGTAGGCGCAGTGGATCCTGGACTGCTGGTAGAAGCTGCGCGGGTCCGACTCCGGCAGCGCCTTCATCAGCGCCACCGCGCGCTCGTACTTGGCCATGTCCTCGGCCGCGCTGGCGTCGTGCGCGGGCCGCCTCCTACGGAGCGGCTCGGCCGGGTCTGGGAACGTGAAGTTGGTGACACGAGTGTCAGATGCCGGCGTCTGCGGGCAGCACTGGAAGGGTGGGAGCGCGTGTGGTGGGAGCTTGGAGTCCCCGCACGACAGTACGTCGGTGACTATGGGCCTGCCGCCACCGCCGGGCTCGTTGGCGTCGTCGCCTTGGGACAGCCGGGCCTCGGAGCCGTCTTTGGCGCAGTAGATGAGGAGAGGATTGAGGCCGGTAGCGGCGAGGATGGTTCTTGACAGGGTGTAGGTGCATGGCCTTGTGATGATGACCGTGGAGGCGAGGGCGCAGCAGAGGAGGATGCCTAATGCGAGACGAGTGCCGTTGCTTCCCGCCATGACCGACCGTGGGAGCTAAGTGTCGCTTCGTGCCTAGTAGCCTTCAATCACGAACGTAGATGAAGTTTTGACTTTTGAATCCGCCCGGAACGTATTGTATACAGAGGAAACAAGGCACATCATGCGTCGACCATGGCAGTCTTATTCGACGAATAGGAACTGAAGCTGCTTGATGGACGGCATGATTGTAATCAGGCTGCTCTGACTGAGTTGATGTGAAGCTGAATATATATTAAAAATTATTAACATACATAATTAGTATATATTAATGTCTACTCCCTCCTCGTCTCGTTTTCTCATAAGTCAAACACGGTTAACTTTAACTAAATATATATTAAAAATTATTAACATACATAATTAGTATCATTAGATAAATCATTAAATATATTTTAATAATAAACTTATTTGAAGTTATAAATATTGTTAATATTTTTACAAATCTAATCAAACATAAGAAAATTTGACCAGCATGAGTCTCGTAGCGAGACTTTATGAAACGGAGTAGTACAACTCAGTTAGTGGAGGTTCCAATTTAAAAAAAAATCTCGAATACGCAAAAGGTTTGCGCATCTTTGTATTAAGATCGAGAAAGAGTTTTGATTACAATGACGTGCCAATGGGGCTGCGCACTAGGCCGAGGTAAAGTATATGAATCGAGCGCCCCTCCCCTAGCCGAGAATTCACCATGCCTATTACTCAGGAATTAAACTACCTAGGCTCGTCGCCCTGCTAGCATCCTGTCGGGCCCCTAATTTAGGGTCCTTTGTGCATCACGTATCAGTCCCTGGATCAATAGCTGATACGAACAATTCAAATAAGCTAATACGAACAATTCAAACAAGATTGATATAAAAAATCATACTTTTATTACTAATGGAGAAAACATATTACATGGTTCGGGTTACATAGCTTGGGCCATTGGCCTTATATCGTATATCAGAGTTCTAAGACAACGGTCCTATGTCAACATGGCTCCAATCTTATAGGCAACTTGGAGTGCGGACGTAACCCTACACTTATTCCTTAGGCGTGTTCCTATATCCCAATCGTCGTAGTCCTAGTGTAGCTCCTTCGTGTAGCCGCACGGTTCCATCTTTCGGGTATACTCCGGGTGTCCTATCCTTGCGTTGCTCCAATAGTTCTTCCGAGTTTGTGCTCCTGTAGCTTTACTCCTAAAAACATAGAATGGAGGGGGGGGGTTGAGTACATAAAGTACTCAGCAAGCCATAAACTTTGGGTGGAGTGGAGGTGGAAGGGGAAGGCTATATGTGGAAGGGGTTAAAGTGATGGAGGTGGTTAAGGTAAAAGTGGTAGGGTGAAGTAATTATAATTATAGGTTGGATCCTGGCAGGTATTACCATTCTCACCAGTTTTCGAGGTTAATTATAGTTTACCACATTAGTAAAATACATCTTACCAGATTATCACAGTTGTAAAAGTCTAATCATAGTTGCTCTCATCCCAACATCTGCCCATTCCAATGACATGACTATTAGAATAGATTCAATAAACTCTACAGAGGTGTACAAATTTCTCCACAAGATAGACATAGTCCGACACCATCGTCATGGCTTAGACAGGTCTAACGAGATCCCATACCTAATATACGCGATCTTAGATGTCCATATAACTCTACCGCGGCTTCGCAAGGGTTGGAAAACACACTAAACTCGGGAGGATATACCAAATCGTCCCGTCTCATAATCTCAAATGATACCACATCATCCCATCATATAATCTCGGACGATACGAAATCATCCCAACATAATAGTGCCGATGATACCAAATCACCAATAATATGGGCTCGAACATGGCCAAACATACAATAACATGGGCTCGAGCGCGACAAAAATCAAAGGGCTTAACGCGGAGGATCACATAGCAACCACACCAACCGGGCCACAGAAGATCACATAGTATCTGTGCTAGCTCCTGATATTCCGCTGCCAACACCGGCCTCCTAGCAGAAATTATACTTTTATCTAACGGGATGTGAGATCAAGTCTACCCATATAGACATGTGGTTGTACGTAATATCTCACTAGGCGAGAGAGACTATGAACCGGTCCTTATGTGACCGAGGCGAGTATCTCTCACAGGAACCCTCTCCAGGCGCTCCTGCCAAGGTAATTTATCTCCATAAATTACCCCCACTCGCCCCCTGTCGAGGTTTAGTCCAGTTTTACCAGTTTTAAGTTCCATAGTTATTAACCTCAGGTTCATAGCTCATATCAAGGTAACCATTACCTCATCATAATATCATAGTCAAACTTATATCATATCAAGTTAATTATCAATGTTCACGTTATCATAACCGAACTCATGACCTATTATAATTCCATTAATTCATAAAAGAGAATTTAAGTATTATAAGTTAAGTTTATTAATTGGTGGGGATATAGTATGGTGGGTTTATGGTGGAGGCTAGCAAAATGTGGTGGTGGAGGAAGGTGAGTAGTTAAGGGATGGTAAATGAAGTGGAGGGAAAGGGATAGGTGGGTGTTAGGACTTGCCTCTATTCGCTGACGATTATATCTTCATCCGATTCCTGTGTCTCCTACTCCTATCTCCTGGACTCCATCGGGTTCTCTCCATGTCTTCTATCCTACGCGGTCTAGCATCGACAAGCAAGAAAGCACAAACAAGAAAAATAACAAGCAAGGCATGTAAAACAAGCATAATCAATCAAAATAAAGGAAACAATCCTAGATGAGTTGGTCCTATTAGGTGATGGGTCGTTATCTAGGGTTATCATTATTATGTCAATTTGAAGTAAAGTTTGGATGAAGGGATTTCATCCATATGGTATGGTTCCTATAGGTTGGGTTAAGGTGGTGGTGATCTGGTGGAAAGCCAGACCACATTGTTATTAGGCTTCACTACTATGTGAACCTAAAGAGAAAGCCCGACCAAGTCGTCATAGATGACTTGCCCAACTTCTACAGGTCCACCAGGGTTAGTGACACATACGCATATGCATATGTATGTGCCCAAGATTAGTTAGAATAAAGAAAGGCGGAATATAAAGTTAGCCATGCACAGGCGTATACCCGGGTATCGGGCGTATCCTTGTATGCATACGTGTCCTACTATTTAGGTGATTGGGTACGGACATATTCAGGTAGGTGGCATGGTACATGCACCTACACGAATATACAATGTTAACTACTACTACGGTGATAGATGCTACTACGGCTTATTATTAAATAAAATAAATGAAAAACAAACATATCTAGAGTTTAAATGGACACCAAAAATTAGGAAAGAGGGCATGGTTATATAGGGTTTTATCTTAGAAGATTTTTAGTGAAAGAATTACGGAATTCGGAATTAAAACGGGCGAGATATAAATTACTAAAGTTTACCGACTAAACGCGTATGGAATGAAACATACAAATTATTTCTACAATTTTATCTAATGAAAAAATAAGTGGCAATTATCTAGGTATGATCTAGGGTGGCTCTAGTTTATTTATAAATTTTCTGAGATTTTTCCACAATTAATAAGCTTACCTTTTATATTCTTGTGTACAATTCCCGTGTGCACCTAGCAGTTCCTGCCTGGCCTTGAGGTTGACATGTGGTCCCTAGGCGTCAGTCTAAAGTCGTCAGCGCTGTTCCTTGGACCGATCTATGGACCGGCTCGTTTCCTCTCTCTGTTCTTTGTGGACCAGGTCCACAGAATGGAGGAGAGGTGGAACCATGTGGCTGCCATATTGGTCCTGCGAGATGGCATGGCCTGCTCCCATTGGTTGGAGCGACGTGGCCAGGCGCTTGGTCTTGGATGCCGTCGGTCCGACGGTCTCGTAGCTTCCCCTTCCCTTCGGCACGGTCAGCAGAGAGAGAGAGCGAGAGAAAGAGAGGGAAAGAGAGAGAGAGAGAGAGAGGAAGCATGCCGGCAGCGGCTGTAGGCAAGGCGAGCTAGCAAGAGGGCAAGGTGGTGGCGGGCGCTTGCTACTGGCTTCTGCTTTCTTCCCTTTCGCGCGGTCAATAGAGAGAATAGAGGGAGAGCGACAGAGAGAAGGCAAGGCAAGGAGGGAGAGCGGAGGGGCAGGGCGCCGGTGGGAGCTGGGCTCCGGGCAGCGACGCTTCTTGGTGGAGTCACAGCGGGGTCGACGGCAGGAGGACGACCTCGGTCTCGTCCACGCACGGGCGCGAGAAGCAGAGCAGAGGAAGAAGGGGGAAGAAGCAGAGCAGTGCGGCGGTGCTCGGCTACGGCGAGGGCGGACTGCGAGCGTCGGACGACAGTGATTCCGACCACGGTGGTCGCAGGCCGAGTCGGAACTCCGACACGGCGACTCCGGACGCTGAGAGCTCGGTAGCGATTCGGACCACTTCGACTTCTTCTTCGCGTGCTCGAGCTCGATGGGACGCTCTACGGTGGCGACCATGGCCGGCTTTTATAGCCACGGTAGGTCGGTTCTGCCCCAAAATATCTCCAGCGACTGTTGCTCATGCTCATCCGTTCGCACGCAAGGTGACAACGCATAAAGGCGGTTCGTTGGCCATGATCACGTGCTCGAGCGCGGCGTGCGCGGCGCGGTGGTGAGCTGTCGACGAGATTTTCGGAATGGATGAGATAGATCGGGAAGACGACAATGGAGAGAGGCGGTTCGCGGTCGCGGTGCGGACGCGGCGCTCACGCGGTGTCCACGCGGCACGCTAATGGGCCTAAGGGGCTGCTGGCGTGCTGGGCTCGGCCAAGTACAGGGAGGAGAGAGGGGAGGCTACAGCCCACTAGGGAAAATGTACTCAGAATACATTTTGTATTTCCTAGTTCCTAGAAAATCAAGAAAAGAATGTAATACTAACATTCTTGTATGCATGATGTATCTCTAAATATTGGAGATTAAATTACGAAAAATACGTGTGTAATCTATGAGCTAAGTAAGATATTTAAAAAGGCAAAGAAAGGAAAATAAAACTTGTAATTTGATACTGAGATGGCGTTTATAATCCCTAGAAAATAAAGAAGAGAACGTAGCAAAATATTGTTCGTGACGTATTTCCTATCTCTAGAAAATGAGAGAAAACGGTTTTAAATAATTGTTGTGAATGCAATTGGAAATTTAAAGAAAACTTTTGGTGCCGCAAATAAATTCTAGAAGGCAAACAAACATGCATTCAAACAAACACACAAGCATTCAATCAATCAAACACTCAAACAATTGCAAATACAAGATAATGCATATGGTGAATTTTGATGCAGGGTTTTCGGAAATATTTTTTTAAACAGTTTTGCGGAAAATAAATAATCAGGGTTTTAGTTTGTTGTAAATTTTAAAAAGTTTAAATTTTTAGTGGTTTTTCAACATGATGCAAAACACAGGGTGTTACACATCCATTGCCCTGCCGAGTGCTGGATTGAGACGAACAGCTGTTCGACGCTTGTTGTTGCGCTTCTGAAGCATCTTGCGTTCCGCCCTTTCCATAGCTTCCACGCCACCAGAGCGAACAAGGAGTCGGCGCCCTTTCTTCTTTAGCCTTGCCACCGAGATCTCCAGGCAGTCCACCAGCTGAGCAAACTAAACGCCTATATTGTTATTTTGATTGAAGAAAGTAAACGCCCTATGTACTACAATAATTGTGACGTACTCATCACATTCGTCAACAATGATGATCAAATGGCTAAATAGCAAACTAAACCTCATATATAGTGCCTTATTATCAGGTATGCAGACTATAATATATCAGATCATATCGCATGCGGTGTCATATATCAGATCATATCTTTTCAAAAAAAGTTTTATATCGGATCATATCAGACTGATGATAGCGTGTCACACTCACACTAACCAACGAGAATAAAGCAAAGAACGGCATCATCATAGAAGACGTTGCTGGCGTCAATCACAAGAACACATGGGACGCAAGGTGTATGTAAAATAATTCTTCTTTATTTTATCCTATTTACAAAAGGCTGAGTCGTTTCCTCAATATATAGTGGAAAAATATTCAGTACAAACAATATGTTGGGTGGAATCAGAAAAAAAACCCTATAGAAAAATTTATTTATATGTAAGTTTAAAAAATAAAACAATGCATATCCATACCCATCTAGATGTACATTGTCACAAATTAAAATTTAAGATTGAATATAAATATTGTATTTTTTAAAAAAAACCCAACTAGAATATGGATTCTCATGAAATATCTAATAACTATACTAAAAATATGGATCATTATAATCAAAACAGACCATAGCACGCACATACGCTTTGTGGTAGGATAAAAGACGTCGTCTGATGAGATGACCGTTATATGCAATCCTCAGATATCATGGTCATTTCTGTGATCGCGAAACTCTCAGCTGTGACTCAATTTTGGGCAGCAGGGAAACTCCATTCTTGCTTCTTGGAATATCTATCATTCCTGAGTGTTGACACTCGAAAGTGTCCCAACATGGAAATGGGGCTATATCATTAAGTTCCTAACATGGATGTTGGAAAATATTTGGTGTGACAAAATATCGAAGAAATGAGCAAAGGAAGACCGCGCCTGGCCTGACGAAGTCAGCTTGGCCAGCTCGCCAAGCTGGCTTAGTAGGTTCTTCAGCCCAGAGTTGGCATAGCTGACACCCTAAGTTGTCCAAGCCGACTGTCCCTATGCCGGTTTAGGGTCGAGATGGCGGACTAAAGGGGTGAATAGTCCTTTCTAAAATTAATCGCGCCAGCTAACCGAAATAAATACGAAATTAAAACTATCGGTCTAGCCAAGACTACACCTCTCTATCTATGTTCTCAAGCACCTTAAAAAGATCCTAATTATATAACTAAGGTGTCGTGCTAGCTAAAACACACCTAAACAATTTTAGGAGCAAGGTCACATAAACCTATGCCACTAATACTTCAAGCAACCGGTGAGCTCCTACACAATCTAGTAAACAAAAGCACAAAACTCCTAAGCTCACTAGCAATGCTACGCAAGCTAAATTAGAGAGCTCAAATTACTTAGCTACATAAACTAAGCAATGTAACTAACAAGGCTACTCAAGCCAATTAGTCACGCAAGAGAGCAACTAATTTACTACCAAAGTAAACTAGTTATACAAGGGAGCTACTTCTAAACTACACAAGTAAGAAGGTAACTTGCAAGCTATACAAGCTAACTAATTATAAGAGCAACTACACAAGCACAATATATGAATAAGCAAATACAAGCTTGTGTAATGGGAATGCAACCTAACGGGATGAACAAGGTTGACACGGTGATTTTTATCCTGAGGTTCACTTGGTTGCCACCAAGCTAGTCCCCGTTGAGACAAGCTCCAAGGTTGCCGTCGGTCCTCTTGCTAGTGGTGACCCGCAAGTCACACTCTCCCATATGAAGTGCTTACCACAAGCTCTAGCACTTTGACTCGGCCAGACCACTTGTCGCCCTTCGTGTCTCGCTCTACTAGAGTTGCTCTTCGCGATCTCCCGTGGGGCGAGCACAACACCCCTCACAAATCCTTTTCTGGAGCCACGCACAAATCACCACTCGGGCTTCACAACGGAGACCACAATCCACCAAGCAGTCTAGGTAATGGCAATTATCAAGAGTAACAAGAAATCCCCTAATCACAGAGATTTTCTAGTGCCACCAAATGCAAATCACAAATGCACACACACTAGGTCCCTCAATCCCTCACTCAAAATAGCACCAAGCTTGAGAGGGAGAGAAAGGGGAGGAGGTGGATCTTCAATCTCTCATGCACACCCACAAAGGGCACTCAATCTCTCACTTGAATCTTGCTCAAAGCATGGGAGAGAAAGGAGAGAAGAACCCTAACTTGCTAGCTCTCCAAAGGTGAGAATAGGGGAGAGATAGCTGTTGGGAAGGGGGAAGGAGTTATAAGCAATCCCCACTCATAGCTCACTGTTGGGAGTTTTCAGCTCCCGCCTTGGAATATCCAAGCGTGTGGTAGAACCGTCCGAAATAACACGCTTTCGGAGACGCTCGTCTTCCACTAGACACTAAGCACCCAAAAAATTAGCTACATCGGACAGTTCCGTCGAGCACACCCTACGGGAGAACTCGAATCAATCCACGTTTTACCTCCAGAATCCAATAATGAGTATGAGCTTACAATACTTAGTCCATTTCATACAACAAAGATTCTTGGAAATTATTTATTACAATACCAGGGTTTAGAGTGCGATAATTAAACAGCAGAATGAAAATAAACATCTAGCGGAAACGATATAAGGATCTGTTTGTGCCCACCAGAAGAATCCTCCACATAAGAGTTACTCCTCAAGCTGCACCTGCGACAGGGGTAAAATAAACCCTGAGTACAGAATGTACTCGCAAGACTTACCCGACTAGTGGGAATAGTTTCCCGACTCTCAAGGATATGATAGGCAATATAAGTTTGTTGTTTTCTTTTTGTTTACGAAAAGCATTACTAGAAGTACGTCCTTAAGATCAAGTTTAATTAGCAGTCATGATTACTTTATTAGCTAACCATTCTAGGTAAGCACATGTTCTACTTTCAAGCAAGGGTTAAGAAATCAGAACCATTTCACCATCTTTCATCT
This sequence comes from Miscanthus lutarioriparius, assembly GCA_904845875.1. NCBI lineage: Eukaryota > Viridiplantae > Streptophyta > Magnoliopsida > Poales > Poaceae > Miscanthus > Miscanthus lutarioriparius. Next base: position 98,660,599 of record CAJGYO010000005.1, read on the forward strand.
TCCAGTTCTTACTACGGTGCTAGACCATAGCCAAGTCATATCGTCTCATGAAAACGACGATTCACGAACCAATGTATCCCAGCTGGGTACACCGAAACACATGCCCCGTTTGTACCCCAGGCACAAACAAGACCAACACATTCCACTCCTATCATGGGGTCTAGGTCCCCATCCAAACTTGGACTCCAAGCCCCCACACTTGAGACCCGGTCTCAATATGGTGCTTAGACCTCCACCTTTCCCCGCCTCCAATCAGTCGGTCCGGAAAGAGCCAAAACCCACGACAAGAGCATAACGAGCCTTCCTGCTCACATAAGAAAGTATGTGCTCAGGATAATAAGTATGTAACCTAACTACCATCCACAGCAACGGACGGTCCTTAATCGATACGAACATGGAAACAGTGTAATCAAGCTAAGCCTCGTTGGCTGCGGGACACAACCTGTTACATCCACCAATAACCATACCATATCCTTGCCCTGTCTCCATTTTTCCTTTCCTCATTTTATTATGAGAGTAATAATAATCCCCAATTGTGAGCAACGACAGGTTACTCACGCTACCGATGACCTAAGCATAGCATCTATTCGAACCTGCACTAGTAAGACTCTTAGGACAGGTATATTTATGCATGTGGTTTTCATAAAATTCCTGTTGTAAGGAAAATGGACCCTAGGCCTATTTACTTTGAATTTTGGTGTTTGATGACCAACATAGCCAAATTGAACTAATGAATTTGCAAGTGATTGTTTTGTAGTTCAATAGGGTGCAAGACATGACTTGGACGAAGGCGACGTGATGATCCGATGATCAACACCATAAGCAAGACCCTAGGATCACAAAGTTTAACCCTCCCTTGTGCTACTAATGTCTTCCTTTTTGGTGCTTGATTCCAAAGGGGGAAAATTTAGAGGACCAAAAGCAAGCATTAATTTGTAGGACCAAAAGCTAGATTATAATAATTTACAAGTAGTAATGGTCTACAAGTGGTAATAGTCCAAGAAAGAGAGAATAGTGGATTATGGATTAGTCTATGTAATGGGGAGAATTTGTAGGAAGCAAGGCTTAAATCCATAATACCACATGGGGATTTTTGCAAGGGCAAGATAAGTTTTCAAGCGGTATCTTCTAGTCTTACAAGTACTATCTTTTAGCATCATATAACCTTGTCCCTTGCATTGCATGCTAGCAAGTAGAGAGTTTTTTAAAATTCCAAATTTTTATTATTTGCTTGCTTTGGTCGTGTTGTCATCGATCACCAAAAAGGGGGAGATTGTAAGAAAAATGGACCCTAGGTCCATTTACTTTGGATTTTGGTGTTTGATGACCAACACAACCAAATTGGACTAATGAATTTGCAAGTAATTGTTTTGTAGTTCAATAGGGTGCAAGACGTGACTTGGACGAAGGCGACGTGATGATCCGATGATCAACACCATAAGCAAGAGCCTAGGAGCACAAGAGAAGACCCAAGATATCAAACAAAGTCCAAGCACGAATATAGGAACCAAGCTGTACGTAAGATTGTGAAGAAACGAGCTCACAGAAGTGATCGAACGCTGGATCGGACGCTGGACCGGACGCTGGACCAGACACTGGCAGCGACCGGACGCTGAGCAGCAAAGTGACCGGACGCTGGGTGCCAGAGCCCGGTGAACATCAGTAAGGTTCCAGAGAGCAGTTTTCATGACCGAACGCTAGTCAGAGTCTGATCAGTAGTAGAAAAGTGGGATTTCGTCCCCAACGGCTATTTTCTCACTAGGGCTTATAAATAGACCCTCCAACCGGCCATTTGAGGTGTGTGGAGCTGAGGAAACATACCAAGGGTGTTGATACACCATTTTAGTGATCTCCACTTGTATAGTGCTTAGTGATTTATTAGGTGATTAGCATAGGTGCTTTGTGAAGTGCTTAGATTGATTAGACCACCGTTTATGCGCTTGCTCTAGGTTTAGGCCTACTGTTTAGTGAGGTTTGCATACCTCTTACCACTCAGTGCTTGCGCGCACCATTGTTGTACATTGGAGGGGCTTGTAGTCTTGTGCGATCACACCAACCACGGTTGTGGTGTGACCGCCACCGTGTACCGGAGGGAACAAGGCCCGCGACGTTTTGGCCAGAAGCTTGATAGTGAGGACGGCGGAGAGCATCCGGGAGAGGCTTGCCAAAAGGTACGTCAGAGACTCACTTGCGCATGGGGAAGGCCTGAGGCTATCCACGGAGTTACCCGACCAGGAGCTTGGCCCTTACAAGGGGCTCCAACGAGGACTAGGGGGAAGCTTGCGTGCTTCTCGATACCTCGGTAAAAATACCAGAGTCGTCGACGGGAGTTTGTATATCTCTACCTTTCTCTTTAGCTTCCGCATTTACATTGATTGTATTACTCCTTTTGCGGTAGAGATAGCAACACACTAGCAAAACCGTAGTTGCATATTTAGATAGTTTATCTTTTGCATATGTTTTGCTAAGGTTATAAAAAGAGGTCATAGTTTAGAGTTATATTTTTAAGTTACCTAATTCACCCCCCCTCTTAGGCATCACGGTCCCCTACACCTGTAACGTAAATGCACAACACATATATATACAGTGAATTATAAAATAGAGGTTATGCACCGGTGCTTGTCTTGGGCAGGCGCGGTGTCAGCTGAGTCAGTCAGTGGTGGCTCTGGGACCTCCTCCTGCACGAGAATCTCCTCATACTCCTCGACGATCTCCTTGAACTTGTGATCGCCGGTGGTCACGATCTCCGTCAACTCGTTCTCTACATGCATGCGATGATAATGCAACACTTAGCATTTATGCAACAGCAACTCTTAAAATAAGAATACACATATCAAGCTACTAAGCTAGCTCTAATGACTAAGATACTAAGCTAACTATCATCTTTACCATGCAAAGTGTTGGGTTCAACTAATAAACACGTAGATTTACAATTTAAGGGTATATCTTTAGTTCTACTAAGGATTTAATGTATATTGAAACAAAGAGCATTTAACTACCCTAATGCTTAGTCTATTCTAAGGCTACAAAAATTATAGTGAGCACATAATAATACAATGAAGCTACCATAAATTTTCAGGACTAAAGCTATCACCAATTTACCACAAAAATTCCAACAATATTTAACCTAATAATATTAAGCACTCTCAAATGATTTAATAGCCCCTAGTATCAATATGTATATGTATACATTAATTACACCAACAGATATATCACAATTTTAGGAACTTAACAAAATTTGTTTCACAATTTTTGGGCATCTACAAAGATTTTATATTAATTAAACAAAACTGGCTCTCGATTAAAAATATAAAGCTATTTCTAATTCTTTACCAAAAAGAGAAATCGAACTGACCTAGGGTGGCCCACGTGGGCGCCACCCACGCGCGGAAGCGGCCCACGGCGGGGAGTCCACACGCGCGCTGGCGTTTTAGCAGAAAAGCCCCCGCGCTTTCTACTATTAACGCGACCACTATGCGTCCTATTTCACTACTATAAATGTGTTCATCAATGACGATTCAGTCGTGACGCTTACAAATTTCATCACAGAACAAGCGTTTTCTATGACGAAATTTCCAGCTTCGTCATAAGTAACAAGTGACGGAGCTTTGGCACGAAGAATAATGACGAAAACAAAAGAATCATCATAAAACAACAAAACTAAATCGTCATAGATCGTTTGGCTCGTGTACCACCTCGAGGACGTGGCGTCGTCGTCCCACCAGCAGGTCCCACCTCGAGGACGTGGCGATGTGGTCCCACCATTGGGTCCCAACCTCGAAGACGTGGTAATGCGGTCCCACCAGCGGGTCTCAGCCTGAGGACATGGCGGCGAACAAGTGGGGCAGCGTGGCCCACACGGTCCAGGTGGACCTGCATCCTTCCGCCTCCCTTTTTTTGCCAAAAAATAGCGCACGCAGGGAGATTCGAACCTGCGACCTGCTGCTAGACATGTTGGTGCGTTACCACTGGAGCACTCGCCGTTTTGTGATAAAGGCATGCATGTTTTTCTATTTATAAACGTATAACATGATAATTGATGATTTTTTTCCTAAAATTTTCTAAAATCATTCTCTATCAATTTATTTTGTTGGTTTTGTCAATATATACATATGAAAAGTTTGAGCAATTTAAATTTTCAATTTAAAAAAAAATGCAACTTCAGACAAGATTTTGGTTCCCCAAATGATTTCAGCTGAAAAGTGATAAATACCAAAGTTGAATAACTCATCAATATCTACAACTTTTGTATTGGTCATTTCTTCATATGACAAAGTGGTAACGACATTGTTCACAAATGTGACACATCTCTCATAAGGTTTTATAAACTATATGAGACATGTGTAAGATTAGCGAATAATGTGTGCTAATAATTTGTCAAATGAAGAAATGATCAAAATAAAAGTTGTAGATATTCATGACTTGAACAACTTTGGTATTCATCGCTTTTTATGTTGAAATCAATTTGGGTCTCAAATTTTGGTTCGAACTTGTCGTTTTTCAAAATTTCAAATTTGAAAGGTTCAAATTTTGTGAAATGACAAGATGACTAAAATAAAAGTTGTAGATATTAATGAGTTGAACAACTTTGGTATTCATCACTTTTTATGTTGAAATCAATTTGGGTCTCAAATTTTGGTTTGAACTTGTCGTTTTTCAAAATTTCAAATTTGAATGGTTCAAATTTTGTGAAATGACAAGATGACCAAAATAAAAGTTGTAGATATTGATGAGTTGAATAACTTTTGTATTCATCACTTTTACATCTGAAATCATTTAGGGTTTTAAAATTTGGTTTGAACTTGTCAAATTTTAAATTTCAAATTTTAAAATGTGTAAAACATTGTCACATCCAAGTTTGACCAAACTTAAATGCTGAAGCATGATTTTAGAAATTTTAGAAAAAAATCATCATATTTGGAGTTAGTATGAGGAAGATCAACTAGTTGTAAAGTTTATCCACAGATTAAAAAGAGAAATCACATTGTTCTAGATGATCCTTACATGATCATAGTAAACAGTGTGATTTCTTTTTTTAATCTGTGGATCAACTTTGTAATTAGTTTTTCTTCCTCATACTAACTCCAAATCTGATGATTTTTTTTCTAAAATTTTCTAAAATCATTCTCTATCAATTTATTTTGTTGGTTTTGTCAATATATACATATGAAAAGTTTGAGCAATTTAAATTTTGAATTTAAAAAAATACAACTTCAGACAAGATTTTGGTACCCCAAATGATTTCAGCTGAAAAAGTGATAAATACCAAAGTTGAATAACTCATCAAGATTTATAACTTTTGTATTTGTCATTTTTTCATATGATAAAATGATAATGACATTGTTCACAAATGTGACACATCTCTCGTAAGGTTTTATAAACTATATAAGACAAGTGTAAGATTAGTGAACAATGTGTGCTAAGAATTTATCAAATGAAGAAATAACCAAAATAAAAGTTGTAGATATTCATGAGTTGAACAACTTTGGTATTCATCGCTTTTTATGTTGAAATCAATTTGGGTCTCAAATTTTGGTTTGAACTTGTCGTTTTTCAAAATTTCTAATTTGAAAGGTTCAAATTTTGTGAAATGACAAGATGACTAAAATAAAAGTTATAGATATTAATGAGTTGAACAACTTTGGTATTCATCACTTTTTATGTTGAAATCAATTTGGGTCTCAAATTTTGGTTCGAACTTGTCGTTTTTCAAAATTTCAAATTTGAAAGGTTCAAATTTTGTGAAATGACAAGATGACCAATATAAAAGTTGTAGATATTGATGAGTTGAACAACTTTTGTATTCATCACTTTTACATCTGAAATCATTTAGGGTTTTAAAATTTAGTTTGAACTTGTCAAATTTCAAATTTCAAATTTTAAAATGTGTAAAACATTGTCACATCCAAGTTTGATGTCAAAAGCAATCTACTCAGCCCAACAATGTGCGCCCTCACAATAAACATTTCAAATTTTACGGTCTGTTTCTATGCAGCCCAACAAAAGCAATCTACTCAGCCCACGATGTCAACCGTACGATACATGATCGGACGGCCTACAATGTGCGCCCTCACAATAAAACTCGGCTGCCTGCACCCTTCACCGACCCCTAGCCAAAAATTCCCCTCTCGCCTCACTCCTTCCACTGCCTGGTTGAAACCCTAAGTCCCTAACTCTACCCATTTGTTCTTCTCCTCCACGCAGCCTACCTCCGCACGCCTGCACCTGGATCCATGCAGCCAGCAGCCCGTAGTGCCTCCTCCTCTCGTGAAGACTCAGATACCGCACATCATCCTCTCGCGGTGGCAGAGGAGGCCATGGGAGGCACGGGGAGGCTCTCCGGTGTCGATCCGGCCAAGGGCGGTGCGAGGGAGGCTCCCAGCCTCGATCTGGTGGCAGCACAGAGGAGGCCGCAGGCCTCGGCAGCGACGACTCTCCTGCCGCTAATAAGGGCAAGCCGGAGCTCGCAGGGGCGCGCCCGGCTTTGACGAGATCCGAGGCGTTCACGTTCGCGGCCATGCTCGCGCTCTTCACCACCGGGATCTTCTGCGTCTTCCTTAGCGCACCACGCGGCGAGTTCAGGCAAATCCTCTGCCTCCTGCGTAGCCTCGCCGACGTCCGCTTCAAGTAAGCAAATCCCTGCCCGCTTGCTCGTTGATTCCCCGATCGGCCTTTTATTTGGATCGAAGCTATTTCGTATCTGAGACGCGTGGTGTAAATTGTACTGCAAGCATGGTATCTATCAATTCACTAGTACTAGTTTGGGTGTGATTTCGGATGCCGATTTCTGAGGACTAGGCTGTTCTCCAACATCAGAATAACTTGATGGAGATGTGAGATTTCGTGATGCGTGAGATCCAAGATGAACACACGGTGCAATCAAATAATACTGAAGACTTGTTTTTGTAGATACAGATTTAGACAATCAATTAGGAACATCAGATATATTGCTTACTTATTTCAAGTAAGCGGACAAAAGAGGCTTGCTTTCCTATTTGATCTTGCAGTGGCTGCAACAATTGGAGACTTTGTCTAAGTCAAAACCTCGTTAGGAATTAGGCAAGATTATGAGCTCATTGGCTGTACAAATTTCAATAGTATAATGGCTGTGTACGGCTACTTGGTTTCGTTCTTGCTGTAATTGTCGTGGACAAGGACTTGCTTTCTTTCTTGCTGTAAATTTTCTCTCTTGGGAGTCAATACTCAGTACCACTATAATTCTTCTCAGGTTAATTATCAGGGGAAGTTGCGTGTCTATTTTTCAAAGCTCCCCATTACCATCATCCATACAAGATGAAAGATGCTACCCTCGTTTATGTTGGGTTTTACATGTTAGAGAAGTATTTAGTTATAGCTATAAGAACTGGACAATGCTGTTGTGGTACCAAATTAATTATTTACAGTTTTTTGGACTACTGTACTCTTATCGATTTAGTTAGATAAAGTAAATATTATCATTTTATCCATACCTCTTGTTGAAGTTCGGTACAAGTTCCTTATGCTTGGTTGTGCATCCGATACAAAAATTTGAATCTTGTAAAGTTACTGGCACTAATATAAGATCCTGGATCTAATATGATTCAAGAGCTAGGTTTATTTTGTAGTTCTCCATCAAGATAACATGATTTAACCTTGTAAATAGATATTTAAACTTGACTTAGTTATTCGAAATGTAAATCTGAACATTCAAGCAATTTGGACTATAGTTTTGGATATTGTTTGGAAAATGCTTTCTTCTTGTAATGATAGCTCAGCTTGTTTAACATGTTGAATTTATATCAGATCCATATGTTCTGTTTTTATATTAACTAAATACACATAGGGATACTCAGGCACCATCTGTAACATCTTGGGCTTTGGACCGAAAGGAATTTATTTAGATGCTTTGCCTTTTTTGGTTCAAAAAAGCATTCAGCACAAGTACTTTTTTATAATATCTTATTTTTTTATGTCTTACACAGAAGAATCAATGGCCAGTTGTGCTCAGGACCTAGCAAGCGATGGAGGAGTTCAAGAAGAAACAAAAAGCTAATGATCTGATCCTTCAGCGCATCTTGAGCCTCAACTCAGGTAATCGAGCTACATAGCTTGTTCCTGTCCTGCCTAGGTGAGACAGCAGTGTCCAGTGTGCAGGTTGTGTCCCAGGTGCTCTCCCAGAACAGCTCAAACCTTTTCCTGAAGAGTGTTGACATCAAACCAGTGCCATCCTCCAAATCATCATCATCAAATGAAAGCGAGCTTCAGGAGCAACTAGCAGCTCAAGCTACGGCTGTTGTACAAGGTGAAATCGATGAACTCAGGAAGAGAAGTGAAGAAGCTGAGGAAAAGCTGGCGATGACACAAAAGGAGATGGAGGAGTACAAGAAGCTGACAGAGATAAACAACAAGGCAGTGGAGGAGAACAATGCGCTGCTCAAGCATATCTTGGCCATCAACAATGCTTCTTCGACATGAGCACTGCTCGTAGCTGCTGGTTCATTAAGCAAGGGGTCTGCTGGTGATTTTGTTTATGTAGTAACTTATGTTGCTGGTGGTTGGCAACTTTTTATTATTTCCTGTGATGTTAATGTGAACTGAGATGAAACTAGTAGTTCAAATGTGATGTCTAGTGAGTTATGTGAACCGAGTTTAGAATTGTTGATTAAGTTGTTGGTCATTGGAATATTGGATCTGTTAATTTATGGAAGCTTTTGGTCATTCCAGTATTATTTGCATTCTGTAATGAAATCAGTATGTGCACTTGTGATGAATTATTTGACCTTTCTGTGATGATTTGGTAATCGATTCTATGACGAATTTGTATTTACTTCAGTGACGAAAATGAGAACCTATCACACAAGCCTTGTGGCCCAATAAAAAGTGGACACGTTGACCATCCACATCACTGGCCATGTCAGCTACCATGTGGTCGGACACGTCACCTGCAATGTGGACGCGCCACGTGGACAAGACACGTCAGCTGCCAGCGTGGCAGACGTCGTCTGGCCGCCTAACAGACAGCAAGTCATGACGAAAAAGGGGCTATATCAATGATGAAAATAGATCGTCATAGAAAGAATACACTTCTATGACGACGGCCATTTCGTCATAGAACAAATGCACATCTATGACGAAAATTGACGTTTCGTCACGATAGGTAAAATATGACGCGCATTCAATGACGAATACCATATCGTCACAAATTCGTCATAAAATAATATATGTGATAATTTTGGAGTCTTCAGTGACGAAAGAAGAGCATCATTGATGTACACATCCCTAGTAGTGTTTCTTTAGTCAGCGATTATGCGCGAAGGCCCCCGAAAAGACTCATCTTCGCATCGGGGAGGTCCCTGAAGCCCTCGTGCTCGTTGGCGTGGTGTTGGCTGGTACGGAGCCGCTACGCCGGCCAATTGGGACCCACATAGACCTAGCTACGGGGTCTATGCTCACCTATGGACCGACGCGCAACGTTGGGCAGCGATTAGAAGACCGGAAATGAAGTAGGGCGACTTCTCCGCGTCGGCGGGCAACCTGCGGTGGCGACAACAACGTTCCGGTGAGCCACGGCGCTAAGGAAGCAGTAGAGGTAGCGGGTGAGCATCAGTGACTCACCAAGGACCTAGCCGAGGCGATGGTTCGGCCAGAGATGCCCCGAGCAAGGCTGGCCATGTTGAAAGGTCCTAATATGGCTAGAGGGGGTGAATAGCCTATTTAAAATCTATAAACCGACTAGAGCAATTTGATTAGTATAACAAATAGCGAAATGCAAACTTGCTCTAGCTCTACAAGGGTTGCAAGCTACCTATCCAACAATTCTAGTTGCTATAATCACTAGACACACAATTTGCTATGTCACTACTCACTAAGAGCTCTCACACTTGCTACACTAAAGAGCTCCACTAGATGAACTTAAGCTATAAAGCAAGCTCTCAATTCTAGTTACACTAAAGAGCTTACTACAACTAGTTTGTGGGAAAGTAAATGAGTAAGTGAGGTGATTATACCGCCGTGTAGAGGAGTGAACCAATCAAAAAATGAATACTTAATCAATCACCAGGAGAATACCAAGGGGCAAGAGACAACCAATTTTCTCCCAAGGTTCACATGCTTGCCAACACGCTACGTCCCTGTTGTGTCGACCAACACTTGGTGGTTCGGCGGCTAAGAGGTGTAGCACAAACCTCGTCCACACAATTAGACACCACAAGAACCTACCCACAAGTGAGGTAACTCAATGACACAAGCAATCCACTAGAGCTACCTTTTAGCACTCCGTCGGGGAAGGTACAAATCCCCTCACAATCACCGGAGATGGCCACGAACAATCACCAACTCATGTCAATCCTCCTCCGCTGCTCCAAGCCATCTAGGTGGTGGCAACCACCAAGAGCAACAAGCAAATCCCGTAGCAAAACACGAATACCAAGTGCCTCTAGATGCAATCACTCAAGCAATGCACTTGGATTCTCTCCCAATCTCACAATGATAATGGATCAATGATGGAGATGAGTGGGAGGGCTTTGGCTAAGCTCACAAGGTTGCTATGTCAATGCAAATGGCCAAGAGAGTAAGCTTGAACCGGCCATGGGGCTTAAATAGAAGCCCCCCATGAAATAGAGCTGTTGGCTCCACAATCCACTAAAAACGGGGCGACCGGACGCTGGACCCCAGTGTCCGGTCACGCGATGCATGCCACGTGGCCCCTGCTTCAAACGCTGATCGCCCGATCTCAACGGTATCAGTACATTTAAGTTGTGACCAGACACGCTGCTCCGAAGTGACCAGACGCAGGACCCCAGCGTACGGTCGTTTCCAGTAAGGTTCCATTCATGAAAATTCACGACCGAATGTGTCCGGTCATGCTCGACTGGACTCACCCAGTGTCCTGTCACTCAACGTCTCCTCTGTACGCCGCCACATCAACAGGACCGGACGCACCCCTCCAGCGTCTGGTCACTAAGTGACCCAGTGTCCGTTCGAAGACCGACGCCAGCGTCTTCACGCTTCCACTGACCGAACGCGCCAGTCCAGTAGATGCCAGCGTCCGGTGCACTCTATGAAGCCCTATCTTTTCTGTCTAGGGCACCGATGGCACCATCGGACTATCCGCACTCTACGGGCGGACACTCTGCCGATGAAGTTTCTTACCCTTGCTCCCAAGTGCTAAACACAATGTGTATCACCTTTGTGCATGTGTGTTAGCATATTTTCATAAAAGCATTTTCAAGGGTGTTAGCACTCCACTAGATCCTAAATGCATATGCAATGAGTTAGAGCATCTAGTGGCACTTTGATAACCGTATTCCGATATGAGTTTCACCCCTCTTAATAGTACAGCTATCGAACCTAAATGTGATCGCACTCGTTAAGTGTCTTGATCACCAAAACAAAATGGCTCCTACCACTTATACCTTTGCCTTGAGCCTTTTGTTTTTCTCTTTCTTATTTTCAAGTCCAAGCACTTGATCATCACCATGGCATCACCATCATCATGATATGATCTTCATTTGTCTCATCACTTGGAATGTGCTACCTATCTCATAATCACTTTGATAAACTAGGTTAGCACTTAAGGTTTCATCAATTCACCAAAACCAAACTAGAGCTTTCACACATACGTGCGGCGAGCTCGACGACGAGCCGTGGCGGACACGACCATGTCAGCAGTGTCGGGACAGCAGTAGGGGTATGGCTCAGGTGCACATGGCGAGGATGGGTTTGAGGCAAGTCTAGCGGTGCAACTAATTTGGCTCAAGGTGGTTAGATGGGAGCAGCCCTCGGTGATGGGTGGACTCAGCCTTATCGGCACGGTGGCGGGGAAAAGCTCCAAAATTGAAGCTTGGCCGTGCCCGCTTCAAGGTTGGGTGGGGTTGGGCAGCTAGAGGACTTAATGACGAGGCCGTGGACGCGTTGAATCGGATTGAGGTGAACTATCCCTGGCAGATTGCGAGGGCGTGGCTCTGACGGTAGAGGTGGCAAGGGGAGGGGAGGGGTCTGAGCTCTGGCCGTCCTCACCTTGGCGGTAAGCGATCGGCCAGACCCGAGGCAGCGTCTACGCACTCGCTACATGATAATGCGGCTAGACCACATACGTGTGCACGGAGGCAGGTGGGGGCGCGGCATGCGTGGCCGCAACACCATTAAGGCGAGGCAACGGCGCAAGGCAGCTGGGACAACCCATGTGCGCGTGGTGACAAGGCGAGCAACAGCGCAGCATGGCGTCACGGCGACAGCAGCACCACATGGCAGCGGCCAAGGGCGGTAGCGACGATGATAGCGGTGCGGTGGCAAGGGAAGCAGCAACACAGCGGCCTACAGCGCCAGGCCACAGCCAAGCCACGGCCAGGCTAGAAGCAGCCTCGGCTGGCCACACGTGGCAGCGCGTGTGCACGCGGGGCAGCTAGTGTGGCGACGCCGTGCGCCCGAGCGTGGTGACCGCGCCCACGCGGCCAACCAGCCAGAGACCGTGTCGTGCATGAATTTGAAAGCGTCGATAGCAACTAAACTGTTGAGGTTGACACTAAACCGCCTTCACTATTCTAAAGAGGGTCTATTAGGCTACCAATCCAAGCTAAAACACGACATCACCTCTTAACTCAATTTCACAAAATAAATCCCCAAGCATGGCATTGTCTTGCTGTCAATAAACTTAAATAATCTTCTAAGTCTTGAGCTGAATTCAATTTCAAGTTCCATTTCTAGACCATTAGAAGCATTAGCTAGCGAAGTTATTTTTTAGCAGCAAGGATTTCATTGCTGTCTACAAAGTTTGTACTTCAAACTTTATTTAGGTGTTGTACACATGTTCTATAATATTTTTGCTCAATAAAAATGGTTTTTAACCCTACTTGACATAACATGAGCTAGTGAATCAATTTTTTATTTAATATTTTTATTGGTCATTTTAGGTTACAAGAAATTTATCTACACATTCTATCACATGTATTATCACATAAACATGATGCTCATGACATGGTTTAGTAGTTTGTTTAGGGCGTAACACCGAGGGTGTTACAAAGCGCGGCTTGGATATTGGCTTGGATATTGGAGCGTCCCTCAGCCAACGGTCAAAACTCTAGTCTCCCGACCATTGGGGAGCACCCGCCTCAGAATATCAAGCGCGTTCGTCTCACCTCGGAATATCCAAGCACGTTCGTTCAAATTCAAAATATTCAGGCGCATTTGTCTAGGTTTGGAATATCCAGGCGCGTTCGTCCAAGTTCGGAATATCCAAGCACGTTCGGAATATCCAAGTCGAAAATCGCAAACCAAACATAGAAGGCTGGTCGGAAATTTCTTTGGATATTCTGACCCTCTCAGACATTCCGAGACAAGTTTGGAAATTTCAAGGAACACAGAAACAACCCACCAAACTTTATTTTTAAGGCATTTTCAAATGTGCTCAACTCCACCAAGTGTTCCAACAAGTCAAGTGTGTGAGTTAGCATTTCTCTATCATTTTGAAAGGCTTTTCTCTTGCACCTCACCATGTCACTAAGCGCAAAGCATATGCAAATGAGACTCTCACTTAGTGGCACTAGATAACCATTGCAACTAAAAGATTACCCCTCTTTATAGTACGGCTATCTATCCTAAATCCGGTCAAGCACTTCTCTACTCAACTTAGACCGGTGAAATGAAATACCCTATAGGTTATACCTTTGCCTTGCGTATTCTATTCCATCTCCTTTAATGTTGATGCAACACATACACCAACCAATCACAAATGATATGATCCACTTCATATCATCACGTGACCTTTTTGGTTCATCAATCTTGACTTTGCTCTTCACCGTTGCTTCGGTTCATCGGTGCCAAGTCATCACACTTGCAACCGGTCCATCAAGTCAAGTCTTGTCTTGATCTTCTCCACCTTAGTCACATGACTCGATGTCATGTCTCATATGCAATGAGCTCCATCATCACATGTGTGAGCTTTGCAATAAATCCAAGCCATCTTCACCGTCTTGGCATGAGTTGCTCACACAAGTGTACCTGTGGACTAATCACCTGTGTATCTCATATTTAATTAAACACATTAGTCTAACTAGGTTGTCACTCAATTACCAAAACCAAACAAGGACCTTTCAGCTGGCCTGGACACAGTGCCTCAGGCGCCCGTGAAAACCGGCTTAGCCGACTCCTGAGTCAATTAAGCAGACTTTCCTGTCGAGTTCGAGCCGATTTGGTTTCCAAATTGGTTTTGACTCTATTTTTGACGTAGGAAACTTGGAGAACGCGTTTTGGACTTGTTTTCTACTGGGATAAGACCACCCCTCTATATATATGAGAGGATCACGGTCGATTGATTATCCCAACTTTTAATCATCAAAAACACATCTACTACACACCCTTTTACCCTCTCCTCTATCTATCCTACTATTTGTCATGTCTGGTGGCGTTCTAGGTGGCCTTGCTGACTCTAGGACATCCTATACGTACTCCTCCCTGAGGGTCTTCCCGGAAGGTGTTCGGGAGTCTACCATGTGAAGAACGGGTTCAACAGCGGTCTAACTGACCTCTCGGTCGGTTTTGTTGATTCGTTGTGTTCCTCACTGCGCTCAAGGTCGTGTGTCGACCACGGGCGTGCTAGCCCTTGCTGCTGTGTGATCCAGATCCTATCCGATGTCAACACACTTTTTGACGACTCTGCCGAGGAAGAAGAAGAATATCAAGATCCAATCTACTAGCAACATGTCGGGTTATGACAAGCCTAAGGATGGAGGGGATCACACTGATCCCTTCAACCAAAAGAACATCAACCACCCAACATCGATTGAAGAGCTTCCTGATGAGCTTCATCAGAAGATTTAGGCCAAGCTCGATGCCGATGTAAAAGCTTTCCTTGAGAGCTGCATTAAAGATCAGCGTGACAAGGTCACTCAATTTCGAGAGCCTAATTTTGGTGATTCTATTGCCTCTACATCAGCTTCACAGAGGTAAAGGCCGATGAAGAGGTAACAGATCCTTATCCTACTCATGCTAATTATGGATCAGGATTCAGTGACTTTGCTTCATAAAGTCACAACGTAACTTTCCATCCATCTTCCACGTCCATTCAAGATCCAACGTCTCCCAAGCAATCACACTTGTGCCTTCCAAGCTGGCAGCTACTGAAATATTATCCTGCTGAGCACAGGAAGTAACAATACATGTGAATTATATTTTTTTTCGACAAAGTCATAGCTGCATTCACATGTCCACAAGCACTAAACATAGAGAATTTTTTTTGACATCCTACAACGGCTGATTTCTGTAGCAAGAAGCCATGGCCGATTTCACATAGTCCACAGTGAAGGCTGCGTACAGCCGAATATTTATGTCAACTATAGGCCACTTCACTTGTACAATTAGGCCGCAAAAGACTATAGCTAGGCCGCAAAAGACTATAGTTAAATATGTCCGACATATTAGAACTCAAGATTATCAGCATCACAAGTTGGAGCTGCTATGAGCTGAGTAAAGCAACCTAAACTTCCAATGGCATTGTAATCTTGGAATTCCACAGCGACGCTTTTGTTGCGTTTATCTTTCTCCGATTCAACTTGGGGTTGTAGGACATTATCACCTTGATTTTGTTGCTGCTCATGAAAATTCAACAAGTTAGTCCAGAATTTTTTTATAAATATAGAACCTGAATGGCAATAGCATAGACAAGTGTACAGGTTGCACGTTTTACCTTTCCTGTCTTTTTTGTTGGTGCGGGAGATTTAGTTGGCTTACGCCTACATTTGTGTAACTTATCTAACCAAGTTCTCTGTCTCCTTAATGTAAACTTCCAACTGAAACAGCATATTTGTTATCTCCATCCAATACTCTAGTGCATGTAGCCAAAGATCGTTCATATTTCCTTTGGAAAGTTTCAATATTCTAAAACACTTTGTCACGTGATCAGTTTGCCCTTTTCTTCTATGATCTTCATTGGCACAAACATATCTGCATGAGGTGACCTTTCCATCACATTTACTAACATTTGTGTATATTTTCCTCGCATCAAAGCTTGTACGACCCCCATATCCCACCTAAAACTGCCAATTTCAGGTGAATTTTAAACCAATTTCATATATCCCCTTCTGAACTTCTTCCATTCACTACAACACAAATGATTTTGTAAGACGGTGCCCTTTTATTAACGGAGGCGGTCACAAAATCCAGCCGCCTCGGCTAATGCGTACGATTAACGAAGGCGGGCACTTTTTATTTACCGAGGCGGGCACTTTTGCCCGCCTCGTAAAATTGATTTACGGAGGCGGCAACTTAAGACGACCGCCTCCAAAAATTATCTATTTTTTTAGGCGGTTGTCTTAAGACGCCCACCTCCATAAATCTATTTTTGGAGGGGGGCACACAATAATGCCTGCCTCCTAAAAAGGCTGAGGCCCAATAGGACCAAGCGAGGCCCAATAGATCTTCGTATATATACCTCAACTTAGGGTTCGGCGGCTTCCTCAGCCATTCAGCCGAGCGGCAGCCTCCCTCACTCGTCCTCCCTCTCTCTCCCAGGCCCAGGCGGCAGCCTCCCTCCCTCACCCGTCCTCCCTCCCTCTCACTCACCCGTGCAGATCCGGCGTCCTCCCTCCCTCTCCCTCAGCGGGCTCCCTCCCTCTCTCTCCGTCGGCGGCGGGCTCCCACTCGACGTCGGGCTCGTCGCACCTCCTCAGCTGAGATCTGCCTCAGGTACGACTCCCTCCTTCCCTCCCTCCCTCTCCCTCGGCAGCGCGCGGCTAGGAGCGCGCGGGCGGGCAGATCTAGATCCGGCGGCTCCCTCCCTCGTTTTCTCCTCTCCATCTCGCTCACCCTCTCTTCATGGTAGGACGGCACGTCCAGCAGGAGCAGCGGCGGCGCGTTCGCAGGAGTAGCAGCGGCGGCGCGTTCGCATGAGAAGCGGCGTCGGCGGTGCGCAGGTGCTCGGCGTGGAGGAGGACCAACAGCGCGGCGGTGTGGCGTGGATGCTAGCGGCCCAGATGTGGCAGCTTGGACGCGACGGCAGCGGGTTCGATTGGGCTCGCTCGGGCTTTTTTTATTTTTTTAAACGATTTAATGGATTAATCGAGGCGGGCAGGACAACCGCCTCCGTAAAGTCACAATTAACCGCGGCCTTTGATTGGAAGCGGTTGCAATGCCTGCCTCCATTAATCCTTTTTGCCCGTCTCCAATAAGATTTATGTAGTAGTGATTGTCTTGTTAAATTCTATAGCAAACCATAAAGTTCAATACAATTTCGGATCGCAAAATAAATCCTCCCTTTCATCTATCTTTTGTCAATCATACTCCGGTGTGCAATCTCAACCAAAATGCATAATATTGTAATTTCTATCTAAGTAATTAGAACCACACAAGATAAATAAAACATACAAAGCAAACCAGATGCAATTTTGGAGACGGACAAAGGATTCACCTGGGCTGGCGAGGTGGATGCGCACGCCAGCAGGCGAGGTGGTCAGGAGGGCCAGCAAGCGATGAGGTCGGGTGGGGCTGCCGGCACCAGGCCCGTCTTAAAGGTACGTGCAGGGGGTGCGACGGCCGGGGGCCCATGGCGTTGGGGGCCCATGAGTATACCCCTCTATACTACAGGTATACAGGCTTTCTGAGTCCATTTGCTGGTGCGCTCGATCGCTTCGTATGACGGCGACCCTTCCTATTCGCGAGCGACCCTTCCGATTTGCGATCAGAGTCACGACTTCCTTTGCGTTGACGGCGACGGCGTTCTTCGCGGGAATCACGGCGGATTGAGGGCGGCGGCCGGTGGGCACGGTGACCTCGTCCGCTCGTCGCTAGGGCCGTGCTGTACTACTATGCTGCTGCTGCAGTCCTTCACGGCTTCACGTCACTACGTCAACAGGTATACGATAATACTATAATAGCATACTAATATACGATCGATCAATCAAGACGTTCGGGTATGGGCGTCGGCCTCCATCTCCATCCTCTAGCCTCCCCGTCCCCTCGATCACTTTTTTTTCGATTCAGTTCATCGATTCGGCACTAGGCACTCCGGCCGTGACTGACTCTGTGGCTGCCGCCCTAGCAATAAGTGATTGCATTTGCCAATTTGCGCTCTAGTTCGATTATCGATCGTAGGGATCTAATTTCTAAATTCTAATTGAAATATATTTTTTGAAAAATGATAGATGCCGCCAAAATAACATTTGTCTGGTTATGAGAAAAGGAAAAAAAGAAAACTAGAAGAGCAATCAAAAAAATCACAAAAGGGTGCTATACATAAGTTTTTTTCAAGTTGAAGAAATGCCGGAGTCATTCAAGATCAGAGGCAGGAACATGATCAACCAATAATTGCACCAGATTCCAATGAAGGTGCTACTGAGGAGGAAAATTTATAGGAAAATTTACAGCCTTCGGATGATACAGAAAATGTAAACATGGATGAACAAGAAGATTCACTGTCGACTATCTTTGATCCTAGAACATGGGAAAATATTGATAATAGCAAAAGGGATATCTTAATTGAGAAAGGGCCTATGAGAGAAATGGATTTAGAATTCCCTAGTGATCCTAGTAATAGGCATTTTTCATATGCTTATTACTCTAGAAAGTTAACTAATGGTGAAGTTGTTGACAGGAAGTGGCTGGTTTACTCTAAACATGTGGACAAGGTCTATTGTTTTTGCTGCAAGTTGTTCAAATCAAATCAGAACAAGTCTAATTTTGCATCTGAAGGAGTGAGGGATTGGAGGCACTTGAGTGTGAAACTAAAACAGCATGAGAACAGTGTGGAGCATTTGACAAACATGAATACATGGAATGATCTTCGGATTAGATTAAGCAAAAATCAAACAATTGATGATGAAATGCAGCGGGAAATTGCAAAAGAGAAGGAGCGTTGGAGACAAGTGCTGGTAAGAATAGTTTCTGCTGTGAAGTTTCTTGCTAAACAAAATCTAGCCTTTCGAGGATCAAATGCAAAACTTTATCAACCAAATAATGGTAATTTCCTGGCCACGGTAGAAATGATTGCTGAATTTGATCCTGTGATGCAAGAACATATTAGGCGCATTCATAATAGTGAGATTTATCATCATTATCTTGGTCCTAGTATTCAGAATGAGTTAATTGCTATTCTTGCTGATGCTGTGAAAACACATATCTTAAAGATTATAAAAGATGCCAAGTATTTCTCTGTTATCTTGGATTGTACCCCAGATGTGAGCCATGAAGAACAAATGACACTAATTGTGCGTTGTGTTAATATGTCAAGTGCCATTCCAAGAGTAGAGGAATTTTTTCTAGAGTTCTTAAAGGTTGATGACACATCAGGATTGGGGCTTTTTAATGTATTGTTGGATGCATTGCAGACTCTTGATTTGAACATTGATGATGTGAGAGATCAAGGGTATGACAATGGTTCCAATATGAAGGGAAAACATCAAGGTGTGCAGACACGTGTGCTTGAAATTAATCCAAGAGCATTGTATATGCCATGTGCATGTCACAGTCTGAACCTTACTCTTTGTGATATGGCAAAATCTTGCAGAAAAGCTATTTCGTTTTTTGGTGTCATACAACGGATATATGCATTGTTTTCACGTTCTACTAAAAGATGGAAAATTTTGACTGATAATGTTGAGAGGTTCACTGTCAAGCCCTTGTCTGATACTCGTTGGGAGAGTCGAATAAAGAGTGTGCAACCTATCAGGTATCAAGCCCCTCAAATCTCAAATAAGATCAGCTCTACAGGAGGTGGAAAGAACATCTTCCGATGACCCAAAAGCAGTGAGTGATGCTCAATCATTGGTAACAGCACATGAGAATTTTGAATTTTTAGTTGGTATGGTTATTTGGGATGATATTTTATCTACTATCAACATGGTGAGCAAAAAGTTGCAGTCTCCGATTGTGTCCTTGGATGGTACTCTTAAACAGATTGAAGGGGTCATAACATATTTCCAGGGCTACAGAGATACAGGCTTCAGTGCTAGCATTGAGACTGCAAAATCCATTGCATCTAGTATGGATGTAGAGCCAACATTTCCTACAAAACATCAAGGTAAAAGAAAGAAGCATTTTGATGAACAAAATGATGAAACCGAAGAATTACAACGTTCAGCTACAGATTCCTTCAAAGAAGAGTACTTCCTAGTTATTGTTGATCATGCAATTGTTTCATTGACTAGTCGATTTGATCAGCTAAAGAAATTTGAAGAAATATTTGGTTTCTTGTTCAACTCGGAAAATCTGAAGTCCTTGGATGCTACTGATCTACAAAAGTGTTGCACCACTTTTGTAGACAAATTTTCTCATGACAACAAGTCTGATGTTGAGTTAGATGATTTTTTTCTCTGAATTGAAAGTGCTGCAAGTTACTTTGCCAGATAAATTAATGTCAGCACTTGAGATTCTTCACTTTGTTAAAGATTTAGATTGCTATCCAAATGTCTCTATTGCATATCGGATTCTCTTAACTGTTCCTGTGACAGTAGCATCAGCCGAAAGAAGCTTCTCTAAATTGAAGCTATTGAAAATTTGTTTGAGATCAACTATGCTACAAGAAAGATTAAATGGCTTGGCTATGTGCAGCATTGAGAAGGATATTTTGGATAAAATTGATCTCGATATTGTTATTGAAGATTTTGCATCAAGAAATGCCCGAAGGCGGTTTTTTAAAAAGCACTAAAACACTACATTTGAGGTAACCATAATAGTTATCTTACAGCTCTTTTAGCTTCTTCGATTTGATGTAATGTCATTTTTTATTGAACTAAATATATGCTGCAAGTTATCTCTTATTAGTAGTACTATGTATTTCAGTATTTGAATCGTCATATTAAAACATTAGATTGCCGGGCCCTTTGTGCCTTGCTTGCACGAGGGCCCTCAAAATTATTGAGACGGCCCTGGCCGGCACAGCGGCACGCGGGATGGCCGGCGAGGCGGCGTACGGTGCAGCACAACAGCTGGCGTGTCGCGTGGGATACCCGGCACACCGCGTGACGATAGGCGCGTCGCATGGTCAGGCAGCACGGGACGGACGGCGCATCGCGCGGCCAGGCAACCGCGGCGGCGCACGGGATGGCCGGACGCCTCGTAGAGTCCCGCGCAAACCTGAGCGCTCCCGCCAGCATTCTGCGAAAAAATCAGCCTGTTCGTTTCGGCTGAAACGATCGTGGATTATTACTGCTGGCTGGTTTGGTGTGAGAGAAAAAATACTGTTCTGACTTATAATCCACGATCGTTTACGACCAAGCGAACATGATTGGTATGTTCGGTGAAAAGTAAGAGCACAGGTCTGATTGCTTGGAAGACGTTAGATCTTGAATGGACGTGGGAGATGGACGTACGAAGCAAAGTCACTGAATCCTGATGCGCTAATTATGCTAAGATGTTGCAAGATGAAAGGAAAATTAATGAAAATAATCTTTTGGATCTTGCTAAAATGTTATTTGCGTGCATGGATAAGATAGAGGGCAAGATGGTCGATTATATATGTAGATTTATCTGTTACTCTCTTCGTCTCCAAATAAATCAATTCTTAGAACTAGTGTCGTTTGACTAACTTTATAGAAAAGAGTAACAACATCTATGATATAAAATAAGCACCTTATGAAAAATATATTCTATGATAAATCTAATTATACTAATTTGATACCATAAATCTTAATGTTTTATTTTAGAAATTTAGTCAAAATTTAAAAAATTGACTTTAGATAACTCTAAAAATCTATTTATTCAGGCACGAAAAGAGTACTACGAGATGTTCGTGTCACGGACGCGGGCGCGGTCTATGAACACGCGGATTGTTCTTGCAACTATACCCAAAAAGGGAGTATGTCTGTCGCAGAATACCTCGGCAAGATGAATGCTCTAGGCCATGTGGCAGCGGAAGGAAGGCCGCTGGAAGATTTGGTCGAGTACATTATCACCGGCCTCAATGAAGATTTCGCTCCAATTGTTGCCGCTCTATGCGCTAGGGTAGAAGCCATCTCGGTGGGAGAACTGTATTCTCAGCTTCTCCAATTTGAGACCCCGGATGGATCTTACGCACGGAGGGAACCACTCCGGCGGATCGGCAAACAGTGCGTGTCGCGCTCGCGGCTCTTTTTCGCGCGGTCGAGGGACGTGTACTGCTCGTGGTGGTGGACCCCAAGGCCGTGGCCACTCTGGTCGCGGGAACGGAAACTACGGCACCAACTCATCACGTCAGCCCGTCAGCCAAACAACCGTAGCTCCTACAACAACTTTGATCGTGGGACCAATGATGATCGTCCATTATGTCAGGTTTGCTTCAAAACGGGGCACACTGCTGCTGAATGCCGGCACAGATTTGATGAAAATTATGTTCCAGACCAAACACTTGTTACAGCAGCCAGTATAGGGATGAAACTTGTTTGCACGGTTTCCAACACAAGAGAGTCTTGAAAACAGTGACATGAAATCTCCATTGAAACTGGCCTTATGGCGTGGACACCAACTGCCGCTAACCATATTACAAGTGAATTGGATAAGTTGACGGTGAAGAACAAGTACCACGGCGGTGATCAGATCCACACGGCTAATAGTGCAGGTGTGGATATTAGCCATGTTGGTCATACTGTTGTTCTAACCCTTAATCGTGATATTCATCTTAAAAATGTTTGTAAGTTCCTCAAGCCAAGAAAAATCTTGTTTCAGTTCATCTCCTTGCTGCTGATTATTCTGCCTTTCTAGAATTTCATCCTGATTTCTTTTATATCAAAGATCGGGCAACGAAGAATACTCTCCTTAAAAACCTGTTGCCAGAAGGGTCTCTATCCTCTACCTCCACCGCACCCAGGAAAGCAAGTTTGTGGCCCAAGCATACTTCCCATGTCACAATGGCATAGTCGTCTAGGACACCCATCATCTTTTCTTGTTAAACAAGTTGTCAGTAGTAATAATCTTCCTTGCTTAGATAAGTCTATTGATCAATCAGTTTGTGATGCTTGTCTGGAGCAAAGAGTCACCAGTTACCTTATCCCAAGTCATCTAGTATTTCTCAGTTTCCTTTGGAACTTGTGTTTTCTAATGTCTAGGGCCTGCACCAGAATCAGTTGGACGAAAAAAATATTATTTGAGCTTTATTGATGATTTTAGCAAATTTACATGGATCTATCTTCTGAAATACAAGTCTGAAGTTTTCCAAAAATTTCAGAAGTTTCATACGCTTGTAGAAAGATTATTTGATCGAAAAAATCTTTCTATGAAGACTAACTGGGTTGGAGAATATGAGAAATTCAATTCTTTCTTTGCTAAGGCTGGCATAGTTCATTATGTGTCATGCCCCATGCACATCAATAGAATGGATCTGCTGAAAGAAAGCATTGCCACATTATTGAAGTAGGACTTGCTATTTTGTCTCATGCTTCCATGCCTCTGAAATTTTTGGATGGGGCTTTTCAAGCTGCTGCTATGTATTTGATCAATCGCCTTCCTAACAAAACTATCCAGCACTCTACTCCTATAGAGCATTTGTTTCATAAAAACCCCGATTACTCATGGTTGAGAGTTTTTGGGTGTGTTTGCTGGCCTCATCTTCATCCATATAATACTCAAACAACTTGTTCGCTTATTGGTTTTAGCCATGGCTTATCAGCCAGCCAACAGTGTTTTCCTCTCATAACAAATCAGCACCAGTCAGACTTATCAGCCCAGAAACCAACCAGCGAACAGGCTGAAAAACTTCAATTTACCTCGA
This sequence comes from Miscanthus lutarioriparius, assembly GCA_904845875.1. NCBI lineage: Eukaryota > Viridiplantae > Streptophyta > Magnoliopsida > Poales > Poaceae > Miscanthus > Miscanthus lutarioriparius. Next base: position 98,684,249 of record CAJGYO010000005.1, read on the forward strand.
AACAACGTGTGTTCCTGGGGTTATAGTAGTCTTCGTAAAGGCTACAAATGTTTTGATGTGTCTTTAGGACGAATTTAGATTTCTCTAGACGTGGTGTTCGATGAGAATATCTTTCCTTTCTCTCAAATGCATCCAAATGCCAGCGCTGGGCTCCGTTCAGAACTTAATCTCCTTCGTCCAGCTTTGCTTCCTCTTACTATTTCTAGTCACGGGGGTGAACATGTAGTAGCTGATCCACATGCTAATGTTCAACCTGACAATTACTGATGGCTTGGTTGAGTTGAAAATCAGGAAGACGCTACAGGACAGGAAACAAGTTGCTGTGGAGCATCGGCATCACGCCAACACATCCTCGGACATGCCTAGGACGACGAGCGCCGGAGAACGCGACACGACACATCCGTCAGAGGTCGCGCACGATGCGTCCGACGTAGAACAGCTGGGCGGCACATACCAGGCGAATACATCAGCAGCCACAACACCGCTCGATCGGGCCTGCGTCACTGTCGCTCGAGGCTCGATGTCCACCGGAGAGGTACAGGGGTTGGAAGAAAATATTAGAGTATGAAAATGCAGAACGAGATCTTTCATATAGAGATGGTTTGATCTTATTCCATTACAAAAGCAATTTGTGATAATACTATAAGATCTAATAAAAGTTAGAAAAAGTTGGGCCTCTCAGTTTTTTTTTTTGAGCAACAGTTGGGCCTCTCAGTTTTGACTAGCTGTGCAGTTCATGTGCCAAAAACGGCCTAGGCCAGTTTAAAAAATTGTTTGGGCTGGTTTGGAACACGGCCTGGACAGGCTTTGACAGCCTCGGCCCAGCAGCAGCTAAAAACAACCTGGGCCAATTTGGAAAGTGTCCTGGGCTAGTTTTCTCAGCCTTCTTTGCCTAATTTGGTCTAAATTGGTTCCTTTTGATTCAAATTTGATCCTTTCATTCATGTTTTTCTTTGAATTGAGTTTGGCTATCAACAGTTTTTTTTTTTAAAAACACCAGCGCACAGCGGCAGCATAGTCATTGTCGAAGCTAACTGATTAGTAGAACAACATGCTTTTTTCCCTTCTTTTTGATCATTTTGAATTCCTTCGCCGTGTTGTTCATCCGCTACCTCATTCCACTTTACAGCGATTGCCTAACAATATAAGTTGTGCTTTGCGATGACTTATTTTGATGCACTTTGTATGTGCAAGGTCACCTCAGGTGTGTTCTAAATGAAGGGATAGGAGAGAGGGTGTCGGATGATTTAGCTCCAACGATGCCTAGCAACGTGATCGCATAAGAGGAATCAGATGGTAGCACACGAGACATAAGGATTTATACTGGTTCAGACCGCGGTGGCATGTAAAACCCTATTCCAGTCACTGCTGCTACTCTTCTTGTATTCGTATGCTCGGTTACGAGGGGCTATTGCTCCTAACTATGTAGTAGATTGGAATGAGATGGATTGGATCCTGACTGCGAGATCTCTACCCTCCTTTATGTAGGCAGAGGGGGTAGTTTTACAATGAGGGCGATCGGCTAACAGATGGTTTTCCTAGTTTGTTACATGGAATGTGCAACAGATTGATCCTGAGCTATCGTCCAGATACGCCTTATCTTGGATGCCCTCGATATGCCTTGGCCTCCACATGGATTGACCTCCTCAGCCTTCGTGGGCTTCCTCCTTGACGACTTTTGGCCCGATAGCGGACGTGATCGTATATACCAGTGTCCTTTTCCCTTGCAATTCTATATAGGTCCATTTGGAAAAATGGAATCTCAAGAGGAGCCATTTATAAATATGGCAATAATATATACCCCTCTCGTGAACCCTAGCCGCTACCTTATCTCCCTTGTGAACACCCTCACTCACTCAATTCCAGATCCACTACAACAGCTTCAACCAGCGGCGGCGGTCATCGGCGGGGGACGTAAGTCAGTCCTCTCTTCTCTCTTACTCTCACAATCTCAGATCTAAGTCATGCAAGTGGTTGGATCTCATTAGCCGGAGTTGCAGAAGAAGGGTTGGATTTAGAGCGTGTTTCTTCCTTCGCCGTTGCTATCCTCACCTCGTCGGCCAAAGAAGGTAAGCTTCCTAGGGGGTGTTTGATTCCTTTATTACCATTACTCATCTTACCTCACGTTGTGTCTCGATCTGACGGCAACGTAGATCGATTTGGTGTTGTTGAGCTTTGATCCAATGACAGGGGCGTCTATTCCATGTTGGCATGCCTTAATCTGGCACTGTAGATCTTGATTCGTGCTGGGAACCTCAATCTAGCGACGATGGAGGTTTATGTGGTAGCATGATGTCGATCTGGGAGAGCCAATCTAGCTCGCCTACACGGGCAAGAATTTCCTTGCCTAGGCGAGCAAGCTTGTTGGAAAAACTATATAGGCGAGCATCTACCAAATGGTTAGCCTTGACCAGTGAGGTGACGCCATTGGCACGCAAGGAATCCAGACACTTCCTTAATGTTCGTGGTTTTTCATTAGTGGTTTGGTGTTGGGGATATGGAGTTTGCGGTGAGCAACCCCTTATGGAGTAGTGCTAGCGGTGGGAGAAAGGGAGAGCAACACGGCGATGAGGTAGCCACCGGCCTAGGCAATGGCAGTTCCTAGCCGTGAGTTTCTTGCATTGCACGATGAGCGTGCTGAATGATTATTGTTGTGAGCTTTTTTTACTCTTTTAGCATGGATGCCATGGCAGCCTGTTCGTTTCGACTGGATTGGCTTATAAGCCATGGCTGAAAGTATGGCTGGCTAGTTTGATGTGAGAGAAAAATACTGTTCGTTGGCTGATAAGCCAAGGCTTATAAGCCGAATACAAGCTGCCGAACAGGCTGGAGATCTTCTCTCGTGTGGATAACACCAAAGACCTCTTCATGTTCACCGTGACATGCCGGCGGTGGCTATGTCACTTCACCGACCCAGCCTTCCTCCATGAGCTCTATCGGGGTAAGTGTAAGGGTGAGGGCCACCACGTGCGCCTCCTTGGCTTCTTCCAGGAAACAAGATTCAAGCGCTGCAAGAGGATGTTCAAGTTGCGGGCAAGAGAGAACACCTCGGTCTCCATGCCTACCTTCTTCCCAACATCGGGATCGCCGCTTGGCCCCATTGGTCGCTCACTCACTTCCTTATTTTCTGCTGCCACCGATGGAACCTTCAGCCCGTGTTTCGTTCGGGAACCAAATTCCGAATTTGGGCCAGTTTTTGGAGTTTGGAACTAAACGGGGGGTGAAAAGCGGCCCGCGTACGTTTTCCGGCCTGAGGCCCAACGGTAGCCGCAAAACCGCGTGGCACACAGCGTCGGCAGGCAGCACCGCTCCATTCACGCATTCGTCAACCCTAGCCCCGCTCTCCCCCGCTCGCATCTCCCCTCGGTAGCCCCGCCGCTCGCCGCCGAAGCTAGCGCACGCGCCCACCTAGATCCACCACCCCGGCCGGTAGATCTACGCGTCGCGTGCCCGGATCTAGTCGCTGCACGGCCGCGGCCTCCTAGATGGACGGCTTCCCTGATGACGGCTTCAATGGAGGCGGCAACGCGAACTTCGACGGTGGCTCCGGCAGCAACGACGACACGCGGAACTTCCTGGTGGGGGCGAACCCGCTTTTGGGTTCGTTGTTGTACGAGGGCTTCACCGACCCACCGCCACCGTACACGGGGTCCAGCAGCGTGAACCCTCCCCACTGGGGCCTAGATTCCCTGGACCTCAACGACGGCGGGGGATGGGCTGGCATGGACGGCTACGACACCGACCTTCGGTCCGACCCTGGTGGTAGCCAGATGGGGCCGCCTCCCATCCGTGTTCCTCGGTGGCGAAACCTCACCTACGAGCAGCCTCGCAGTGGCCGCTTTGGAGAAGGCGGTGACGGCACTGGAGGCCGCGCCACATCAGAAGCTGTCGGAGAAGACCGCGTGCCGTGCGTCCATCGTGGTCGCGCCTCTGCCTCAGCCATCAAGGGTGGAGGAAGGGGCCGGCGTCGCCGCCGTCGTGGGGCTGTCCCACACGTGGATGATGACATCGTGAACCCGATGCATGCTACCCCCGTGGGTCACATCCCGGTAGTTTTCCTCACCCATTGTCTTTCTTGCATTGCTCATGTATACTATTGTGTTCCAAGCATTTGCTGTTCGCCCCATCATTGCCTGTTCGTCGGTGTGAAATCATGTCTTATGAAATCGTTTAGGCTAGGAACGACAGGGGAAACTGGTCAGAGCCCAATATAAGCAAGTTTTGACAAATCTGGTGCCACCAAATTGACAGTGGCAACTGTGTCCGCGGCCGCATGAATAAGTCGGGGTGGAGAGATCTGATTGCAAGGTATTATGCAGCAACAACCTTGGTTCATGACAAGGACCAATTCAAAAGTAAGTTACGCCAGCTCAAGCATTTATGGCATTTTATGAACGACCTCCGGAAAGGCACTGGCTTAAGCAGGAGAGACGATGGCTCCATCCTTACTACTGATGCTTGGTGGGACTCTCGTACGGTGGTATGTAAGCAATCTTTTGTTGAATCATGTACTGTTAAAATGTTAATAGTCAATGATTCACCTATACTGGTTTTTCAGGGACACCCAAAGTGGAAGAAACTCAAGGACGGGTGGTCTTCGTACTTGGACGATTTGGACTGGATGTTCGCCGGCAACGCTGTTGATGGCTCAACCTCGTTCTGTCCTGCACAAAGCAATACAGTTGACGTGGAAAGTTCGGATGACGACTCCAATGATGAGCATGACGACCAACTTACGCCGCTTAGTGTCGGCACTAAGAGGGCAAGCAGCACCAGCACAACTGCCTCCAGCCCGAGCAAGAGGTCCAAGAGCCCCGCTGTTAGGACCATGGATGGTCACATGAAGGAACACAATGAGATTGCAAGGCAGAGGCTTAAGAGGATGACAGCCATGTGGCAAGAGAGGAACCAAAAAATTGAGGACAACAGCAAGGCGCTGGAGAGGAAGGTGGAACTAGTTCTACAATTGGCAAGACAGTGTGGTGCAACTAAAGAGACCCCAGCTGAGTGGATGGCCGTGCTCAAGATCATGCAGAGTGAGCCTGTTATGAACTTCTTCATAAACTCCTCGCCCCAAGGAAGGATGCTGACGATTAAGCAATACATCGGGGTCCTCCCCTAGACCTTATTTTCTTAAGCTTTCTACGTAGTTAATAAGTTATGTCATTAGAACTATGTGAGGTGTGGTGGGTGTCATTTGTCATTGACCTAAGTATGTCATGTCGAACACTTGAACTGCTTATTTGTAGTATGATTGGATATGGCTATGATATGTCGATGTATGTAGTGCATGAGTTTGAGTAACTGGCATGAGTCAGTTCGAATAGGGATGCATGCTAATGTTGCCTACTTGATGTTGAAAACTGATTGGAACTATTTTTCATTTTGACAGGAGGATGTCCAAGCAATAGTGACGGGAATGATGTCATCGAGGCAAGATTGTTATGAGAATGATTTGGACGAGTTCATCAGTGACTGGATGGAGGCGGAGGATGATGACGATGCTTTCCTGTACGGTATGTACCAGTATGCCTACCACATTGACAAGCACTTGTCAAGGTCAGAGTATAGACAGCCAGTCATTACTGGTTTGGAATGGGTACATAGTAAACTAGGAAATAGGGAGGCCTGTTATAACATGTTCAGAATGAGCCCTGATATGTTCCACAGTCTGCATGATTTGTTGGTAGAATCATATGGCCTAAAATCTAATAGCAAATCAGCATCTATTGAGGCTCTTGGGATGTTTCTGTGGGTGGTGGGGGCTCCACAATCTGTTAGGCAAGCGGAGGACAGGTTTGAGAGGTCACTAGGGACTGTGCATAGCATGTTTCATAGGGTGTTGAAGTCTGTTGTCAAGCTTGCTGCTGACATCATTAGGCCTAATGACCCAAATTTCAGCACTATGCATGATAGGCTAAGAAACCCTAGGTTCTATCCCTACTTCAAGGACTGTATAGGGGCGATAGATGGGACTCATGTCCCCTGTGTGGTGCCTAGTGATAAGTTTGTGCAGCACCTGTGCCGCAAGGGGATGACAACACAGAATGCCTTGGCTGTGTGTGACCTCGACATGCGATTTACATTCGTCCTAGCTGGCTGGCCGGGTTCAGTACATGACATGAGGGTCTTCGCTGATGCGACAACAACATACACCAACGTGTTTCCACATCCACCAACAGGTATACAATTAGTTGGTTCTACTTTTGTGCATACGAGTACAAGTTCAAGATACTACCTGTTGTTTGGATGGTATAGGCAAATATTACCTTGTGGACTCGGGGTACGCTAACCGACCAGGTTATCTTGCACCGTACAAGGGAACAAAGTACCACCTACAGGAGTACCGAGAGGCACCAGAACCCCAAGGTAAAACTGAGATCTTCAATTATGCGCATTCGTCACTTAGGAATGTTATAGAAAGGTCATTTTGAGTGTTGAAAATGAAGTAGCGGATGATGAAAGAAATCCCTAGTTATGCCTCCCATATACAAAGTCAAATCATTGTTGCATGTTGTGTCCTGCATAACTTCATAAGGGTGAGTGGCATAGGGGATCGGCACTTTGCTCGGTGTGACCGGGATGACAACTATGTGCCGGCAGAAGCCTGTGCCGATCAGCCGGAAACTATTCCTCCAAGCGGTAGTTCTGATTCCGAGCTTATGAATGCATTTCGGGAATCCATCGCAATCGGTTTGGCTAATCGAACATGATTTGGTCGTCTTTTTGAGGCGACTGTGTAACTGTTAATGTTTTTTACTGTAATTGTAATTTTTTGTCCGACAAACAGTGTAATTTTTTGACTGTGTAACTATGTGCCGGCAGAAGCCTGTGCCATTTCATTTGTTTACCAATAATTGTTGGTTTATGTTGATTGCTGTGCTGTTGAGGAGGCGCCATGACACATGCAATGACTCGTGCCTTGTTGACAATGCCATGGGGATGTAAAAGCATGCTTTACTCGTATTCAATGTCATGCATGCATGCCATTAATAAGCTGCATGCAGTTCAATAAATGTTGTACAGTAGTTTTTCAGATTTTAGAAACTAAACCATCCATGAAAAGTTGTAGTGCACATTTTTTGGGTAACTTCGTAGCTACAGTCTTTTTTTGGATATTTGGGCAACTAAATACGGGCTCAACTACGCCGAGCCCCTCGTAGCGTGACGCGGCATTGTACTGATGAACCTCATCCCCCGCACATTCCGCGGCGCTCATCGCAGCTTCAACGACACCAGCTGGCCATTGCTCGTTGGCCTCTGCAATCCTATCACCGGTGAGCGCCACGTGCTCCCGCCTCTGGACTTCCATAGTGCTAATGTCTACTACAGCAGGTTCGCCATCATCACGGCAGCCGACAGCAACGACGGAGAGCAGCGGCGCAACATGTTCTCACAGCTGCTCGTCGTCAGCCAATGGTCCGAGTGCGATGCGGTGTACCTCCACTCGTACTCCGCCAGCACACGATTCTGGAGTGCGCCCACCAAATGCCTGGATAGACATCGCGTCTCCATGGTGGGTGAGAGATCCGCCGTCGTTCACCAGGGCACGGCGCACTGGCTATGCATGGATTACGTGTCTAGGAAGCGTCACGCCCGAGACGACGACCTGTACAAACTCAGCGTGGAGGTGGGCACCATGAGCATGTCCCTGACATAGCTCCCCATCCGTGCCGGAGGCTTACCGGTCCTCTGCGTCAGCACGGACAACAAGCTCTCCGTCGCTTGCATCTACATCGTGCACGTGACTGTCTGGACGCAGCAAGACGACGATGGAGAGGAAGGTGATGACGGCACCCCTACGCTGTGATTCCGTACTGTCATCAGAATTCCAGCGGCGGTGCCAGAGCCAGACTATCGCCTGCTATGGCAGTGCCAGTGTGGCACGAGGTGGTATCACTTCGGCAAGGGATCGTTGCTCTTGGTGTGTGGGAGCAGCGCCGTCTTTGTCCTCGACCTCAAGGAGAAGGTGATGGAAAAGGTTACGGATCGCTTGCTGCCCCAGGGTGACAATCAGGGTCGGGTGTTTGTGCCGTAGGAGATGGGCTTGGTGGACTTCTTTGGGTGTCGCTGTCCTGCTTTCCTATTGGATTATTTGGAAGCACAGGAATGACATTGTCGTGTTCGGTAAGCTCTACCTACCTTTGAACCTCGGCTACTCTCTTCGCAGCAAAGGATGCCTCGGCTGCTCTCTGTTGACATTTATTGTGAGAAAAAATATTATTCGTTAACTAAAAAATAGCCAACTGAACAACGCTGCCACCTGCCACCTGCCATACATGTTGTGACAGGTTCTAGTGTACTCTCTTGTTTCCCTATATGTTCTAGTCATCGATGTATGGTCGTGGATCCTTTGTTTTCCCCAAATGTTGTAATGTGGAAATAATATGTAGTCATCGATGTATGCCATATTTTAGATACTCTGCCATCCATCAAATGCTTTAATCTGAAAATAATATTATTTGCCTGATGGTTCTGTTGCGCTGCAGAGCATATATATATATATATATATATCAGAAAAAGTAAAAGGAGTCTCGCGAGATAATCGACCCTGGATTCAGTCCATGTTCTCGGTTTTGTGGGTGTTCCTTTCTTGGATGTCTGGCTTTGCAAATGTGCTGCGCCCGCTGCTTCCCCCTCTATTTTAGCAAAGGGATGGATGGCTGAGTGATGCAAAATCCCCCCACTGGACAGCTGCCTGCCTGTGCGAGAATCCTTTTGCCCCCTTTGAATGACAGGCACTCAGGAAGCAGTGTAGCGTGCACAACGGCGACCAATGCAAGCTCGTTTTTTTTTCCTCCCCCCTGATGAAAATTAAACCTTTTCTGCAGTACCAGCATAGATTAGAGAGTGGCGATTACCTGCACGAAGTACTAAGTACACGAATTATTAGATTATTAGGTGGACTTTAGTCTAGTCTGGCGATTTTCATGTACGGCTTTAATTTAACTAAGGTCCCGTTTGGCAGGGCTTCACTTCACCAGTAGATTATTAGGTGGACTTTTTTGGTAAACCGTCTTCCTGTGAGAGCATGTTTTTAGGGCTCGAGGAGGAGCCGGAAGAAGCCACTTTTTTGGCTCCTTCCCACCCTAAAAAGCTTTGGAATTTTTAGGGGCTTCATCGGTGAAGCCGTTTCATTTTACCCCATTTTGGCGGGGGCCTAAATTACCCTTGGCGGACAAGACAAGCGGCGATCCGGCACAAGTTACCCTTGGCGGACAAGACAAGCGGCGATCCGGCACAAGTCAAGCTGTCAAAGCCACAAGGGCGTGCTCTCGGGGTGGCATGAAGAAGAATGAAGAAAAGAATCCATCCTTGTATGGTTGGAGGCTTCACATTATTGTTGCCATGCATTTGACAATGCAAAAAAAAGGCCTTCACATTTTTCGTTCGTTTCGCGTGCTGGCTTTTGGTTTGGAGTCTTGTGTGATGAAGAGGACGTTTCCTGCCTTCACATTGTGCGTGCTGGCTTTTGCCTTTGATTGAGGGTGAGGTTGATCCATTCATGCATCCGGTATTCCGGTGTTGTCAAAAGGTCACCAGGTTAAGGAAACTAGATGCAGACGACACGTGACTGCTGCTGCCAAGTGCCAACCCAAGAAAAAACACACAAAAACAAAACACTTCGTTCTTTCAATTTCCCTGCACAACTCGACCCCTTTTTTTTCTTAATTTCCCTGCACAACTCGACCCCTTTTACTTGTGCCGCTAGCTTTATTACGTTAATAGTATATATACTCCTACATAAGAGTATACTAGCAAACTCCTCGTGCGTTGCAATGGGAGGAAAAAAAAAAAGCTATGTAAACAGAAACGAAGACGCGAGTGTGTTACATAATTTATATTTATTTCTTTTTATAGAATGTTAAAGCTATTTTTTTTATAATGATGACTATAACATTCATAATATAACATGAGTTAATATTGGTAATAAAATACCCTTTCTTTCATCGGTCAAAAAATCCTATAATTAATATTTTTCGTCCATAAAAAATGTCCAAACCCTAGCAAGAACCCGCATCTCTCCACGAAACTGTATAGGAGAAACTACCGCCTGTTCCCTTTTGGTTTAACACCAAACTCTGAAACAACCAGATGAAATATAATCCTAAAACAATTTGACTCTATCAAAGCCTATCTCGTGAACAAGAGCATGGAAGGCACGGAGTTGTATATACCAATATAAAATTGAAATGAATTGAACGCGCACATAAGCTCGCTAGCTTGTATGGAAGTTGGCCTTTAGTTTCAGAACGTCTTTGGTTCGGACTCCGCATCATGTCTATACATTCTGGTCTAACTCGTACGGGTTTGAGAATGATGAATTGTGGAAACGCATTGCATCCTAATTATTTTGAGGATTGGATTACACACTGTACCTGGACACACTGATATAACTCGTACGCTTGTCATAGAGGATCAGACTCTCACATATCTGGATAGTTGTTTTGTTCTAACTTATATAAAGTTTGTAGAGTGATCGGCAATACAAATGCTTTGTAGCTACTTTAAGATTATGTATAGATACGTGTGTTCAATGTCATCGCCATGCAAATGCTGGACTTGACCTCTTTTTTTTATCTTAATGCTGGACTTGAGCTCCTAAGTGCAAATAAACAATTGATGAGCAAATATTACATTTTATACTTGGTCAAACACACATGATGGCCCACGCTGCTGTATGTCCCTAAAGTTATTGGTGCTGCTGTTTGTTGGTGCAAGCGCCGAAGTGTAGCTGCCACTGTGGACATGACAGCATGACACACAGGCCATGTGTTGTTGCAGCTTCACCTGTCGGGCACACGCATGTAAGGGCCTACAGCTAGCAACCAGCGAAGCGCACGCAAGGAAAACGTATGTGGATCCATAACAGACTCTTTTTCTTTTTCTTTTCTTTTCCTTTTGATAGGACACGGGTGACCGATAAGTAATCATAACGTGACCGAGACGAAACCTTATTGCCAGCCGGTAAGCTTGGAACAGAGCAACAGCGGGTAGATGGAAGAAAAAAACGCGTCAGAAATTTTGCCTCTTTATTATTACTAACAAATATACTCGTGTGTTGCAACGGAAGAAAAAAGAACTATTAAATATTTATGCAAAACGATAACGTAAATGGTACATATCTATTTATGTTTTATGCTTTATATTTTATTTTAAGATGACCATCACATCCATAATATAAGTTTATGTTGACAATAAATAACAATGTCCTTGGTATATTTTTCCTTCCATTTGCAAAGCGCATAATTGTTTAGATATAAATATATCATAACATTAATTTTTCATACTAACCTTGTGTTTTTATGACTCAAATATCGACCTTTGTAGCTTTTTTGATGCATCATATCAACCTCAGTAATATTTTTGTCGATGTGTTAAGGATTGGTATGTGTCGCCAATAATTATGACGGGAGACCTCTCATTATTTTTCACACGGCGGCACTCGTCAGGAACCTATATGCATACAAAATATGCAAGGATGATTTAGCACACCTATAGACGAGGCACAACCTAACAAGGTTTATATCATCTATGGATAGATCACATTTTTATGAAGCTAACAAAACTGGTTTGGTATTTTTTTTTTATTTTTCTATGATTTTTTGGTGAATTTGCAAGATCTCTGTTTTATAGAAAAAAGAGAAAAACAAAAAAAAAAAAAGGCTTGTATGGGCATGATCTAGCCCACAACGAAGCCGGCCCAGCTGCAAGGATTCAGCACAGGTCGAAAAAGAAGCCATCAGGAGAGGTCCACCCGGATCTAAATATTTTGCATTAGAAACCTCGATCTATTTTGAAAACTACGAAGATCCTTCCACCTTTTCTTTCTCTCTGGCATCTTTACATCTGGAACCCCTATTTCTTTCTATTCTCTTCCCCACTCCTAATCTCCATTATCAACGCTAACGCAACATGAATCAAACACTGGCGAGCACCCCCAGACACGTGGGACGAAAATTATGTGGCAGAAATTTTGCCTTTAGTATTAGGTATATATTAGGGATTAGGGATAGATACAACAAAAGGAGCATAGTTAGACATAGAAGGTAGATAGAGAGGGAAAATATTGTAAAGTACACTTGGAAGTTGAAACCTACTCCTAGGACCCATATGGAATGCATAAATTTCATAGGAATTATATAGGATTTTCATAGAAATCAGCACATTTTCACCGGAAAAAACGTCCCTGTGAATTTTAGAGCATGGTGTTGTACCAGTGCCAGAAGGGTGATCAACTCAGAGCAAGTCTAATAAACTTAGCTATAGTCCAAGATAAGTTATCAACATATAAGTTTATAACTTTAATTCATATGGGACCGCCAGTTACTGTTAGTGTCATGATTCGGTTCCCATGGAGCTCACGAGTCGAAGAGGATCCTCGTGATCGACTGGGCGGCGGCCGGCGGAAGCAGCGAGAAGCAGAAGCTGCACACTCTCTGTCCTGTGTCCTCCATGGCTCCATCGCATGCATAATAAATCTGTTCGGGAGACCGTATCGTATCGTAGATTATTTACTGCTGACTGGTTTGGTGTGAGAGAAAAACATTATTCCTGGCTAGAAATTTACGATCGTTTACGAGCAAGCGAACAGGCTGAATGCTGATGTGGTGGTTTATTTGCCCATTGCTAGCTGTACCTGCTCTTATCGTTGGTGACACTGGGTTTAGCCGCACAAAGTGTCCACAGTAGTGATCAAAGCGGTTGTAATTGTAACCAGAGGCATTGAAGAGCATGGAGTTCCACTGTTTGTTACTTTGTTGGCCAAGTATTATTTGAATCTGAAGAAATAAAGAAATGGCTGAAGACTTTTCGTATCGTAGTGGATAAGGCCTAGGCCGTGTCATGACTGGATGCAGCAGCACTCATTGGGCTTTTCGTGTGGTGTGATTGGCAGGCGTGCGCGTGATTGGCTCCTCGGATTACCTCCGTCCTGACTGGGCGTCAGATCACCAAAGGCTTCGAGGCTTGTACGACTACTCCGTACTGTATGGTGCAGGTTTTGGTCCAGTGAATGGTGACTGCTAGATTGACTGGAAAAGTTAGAATGCACCTGCAAGCGGCCATCCTATTGGCGCGCAAGCGAATGTCATTTTTTGTGTGCCATCCTATTGATCCCAGCCAGACGTGCAATGCAAGGAAATCTTGCAGGACCAGGGGAGCCTAGAAAATCATATGCGGCCTCGCCGGCTCGCCCTCGCTCGGCCAGGCTGCGCACAATCACGGGCTCACGGCGCCGGCCTGCTGGCTACTGGCCGAGGAGCGAGGATGCGCCAGGGCAGGACAAGGCCAACCAAATCATTCGTTCTTCTTTTTTTTTTTGCGTAAACAAACCTCACTAGGGTCGTCGATCGAGCAGTACTAGTAGCGAGCACTCCACGTTGCTACTGATGCACAGTAACAGTGCTGGTACATACATTTGCTACAGGTGGCGCTATGATCTATCTTTAACAATTGTACTGCCTGCCTGCCTCGGAATACCGGCAGAGACGACGGATCTATCTATGATCTATCTTTAACAATTGTTATGGGGTGTTTGTGGTTCTTTAGTCGCTCCTAAAATTCATGTGACATCGAATGTTTAGATATTAATAAGGAGCATTAAATATAGATTAATTATAAAATCAATTACATAGATGGAGACTAATTTACGAGATGAAATTTTTAAGCCTAATTAATCCGTTATTAGCATATGTTTACTATTTAAGCTTAAAAGATCCGTCTCACAAATTAGTCGTAAATTATGTAATTAGTTTCGTAATTAATCTATATTTATAGTCTATATTTAATATTTTATACACATATCAAATATTTAATGTGATAGGAATTTTAGGAGGTAGCGCAGAAACCAAACAGCGTCGGCTGCTGCTGCAGCTACAAGAGGCACCCCCGTCGACCAGGATCAGTAGAGCGCGTGGGAAGATCGGGACGTTGGATTAGTTTAGTGGTTTTCTATATTGTGACGCTGGACCGCGGCAGACGCTTTGATTGCGCCTCGTGTCTCCCGTCTATTAGCTTGGCTAAGCCTACTTTTTTAAATCTACGAATAATATTTTTTTCTTACAATAAATCAGTCAACGATATTTTTAGTTATGTCTTATCAGTAAGTGAGCAGGACATCCACCTCCCCCGGCTGCGTCCGCGTCTGTGTGCGTGTCAAACAAAGCCAGCCAGGAGTCTAGGACCATGCATGTCGTCGAGGATCACAGACGATACGATACTCCTAACGCAGCCTGCAGGCACCATGTTCCGCGGTACGTTAACTTTGCTTCAGCTTACTTGGTACTCCTTCCGGTCCATTTTACGTGGTGCGAGCTAGAATGATATAATCTTCTAAATTACACTTTGACCATTTATTTACTTTATATTATATTATTTATATTTATAAACTTATAATTATTAGATAGTATAATTCTTTATGAATCTAATCATATAAAGTTTATATTAAGATAGTTAAAAATTATTAACCTAATTATTGATCAAAATTTTTAAAGTTTAAATCTTAACATGCGTGTGCGCAAGATAAAATGGATCGGACGGGGCACTCGTTGAGTACTGGGAATTGCCAGAGGATCGGTGTTGACTCTTATAACAGATTAACGCACGTACCGGGAGCGACTGACCCATCGAGCTGAGTTTAACCGCATAAATAGGTCCGGTTTAATTTGCTTTTTCACATCACATAGGAATTTTATTACTGGCGCTTTGCTTAATGAGACCGTACGGCTGGCCGCTTCCGTTCCTGTGGCGGTGGCGCCATATTGCGACGGTCGGTCAGTGCCATCATTAGCGAGCAGGCACGCGCGTGGTGTGTGCAGGGCGGCGCCCGCCGGTCAGTTCAATTCGTGCTCGCCGCGCGCCATGCAGGAAAAAGGCTGCAGGTGACCGGGTGATGCGCGCAAGCTCCACGGATCGATACGGGAGGCGGCCGGCGGCGGCAACTGCCGACGACGAGCACACGTGAGGCGCGGACGAGAGAGGCCGGCCTCCAGGCCCGAGGGGGCGCGGAGTGTCAGGCGCGGCGTGTGTGTACGTGGGTCGCCGTGGCCGTGGGCCGCACATGCGACGAACCTCTGACGATCTGTACTCGTTGGAGGGCAAACCTGGTCGTCGTTTAAGTACGTACGGACTGGCCGGCTACGGTAGACGTATAGTCGTATATATGCTGGACTAGAGTACGCACGTGGTGTGTGATGCCTCGGATGCACAGCCAGACAGTCACATATATCCGTACGGACTACGGAGGACCTGTTTCTTCGTGTACGTACGAAGACGGAACGAACTACTCTACACGTACACGTATATAATACGCGCGCGTGTTGCTCGGATCTGGACGATCCTGCTGCCGCGCGACCGGCCGGCATCTTCGCCAGCTGCCCCGGGGTCATCTCATCTGACACTCGCAAGCTATTGGCTGCGCTAGAAAATGGAGCTTTCGTTTGCCGACTCACTCCATCGCTGACCGACCGACCCAGCTCATGGTTTATACTCCAGCTCTGACTTCTGAGGTCGTGCGTGTTAGGACCGTCCGTGCTCTGTTCTGTCACGTTAGTTACTGGGTTCATCCTTCGTCGTCAGGATAATGACATTATTAAGTACTGGTCGGTGAAGCACCTTAATTACCAGGCCAGCAGCACGTACTAATTAATCTATGTAAGTAAATCGTTACTGTGTCTATCGTGTGAAAAAAAAGATATATAATATGATGTATTTAATGATACTTATTTGATATCATTATTTGAAATAGTTTAACTCAATATAATGTTACGGTAGAATTGCATTGGGACGGATGATGCGTAGATAGTAATAACAATAGTGAAAGGTAAAAGAGAATTCCTCTAGCACTAAACCGTAAGATAGGCCTTGATGGTGGAGCGGAGGTAAAAGTGTAAAACTACTAGCAACATGCATGTATGCCCTCTCTACGTCCACGCGGGGAGCTGGTTGTCAAACACGTATGCACTTTGCGTGCATCTTCACACATGGATCACATGCGTGCGTGCTCGTCACACGCGGCCCGGCCCGGCCCCCTGGTCGTCCGTTCCGGGGGTGGCGTTACGTTCATGCATCCCATCCCATCCCATCCCATCAATACAGACCGAAAGTAAAATAAGAAGGCGCTTAATACTAGTTTAACTGATCTGTCGATAACTCGATAGATATAATGTACTAGTCCCTCCGATCCATCTTGATCTTGTTAAGCAAAGTTGGCGTTTCAGAGTTTCAGACAGCAGAAAATAAACAAGCTAGTAATTTCTTTGCATGAAACCTCAAGCACTGCACATTTGGCTGAAGGCTCATTATCCTTAATGTTTGTATGTAAAAAGCCGGCCATTAAAAAGTCTTTTTCGTTTTCCTGTTAATACTATAAGAAATTGCCAGGCTAGCTTTGCACGACGCACTGAAACTTGCAAGCTGCAATCATAGGTTCAGAGCGCATGACTGGCAGGAGAACAGGAGCGGTAAAACAGCAGTTGAGCAGGCCACTGGCGGTGCCACTACGTATGGATGTAGTACGTGCCTCGACAACAAAAATGCTGCGATTGTTGTATATACTACGCAGAAGAGAAGAAAAGCCAGCAGCAGTTGGGTTGAATGGATGTGGTGTCGTGTAGCGCGGCCGAGCGGCAGTTTGTGCTCCGTCCAGGCTGTGCCTGTCTGCGACCGACCACCACACCACTGCTCCCTTCCTCCGTGGCTGCCTGCAGCTGCACTGCCCGCCGATTCCGCTTCGATCGGCTCCAGGCTCCAGCTGCGAGCAAGCTTGCTAGCTACCTGCTCATCAGTCATCCCACCCATCCATCCGCCCGTCCTCAACGAACTGTATAATACAATAGTAGGATCGGTCCGTGAAGCATCGCCGTGCCCAATTTTCTTCTGATTAGTTTCAACTATTGTCGACAACCTTGGATCTGCTCTCTACTCTGTTAATTCATTCAAACAATCTCTGCACATGTATATATGCTGTATCCCACTTGCTACCTCTGACTGACCTGACCAGTAGGAGATAACACCATGTTCGCTTGATCGTTTTTGTGGCTTATAAGCCGTACATCATGGCTGATAAGTATGGCTGTTACGATCAAGCAAACAGGGTTCTCAGAGTCATATACATATGTATTAACTATTATAAGCCTGCCTTGGACAAAGGCATATGCATCAGCTGAGTCTGTGGTGCTAAATATTTTCTCTCTTTGTTATTAAAAATCTATATATCTATGTTCTGCACTGCTGGTTTTTTCTTTGAAGAACAAAACAACGTGTTGTACTGTTTCCAACAGGAATGTCTAGGATAGGACATGTCTTCACTTCTCCTGTGCAGAGAATGAAGTAGGAGTAGATAGCTGCTTCTCCTGTTTTATTACAAAGATTCAGACAGGTGAATTCTACCAGCAGTGAGAAGTTCTTCCCCCAATCCCTCTTTTTCCACCCAATTCTACAGTGCATATGCCTTATTATTACTAGGTTATTGGAAAGGTAGTAGCTTGATGAACATTGGCGTAGCTACTAGAACTCTAGAAGTATGTGTTCATTATTGCAAGTTGCCTGCAGGCAATAGGATCACACCGAACAACAGTTACAGTACCCCTGACAGTAACCTAGACCACTGGTTATCACCAGGAATAAGTCCGGAAACCACCTATATATGCCGGCCCGCATATACAACGCTGTAGTACAACAGTGCCTGATTCAGAAAACAGCTCATCGACTGAATTTGCAAAAGCGGCACGTACGGATTTATTAGTTAACCATCTAGTAAATGTTTGCAGTTGTATGTTGTATATCGTAGAACTGGTATGTATGTACACAGATTGATGCAGTGAGGAGGTAGCCTTTTAGGTGCCCCGACGGCTTGTCTTTGCATTATATTACTTGGAAACGCCTTTTGGCTATTCTGAAGTATCCATATGAATATGATCTTTGAGGTGCGCAGAGAGTCTCCATGGCTATGGCACTTGGCGTAGAGACGCATTCGATTGCGTCTGTGACCTCAACCTGCCTCTATGTCTGCACAGATGACAGAACTCTGATGATCAACAATGGCATCTTGCATTCTGTATTGTTATGTTATTCTGAAGATGGCTGACACATGTAGCATTTTTTTGCATTTCACACAAGCCTCCTTTTCCCTCTTAACCCTTTCGTGCATCTGAACAGAGGCTACTAGTTCAAGTTACAGCATGGAATTGTCCTTGTGTTTTACTTCACTTTCCAGACATTTTTGCCGTCCTACGGTACTAGGGTGCTGTTGACCGCACACTGGCTATAGATAATAGGCGAAATGGTGTTGGCAACGTCGGTGATCCCATCCCTGATAATAATAGGACCAACAGTGAACAGGAAAGTGAAAAATCTTTACCTTTTTTAACTAGTTCTTGTATCAATTGATAAACGTACCAGCTAATATCTTTTAATACTTCACGTACTACTAATTATAAAAACTAGTAGTACTAATTTTCTTTCTCCAGCAAATATTTCCCATGACCTGCTAGGATAAGAAATCAGTTTCTTTTGTCTAAAAAAACGAAATCAGTTTCTCCTTTCTTTTGTGTACATTTTTTGTTGTTCTTGCATTTAACTGCGGGCCATGACACAATCATGATTATCGCAAATTACAGCAGCCTCGAAACAAGTAATTTTGTGATTTTGAGGGAAGAAACTAGAAAGAGAGAGACAATGCTGGAGTATAAAAATGCATTGGAAGTCGTCTGAACTTTGTTTACATTCCATTAGTTTCTGATGCACGTCACATCCTGACGGCCGGGTATGTGTACTTTTGTGTTACTTAAAGTAGAAGGAGACAGAATCAAATGGAGTTAACGTACATAGCACAAGCACGGCATTATGCTGATGCATGTACTTTACAGTATCTATCTTCTTGCATCGAGGGCATCTTCTGCTCCTCCATAGAAACTTCCCTTCTTCCAATGCCAGCAGCATGCAGATGGCCACTTGATGTAATGCAGAACTAGTTTATATATGTAGATCGATGAGCCATCCAAGATATATAGATGACTCCTGCAGAAAAACAAAGGGCCTCATATATACTCGAACACCAAAGCATGGCAAGTTGCGTGGCACGGAGAGGAGGATTTGATTGATTGATTGATGTGATCATCTCCTTTTAGAACAAGAGACCTTGTTTTTGAGCTGGAACTGATCTCTGTTCCATGCATGGTTGTTTCTCAAGATCTCATCTCACCCAATCAAGAACAAGGGATAATATTTAATTCCATGAGATGAGATGAGGTGCCATAATAATCCAGATCTCTCCCTTCACTCCAATTATTATCACAAATAATCAATTTTTACTCAATCAAATAATCAAAAGAAACAAAATATATAGCAGCACGTACCCGGCCATGAGATAAATTAATTGTTAGACAATAACGCATGAATAAATATCCCGGAACAAAGATGTACATAGCCGTGGGAAGGTTGTACACAAGAATGAAGGGAAACACTGCATGTGCATCATCAGAGGGTCAGGTGGGGATCAGATTGTTGGAGACATTTACTGGGACATTCTTTATCGTACCACTGCAGCACGAGTAACTGAGACTGAGAGTGACGCTCTGCTGCTGCTGCTGCAATTCAGCTCCACCAGCATCATGGAGCTCTCCTACTTTGTGCCGTCCTTGAGCTGGCAAGGGAGTGATGGTGGAGCTGATGCTCTGAAAGGCCTTACATGGGTTTTGTTGCCTTGCCGTTTGGACTGGAGTTGCCGTGCAAGCCTTTGCTCAGAAGCTTCACATATGTAGCAGTGCGAGTTAAATGTACTGCTGCCCTGGATATTATTTATGAAGCAACCACCACTGTCCAATTCATATCGCATGATGATTGCTTACTTCTTCGTTAAGAAAATCATTTTTTTTAAGATTAACATAAAAGCAACTTACAAAATTTATTGTGGTGGAGATTAATATAGTTCAAAGTGAATTCTAAGTACCATTGATATTATAGTTTAAAGTGAACTCTAAGTACCATTGATACGTGGATTGCTAAGGGAATACCAAATTTTTTTTATGCTTGATAAACTACTGAAATAAATATTTATCCTAAAATAGTGCAGTGGCACATAACACTATGCTTACTTTTAATTTAACA
Organism: Miscanthus lutarioriparius; assembly: GCA_904845875.1. Classification (NCBI taxonomy): domain Eukaryota; kingdom Viridiplantae; phylum Streptophyta; class Magnoliopsida; order Poales; family Poaceae; genus Miscanthus; species Miscanthus lutarioriparius. The sequence goes on from CAJGYO010000005.1 coordinate 98,704,358, forward strand.
GTGGCTTATGGTTGTTGACTTATTTTCCCTAATAATAGCATATTTTCCTATTGACATACAAGAAATTTTATATGTTACTTTGCATTACCTTTCACAATAGTGGGGGTTAGCAAGGGTGGGTGATATATATACAAATTTAGATATTATTTTAAATTATCTTTCATAGTATGGATAATTTAGATATAAATTTAAAGGATTATTTTAAATTATTCTTCGTAATAACAAACATGGATAGTTTAATTACAAATCTAGATGTTAATTTATGTATTTTACACCATAGCAAAGGTGGATAACTATTTATATTTAGAGCTACAGGCCAAAGGACCTTTGAGGCAAACAACCTCGTGTGGGTGTGTTGTGAATTTTCGTAGCCTACCATTTTTATCAAAATGGAGAGTGCATTGGTGGAGGTATTCATTGTCGAGAGTAATTCTTGGTTATTAGAATCTTGTCCCAAAATGGAATTGAGTATTTCGATACCAAAGAACTTCTTATGGAAAGATATGGAGTCTGACTCTAAGCACTTAATAGCAAAAGTGATAGGTGTCCGGACGTAGAAAATTTGCCCTCAAGGGCATACGCTCCCCTATGCATGCACCGTTAGATGCATATGGGGATACATGTTGGTAGTTTTGAACATCACCATTAAGTTTTTCTAAGATGAGAAGGACTAATAAAGGAAGCCAATCATCCCACATGGGGATGCGTGTTGGTAGTTTTGAACATCATCAGCAAGTTTTTCTAAAATGAGAAGGACTGATAAAGGAAGCGAATCATGCTTAGAGGGCTGATATTCTAGGAATTATTATAAATGAACTATCACATTTATTCAATGAACTTCCTTAGCTTCTAGTTTATAGCTTCTCTTTCCACCCTTGTTTTTATTAATACTATCGGTGGATGAGACGCCTTGACTTGCTGTATATAGAAGAGAACACACAATTTGCATGCTACCAAGAATCATGGCAATTTTTATATTTGGAGCTACATGACAAAGGACCTTTGAGGCAAATTATCTCATGTGGATGTGTTGTGGATTTTCGTAGCCTACCATTTTGATTAAAGTGGGGAGTGTATTGGTGGAGGTATTCATTATCAAGAGCAATTCTTGGTTATTTGAATCTTGTCCCATAATAGAGTTGAGTATTTTGACATCAAGAAACTTCTTATGGGGAGATATGTCACTCCCGAGAAGGTGGTGGCGGTGATGAACATCGCTCCGAGGAACGTCACTCCTTGGGTGTTCATGGGGAAAATAGGAGCTTATGGGGAGATATCGTGTGGCAGAACCGTCCGAAATAACACGCTTTCGGAGGTGCCCGTCTTCCACTAGACACTAAGCACCCCGAAAGTAAGATATATCGGACAGTTCTGTCGAGCACACCCCAAGGGAGAACTCGAAACAATCCATATTTTTCATCCAGAATCCAATAATGAGTACGAGCTTACAATACTTAGTCCATTTCATACCACCAGAGTTATTGGAAATCATTTATTACAATATCAGAGTTCAAAGTTCGATAATTAAACAACGGAATGAAAATAAACATCTAGCAGAAATGATACGAGGATCCGTCTGTGCCCACCAGAAGAATCCTCCACACAAGAGCTACTCCTCAAGCTGCATCTGCAATAGGGGTAAAATAAACCCTGAGTACACAATATACTCGCAAGACTTACCCGACTACTGGGAATAGCTTCCCAACTCCAAAGAGTATGATAGGCAATATGGGTTTGTTATTTTTTTTTGCGAAAAGCATTACTAATAGTTCATCCTTACGGTCAAGTTTATTTAGCAATCATGATTACTTCATTAGCTAACCATTCTAGGTAAGCACTTATTCTACTTTTAAGTAAGGGTTGAGCAATCAGAACCATTTCACCATCTTTCATCTTCCAGTTCTTACTACGGTGCTAGACCATAGCCAAGTTGTACTGTCTCACGGAAACGGCAATTCGTGAACCAATGTATCCCAGCTAGGTACCCTAAAATACACACCCTGTTTGTACCCCAGGCACAAACAAGACCAGCTCATTCCACTCCTATCACGGGTTCCAGGTCCTCGTCCAAACTGGGACTCCAAGCCCCCACACTTGAGACCCGGTCTCAGTATGGTGCTTAGACCTCCACCTTTCCCTGCCTCCAATCAATCGGTCTAGAAAGAGCCGGAACCCACGACAAGAGCATAACAAGCCTTCCCGCTCCCATAAGCAAGTATGTGCTCAGGATAATAAGTCTGTGACCTGACTACCATCCATAGCAACAGACGGTCCTTAATCAACAAGAACAGGGAAACCAGTGTAACCAAGCTAAGCTTCGTTGGCCGCGGGACACAACCTATTACACCCACCAATACCCATACCATATCCCTGCCCTGTCTCTATTTTTCCTTTCATCATTTTATCATGAGAGTAATTATAATAATCATCTATTGTGAGCAACGGCAGGTTACTCACGCTACCAAAAACCTAAGCATAGCAGCTACTCGAACCTGCACTAGTAAGACTCTTAGGACAGATATATTTATGCTGGTGGTTTTCATAAAATTCCTGTAACGTAAATGCACATCACACATATATATTCAATGATTATAAAAAATAAGGGTTATGCACCGGGGCTTGCCTTGGACAGGCGCGGTGTCAGCTGAGTCAGTCAGTGGTGGCTCTAGGACCTCCTGCATGAGAATCTCCTCCTCATACTCCTCGATGATCTCCTCGAACTCGTGATCGTCGGTGGTCACGATCTCCGCCAACTCGTTCTCTACATGCATGCGATGATGATGTAACACTTAGTGATAAGGACATGAGCTCCATGCATATGACCATGCTTGGAGATAGAGGACGAGGAGATCAGCGAGGGTGTCCTAACCAAGAAGGAGGCCTGAAGCTCATCCAGTTCGAGTCACCAAGGTGGAGGCCCAAATCAAGTTTGAGCCCATCTCGGGTTCCAGGACTAGTCTATCATAAAACTGGTCACACGGGCGCATCCGGGCTCTGTTTTCAACGATCCACATATGGATGAAAAGCTAATTAGATAAGAAAGCCAATGCAAGTGGTCTCACATCAAAATCCCTTCAGAATCAACGGGAATCATCGAAATAAATCAGCGTCCAAAATATGCCAGGTGTTGCGACACCGTCTTTTGGTCCGTTAGATCGTGTATCGTGTTTGGGCCCATTAGGGGGCGCGGGCAGGGGGGTGACGTCCAGGGCTCTATAATTAGCAGACGTCGCTCTCCTTAGGGTTTGGGTTTTGTTTAGTTCTTGATTTCCTCGTGAAATAGATGTCGTTTTGCTGCAACTGTGCCGTCAAGGCTGCTTGCTGTGAACCAGGGCCCCTGTTCTTGATCTTGTTCGCCTGTGGCGATTAGTCCTTCCGAATAAAGACTTGAACTTCTTCTCGTTATCATAAGCCTCATATTTATTTGTAATTTCAGATTGCGTTCATCCCGTTTTTGCTTGTGTTCTTGATTCGCTTGCAGGAAAGCCTTCTCGGCGAGGTCAATCGCGTTCGCGTGGTTGATAACCAACGGAGCAGTGGTGTAACGGTTGCGAGGGTCCGAATCAGTCTTGGTTCGAAGCCTAGATCGTGAATGTTGATTCTCCACCAATCGACGCTATCGTACCTATCGGAAGATCGGGCCTTGTCTACATCAAGTGGTATTAGAGACCTTGTTGCCCGTTAGGTATACTTTTATTTTCCCCTTTAGATTGTTACTGTTTTTGTTTTACCTATAGTCCACAAAACCCAAAAAAATATACACCACCTCATATTCCCTGTCCTATAGCCTCATTGTGCCATGCAATTTTGTCTCTGTTTCGCGTTGTTGAGTTTGTCCTAGGGCAAGTTCTTGTTACTGGTTTTAGATCGTTTTTGAGTCCGGTTTGTGTCTTTTCCTTTGTTTTTCATCATAATCCGTAAACACCCTCAAGTCTTACTGTGTTTCCTTTGTATCCATCAAACCCTAGTCCACGCCATCTAATTTGTTACACTTATCTTCACTGTTTGTGTAACACCCTCGGTGTTACACTGTATGATTTTTGCTAAAACACTGCATGAGCATCAAACTTGTGTGTAAATGTATGTAATACATCGATATTAGGAACTTGAAACGTTCATTTGAAACAAGAAACAAATGTTACATTTCATGTCTCTTTATATCGTTTAGGGTTCTAAGTGAATTTTTATTGAACAAAAATGCTATAGAACGTTTATGCGAACTTTGATAAAGTTTATAGTACGAACTTTGTAGGCAACGATAAAATACGTGCGGTCGAGGACGGGGTTCGCTAGCTAGTGTATCGGGTAACATGAAAATCGCATTCGACGCAAAATCGTTAGGACTTAGACGAAATTTCCCACGTCGGACAATGCGTTGACGAAGCTACCTTCGGCAATTTTTGTAGAACGATCGGGTTAAGAAGTGGCAAGATGCTTTGGCTTAGTTCGATAGCCCTAGGTACCCTCTTGAGTGTAGAATAGCTAGTTGGACTCTTGAATCATTGGGTTTGAGTTTTTGAACAGCTTTAAAAAGCATGCAAGTCACGTGTGGAGCACTGCCAGCGCCTGGGTGCGGTCACCGCCCGGCTCTCGGTGTTGCTGCGCCAGCCATCGTTGCGCCTACGCGCGCACACCCGCGCATTGGCTCTGTGCTGCTGTGCACTGCTACCATTGACGTTCGGCTGTGCGTGCGCGTGGGCTTGCCCTGCTTGCCTCGTTCTCACGCTTGCGTGAGGCCACACCAAAGGCTCCCATCACGTCGCCTGGAAGGTCGCTGGCGGTCGAGCCACACCAAAGCCTAACCAATGCGCTAGCCCCCTTTCCTTGTACCGAGCACGTTTGGTGGTCGAGTGGAAGGACAACGTTGTGCCTAACCGGCCACTGTTGCGGTGGTACAAGGGAGGGGTGTCAATTTGAACTTTTGCCATCGCCGGCCACCATAAGTCCGTAGGCGCCGCCCCTGCAATTGGCCTCGTATACTCCACAACTTTCCAATTAACCGTGCACACTAGGAGCTTGGATAGTTAGCTTTCGATTGGAGTCATCCTGACGTTTGTTCGGCCTATAGTGAGGTAAGGCAGGTCATTCCCCTCAGGGCGTCGCATGGTGCTTCGTTGTTTCAATTAGGCTGTGCATTGCGTAGTGATTGACTTGGTGACCTCGCTCGTGTAGTGATTTCACCGGTGGAGTTGCGGGTCGCCAGGAACGTCATCACCACCCTCGTCGGGAATCAGAGCGACCCCGCGTACGTGGCTAGTCACCTTGCCGTGTCCCATGACCTCGTCCAAGCCGTCCTACGTGTCGCTGGTAAGGCCCTCCTACTCCTAGGATAGCTGGGTGAGTCAATTAGGGCGAGGCTCGCTGAAGTGCGTGGCCACCGCCGGCGAACACGCGTGTCGTCACTGTGTCCGTGGCCGGTTGGGTTGGGAGAAGGATGGCCGTATCTAGAACCTCTAGAGGGTTATCGGTACTCTAGGGATGGAGGCTAGAGTAATGGTAGAGCTAGGCCGGACGTTTAGCTGGCGTCGGCGTCACCGCGGCCAATCCCCGCCATGGTGCACGGCCGTGCCTCTGTACGCCACCAATCGCAATGCTAGATACCTTGTTCAACTGCGTTGGCGTCGAGGAATGTCTCGGTGGCAAGTATTGCTTCCGAGAGGGTCGGTGCTCGCCGGCGTTGGCTGGAGATGCCACGGCCTTTGTTAAATCTGGCCAGGGGTGTCAGAACATAAATTTGAGACGAGACGGGGGGATAGATGCGAGCGTCAGTGAGAGAGTAGAATAGTAGGAGGGATGGCGGAGTCATGAAGAGGAAATCCGGGGTCTCTTGTGCATATTCGTCGGCGCGCGCAGGTCCTCCCCGCCGTGGGCCGTCGTCGCTTTGGGCTGGGCCACGCCGTGTGGGCTGCACCATGCGCTGCGCGTGCGCGAGTGCGGGTCGCTGCGGTGAGCTGAGCCACGTTGCGAGTTGGACCGCACTGTGAATTCGTTTTCCAATTTCCAGCGAATTACAAATGTTTATTCAATATAGTTTCTAGCTGAACTTTGATAAATTGTAGTAAATCTTGTAGATGTCCAAAAATAGTGAAACCAATTTTGTTAGGTTCACAAAAATACCATCTACCTGTTAGTATATTTATATTACAGTTAGCTATGACAAGGGTAGGCTGATAAATTCAAACTAGAGAGCTTAGTATTATGTAGGTTAATAATTGTAGGAATTTTTTGTGATAAATTGGTGATAGCTATGCCTAGGTTATTTTGTTTTTGCTATAAGTTTTGTAGCCCTAGAGTAGGTTGATAAATAGAGTAGCTATTATCCTTGCTTTATCATATATAACGTAAATCAACATTAAGAGTAAGAATACCTGTAGTTGCTATAATAATGAATGCCATACTTCATACTTGTTATTGGTAACAATAGATAACTTAGTACCGTGGTCGGTAGCACTAGCTTAGTAGTTAGACAGATGTACTTTTATTTTAGGAGTTGGTGTTGCTATATTACTAAGTATTGCATCATCCTTTCATGCATGTAGATCATGAGTTGGTAGAGTTCGTGCCCGTCGATGAACAGGAGTATGAAGAAGTCATTGAGGAGTACGAGGAGATCCTCATGTAGGAGGGAGCCTCGGAGCCTTTTGGAGCTGACCTTACTGACCCGTTGAAGGGTCGAGATGGCGGACTAGAGGGGGGGGGTGAATAGTCTTTTCTAAAACTTAATCGCGTCGGCTAACCGATATAAATGCGGAATTAAAACAATCGGTCTAGCCAAGACTACACCCCTCTATATATGTTCACTAGCACCTTGCAAAGATACTAATAAAGCAACTAAGGTGCCGGGCTAGCTAGAGCTCTCCTAAACAATTCTAGGAGCAAGGTCACACAAACCTATGCCACTAGTACTTTAAGTAACAAGGGAGCTCCTATACATGCTAGTAAGCAAAAGCACAAAGCTAACTAAGCTCACTAGCAATACTCAATAACAAGGCAACCAATGCCTAATTAGAGAGCGCAAATACTTAGCTACACAAACTAAGCAATGTGACTAACAAGGTTACTAAAACCAAATTAGCCACGCAAGGAAGCTACTTCTATGCTACACAAGCAAGAAGGTAATTAGCTAGCTACACAAGCTATCTAATTACAAGAGCAACTACACAAGCTTAAGATATATATATAAGTAATTGCAAGCTTGTGTAATGGGGATGCAAACCAACGGGAAGAACAAGGTTGACACGATGATTTTTCTCCCGAGGTTCACGTGTTTGCCAACACGCTAGTCCCCATTGTGTCGACCGCTCACTTGGTGGTTCGGCTGAAATTAGCATCACCCGCTAAGCCCGCACGTCGTCGGGCACCGCAAGAACCTACCCCTTGAGTGAGGGTAGCTCAATGACACGCTTTTTACTAAGGTTGCTCTTGAACTCCCGGAAGCGAGCACAATGCCCCTCACAAGCACTTCTCCGGGCGGCGCCGCACAAGCTTCTTCTTGGCGCTTGACGGAGACCACCACCAAGCCGTTTAGGAGGTGGCAACCTCCAAGAGTAACAAGCACCACCGGCTGAACTTTGATCACCTAGTGCCACTCGATGCAACCTCACGATGCAATCGCACTAGAATCGCTCACTCACACAATCGAATGATCACTATCAAGTATATGTGTGATGGAGGGCTCCCAAGCACTCACAAGCATGGACACTAAGTCCCAGGTGCTCAACACCAGCCATGGCCGAGGCCACTTCTATTTATAGCCCCAAGGGCTAAACTAGCTACCCTTTCATCAAGCAGACACGACCGGACGCTGGACCTCGGCGTCCGTCGATTCAAACTAGAGTCCCCTCCTTCAAACGCTGTTCATCGGATCTCAACGGTCATCCGACTGACCGGACGCAATGGTAGGACCGGCCGACGCTAATTTCAATTGTCCCCGAGGCATATTTTTCGTGATAAATTGGACGCGAGATAGCGTCGGTGCAATACCTCGATGCAGAGCGGACCCGTTTTTGCTATAAGTTTTGTCCGGTCGGTCTGCATGACCAGCGTCCGGTCGGTGGACCGACGCCAGCATCTTCGCGATCAACTCGTTTTCACTTCTAACTTCTTCACCATTGCTCCAATGTGCTAACCATAAGAACTTGCATCCGGCGCCAATAGAAAATAGGCATTCTATTTTCTCGAAAGCGCCGAATCCCGCCTCATTCGGCGGGAGGAAGAGGACCCAAACCCATCTCACCCCTCGCAAACACCACCTCCTTTGTAAATGTGCCAACACCACCAAGTGTACACCACCATGTGTATGTGTGTTAGCATTTTCACAATCATTTCCTAAAGGATGTTAGCCACTCAACTTGCCACGCCACTCGATCCTAGCGACAATGCAAAGTTAGATCACTCGTGGCACTAGATGACCGATATGCAAACAGGTTTGCCCCTCTTGATAGTTAGACCATCTATGTATAAACTTCTCTACACACCTATGATCGGTGAAATGAAATGCCCTAGGTTATACCTTTGCCTTGCGCATTCCATTCCATCTCCTTCAATGTCGATGCAACACATGCACCAACACGATCAACAATGATATGATCCACTTCATATCATCACATGATCATATTGGTTCATCGATCTTGACTCTACTTGCTCTTCACCGTTGCTATAGTCCATCGGCGCCAAGTCTTGCTCAAGCTTCACCGCCACGCGGTCCATTACTCAAAGCCTTTGACTTGCCCTTCATTGAGGGGTCCATCAAGCCAAGTCTTGTCTTGATCTTCTCCACCTTGATCACATGACTCAATGTCATGTCTCATGTGCAATAAGCTCCTTCATCATCACATGTGTGAGCTTTGCAACATTTCTAAGCCATTTTCACCTCCATGGCATATGTTGCTCATACACATGTACCTGTGGACTAATCACCTGTGTATCTCACATAAACACAATTAGTCCACCTAGGTTGTCACTCAATTACCAAAACCAACAAGGACCTTTCACCCGTCGCCTGCCCAAGGCAAGCCCCAGTGCATAACCCCTAATTTTATGATCACTGAATATATATATATATATATGATGAGCATTTAAGTTATAGGCATTTTATGGAAACTACATGCATAAATATATCTACCCATGAGTCCTACTAGTATAGGTCGAGTAGTTGCCATGCTCAGGAATTCGGTAGCGTGAGTAACCTGCCGTTACTCGCAAATAGGTGATAAATATGATCACTCATGATAAAATGGTGGAAAGGAAAATGGTGACTGGGCAGGGATATGGTTTGGGTACTGGTGGGTGTAAAGGGTTGTGTCCTGTGGCTAACAGGGTATAGCTCGGTTACACTTTTTCCCTATCTGTGTCAATTAAGGACCGGTCGTTGCATAAGGCATCGTGGGCAAGTCACAGATTTATTATCCCGAGCACATACTTGGGTATGGGCACAGGGAAGGCTTGTTGCTCTCTTGTCGTGGATCCGGCTCTTTCCGGACCGACTAATTGGGCGGGGATGGTGGAGGTCCTTGCACCGCACTGAGTCCATGACTCAGGAGTGGGGGCTTGGAGTCCAAGGTTGGATGGGGACCTAGACACCCAAGACAAGAGGGTGATGGGTTAGTCCTGCTTGTGCCTGGGGTGCAAGCGGGGCGTGTGTTTTCGGGGTACCCAGCTAGGGGCATTGATTCATGAATCATCGAGGCGATCTGGTATGGCTTGTTTTGTGTCTAGCACCATAGTAAGAACTGAAAGATGAAAGGTGATGAAATGGAACTGATTGCTCAACTCTTGCTTGAAAGTAGAATAGGTGCTTATATAGACTGGATAGATAATAACTTAATACAGCTGATAATAATAACATAAATAAGGACTCACTATTAGTATTTCTTTCTGCTAAAAGAAAACCAGCAAACCATAAAGCTTATCATATCCCTTGAAGTCGAGAAATTATTCCCACTAGTTGGATAAGTCTTCCGAGTACATTGTGTACTCAGGGTTTATTTACCCCTGTTGCAGGTAACGCATGAGAAGTACCTTTGTGTGGAGGATTCTTCTGGTGGGCTCAGACGGATCCTTGTTCTTATCGCTAGATGTTATTTTAAATTCCGCTGTTATTAGCCCGCACTCTAACATTTGGTAATGTAATAATGTAATTTTTAAGAAACTCTGATGTATGAAATGGATAAGTATTGTAACTCGTTCTCATTATTGGATCCTTGGGAAAAATGTGGATCTTTCGGGTTCTCTCTCGAGGTGTGCCCGACGGATACCGCCCGATGTAGCTTGCTTTCGGGGTGCTTAGTGTCTGTTGGGAGACGAGCATCTCTGTAAGCGTGTTATTTCAGGCGGTTCTGCCACAGTTGGTACCAGAGCCAATAATGGTTACGAGTTTCATCACTCTTTTTTAAAACCTAAAAATTTGACCAACAAAAGTTTTGCGAAAAGTAGGATGTGATTAAGTTAGTTAAATAAGTATAAGCCATAGCAATATGGTCTATCTAGGATAGCGGCACTAGTTTTATCTAATTAGTTTTCTGCAGGTACACTGACTTACGTTGCGTAAGAAATCGCTTAGTATACGGAAAGTGAGTGTGCGATGTGCCGAAAATTTTATGAATGCCGCTATATTCCGGCTTGAGTGAACGTATAGGACGATACATGCATCATGATAATAGCATTTTGCTTAAACTAAAATTCCCCCTACACGTATAATTGGATTAGTAAAGTGACAGACTTGACTAAAAGAATGCTTTAATTAAATATGATGTCATTTCTCTAATCCCTTACTTCTGATCGAGAAGGTTGTTCTAAATGGATGATTTCTATCTCTTACAGATGAATCTAAGGTCCGGACATAGGAGCACTAGTGCTGGGGTGGCTCATGGTCTTGGCGAGGGCCAATGTGAGAGTGGCCAGGCCAATGAGCACAACGGGGAGAGCCATGGAGCTCCACTTCTGGCTCCTCCTCCTCCGCCACCGCCGCCTCCGATGACTCACACAGAGATGATGGTGGAACTATTGGCTGCTCGCCGAGATTCAGCCTGTGCCACGGAGATAATGGCACAAGCTGTCGCTGGCTTCGCCCACGGAGGCCACGGGGGCAATGGTGGGAACGGGGGTGGTGCCCACTGTCCTGAGGGACCCTTCTCTTACTAGGATTTCCTCAAGACCCACCCACCCACTTTCACACCGACTGATGAGCCCCTGGATGCGGAACACTGGTTTCGCATTCTGGAGCAGAAGTTTCTGTTGCTCAATGTGGCCGATGAGCAAAAAGTGCGCTTTATAGCGCAGCAACTATTAGGGTCTGCAAGTGCATGGTGGGATACCTTCCATGCCATACAGCAGCCAGATCATCCGACAACCTGGCAGGAGTTCACCACAGCATTCAAAGAGTTCTATATTCCTACCGGTGTCATCAATCGGAAGTCGTCTAAGTTCCTAGAGATGCGACAGGGGAGTATGACAGTGATGGACTACGTTAATAAGTTCAATCACTTGTCCCAGTATGCTGGCATTCATGTGGACACTGACGAGAAGAAGAAGGACCACTTCTTTTGTGGCCTCTCTTATATCCTTCAGGAGAAGCTATACACTGTGAACTATCAGACTTTCAGGGCAATGATGAACGCTGCCATCACCATGGAGGGCTTGCAGCGGGATTTCCAGGTAGAGTGGAGGAGGAAGCGGGTGGCTGCGGGGTCTTCCAGCCACCCTCATACTCAGAAGGTACAAGTTGTCCGGCGGAGGCCCTATTAATCATCAGGCAGGCCTTGATTTCGACAGCCCCAGCAAACTTCTCAAACTTCTTCCACACAGTACCGTGCACCCATGCAGCAGGTGCAGCCCCAGCAGCCTCAGGGACAGCAGGTCCCACCTCGCCAAGGATTTGGAAACAAGCCGGACGCTTGCTTCAAATGTGGAAAAGATGGCCAATGGTCAAGAAGAAAGTGCCCAGTAGATCCGGACAGGTACATTTCATAGATGCTGAGCAGATATGCAGCAGGAACTGGTGATGGCTGGTATGTTTACCATCGATTCCCATCCAGCTTATGTGTTGTTCAATTCTGGTGCATCACATTCCTTTATGAGCATGGGATTTGTAGACCGGCACAACTTACCACTTATGGCTATACCGTATGCCTATAGAATCCGTACTACGGGTTCTCAAATATTCATTAATACCCGAACGGACATAGTAAGCTTGGTATTAGCCACCCATACTTACCACCTACAGTTCATGGTAATGCCTGGGCAAGACATTGATGCTATTCTTGGAATGAACTGGTTGCGGATGTATGGGGTAGTCTTGGATTTGAAGCAAAGAAGTGTCGAGTTACGGCTTCCTTCTTCTGATGATAGGATGTCTTTGCTTGTACCCTCAGTTCCAGTCTTACCTGTTGCTACCCATGCTGAAGCCTCTCTTGATTTTACCCCCATCCCTGTGGTATGTGAGTTCCCAGATGTTTTCCTAAAGATCTTCTTGGGCTGCCATCGGACAGAGAGGTGGAATTCTCCATTGAGCTAGAGCCTGGTACTACTCCTATCTCTCGATGCCCGCACCGCATGGCTCTAAGGGAATTGGCTGAGATGAAGAAGCAGCTGGAAGAGTTGATGGAAAAAGGTTTCATCCGTCCTAGTTCTTCACCATGGGGTTGTCTAGCCATTTTTGTGCTCTACGAATGTGTGTGGATTACCACCCTCTTAATGCGGTAATAGTTAAGAACAAGTATCCTTTGCCTCACATAGATACTTTGTTTAATCAACTAACCGGTGCCAAGGTGTTCTCAAAGATTGACCTCCGATCAGGCAATCATTAGATCAAGATCAGACCACATGATATACCAAAGACGCCTTTTTCTACTAGGTATGGGCTGTTTGAGTACCTAGTGATGTCTTTTGGTCTCCCCAATGCTCCTGCCTTCTTCATGTACCTAATGAATTCAGTCTTTATGCTGAAGCTGGATAAATTTGTGGTAGTATTCATTGATGATATCCTGATATATTCCAAGAATGATGAAGAGCATGCCCAACACCTTCGGATAGTACTGGCTCGACTCAAGGAGCACAAACTGTATGCCAAATTCAGCAAGTGTGAATTTTGGTTAGATCGAGTGTAGTTTTTGGGGCATGTGTTGACATCTGACGGCGTTTCAGTAGATCCTAGAAGGTGCAAGATGTGTTGGATTGGAAGCCTCCCAAGTCTGTGCACCAGATTCATCAGTTCCTCAGTCTAGCTGGGTACTATCAGCGTTTTATCCTAGATTTCTCCAAGATAGCCCAACCAATAACCAAGCTGCTCCAAAAAGAAGCTAAGTTTGATTGGAGTCCAGTCTGTGAAGAAGCCTTCCAAGCTCTGAAGACATTTCTGACCACTGCTCCTGTGTTGGCCCAACCGGACATTGATAGACCCTTTGATGTATATTGTGATGCCTCGAAGATGGGTTTGGGGTGTGTGCTTATGCAAGATGGGCGTGTGATAGCTTATGCTTCATGCCAACTGAAAAAGCACGAGGTGAATTACCCCACTCATGACTTAGAGCTGGCTGCTGTGGTCCACGCTTTGAAGATTTGGAGGCACTATCTGTTGGGCAACAAAGTACATATCTTTACAGATCACAAGAGCCTCAAGTACATTTTCACTCAATCTGAGCTGAATATGAGGCAAAGGAGATGGTTAGAATTGATAAAGGATTATAACTTGGAAGTTCATTATCACCCAGGAAAGGCCAATGTAATGGCCGATGCTTTGAGCTGAAAGTCACTTCAGATTGAAGAAACACCTTTGTCTCTCAACCATGCAGAGGTGTTGGCTCACATTGCCTTGACCTCATAGTTGCTTGAGCAGATTATTCTAGAGCAAAGGCAAGACCCCGAAGAAATTCCCCACATCAGAAAATTGATTGCCGAAGGGCGTGGCCCTCACTTTAGTGTTGATGAGCATGGTGTAGTGAGATACAAGGATAGGCTGGTGGTTCCATTCAGCGAGGAGCTAAGGAGGAAGATTTTGAGTGAAGCCCATCATTCAAAGCTGTCTATTCATGATCTGCGCCACTTGTACTGGTCGCCCAACATGAAGCAGGACATCACCCGACACGTCGCGGAGTGCGACACTTGTGGTAGAGTTAAGGCAGATCATATGCGTACTCCAGGATATTTATAGCCCTTGCCCATTCCTGTGTGGAAATGGAAAGATATTTCTATGGATTTCATTATGGGCTTACCCCGCACAACCAAGGGCTATAACTCTATCTGGGTCATTGTGGACCGTCTCACTAAGTCTGCTCATTTTATCCCAGTGAAGATTTCATATACAACCAGGAAGTATGCTGAGATATACTTTGATCGGATTGTGACCCTACACAGAGTTCCCCTTACTATCATCTCTGATAGGGGATCAATTTTTGTCTCTCGCTTCTGGGAGCAACTCTAGGAGTGTCTTGGGACTAGTCTCCTCCGTAGTTCAGCCTATCACCCCTAGACGGATGGCCAAACAGAAAGGGTGAACTAGGTGCTCGAGGACATGTTGAGAGCTTGTGCCATTTCTTTTCCTGAGAAGTGGGATGAATGCCTGAAGTTAGCTGAATTTTCTTACAATAATAGCTACCAAGAAAGCATCTGCATGGCACCATTTGAAGCTCTATATGGAAGATAGTGTAGGACACCACTCAACTGGGTTGAAGTGGGAGACCGTGGGTACTTTGGGCGGAATTCATCAAAGAGGCTCGAGAGTAAATAGGCATTATTCAGAGTCACTTGAAGGCAGCTCAAAGCCAACAGAAAACATATGCAGACAAGCAAAGAAGGCCTTTGTAGTTTGAAGTTGGGGATTATGTATACCTCAAGGTGTCTCCTATGAGAGGGGTGCATCGGTTTGGTATCCATGGCAAGCTAGCCCCTTGATATGTGGGTCCTTATCAGGTGTTGGAGCAGTGTGGCCCAGTTGCTTATCGTCTCTAGCTTCCTAATATTTTATCTGTGGTACACAATGTATTCCATGTATCGCAATTGAAGAAATGTTTGTGGGTTCCGGATGAAGCTATGGAAATTGAAGGGCTTCCCCTCCAACCAGATTTGACTTACGTTGAGTACCCTGTCAAAATCCTGGATGAGAAAGAGAGTGACCAGGAACAGTGTTTGCTAAACTTCTACAAGGTGCAGTGGCAAAACCATTCAGAGGATGAAGCCACATGGGGACAAGAGAGTTACCTATTGAAGCATTACCCCCACCTCCTAGCTGGTTCTGATAGTTAGTTGTTGCATCAAAATGTATTTTCTATCTCCTCACATTAGGCACATGAAACCTCAGGTCGAGATTTTGTTTTAGGGGGTAGATTTGTAACACCCTCGGTGTTACACTGTACGATTTTTGCTAAAACACTGCATGAGCATCAATCTTGTGTGTAAATGTGTGTAATATAGGGTATACATCGATATTCAGAACTTGAAACATTCATTTGAAACAAGAAACATTCATGTCTCTTTATATCGTTTAGGGTTCTAAGTGAATTTTTATTGAACAAAAATGCTATAGAACGTTTATGCGAACTTTGATAAAGTTTATAGTACAAACTTCGTAGGCAACGATAAAATATGTGCGATCGAGGACGGGGTTCGCTAGCTAGTGTATCGGGTAACTTGAAAATCGCATTCGACGCGAAATCGTTAGGACTTAGCCGAAATTTCCCATGTCAGACAATGCGTTGACGAAGCTACGTTCGGCAATTTTTGTAGAACGATCGGGTTAAGAAGTGGCAAGATGCTTTGGCTTAGTTCGATAGCCCTAGGTACCCTCTTGAGTGTAGAATAGCTGGATGGACTCTTGAATCATTGGGTTTGAGTTTTTGAACGGCTTTAAAAAGCGTGCAAGTCACGTGTGGAGCACTGCCAGCGCCTGGGCGCGGTCACCGCTCGGCTCTCGGCGTTGCCACACCGGCCACCATCGCGCCTGCGCGCGCACACCCACACGTTGGCTCTGCGCTGCCGGGCAAGGTCTCCTACTGCCATGCTCTGGCACACGGCACGCGCGCGCGCTGGGCCCGGCCATGCCTGGCTGCTCTGCCCCCCCTCCATCGCGTTCGCCCGAGGCTGCTGCTCGCCATCGCGTCGCTCGCACTGCGCGCCGTCCGACGCCGCCGCACTGCTACTGCTTCCGTTGATGTTCGGCTATGCGCGCGTGTGGGCTTGCCCTGCTTGCCTTGTTCTCATGCTTGCGCACGAGGCCACGCCAAAGGCTCCCATCACGTCGCCTAGAAGGTCGTCGGCCGGCCGAGCCACGCCTAAGCCTAACCAATGTGCTAGCCCCCTTTCCTTGTACTGAGCACATTTGGTGGTTGAGTGGAAGGATAGCGTCGCGCCTAACTAGCCACTGTTGCGGTGGTACAAGGGAGGGGTGTCAATTTGAATTTTTGTCGTCGCCGGCCGCCATAAGTCCGTAGGCGCCACCCCTGCAATTGGCCTCGCATACTCCACAACTTTCCAATTAACCGTGCACACTACGAGCTCAGATAGTTAGCTTTCGATTGGAGTCGTCCCAATGTTCGTTCGGCCTACAGTGAGGTAAAGCGGGGCATTCCCCTTGTGGCGGTCCGCCATGGCCGCCGGAGCAGGCGCACGACCAGGGCGTCGCGTGGTGCTTCGCTATTTCAATTAGGTTGTGCATTGCATAGTGATTGACTTGGTGACCTCGCTCGTGTAGTGGTTTCACCGGCGGAGTCACGGTTCCCCAAGAACGTCGTCGCCGCCCTCACCAGGAACCAGAGTGAACCCACGTACGTGGCCAGTCGCCTTGCCGTATCCCGCGACCTCATCCAAGCCATCCTACGCGTCGCTGGTAAGGCCCTCCTACTCCTAGGATAGCTGGGTGAGTCAATTGGGGCCGAGGCTCGCTGGAGTGCGTGGCCACCACCGGCAGACACCATGTCGTCACTATGTCCGTGGTTGGTTGGGTTGGGAGAAGGATGGCCGTATCTAGAACCTCTAGGGGGTTATCGATACTCTAGGGATGGAGGCTAGGAGTAATGGTAGAGCTAGGCTGGACGTTTAGCCGGCGTCGGCGTCACCGCGGCTAATCCCCACCGTGGTGCATGGCTGTGCCTCTGTACGCCACCAATCACGATGCTAGATACCTCGTTCAACTGTGTTCGTGTCGAGGAGTGTCTCGATGGCAAGTATTGTAGCCAAGAGGGTCGGTGCTCGCCGGCGTTGCCCGAAAACGCCACGGCCTCTGTTAAATCTGGCCAGGGGTGTCAGAACATAAATTTGAGACGAGACGGGGGGATAGATGCGAGCGTTAGTGATAGAGTAGAATAGTAGGAGGGACGGTAGAGTCATTCAGCGGAAATCCAGGGTCTCTTGTGCATATTCGCCCGCGCGCACGTCCTCCCCGCCGTGGGCCATCATCGCTTTGGGCTAGGCCGCGCCGTGTGGGCCACACCGTGTGCTGAGTGTGCGCGAGCGTGGGTCGCTACGGTGGGCCGAGCCGCGTTGCGAGTTGGGCCGCGCTGTGAATTCGTTTTCCAATTTCCAGCGAATTACAAATGTTTATTCAATATAGTTTCTAGCTGAACTTTGATAAATTGTAGTAAATCTTATAGATGTCCAAAAATAGTGAAACCAATTTTGTTAGTTTCACAAAAATATCGCCGTCTACCTGTTAGTATATTTAGATTAAAGTTAGCTGTGACAAGGGTAGGCTCGTAAATTCAAACTAGAGAGCTTAGTATTATATAGGTTAATGATTGTAGGAATTTTTATGGTAAATTGGTGATAGCTATGGCTATGAAAATTTTACAGTAGGCTCACTAGGTTATTATGTTTTTACTGTAAATTTTGTAGCCCAAGAGTAGGTTGATAAATAGAGTAGCTATTATCCTTGCTTTATCATATATAGCGTAAATCAACATTAGGAGTAAGAATACATGTAGTTGCTATAATAATGAATGCCATACTGCATACTTGTTATTGGTAACAATAGATAACTTAGTACCGTGGTCGGTAGCACTAGCTTTGTAGTTAGACAGATGTACTTTTATTTGAAAGAGTTGGTGTTGCTATATTACTAAGTATTGCATCATCATTTCATGCATGTAGATCACGAGTTGGTAGAGTTCGTGCCAATCGACGAACAAAAGTACGAAGAAGTCATTGAGGAATATGAGGAGAAGATCCTCATGTAGGAGGGAGCCCCGAGCCTTTTGGAGCTGACCTTACTGACCCGTCGCCTGCCCAAGGCAGACTCCAGTGCATAACCCTAATTTTATGATCGCTAAATATATATATATGATGTGCATTTAAGTTACAGGCATTTTATGGAAACTACATGCATAAATATATCTACCCATGAGTCCTACTAGTATAGGTCGAGTAGTTGCTATGCTCAAGAATTCGGTAGCATGAGTAACCTGCCGTTACTCGCAAATAGGCGATAAATATGATCACTTATGATAAAATGGTGGAAAGAAAAATAGTGACCAGGCAGAGATATGGTTTGGGTACTGGTGGGTGTAAAGGGTTGTGTCCTGCGGCTAACAGGGCATAGCTTGGTTACACTTTTTCCCTGTGTGTGTCAATTAAGGACCAATCGTTCCATAAGGCATCGTGGGCAAGTCATAGATTTATTATCCCGAGCACATACTTGGGTATGGGCGCAGGGAAGGCTCGTTGCTCTCTTGTCGTGGATCCGGCTCTTTTCGGACCGACTGATTGAGGGTGGGGATGGTGGAGGTCCTTGCACTACACTGAGTCCGGGACTCAAAAGTGGGGGCTTGGAGTCCAAGTTTGGACGGGGACCTAGACACCCAGGACAGGAGGGTGATGGGTTAGTCCTGCTTGTGCCTGGGGTGCAAGTGGGACGTGTGTTTTGGGGTACCCAGCTGGGGGCATTGATTCATGAATCGCCGAGCGATCCGGTATGGCTTGTTTTGTGTCTAGCACCATAGTAAGAAATGAAAGATGAAAGATGATGAAATGGAACTAATTGCTCAACTCTTGCTTGAAAATAGAATAGGTACTTATATAGACTAGATAGATAATAACTTAATACGACTGATAATAATAACATAAATAAGGATTCACTATTAGTATTACTTTCTGCTAAAAGAAAACCAGCAAACCATAAAGCTTATCATATCCCTTGGAGTCGGGAAATTATTTCCACTAGTCGGATAAGTCTTGCGAGTACATTGTGTATTCAGGGTTTATTTACCCCTGTTGCAGGTAATGCATGAGAAGTACCTTTGTGTGGAGGATTCTTCTGGTGGGCTCAGACGGATTCTCGTTCTGATTGCTAGATGTTATTTTAAATTTTACTGTTTATTAGTCCGCACTCTGACATTTGGTAATTTAATAATGTTATTTTTAAGAAACTCTGATGTATGAAATGGACAAGTATTGTAACTCGTTCTCATTATTGGATCCTTGGGAAAAATGTGGATCTTTCGTGTTCTCTCTCGGGGTGTGCCCGACGGATACCTCCCATTATAGCTTGCTTTTGGGGTGCTTAATGTCTGATGGAAGATGAGCATCTCCGTAAGCATGTTATTTCAGGCGGTTCTGCCATAGTTTGCATCTATGCATAGCCGCCGCAACAACTTTTGCGCGCATTGTTCCTGTTTTGTCCTCTAATTCGTTCTCAAAACTGGTCAAGTTTTCGCATACGAACTCAGATTTCGACGTTCCATATATCAAAATCGATCATAATTTTTTTTGGATCCGTTTGTCCCCTGCTTAGCTGGATTCGGAAAATTTTATTTTGGCCAAAAACTAGTCATAAGATCCTCTTTTTGTGGTCACAAGCTTTTTGTCAATTTTGAGCACATCTTCTGAATTTTCCACAGGCCACGCCTTTCACTTATTTAAGCTCATATTTTTTGTGGTTGCTTCTTTTGTGCTCCTAAGTGATGAAAAAATATCAAAAAATAAAAATAAAAAGTAAAAGAATACCAAAAAAACAACGACAGCCCAAAATTAGAGAAAAAAGAAGGGCAAAAGTGGAACAATATCTAGAGGAGCACATAGAGAGCACCATTTGAGCTGTGTTTGCATGTGTTGATTTTCACCTTGTTCCTAATCAGATTCCTGCTGTTCATATCTATTGATACATCTGGTACTTGGAACATGAATAGGCCAGCAACTAAGATAAGTACTTGGGATACTTATTCAGCTTTGCTATTCAGTTGCGAATATTGCTATTCCTTGCTACTATATTGTGCCTGTTCAAGCTCCACTTTCTTCTAACCAAGTACAGGTTCGCCTTGCAACTGTTACACTCAAGCTACAACGGTATCATAGTGACCGACCGATTGCACCGCATGTTGCTTTGGTAATAACACTTGTAAGACCGTGGTAAGACGCTTGAGAGTGTGTGACTTTACTCCTTGACCAGATCCTATAGTAGCCGATAGGAAAATACATACTTGTGTGTTTTCTTGTTTGATGCTAACAATGATAGGTTATAACACGTACCGATATGAGACATCAATGATGCATGAGCCACGCCCTATTGCTGCTACACCTCCTCCCGTAGGTCAATCTATTCTTTCTTCCCCGCCTACTTATGATCGTATTGGTGCTGATGAGTACATTGAGTGGGAAACTAAAATAGATAATATTTTTGCACAAAGTTATATGTGCGAACGAAGAAAAGTTAAAAATGCAAGTAGTGTTTTGAGACAATCTGCATCAACTTGGTGGGAGTCTTTAAGTTTTTCAGATAAACCTCACACATGGAATGATATGAAAGATCTTATGAGAAATTTTTTTGTTAATCCATCTCTTGTAATTAATTCAAATGATGAGGTGCATCAACTAGATCAATCTCTTGTTATTCCTCCTGCTATGCCTAACCTTTTACAGGACAATGTACCAAAGAGCGAGGATGATGTGATAGAAAATGAGATGCTCACAGCCTCATATGAAAATTTAGAACCATCAACTATTACTCCTGCTGAACATGAGAGCAAAGGTAATGCCCATGATGCTAAACTCACAGAAGGTGAGAGTTCTCTTAATGTGCTGAATTTTTCCACCAATCATGCTATGATAGAGCAAATTTTAGTGGAGCCTTCGCTTGATTTACCTTTGTCACAAGATGATTTGCTTGATGTTTCTTGTGACGAAGATGACTTGCATAATGATATTTATGTTATACCCATGCAATTATTGAAGAATGATCATGCTATATGTGTGCTGAAATCGAACACTTGTGCTGAAAATAGACATGTTATTCATAATGCTAATGAAGTTGATGAGCTAAAATTGTTATCTTTTTTAAATACTTTGGGTTACATTGAATTTGATGTTCCGTGTAATCTTAGTTCTTTAGAGGAGAAACTTTATGCATATGCTGATTTGCCATGGTTCTCTAGACATACATATCATGTTTTGGCAAATATAACAACCAAGGACAATATTTGATACAACGAGTTTACATTTGTGCAAATCTGAATTCTCCTTTTGTTGTGCAAAGTAATGATCAACTAGAGGATAGTAAAATCAACACTATTGTTATGCCATATTCCTCTAGTTTTGCTTTTCGAACATAAGTGGAATCCAAAGAAAGAGAGCATATGTTTTTTGTTAGTACTAATCTTTTGCAGGATAGTATTGGCAAATATCGTGTGTATTTCATTCGAGCAGACTACATGTCTATAGGATAAGACATGCTACAAACCTATACATGTGGTCATATTCTTTCTCACAACATTGTCCATTCTCATTATTTTAGAAACCTCGTTTGTCCTCATGTTGTGCAGGATCGACTTCAAGCAAAATCGACGTCGAGGACAGCTTTTCATCAAGAAAGGGAGGATGATAAGGACATGAGCTCCATGCATACGACCATACTTGAAGATAGAGGATGAGGAGATCAGCGAGGGTGTCCTAACCGATAAGGAGGCCCAAAGCTCATCCGGTTCAAGTCACCAAGGTGGAGGCCCAAGTCAAGTTCGAGCCTATCTCGGGTTCTAGGACTAGTATGTCATAAAATTGGTCACACAAGCACGTCTGGGCTCCATTTTCGATGATCCACATATGGATAAAAAGCTAATTAGATAAGGAAGCCAATGCAAGTGGTCTCACATCAAAAGCCATTCGGAATCAACGGGAATCGTGGAAACAAATCAGCGTCCAGAATTTGCCAGGGTGCTGCGACACCGTCTTTTGGTCTGTTGGACCGTGTATCGTGTTTGGGCCCATTAGGGGGCACGTATAGGGGGTGACGTCCAGGGCTCTATAATTAGCAGCCATCGCTCTCCTTAGGGTTTGGGTTTTGTTTAGTTCTTGATTTCCTCGTGAAACAGACGTTGTTTTGCTGCAACTGTGTCACCAAGGCTGCTTGCTGTAAACCAGGGCTCTGTTCTTGATCTTGTTCGCCTATGGCAATTAGTCCTTTCAAATAAAGATTTGAACTTCTTCTCGTTATCATAAGCCTTATATTTATTTACAATTTCAGATTGCGTTCATCCCGTTCTTGCTTGTGTTCTCGATTCGCTTGTAGAAAAGCCTTCTCGGTGAGATCAATCGCATTCGCGTGGTTGATAACCAACGGAGCAGTGGTTTAATGGTTGCAAGGGTCCAAATCAGTCTTGGTTCGAAGCCTAGATTGTGAACGTTGAGTCTCCACCTATTGACACTATCGTACCTATCGAAAGATTGGGCCTGGTCTACATCACTTAACATTTATGCAACAGCAACTCTTAACATAAGAATACGCATACTAAACTACTAAGCTAGCTCTAATGACTAAGATACTAAGCTAACTATCATCTTCATCAAGCAAAGCATTGGGTTCAACTAACAAACACCTAACTTTATAAATGAAGGATGTATCTTTATTTCTACTAATAATTTAATGTATATTGAAATAAAGAGCATTTAACTACCCTAATGTTTAGTCTATTCTAAAGTTACAAAAATTATAGTGAGCACATAATAATACAATGAAGCTACTATAAAAATTTCAGGACTAAAGCTATCACCAATTTACCACAAAAATTCCTACAATAATTCTCCTAACAATATTAAACATTTTCAAATGATTTAATAGCTCCTAATATCAACATGTACATATATGAACTAAATACACTAACAGATAGAGCACAATTTTAGAAACCTAACAAAATTTGTTTCACAATTTTTTGACACCTACATGATTTTATATGATTTACCAAAGATCAGCTCAAAAATTAAATTAGAAAACTATATCTAATTCCTTAGGAAAAGAAAAATGAAACCTCCCACGTGGCCCGCGCACGCGGCCCACGCGATGCGGCTCACGCGACGTGGCCCACGATGGTGAAACCCGCTCGCACGCTGCTGTTTTAGCAGAAAAGCCCCGCCCTTTCTGCTATTAACGTGACCACTATGCGCCCCATTCCTTTAGTCAGCGATTATGCACGAAGGTCCCTAAAGAGACTCATCTTCGCATCGGGAAGGTCCTCGATGCCTCCACGCTCGCCGGCGCGGCATTGATCGGCACTAGAACGCTACGCCGGCCAACTGGGGACCCCTCGACCCATCTAGAGGACCGATGCTCACCTACGGGACAGCGCACAACAATAGGCAGCGATTCGAAGACCGGAGACGAAGCAAGGCGACCTCTCCACATCGGCGGACAACCTGCGATGGCGATGATGACGTTTCGGTGAGCCACGGTGCTAAGAGAGTAGTAGAGGTAGTGGGTGAGCATCAGTGACTCCCCAAGGACCTAGCCAAGGCGATGGTTCGGCCAGAGACACCCCGAGCAAGGCTGGCAGCGTACGCGCGGCGAGCTCGACGATGAGCTGTGGTGGACACGACCGCGTCAGCAGGGTTGGGACAGTGGTAGGGGTATGACTCAGGTGCGCATGGCGAGGAGGGGTTCGAGGCGAGTCTAGCGGTGCAGCCAAATTGGCCCGAGGTGGTCAGATGAGAGCTGCCCTCGGTGACGAGCGGACTCGGCCTTATCGACACGGTGACAGGGAAAAGCTCCAAAATTGAAGCTCGACCGGGCGCCATTCAATGCGGGGTGGGGACGGGTAGCTAGGCAGCTGTGTGATGGAGCCAATCAACACGACAAATCGACTTGAGGTGATCTCTCCCTGACGAATTTAATGGCACGCTCGACGGCAGCAGTAGAGGGAGAAAGAGGAAAATAGAGAGATGGGGAGCGGCAGGTGGCTCGGCTCGTCCTCGCCTTGGCGGGACGCGAGCGGCGCGATCAGGACACCCACGCATAGGCGCTACAGACAAGGTGTGTGCGCGTCCGACCGGCGTGGCCCGCGCGGCCGTAGTGTCTTAAATGACCAGGCGACGACGGCTCGGCTACGTGCGCACGGCAGTGGCGGCCTTGAACTGGGCCGGCAGCGGCGCAGGGGGTACAGCGGTAGGCGTGGACACGACGACGATGCGACGACAGCGGCAGCGTTGCGACACGAGGCGGGTCGGCAGTGTGGCGAGGCGATAGCAGTGCAGCGTGGCCATGGCGGTACCAATGGCGGCAGCGCGAGGCATGGCAGGAGGGCGCGGGGCTAGCGGCTCGCTGCGGCCGGCCTCGGCCAAGCCCAGGCGGCCCGACCGACCCAGCGTGGCGGCACGGGATGACCACACAAGACACGGTCATGTGCGCGGCGTGGGGTGGCCGCGCGGTGACCGCACGCACGACGCCAACCATCCCGAGACTATGATTTGCACGAATTTTAAAGATTCCAAAACGACTAAATGATTGCTCCAGGAGCCAAACCATCTTCATCATGCTCAAGAGGGCATATGAGACTACCAAATTGAGCTATAACACTATACCACCCCTTAATCTAATCTCTCAAAATAATTTGCTAAACATAGCAATGTCTAGCTATCAACACACATGGAAATTTTCTAAGTTTTGAGCTGAACTTGATTTCAATTTGCAATTTCTAGGCTAGTAGAAATATTAGCTAGTAATATCATTTTTCGACAACAAGTATTTCACTGTCATCTACAAAGTTTGTACTTCAAACTTTATTTAAGTATCACACACATGTTCTATAGTATTTTTGCTTAATAAAAACTGGTTTTCAACCCTACTTGATATACATGAGCTATTGAATCAACTTTCATTTAGCATTTTTATTGATCATTTTAAGTTACAAGAAATTTATCTACACATTCTATCACATGCATTAACACATAAATATGATGCTCATGACATGTTTTTTAAATGATTTAGGGTGTAACACCGAGGGTGTTACATATCGAGTCTAACTTTAAGCACTCAATAGCAAAAGTGTTCGGACGCAGAAAATTTGTCCTCAACAAGGGCATATGTCCCATGTGCATGCACCGTTAGATACATATGGGATGCGTGTTGGCAGTTTTGAACATCACCAGCAAAATTTTTAAATGAGAAGGTCTAATAAAGGAAGCAAATCATCCTTAGAGGGCTGATATTTTGGAAAATTATTATAAATGAACTTCCGTAGCTTCTAGTTTACAGCTTCTCTTTCCACCCTTGTTTTTGTACTAATATTATAGCTTCTCTTTTACAAAAGAGGCTAGATTCGATGGGTATATTGATGATGATGATTAGAATCTACCAAATTGAAGGCAGTGTTTGTTATTATTGTCAGAACTTTTAAAATTATTTTTTTTCTTCTATAGCACTCATGAAAATTAGCATGGAATCTTTTAGCGCCTCTAATTTGTAACAATATAAGAGCCGTGGATCTTTTTGGTCTCATGAAAACTGAGAACAGAGGTCATATATTAGTCAAAATTCAGAGGTTTTGTCAAGGAAAAATATTCAAGTTCTAGACACTAAATAAACATCTAGCACCGGCAGTTTTTATTTGAAACAAAAGGAGTATTCACTTGGTGCTAATTACCTGCATAATCCGATGCTGCTCCAAGATGCTAGCAGTACTCTGCTGTGATTTTGTCCAGCTGAATCCAGTGAGATAAAACAAACGAAGAGAGCAGAAGGAAAAGAATATGCTGGGCCCTATTTGAGGTTCTGCATAAGGAAATGCTCTTGACTTTACTGTAAAAAATATATTTAGAGCTTCAAAAAGAAATACCCTCAGTCTCTTCGTCGTCTCTTTGCTTGAATGCTCAATTCGTGGACCGGCTCAATTTACCGTCAGAGCAATTTTTTCTCCTATAGAAATAAAAAGTATAATACATAATGTTTTCCTGTTTATTTTGGACCTTTTTTACTGGCATCTGAGCGTGGGTCTGATTCCTGGGACCGTTTCGTTGGCTGAAAAAGTACGACTTATAAGCCTAACCAACATGGCTCATATTGATGGACCTGACTGATGACTGAGCATTGTCGCCTTGTGCTCAAACTTTTGAAAAAGGGGCCGTTATTCTTCAACACCACTTTTAAGTTTTAATAACTATTTTTTCTTTGAGAATTTAATAACTAAATTTATATATCCACATTGCTCGATTTTTTGTTTAGATTAGATTTTAAGGTTTGAAAGTGGAAGTGTACTCCTCCGTTCTAAAATAAAATTACATCTCACACTTTAAGGGAGTCGAGTAATCTCAAATTTGACTAGATTTATACAAAATAGTTTTAACATTTGTATCTCTAAATAGGTTAGCTATGAAAATATATAACATGATAACCCAATGATGTCTTATTGGTACCGTAAACATTATTAGTAGTTTTTTTTTATAATTGATCAAAGTTAAGATTGGTTGATTCCTCGAAAGTGTGATATGTCCATTTATTTTGGGACCAAGGGCACTCTAGCTCTATTTTCTCCATGCAATTACATTTCTTTGATAAGACATTATTCTCACGATCACTGGACATATAGTAGTTTATTGTGAAATGTCACTCCTTTGACTTTTTCCTACGGTGTCATCAACATCCCAAAACAATTAATTAAATTTTTTTATGTTCTCTATAAAACCATTAATGATCTGTTTAGATCCTTTCACTTAGCCTGAATTGAAATATACTTTATAAACTAGCCTATTTGGTTTAGAATTTAATATTCCAACACTTTTCAATGTATGTCAATTTCAAGGGTAAGGAATGGAAAGAGAGACAGTAAGAACGAAAATTGAGATTCGTCGCCCCCTACCCCCTGACTCCTTCACTCGTTTCTCACGAGTCCAACACAAAAAGCTCCTTGTAGGGGACCCTCATTGTTGTCGTCTTGCTCTCACTGGCGGCAACACTTCAGTTATGATCTGAAATGAAATGTGATTCTTGATTCTCGAAATAAGATTCAATTTCATACAACCAATAGACCCTAAATGAAATAGCTTTCGTTGTGTACTGCTACAGCTTTTTTTATAACTTTAAAAGGCAACCGCTAAATGTCTTAATTAGCCACGATTTAAAACCTTGATTAAGGGTACCGACGACAGCACAGTGCAAGTTCAATGCATTTTTACCCTATTCTGAGTTTTTTTTTTGAGGTTTTCCGGATGATAGCCTGAAACAAAATTGTAAGATCAGTCCCATCCGCCGGACTCCTCTGCACCCTGTACGGCATTTTCCTTTGTCGTTTGACTAGTCTTTAATCCTTTTTGACGAAGTGATAGCGAAAAAGGTCAGGATCAGGACACTGAAATCCTTTCACGTACGTTTCAGACTAGTATATACGCCCGTGTTTAGTTGGGTGAAAATTGAAAATTTGGCTACGGTAGCATTTTTGTTTTTATTTAGTAATTAATGTTCAATCATGAACTAATTAGGCTCAAAACGTTCGTCTCGTAATTTCCAACCAAACTGTGTAATTATTATTTTTTTCTATATTTAATACTTTATACACATATCGTAGAATTCGATGTGATAGCTACTATAGTACTTTTTAAAAAAAATTTTCGCAAACTAAACAAAACCTACATTTTCTTTTTCTATGTGAGGGTTTCAGACTTACTAGTACACGTACTACCGTACTGAGGAGTACGTACTAATGGTCGGTCTCTAGATTGGACGTGACGACCCGTCAGGATTACCTACAGCTTTTCAGCCTTGGCTTCTCGGTTTCAGCCAGAATTTATAGCAACAGTATTTTTTTTTCACAATAAATCAGCATCAATCGAACTTATCACCAAAACCATCCAGCGAACGAGCTTTGTTTCGCGCAAGCTCTACTGCTACTCTACTAGACACACGTATCTTGAGCCATGTTGCTCCTACCTGAAACCTAAGCTAGTAACTAGAAATGATAAATCCCACAGTACATATTGTCTACACGTTTCGGAGAACGGATAAAAATATTTTGATCTCTAGAATATTTTTGTACAAAGTTTTGTAGAGTCTATGGAGCATTTCTGCATTTTCGTAATAAGCTGGAAACATTCAACATCTCTGATCTTTGAGTGCACTGATGCTAGGTTCCTCATGAGGATGGTTTATATAGTGCTTGATCTTAATCTACCCCAAAATGTGTCTATAACTTTATTTAATGATTGGTATCCTACAAGAGATAATACTTTTATATCCTTTTATTGATGGGTGCAACATCGATCTGATGATCTATTTGGCTAACAAGGAACGAAATTGTTTTTGAAAAATGTTGATAAAAAACTCTTTTGTAGGTCTTATTCAAGGGAACACATTGGTTATAGTTTTAGACCCAGTCACAACAGTGTGAGAAGGAACAGTTGGTGTTAGAGGCTTGCCACAAATTTGAGAATATCGCCGTGTGCCTCTTCGCGTCATTTAGATGGCCTTTTTATTTCATGAATTGAGTTATGATTCAGTTTTGGTTAGTATAGTATTTTCGGTTTTTGTCACATGGTGTTTGTGATAAGGTGGTATGGTTCCTCTTCTTATAGGATGAAGCTGGATTTTATTTCTATTATCTAAAAAAAACTAGGATTTTTTGCATTATAGTGCATTACAAACGAGACCTTAATTCATGCCAAAAAAAACACAGAATGTTTCAGCCCAAGTAATTACGATAATTATTCTAACTACTAGCCCAAATATAATTTCGTATGTAGCCGGAAAAACCTAGCTGAAGAATAGCAATTATTAGAGATTTCTGGAGCTAGTAAATAAAAATAATACTCTCTTCATTCTAATCTAAGTTATTTTTGTCTTTTTTAAAATTTATAGTTTTTACTACATGCCAAGATATTGTATTTATCTACGTATACACTAAAAGTTATATACCTAGAAACACAAAATAACTTGTAATCTAGAACCGTGGGCCTCAGTTTGGGTTATTTTGTGTAGGTACCAGTAGTATGAGGGTGAATGTGTGAAAGGCGATGCCCGGCCAACAAGGTGGCACTAGCATGCGTATTTGTTAGTGAACGGTGACCTATACGTACTGTCGGAGAGGCGCGTACAAGTACAGTACAGCCGATTACACAGGGGTGAGCCGCTGCGGTCCGGGCCCCCCACTCCTGCTGTGCACGGCTAGCTGTGTGACTGACTGCTGGTCGACTGCTGACATGCATGCTCTCGTGCCTTTCAGGTTGTGTTTAGTTGGGTGAATTTGGAAATTTGGATTACTGTAGCACTTTTGTTTTTATTTGTCAATTAGTGTTCAATCATGGACTAATTGGGTTCAAAACGTTCGTCTCGTAATTTCCAACCAAACTGTGCAATTAGTTTTTTTTTCATCTACATTTAATGCTCCATACACGTATTGCAAGATTCGATGTGATGGATACTGTAGCACTTTTTTAAAATTTGGGGTCCCAACTAAACACGCGCTCATTTCACCTCGCCCTCCAATGATTGGCGCGCCGGCCATAAAATCTACGCACCCACACCCACATGGGTGAATTTAAACACTGCGCCACAGAATTCGGTTTTTGCGGATTCTGACATGCGTTTGGCTTACCAACAATGGGACTTTTGATTTTTACCACCGTGTTTCTCGCCTCAAAGTTCTTCTCTTGCTATCTTTCTCTTAGGAACTAGGCGTCTAAAACGCACATTGGGTTGTTAGCTTGAACATCCTAAGTTAAACATTTCTAACTTTTATCATTAATTTTAAAAAATTCATATAGGTTCACAACATCTCTGAACAATATATATTATAAAAACATTTCTCCCGACGAATCTAAAAATTCATACTTATTAGCCTTGTTTAAACATACACATGTGAGCTGGAGCGGTGGATTCATCGATATATATTAGTACTATATATATTCAGCAAGAACATGCTAGGGTCAAGGCGTCCATCCGTTCGGACGATGTCTTCCCGGGCTTGCGCGCTATCGGCCCAACATGTCTGCTTGCTCTCTACATCTCCCCCACCTCCCTCTCAAAAAAATCTCCCCACTCTACGCTCGCCCGTTGCATGCTTCACCGCGCCATGTGGTCGTCAGCCCGCCCCACTCTGCCGCGCCATCCCCCGCGTGCACCCCCATCCTGCGCCGCGCCGCACTCCATGCTCGCTCGTCGCGGGCACAGCGTGCACCGTGCCACCACCACCCCACGCGTCACCAAGAGAAGGTTGTTGCCAGCCGAGACATCGTCGTCTCCCACGGGCGGACGAAGACACCACGACAAGAAGCACATGTTGCAAAAGTATGTTTCAAGTGTTTCAGAGGTATTTTGCAAGTGTGTTCATATGGATGTTGCAAAAGTAGATCCGGATGTTGCACATGTTGCAGTGGCTATACACGCATGTTGCAAGCGTTTGTTCAAAATGTTTTATCTGTTTAAGACGTATGTTGCAAGTGTTTTATCTGGATGGCATATGTTTTACACATATGTTGCAAGCGTATGTTCCAAATGTTTTAGTTGTTTTAGACATATGTTGCAACAAGTGTTTTATGTTGCAAGTGTTTTCATGTTTCAAGGTTGGATGGGATGACTGGAGTCATGCGGCGAGCATCCGTAGGCGAGGTGCGAGCATAATACAGAGCAAGCGCAGGAAGCGGGTGTAGCCGCAGCCACAGGTGGCCCCCGCTCTGCGATACGGAGCAGGGCACAGGTGGTCCCCGCATGCACGCAGGAAGCAGAGCGGAAGCGGGCGGTCCCCGTATGCAAGTAGGCGGCGTGAGTAGGGCGAGGTGTCCGGGCGACGCGGGGGCGGGAAACGCGGAGGAGGCGCGGGAAATAGAGAGGCGTGTGATAGGGAGCAGGCGTGGGCGTCCGTCCAGCGCTAGTGGTTCTTCTTAATGTTTCTTTTAGAAGGACATTAATTAGTAATAAATAAGTTGGTAGAGTGGAGTAATCTTGTAGCAAGAGTAGCAAACATTAGTTTATAGGATCAAAGGGTTACTTTCTTTTGGCATTTGAAACCTAATGATATCTTCGAAATCGATTCCATGTAGAGGCGCCTTGTCAACACACATTGTTTGTCATTTTAACTTATGATAAGGTGTTCCTGTAGTTCCTAAAGAGGTTGTTATTCTAACCAAATATAACTTAGCAAGACAAAACTAAAATGGCAATAGATTTTGTATTTTTTTTGCAAGCAAGAAACACTCCTCTTTAAATTATTTATTTATTCTAAGTTTCTTTGGCTTACCTAGTCTTAGGATTAATAGCACCTAGGGATGTTGCAGACCTTTTTCATGGGTGGTATAAACATGGGTGTGAAATTATTTGGGAACCTTCAGAAAACTCTATGGAGTTTCCCTTATATTTATATCAATGACTTTACAGGAGTATAATTTAGTTCTTCTCACGTCAGGACTAGAACGCAATTCCGGCTAGATTACCACACGTATGCAACTCAAGCTGTGATACGCTAAAGATTGACTTCGATACAATACAAGCTATGATGTCATCTAACAGCCTCCCTCAATCTTAACTTAAGATTATTGCGTCAAAATTTCTTAAGATCTTTGACTGCTACCATGTTTGTAGAACCATATGCCATTTGATCTTGTGAGGAAGTAAATCTAACATCCGACAGCTTGTTCACAACTCTCTGTCTCTCTCAAATGATAATCAATCTCTATATGCTTAGTTCTGGCATGAAATACATGATCTGAAGTAAGATATTTAGCGGGAGTTAGGGTCATCGGAGAGGCGGAGACCATGACGACGGCACGGGGGTCGTAGATTAGGGCCGGCGTCACGTGGATCCGGTCGAGTCCGGCGGTGCACCAGGGCTGGGCGCGGAGCTGGTCGAGGCCAGGGGCAGGGTTGGGTGTCCGTCCTCGCGATCGGGGATAGCCGCGGGGGTGGCCGAGTCCGGCGACAGGGACGCGAATGGGTTTGGCAACGTGGTTGGAGCTAGGGTCGGGGCCGTGGCGCGGTTGGGTGTAGCGGTTGCCGGATCCGTGGTTGGGCGCGGTGGCGGCCATGGCCAGTGTCGTGGCTAGGTGCGGTGCCTGCCGGGGTCAGGGCGTGGTGGTGCTGGGGCTGCGGCTGGTGTCATAGCTGGGCGGCTGGGTGCGGCTGAGAGGCTCACAGTGGCCGATGTCGGACGGGGAGCAACAGGGAGAAGATGCTGAGAGAGTAAAGGAAATGTAAAAAAAATGTGACCTGACATGTGGGCTCTGCGTTTTGGGAGAGATTATTGGTGATCTGTTGCAGCATCTTCCCCAATAAACAAAAAAATACAGTATTGGTAACCACCAATATCATCAAATTGGTGATGAGTCATTGGGAAGCTGCTGGAGATGCTCTAACCATGTATCTAGCATATGCAATGTTACATGCAAATTTACCCTAACATATTTTTGTCATGCCATGCCATGCCACCATTAAAGGCATCAAAGGAAGCATCTGCTGCCGTATTAGGCTCCCAAAACGGGAAAGCTCAAATTAATGTCCAGTTTGCAGTTGGGTGCTTGGTCAGTTCTAGGTCTTGGTATGGCACGTGACCCAATAACTGTTGGTAGTAGTAGAATGGACCATATGTGATTCATTCCAGCTATTTATGGTTTGGCACTCACCCCCACCACATCGATTTTCTTCGCTTGCAACAAATGTACTTGAGTGGATTATGTTTTCCTTTTGGTTTTCTGATGAGTGATGACCATCATTAATTTTCCCTGCCCACATGGTCAAAACCCTGTCCACATGATTTTTTAAAGGAGATTGATTGATGGCTGTCTTGTGGAAGTACTATTTGCATCAGCGGCATGGAAATCTTGTCTATCCGCCGGGGTCCTTGCACAAGAAAGTAGGCTCTACGTGTTCCTATTTTTTCCCTTTAGCTTTTACTCCATTTTCCTTTTCATGAGAGGGAGGATTCCAGATTTTCTCAAACACACTGCTCAGAATAAATCATATTGTTCATAAGGATCTTTTCAGTAGTACAGTAGTACGAGAATGGCACATGTGAGTTTATGGTTAAGCTTCTTTGAACATCTACTATATGAAGGCCCCGTTCGTTTCGCTTAAAAAAAAGCCGAAACACTGTTCCGGCTAATTTGTTGTGAGAGAAAAATACTGTTTCAAAGCTGAAAAGTACGGATTATAAGACAAACGAACAGGGCCGAAACTAACAAATTCGTAAAATTTCACTACTAGCACAATAAAAAAAAGTCTAGTGTTTGTAGATGATAATTCAACCACCAGGTTAGTAGAGGCCTTTAAGAGCCCGATTGGATGCATAGGGATAATTGTTAGCCAATTAACTTTAACTCTAGCCCATTCAAATAGAAGAGCGCTAATTTTTAGTCAAGGCTTCAATTAGTTGTTAGTCAACTAGCTAGCCAGCTCCAGTTATTTAACCTTTTTTTTTTGCCAAACTAGTAACTAGATCTAGCTGATCTAAATATGCCCTAAGATGAGCATGGGCACCAAGATTTCAACTAGTGCTATTCCAAGATATTTCTTCAACGCTTATTTGTAATCCCTTATTTTGACCAAATAAAAAGATTGTGCAAAATTGCAATGGCAGAAGAAGAATTTCTTCAAATTCAACTGAAAAAACGAAAAAAAAGATCAAGCCTAGAATAAGTACAGAGGCCTCACTATTTTACATGTATTTGCCAAACTATTAATACATTATTAACCATTTGTACTGGCTAGATTTACAGTTTGGAATTAACAAAACGCCCCATGTGTCGCATTAGCTAGCTAGCTAGCTGTGCTTAACCAGCAGCACAGTGGCACTGGACTGGGAGACATCATTTAAGTTTTATTTTGGCGTCTTATGATTAAATCAAGAAGAGGATGGTGGTGGTGGCACCTCAATGGCGGGTCCTACTCCTCCTACCTCTGTCTATGAGAGAGAAAGAAAAGTGGAGAGAGAAAGAGGGGGCGAGCGAGCGAACCATCATCAATGCCCCAATGATCCCCCTGCAAGACTTCGATTACTTTCTCTCCTCTCTCTCTCTCTCATCTCAAGCCTTTTCTTTGACCGCCTCTCTCTTATCTCTTATAAGAAGAAGAGAAGATTCGCACTTCGCAGCCTCGCAGGGCTACACTCCATTCTATCCGTCTCTAATATCCCCCCCGCACCCTCTCCTGCCTCCCCCCTCTCTCTCTCTATCTCCTGTCTCTTTCTCTCTCTACAAACTCCCCTCGCGAACAGCCGCCGCTGCAGCTGCGTTTTGGAGAGAGAGAGAAAGAAAGAAAGAAAGAAGAAAGCGAGCGAGGGAGGGAGAGGGACAGCAACTCCCTCGGTCGCTTTCGACGGCCTGGATCTCCCCGCACGCGGGATCGTACGACCGCCACGCTGCTGTCGCTTTCCACCGCGTACGTGCTCCCTCTCCTCTCCACTTCTCCCCCCGCTTCCCTGGCCGCCTCCCTTTCCTCCATGATGCTGCCCATGTTCCGGTTCCCATCGCCATCCCCGCACAAATTCCGCTTTTCGGCTCGGGGGAGATATCAGCTGCCCTAATCCTGTTTTAGCAGCGCGCCCCGTTCGTGCGGTTATGCCCGCCGGGCTCGTTCTGTCCTGGGGCACCGTACGCAACGGCACGGTCTCTGCCGCTGGCGGCTGGCGGCCGGCGGCTACCCGGCCGTTGTGGACCGGCAGTTACTGTTGCGGTTTATCGTTGCGGCGTGGATTAATGCGCTCCTGGCCGTGTTCGCCGGGCGAACCACCGCGGTGGTTTCTCGCGGGCGTGCGGACCTGC
Organism: Miscanthus lutarioriparius; assembly: GCA_904845875.1. NCBI lineage: Eukaryota > Viridiplantae > Streptophyta > Magnoliopsida > Poales > Poaceae > Miscanthus > Miscanthus lutarioriparius. Next base: position 98,739,278 of record CAJGYO010000005.1, read on the forward strand.
GGGGCTCAACGGAACGCCGCCTTTTTTCGGTGTCCAGTGCCGTGTAAAGGCGTCTTTTTTTACTCGATTTCATTGCCTGCATTGCATCACTCTGCTGCGTTTGACTGCTCATCCAGCAGCCTTTATTTTGCGCCCCTGCCTACCACCCATCTCTCTGGTGTGGACTTCACCTGAGGGCGCTCCCGTTAGTGGGAGTCGCCGGCCGGCGGATTTCCACCGGATTTGATGCGCGCATCTTCAAATTCTCGGCCTTTTTGCTGCCTCGCAAAAGCTGCTGCGTCTTACCTTTTCTGCCTTCTTAATTTGGACGAGGTGTACGGATCACTGTTCGCCCTAATTATTTCCACAGTTGTTAACCCACGGGCTGTTTTTTTTTATGTGTTTCTTTTGAATTGCTCGATCCCTTTTGGTTTTGGTGCTCTTCTTCGTGGGAATGTATGTATTTTTCCTTTGCTCGCCCTTGCTCTTTGCTGATTCAGGTTCCGTCTGCTCTGCTATAACGCAGCCTCTGATTGCAGCACACCACACCCCTTCTGTTATTTTGGAATAATAACTGGAAGCATTTCGGGTTTTGGGATTTGGCACCTAGCCTCAATGCCACCGAAACCATTTTGGAAATGAATAGGGCTCATTAAGTGATCTCTGGCAAATGATTGAGCAAGCAGTGCAGAACTTGTACTTAGCAAATTAGGTTTTATGCTTCAAGGGTACGACTACAGCCTGATGTTTTTATGCCAAATTTGTTCTTCTGTTCTAAGCAAGTGATTACTCCCAGATATGCTGGACCATTCATGACATTTATCCACTTGTACCTACTTGTTTTTTTTTCTTCTGTGGCCTCAGTGGCATATTATTCATTTGCTAGTTATTAGCAAGTATTGAAGCTACATGCTGCTTTTTTGGAAGTGTGGTGATTTTTTTTTGTCTTCCGAACGTCAGTAGGATTATTATGCATTCTCAAATGCTGCTATGGATATTTTTGCAGATAGTAAATTGCCAAGGCTGTTGTAATGGGGGTCAATGGTCATCACGAACCTCGCAGAGGATGTAATGGCACCGTCTGCAATGGTAGTGTAAGACCACTCGATCATTTTGGTGATGTGGATCCATGGACGGCATGGGCATACAAGCCTCGAACAATCTCGCTCTTGCTGATGGGAACGTGCTTTTTAATGTGAGTTCATAGTATTTTTTTTTTGAACAAATCATAGTCTTTTATCTGTCGAACATTTTATTGACAGGAACATGCTTTTTTGAAATAATAATAATGTATCATTGGTTATTGGCCTGTTGTGGTATTTTTGGAACTTTTTCTTCAATTTGAACCACCATTATATATAATTCAAAATATTACTTAGCAGATGCACAGGACTTCTATGTTTGATGAATATTGTTTCATGTTCTTTATCAGTTGGGCAAGTGGTGCTCTCGATCCAGAAAGGAGCTCTTCTGCTGATCGTGTTTCGTCAGTCAAGAGGTATTTGTAATGATTTGTCCTCTTCTATTGCTTTTCTTGCAGCTATATTTTTTAATAAGCCCTCTTGGTTCTGAACTCAGTATTTCTGATCACCATTTTTCTTTGTGTCATGTGCTGGTTACCATTTTAAGGAGGGCTTATGAACTAATTTGTACTATCTCTTGTCAACAGGGGTGTATTCGCAATGATTGCTGTTTTTTTGGCTTACTCTTTTCTTCAGGCACCTTCAACGTGAGTTACAGAGCTCTTTACCTAACTCTGATTATTGTTTTACCACATTAAAAAAAAGTCGAGACTTATGGGTAGAGATGTCCCCAGGGCATCAAAATTAAGGCCAAGAAAGGCACTGAACACCAGCTGCTGAGGACGCAGTCATGTAAAAATTTCTGAAATCATTTTACTTTTTTCGTGAACACACCTGAGCGTGTATTTCATTAAGAGGGAGAGAAAGTTCAACCACACGCACGTCAAAGCCAAGAAGAGAGTGTAAATTTCAGAAAGCAGTTTACTTGAGGTACCTCATAGTCATATAGATAGATATAATAAGGACAATAGTCATATGGTACAAAATGATGCATTCCCTCAAACTCTGTTCAATTTAACATCTTGTTAAACGACTCAGCAAAAACCTTTCCACATAGAGTGCTTCATTTGTTTTGTTGCTGTACAATAAGTGGAATCACATTTTTTGATAACAAATTTGTTATTTTCTTGCTTCATACTTCTGCTCCCAGATGACATGCCCTTCTCTTTGAAATAAATGATGGGTTTGGTTCATTTCATCTGAAAAAAAGTTACTTCCTTGAAGTCTATAGATTTAGTTATTAAGGTATTTTGAGTTTATGCAAACTGTTACTGACATATACTTCTGCTGTGATTTAGCGTACTCATTAGACCACATCCTGCCATTTGGAGGCTAGTTCATGGGATGGCAGTTGTTTACCTTGTCGCCCTCACTTTCTTGCTTTTCCAGGTGAATGCAGTTTTTCATGAACTTTGTTCAATATTTTTTTAAAAGATTCTTTCACTGCATGAATTGTCAAGAGTGTTGCATTCTATCTTGTTTTATATCTATTAAGCAAATCTTTATCATTACTAAGAAGGGCGGGCCTGGTGCAAGTGGTAGAGTCTTACCGCCTGTGACCGGAAGGTCCCGGTTTGAGTCGCGGTCTCCTCGCATTGCACAGGCGAGGGTAAGGCTTGCCACTGACACCCTTCCCCAGACCCCGCACAGAGCGGGAGCTCTCTGCACTGGATACGCCTTTTTTTTATCATTACCAACTGTTTCGTGCATTGGTAATGAATCGCATTGATGTCCCTGTCCTTTTTCTCCTGCCTAGCATAGGTCCTTAATTTTGATTAATACTTGAGCTCACCCTTCACTTGAACTAATGATAAGTCACTAGCTATTTTCTTAATAAAAACAGAGAATTGAACAATCAAAATGAAAGAGTACCAGCAACAAGTGTAATGAACAATTAGGTGTAAACTGGAGAGAGTAAAGCTTAGTTTGAAACTAGGGTAAGTGGGTGGCTAAAGAGAATTACAATGTATGGTGGTAGGTTGTAGCTTATCTATACAGTAGAAACATTTCTAGATGGCATATTATATTCCTGTGTTTCAGATGGTAAAGGCTATTCTTGTAGGTAGTCCAAATGCTAAGCATTTTGTCAAATCTTGTATGATTTTTATAAAATAAATAAATAAAACCAGCTTACTGTTTTTACAGAAGTTCATGTCAGTCCAATGAGTTTATTCTGCATCACTATGTTTGTGTGGTTAAGAAATTGTGTAAATACTTTAATACGATTGTCCATCTCTTTCTTTAATAGGGGTGCTTTCACCCCCCTCCTGCCGAAGATCAGGAGCTATGCACGCTTCCACCATGTGAAGCCAATCTCAGTCCCAAATTTTCCCTCCATATCTCTACTCTGATGTTATGTTGTTTTATTACTCAATGGCTCATCCTCATAAGATAAAACAGTATTTCAGCAAGTCAGAGTTCAGTGGCGAACATTTTAAAGAGAAGAGCAGCAAAACCTAGTCAGTGTGGCATTTCATATTTTCATTAACTTTGTTTTGCAGACTCGTGATGATGCTAGGCAATTCATGAAGTATCTTCATCCTGATCTTGGTGTCGGTAATGCATTTAACTTTCTAATCGGGCTTAGTGGTGTAGATTTAATGCTTGATAAATACTGATTTGATATTTGTACTTTGAGCAGAATTGCCCGAAAGATCTTATGGAACTGATTGCCGCATATATGTACCTGATCATCCGAAAAGCAGGTTTAACAATGTTTATGTATGATGACTTCATTCACCGACCTACTTTCCTTTTTGTTCAATTTCGTTTCTCATATACTTCTGACTAAGCAGTCTTGACTATTCAACATGCTTCAAGTTACTGATTTAAATATAGGTTTTTCTAGGAGATCATTTTTGATGAGTTTGTTATCGCTCATATCCTTGGATGGTGGGGTAAGGCTATAATGATACGAAATCAACCACTTTTGTGGGTCTTATCAATTGGTTTTGAGTTAATGGAGGTATACTCTTTGTGTTGTGGTCAAATTCCTCTTGACTTGTGCTTTCCAAACCCAGGTTCCTAATGTAGCATTATATGTACTGCAGCTCACTTTTCGTCATATGTTGCCAAATTTCAATGAGTGCTGGTGGGATAGCATTGTCTTAGACATATTGATCTGCAATTGGTTTGGTGAGATTTTTATGTGGTTTTAGTAATTTTCTGTATACGCTTGTTTGGGTAGCCCCTGAATACCTGCATTTAGCATATATTGAAATCAATCTTTTTTTTATGGAACTATTGACTTATTGGCAACGTTGGTTTACTGTACTATATACTAATTATGTGGTGTCCTCTGATGCCCTTGATACTTTAAGTACATCACAATACCTTAGTGATTTTCTTGTACATGCCCTTGGTACATTAAACATGGTAATATGGTGACTCAAATAAGAAATATAATGTTTTAAAAAAATCTTAGGTTTTGATGAATGAACAAAGCTATGGAGTTTTTCAGGAATTGTACTTTATGAACTGGTTTATTAGCTGCTGAATAGAGAATGTTTTCATGCATATCTCTGTAAACTCAGTTGCTGCCCTTGTTTATCGTTCCTCCAATTTGGTGGTTCTTCTCTGTGTCATCTTTATATGCATTTCCTAAGTCTTATACTGATTCTGGCATAATTTAGCCATTTATATTTATCTGCAAGGTTTCAGTACTTATTGACTGAGGCCATTTTGTCTATGGTTCAGGTATTTGGGCTGGAATGAAAACTGTGCGGTACTTTGATGGGAGGACATACGAATGGGTTGGTTTGAGCCGCCAACCCAACATTATCAGTAAGGTATGTTCATTGGATGTTTAGGCAAATGAGCTGTACTGCAGAGCATGCGGTTGAGCTGGATCTATTTCCCAGTTTTGGTGGATGTTCCTCTTTGAGGGAACATATTGGCTCCCAAACTGTACATGATGTTTGTCCTACTTTAGTCCTATGATAAGGTGATAAGTCTTGGGCATGTGGGATGTGCTGAGAAACCAGGACAAGATGCTCTCTGTTCTCTTAAAATGTCCCTTAGCTAGCCTGTACTTGTGTTATTTGAGTACATCTCAAGTTTTTCAATGCAACAGCTCACACTTTCATATATGTTTGATAGGTTAACTATAACACATAGGCCTTAACATAAAAAACAAAAGTATGCACATGCAGATGTTCTTTTCTCTGTTTTCTTTAATGTCTGTAGTAGGATAATAGCCTTCATAACTTATTCTCTTTTTCTCACCAGTAATTTTCTTTCAATCCATACGTGGCTATGTCTATGTGCTTCAGAAACTAATCTTCAGCCTTTGAATCTTGATTTAACATTGATAGCTAACCTTTTTTCAGAGCTTATTTATTTAGCATTTTCTTTTCCTTAGGTAAAAAGGATGCTGGGACAGTTCACACCAGCACATTGGGACAAGGATGAGTGGCACCCTACGCGGGGTCCTTGGAGATTCATCCAGGTGCTGAGCCTTTGTGTTGTTTTCATGGCTGTCGAACTGAGCACATTCTTCCTCAAGTTTTGCCTGTGGATTCCTCCGCGGAACCCCTTGATTGTCTATAGGCTGGTCCTTTGGTGGTTAATTGCGATACCAACCATCCGTGAGTATAACACCTACTTGCAAGACAGGTATAATTTTGAAGTCACTTGGTTCAGATTTTTTTTTATCAAACTTGGTTCAGACTTCACAAAGCTGCTTTGCAGTAACCACTATGTAGTTGGGATGGCCCATTTCATCTCAACATCATTGTTGTTCCAATAGCAGCAATTTTGGATGCTCAGTCTGCTGAGCGGTGACTTTTCCACTATTTGTCGTGCTCACATGCTATCCCTGACAGTGTACATGTGCTACAAATGGCTCCTGTCAACTAGACATGGCTAGCATGTGAACTGTGCATGTCATAACATTTTGGAACCAACAAGTTAATTTATACTAGTGCAACCAATTGTTGCCATTAGTAATTATGACATTGTTTCTGAAATAATAATTGTCTGATAATTGTTTTCAGCAAACCATTTAAAAAGGTGGGATCCTTCTGTTGGCTTTCCCTGGCTATATGCATTGTGGAGCTCCTAATCTGCATCAAGTTTGGACATGGTAAGTGTTGCTCCAACTTCTCTGCGTATGTAACTTGCAAGTACTGTTTATACCTCCTTGAAGCATGCTAACAGCACGGGATCCTGTGCAGGTCTGTTTCCAAAGTCAATGCCTTCGTGGTTGATCACATTCTGGTCAGCAGTCGCCTTGCTTCTCGTGCTTTTTGTGTGGACATGGAAATACCGAACAATGATAAGGAAAAGGATATAATTGTGACAAAATAAATTATTTATTTGCCTCCATTCTTTACCCAATTCAGTGTTATGTACATAAAAATTTATTCAAATTGTGTACATGTAGTAGTAGTGTCAGCCTTGGTGATCTGAAGAGGATTATCCATGAGAGTTTTTTTATGCCTTGTCTTTCTATTTTCCATCAGCAAAGTAGGATAGCAGTTCCCCTTTTATTTCGTCTGTAATGGTGTACTTCGTTGACCGGCTCTTAAATGTGGAGATCCCTTTGATGCAGCCTATGAAATAATGGATGAGGATTTAAGTCTTTTCAGCTCCGAATCCCAAACTGTTGAAAATTGTTTCTGGATGGCCCTCGAAACCATCCTTAGGCCTCAGCTATTTTTCCCACTCCAATCTATCGTAATACATATCGTGGATTGAAGTGCAGTCAAACAAGTCCTTAGCTATTGTGATATCCCTCTTTTTTCTGAATTTCGTCTCTCACTAGGGAGTTGGCATCTCTCTTCTGCACATATCTGCAGGTTGCACCACACTGACACTGCCTTGGGCACGGGAATTACCTGCACCATTCATTTCCTTTCAATGTAGCAGCAGTACTGTCTCTGTATGGTGCGAGCCCATTAGCTGAGCCTGGTTGATAAACAGTGGGTGATTCAGGTGTTTCATTGTGATGTGTGAAGGTAGAGGGTAGGCCTGTCCTGTTGGTGAATGTACTCTTGTGTCTTGTCCAAGCCTCGGGCACTCTTCTGTAGGCTGGTCCTCCGTATGGTAATGTGGTTGATGGTTCCAGTCTTCCAGCAGGCCTATGCAAAGATTCTTATTCCTTGTTTGGTCCATTGTTCAGTGAAAGGGTCGGTCCAAGTCCAAGACGGCCTCTGAACTTCCTTTTGTCCTTTGGAGAGGACTGGGAGAGTCCACACCAATCTGCTTCTTCTGACAGCAGGTAACTAATGCGGCCCAAGTGGGGGTCTACTTAGATGGGCCAAAATCTAGGAATATCCATACAGATGGGCGGCAAAATGAATCCTGGCACATTAAACTTAACGGGCTAAGATTTGTTTGCCTGTCTCCACCCGGACGAGGCCTGATGTACTTTCCCGAGGAAAAAAAAAGGAAAAAAATCCATTTTATCTCCTGAACTATCCTCAAAGTTTAGTTTTTCTTCCTAAACTCAAAACCAGGTAAATCACCTCCCTCAACTTTTAAAACCGTTCATTTTATCTCCCTGACCCGGATATACGTGGTTTTCAAAGACGGTTTTGTCTTTTTCTTTTTTATTTATTTTGGCTGAATATTTGAAAAATCATAATAAATCATAGAAAAATCATAAAATGAAAAATCTAATTTTGTTTGACTCAACATGAGTAGATTTGCACAATAAACATATAATATGGTATATTTTAGTACAAAGTTTTTGCTGTATCTTTAGATCTATGTTTTTCTGTAATTAATTCATAGCTGCAGTTTCTATGGTCAAATTGTGGTGAAATTTTTATGATGGTCTAATTATTGTATGCTTTCATTGTAGTAAAAATTTCATACTTGTTTATATTTTTACACACTTTTAACTATTTTAAAACTATTTAACAAGCATAAAACTAAATAAATCTATAACATAGTTATACATGCTCTAATGAGCATGAATTTTTTACTATAGCTCAATCATATAATAATTAGTTCACCATAAAAATTTCACCACAATTGGACCATAGATCCTACAGCTTTGAATTAATTACAGAAAAGCATAAATCTAAAGCTACAACAAAATTTTGTACTAAAGCATACCATATTATATATTTACTGTGTAGATGTACTCATGCAAAGTCCAAGAAAATTAGATTTTTCCATTTTATGCTTTTTCTGTGATTTACTATGTTTTAAAAAATCAGCTTTGAAATAAATAAAAATAAAAAGACAAAATCGCCTTTGAAAACCACCTATAACCGGGTCAGGGAGGTAAAATGAACGGTTTTAAAAGTTGAAGGAGGTGGTTTACCCAGTTTTCAAGTTCAGGGAGGAAAACTAAACTTCGAGGATAGTTCAGGGAGGTAAAATGGACTTTTTCTGAAAAAAAAACACATACACAAAATGTTTGTTGCTCCCTTTTGTTCTTATATTTAAATTGTAGTTTTGCTTTATTCTTGTTCAAGGTTAAATTTTGTCCAACTTTAATAAAGTTTATACAAAAAATGTACTAACAATACAACATCATATTAGTTTAATCAAATCTCCCATAAAAATGCATTTATTTCATATTGTAGATGATAATGTCTTTTCTCAAGCTAGTTTAGATGTTTGACTTAGGACCAAACTAAAATGACCTATATTCATCAAATTGTTAACGTGGCGCTCTATTAAATGCATAGAAATAGATTCTTCACTCTCCCATTGGACTGCCATGGGGGAGTGTACTCCTTTCATAGCCCTTTTAAAATTTGACTCAACTTCAATATCACAAAGTTCTAGATCAGATCACTAAAAAAACAAAAACAAAAAAAAAGATTGTGGGGGTAAAGAGAAATATGAGGTAACTTTGTTGCAACACTTGAATATAAGTAGGGTTTGTCTACCCAACATCTAGGATGTTTTACTCCTACTCCCACACTAGATTTTTTGTTGTTTGAACCTTTATAAACATTCCATCTTGTGGCTCTCCATCCTTTTTATTCTCCATCATTAAGAGGGACGAGTAGTGCCTCATGCCCCCACCTCTCCTTTCTCCCATGTTAGGCGACTCCCACCCTAGATCCATTCCCATGCACGCTAACCTCTCGGAGTGATTGTCAGAGAATCTCATTGGCATTTGAAGAGAGTCAAGATTGAGTGAGGAGATAATTTTGGTATTTTGCACAAGAATTGTATGCTCACTTGCTCTTACAAGATCTGAAAAGAAAAACTTTGCACAAGAAGAAGTAGGTCCATAAACTTTCCAAGTAGTCGCTACTACCTCCATCCCAAAACACTCATTTTAGGAATTTTAGGACATATTAAGATATGTGAAATGACCATGGATGCCCCTATTAGTTAAGGTTGTCTAATTTTCAAAAGTAGCTAAGGCATACTTGAATGGTATGTTGTGTGGTACAAAATTTGAAGTCTAGAATGTAAAGTTTTTGGGACAAAGGTAGTAGTATATGGTGCTTTGTGGATAAAGTTTTGGAGTTTGGAGGGAAGGTTTTTTTTTTTTTTTTCTTTTTTTGACTAGGAGGGAACGGTAAGTTGAACTAGCTGGATTAGAGAGACATGGACAGCAGAGGGCCTTTGTTTCGTACCAAATAACCGTACTACTTGTCGACTCAAAGAGGGGAAAAAAAGGAGCCTGAGAATGTGTCGCCTGACGAGCTCGTGAAGGATTGATTTGTCATTGAACGCAGAATAATCGCGAGGTGCTAACTACTCAACCAATGATTAAACTTGGGTTCCTAAAATGGCATGTACTCACCCACCGATGCTTACCAAAACGCATCCCGTGTCTTTTGCGTGGCCCAATTCCGTGAAGAAACCGGCCAGCGGAATGGAGATGCAGATGGCCAACCTAAATACCTAATCCATGCCCCGGATTCTCTGTCATATCATACGCTCTTCTAGCCTTTCTGCTTCCTCTCGGAATCTCATCTCATCTCCCGAACTATATGCTTGCCCGATTATATGGCTGTCGGCCTGTCGCCAATTATGTGGCTGGCTGCTTTCACCTCTCTGATTAGTCGTAATCAAGCTTGCTCGTCCTTTCCGTCGTCGCCAATTTCGATCCTTCTGCTCTCTCTTCATTGTTACAAGTTGGAATGGTACTATGCTGTTTGTTTGTTTGGAAATTGGAAATAGGAATTTGGTATGGTTACATATTGTGCGTACTCTGCATTATGCGTCTGATATGAAAATGATGCCACTGTCGTCGACATCCGTGATGGACCATGGATGAGTGGGAGAGCTATATAATAATGAATTACTAGAGCGCCTCTCAAACGTTGCAGTCCTCTTCAAGATATGGCCATGCGAACCACCGCGTCGGCCGGCCATGGCTGCTGCCGCTGCCGCTGTCGCTGTTGCCTCGTCTTTTTCAGCAGGCCTTTGGTAGGTATTCTCCGAGCACGAGACGCCCAGGCCCAGCGAGGGTTGACAAAATTAAAAAGATTCCCTGCTTGGAGTGGCTCATAATTCCATCGACGCTGAAACTGAAAGCCTCCTGCAGCTCCAGCTCCAGTGATTCTCCCGTGCACGAAACTTATTAACATATATAACCACTTTCATGTTCTGATCTGAAAAATGTTTAGTGTGTAGTAAATCAGGCGAGCGGATCATCAGAGCTTCAGTTTTCGTTTAATTTTCCTGAAAACGAAGCTTCAACCTTCAGAATAGAATAGAGTGTGGCAAGATCCATTAGCTCTCGCTCTCATCCTCTGTCGGTGGCCCATTTCCTTGCGGATTTCAAATTCCGTTGACGGTCTCATCAGCAGTGACGAACGAACGAAGCTGTTCAAACAATTCTTTGGAGCTTGCCGGCGATGCCGCAGCCTCACTTTAAATATAGAGGAAGCCTAAAATTATACTCACATGCTGCTGCAATATGCTGATGCAAATGATTGGCCACACACAAGCAAACACATCATGCGTTGAAACAAAACAAGCAAGTCTAATCTAATCAGCCGCACGCCGAAGCTCGAAATGCGATTAATGAGTAGTATTCCGATGATCCGGTCCACACCAATGTGCGCAGCGCACGATATGCGGAGATAGCATATGTAGCCAACGTCGACTCGCCATCTAACACTGTGATCCTAACCGCCAAACTACCTGCAGCTGCGAGCTCCAGAGTCCAGAGAGGCTAAACACAAGCACGACCTTTCAGTTGCAGTAGCTGTAACTTGTGAGTTGTGACCTCTGCTAGGATATCCTCCTATCCCTGATAGGTGATGAACTGATGATGCAGGTACCCTTGCCAGGTCTTACTGCTCTGAAACCATCAAAAGTTAATCAATCAATTTGTTTGCTACCACAGTGCGCTGGATTGATACTTGTGAACCAACAACAGACTGATGGCCAGTTGGATTATTGGATCAGCTGGCTGCCTTGCACAAATTGGTTTCCTGGCGGCTCTGGTCAGAGTTCCTTGGACGCATGCATCATAGCCGTGCGAGAGCCGAGAGTAACTGTCCTTCGTACAGCAAGTTCACATCAAAGACTTCTAGACCATCTTCTGACACAAGATTAAGCTACCTATTGGGAAAGTGGAGTCCCGACAGGGGGGTCGAGTGCGCAGTGCGCTGCAGGTCGGCCTCACCCGGCGAAAGCCTCGGGGGGTTCTTTATCTGTTTAATTCTGCTGTTCGATTCTATTAAGTTAAGTAATCCTATTTGACTTTGCTAATCCTATTTCTTTACTTATCTCTGAAAGAAGTTGACTTGGATTTCTGTAAGGAAGGAACATTTATTTCAGCAAAATAGAACTTGCAACCACTGATTATGCCACTGTTAATTAGTAATCTGGACTTTCTTAAGCAACACGTCTGTGGATGGCTGGCTGTTTCTTTAAGAGGAACAGTCTGTGGAAGAATGGCATTAAGAGGGCGTAGCTACGGCAAAACATAACGTAATAGTGTAGGTTACAACACCACAGAGGAAGTGGTCAGGAGCCTAAGTGACGAAAGAAAGAAAGAAATGCGAAGGCTTTCGTCGGGGACCCTCACAATTATCGAGGCAAAGAGTCCTAGGGTTTCGAGCCAGAAAGTGATATCTCTCTCTTGAGGTTTGAGTTTTTTTTTATATGGTACGATTACATAAGTTTTCATATACAAGATTGTCTCTTGCTAGCTATGACATATTCCAATATATTCCTTATACACAGAGTACATCACATTAGAGCCTTAGCGTCTTTTGCATGCACAACTGCCTTTCCTACTAGGCCCTTGTCGAGTCAAACTTTTGGCCTGTTAGGCCGTTCGGCCTAGCCTGCTTGGCTTCCGCCACTAGGTCGCAATCGTCAGCATGCCATGCGAAGTCCTCTCCTTCAGGAGCCTTCAGCAAAGGTCTGCCAGTAGCCTGGAGCTCCTCCGAGCGGGGGACAATCACAAGCTCCGTCACCGGTTTTGACGTGAGGACTCCAATTGGCGCCGGCGAGGAGGGTTCGGTGTCTGGGAAGGCACAACGAGCGGGAGTTAGAGGGGCGCAACACCGGGGGATGGAGGGTGAACGACCTGGGGAGGCTAAATGGGCAGACTCAGTGTCCCTGCAGAGGCCCCATGGTGTGGTGACGAACAGCGTCGCGGAGCACCCCAAAGGCGACCGCCGGGTGCGACGGTGAGTGTCCCATCTTGCCGGTACTGAGGAAGGCAACGATGACACAATCACGAGCACAGTGACCTTCACGCTTGCAATTTAAGCAATGTACGTATACAAAGATTTCCCTCTTCCATTGTACAGTATATAGTCTCACTGTAAAGTGTACATCCAGGGCCGTGCCGGCGGGCGTGCAAGCCGTGCGGTTCGTACATGGCCCCAAATTCCAAGAGGCCCAAAAATTATGGCGCATTAAGCCCTGCTGACTTTCAGATTACTTCTGATGCTGCGTCTCTTCCTATATCGCGTTACCTGAATCGATCTACGTCGATCTGCCTCCCTGGCTCTCCCGTAGTCCCATCTTGGCTTCCCCGTGCCTCCCGTCTTCATGATCAAGCAAGCTGGCGCATGGCATCCATCTACAGCAATCTGTCTCCCCGGCTCTCCCATCCTGGCTTCACTGTCTCTCCATCTCCGTGATCAAGCAAGCTGCAAGCCGGATGGAGGTCTGGAGGCCAGCGCCCAGGTGTAGGTCTCAAGGGGTAAATTCCTGATTCCTAAAGACCTGAACTCGTGGAAGGTAATTATCTAATTGACTAATTATCTTATATTTATCGATACAAATATTTCTTTATGTTAATGAATAATTACTCGTTGCTATAAGTAGATGCAGAACTGTTGTATTGCGCAAAACGGTCGATGGTGCATACACTCACATCCGATAAAAAACACAAATTACTACTCTCTCTCTTTTTTTGAGGATCACAAATTACTACTCAACAAGTGAAAACAAGTATTTTTATTTCAATTCTGTTAAATAATTTAAAGAACACTAAGAGAATGATATTGTGTTCAAATAAAAATTATGCAATCACAAAATAAATAGGTATGATTTTTTATTTATCGCATCGCTATGTACGCATATATCATGTGTACATCCATAACAATGATACAAAGTTCCAACTAAAGTAATGTACGTATACAAGGCAGTAGTGAGTAACTGTGTGTATATACTACGTACAGGAGTACTACTATGCAGGGGTAGCACTGTGCTGAGCAGTGAGCACGCCGGCGGCTACTGTGCGAGGTTGTTGAGCACCTGGAGCAGCACCTCCCTGAAGCGGGCGACGTCAACGGTGATGTCCTGGCCGTCCATGAGCGTCTGCCTAATGAACATGAACCCCTTCTTGTGCAGCGCCGTCGGGTTGGTGAAGATCTTGTGCCCGCTGGGGAACTTGTCCTTGAGCGTGCTCTCGGCGACGCCGATCTCGTACTGGATGTACTTGAGCCCCATCGCCTCCGCGGGGTCGCCGTAGTCCGCCCTTGCCATCCACTGCAGCCCGCCCCACGGCACGATCTGCACCAGCGCTGCCCCCGGCGGCAGGAACATCATGTTGGTGAGCCCCGCGCCGTGCACGCCCACCAGCGCGTCGCACGAGTTGACGAGCCCCCCGACCTGCGCGATGTCGTTGGCCACGTCCGACTCGTTCACGACGGCCTCGAACCCGACCTCCTCCGCCGCGCGCACCACGGCGTCGAGGTTGAGGAGCAGCCGGGTGCGGTGGCGCGAGATGATCAGCAGCCGGGGCTTCTTCCTCCCCGTGCCGTCGCCGCCGAGGCGCGTGGGCGCGTCCCGGGGCAGCCCGAGCGCGCGGCGGAGGAACCGCGTGAAGTCCGGCGTGGCGAGCCCGTCCAGGCTGCGCTCCCGCTCGATGATGAGCTCCTTGTGCGCGCGCAGGCTGACCACGGCGTGGCGGAAGCAGTGCACCTCCCGTGCCGCGCCGGCCCTGGCGAGGTCCAGCGGCGCGTGGCGCGACAGCTCGCGGAGGAGCCGGTCGTACTTGACCAGCCACCAGGACGCCGCGTTGGCCAGCACCAGCTGCACGTCGCCGCGGTACCGCTGCACCGTGTTGTAGAGCGGCACGAGCACGTCGGAGAAGTCGTGGAAGATGTTGCCCGTGTACCCGCCGATGGAGAACACCACCGCGGGCGCCGTGTGCGTCCTCGTGCACCGCGTCGCGCCCGCCGCGTCGCGCGTAGCGCGCACCGTGAGCTCCGTGATGCGCCCCATGCACGTCTCGTCGCCCTTCCGAGGGTACGGCCGCACCTTGTGCTCCTCCTCCTGCTCCTGGCCGCCGCCGCTCGCCGCCGGGTCGACGATGACGACGAACGCGGACACGTTGGCGTCCATCCGGACATCGCCGGCGAAGTCGCAGATGTCGCTGCGGAAGTCAGAGAAGTCGCACAGCGGCGGCCGCGGCTGCTGCTGGTGGTGGTCCCCGCCAGATTCTGCACGCGTCGTGTTGTCACGTTGGTTAATTCGTTATCAGGCTCCACCATGATGCACTTGCTGACAGGTCTACGAATCTTCCGCAAATAAAATGCTAAGAAAAAAACAAGTTGACGATTAGATTAGGTTCGATTCGGCGTTGCTTTCGCCGTTCCACTGCACGTACGTCGTTCTGGCTCGTCGTGCCGCTCCTCTTCTTGCCGTTGCCGAGCTGGCTGCTCCTGGAGCTTGCTCTGACCACCACCGCCGCCAGCAGCAGCTCTCGTCTTCTCCTCTGCACAAGATACAGTTGCAAAGACGAACGTCACATCGCACACATGCTGTAACAGTCCCGTCGAGTCCATTAATTGTGACTGACGACCACCATTCATCCGCCGTGCACGGCATGGCGGATCATTTGACGGTTAATTAGGCTAGCTAGCTAGTGAGGGAGCAGAGCACGGACCTGGCCGGTCCGGTGCAGCCGACGTCGTTTCCGCGGCCGGCTGCCCGGTGACCACGGCGCCGGCGGAGTCTTGGACCGCCTTCTCGGCACCTGCCGCGTTCCACAAGTTAGTCAAGTTCACGTCTTGCCGCTTTGTGGAAGTGGAACAGCCTCGGGCATCGGTCGTTGCCCACGTCCACGTACCTGGTGCTGCAGGGTGGTCGTCGGAGTTGGACGACGCCGCGGCAGTGGCAGTGGCGTCACGGTCGGGCTCGGTCTCCTCCGGCTCTGCCTCGCTGGTCTCGTCGTTGCTCCTCTCCTCCACGATCACCGTGTCTCTGACCCCTGAAGATTTTTTTTTAAAAAAAAAAAATCAGAGATCTTTTATTTACGAACAAAACCACGATGCTGGCAGGCAAAGGGCAGAATCTAAAAGCGTCGGGCCTGGCTCCATTGGCGACGTACATTCTGTGACCGTCTTGTCGTCGCCGGTCTGCTGGAGGCTCTGCTCCTGATGACTCTGCGGCAGGATGTCCACGTGGAAATCTCCACCTGATGATGATCGACAAAAAGCACGCACGTTGACGCGACGGGCCCAAGCAAAGGATAGTGAAGATCACTTCATGAGCGGCGAGTTGATGGAGCAATCGTGTACGTACCTAAGCCGGCGGAGGAGGAGGAGGTCCGCAGGGTCTTGACCGCCACCGTCCGGCGCGCGGCCACCAGCGACGCCTTGGGGCTCACTGCAAGCAGCAGGAACGTGTGGAATGCGTCAGAGCAGAGCTACCGCGAGCATGGAACAAAGAAAGTCGCGAGGAGAGGTTAGTTACTGACTGGTGCCGAAGGCGGTGGCGTCGGGGCGGGAGGAGAGGAGGAAGACGAGGCAGATGACGAAGCAGCCGACGACGATGGACAGCAGCCTGAACCGTTGCGACTCGAGGCGCAGCGGCTGCGGCAGCCTGCCGCCGCCGCCCCTCCCGGCCTTGTCGCCCGCGCCGCCGCCCTTCATGGTCGGTCGGACGCGCCTGCTGGCCTGCTCTGCTCGCAACTGTCTCAGTGTCTCAGGATGCCCAGGGCCGGGCCTATGCTTCTTCCTCCAAATAGGTAGCGTGAGGATGCAAAAGACCGGAGGGGAGAGTAGCCACTGGCCAGCCAACGGCGTCGTCGCCCAATCCAAGAACTCGCCAGCTACGGTTGTTTCCTTTTCCTTCTCCTTCTACTAGTGCTAGGGTTGTGGTAGCCCGCTCGCCCCAAATTTTTATAATTTGACCATTTTTTAAGAAAATTTATGTTTGGCCTCTTGAAAGACGTAAACTAATTTTTGGACCCTGGGGGTTGGCGCCAGGACTCATGGCGCAGAGGTAACACGTCTCGGCGCCATAGATCTTAGCTCCGAGATGCCTGGTCGTGCACAGCAGGGCATCTTAGGTGGCGTTGACGTGGCGGTACCTCGGCGCCACAGATATTATCGCCGACCTCGAGCCATGTATTCTGGAGCCGAGCATGGATTCAAAACCCACGGTCAAGTTTTTCTTGCTGAGGCTGCTCTCATTTCTTCCTCCTCCCTCTCCCTAACCCGCCCAATCTCTTGAATCGACGAAGTTTGATCTTGGATACTTGGATTTGATCCATACATCTTCACGAGCAAGGTATCCTTTCTCCCCTTATCATTTTTCATGCATTGATTTGGTATATATTACGTCTATTTTGCAACCCTAAATACGTTATTACCTAATGTTTGAAGTGATTTTTTATTTCTTATATTATGTAACGGTAGGATGCCAAGGCGTGGTAAAGCTAGTAAGCCAAGGTAATCACTTATCATCGTGTTACATTATGTTTTTATTTATATGCAACAAATAGAAAAACCCTAGGTTTATGGTTTAATGTTCATTGCTTTCGGTTCTTAGAATAAATTTGGTTCAATTGTAGTTATGGGCAGATGACCGAAAATGCCTTCGACTCGTTGCCTCTGCCTAGTGGTGTTCCAGTATCCATATACTTTTGTGGCGATCCTTGCAAGATAGCAAAGTCCGATGAAGAGGACACGTATAGGCAGAGGTATTGGATGTGTGCTAATTTTACGTTTGAGCCTACACTTCGTCAGCGCCGCATTAACAAGATGGTGAGAAATCGATATTGTTTAATATTTATTTTGTGTCAAATGAAGTCTTGCATGATTTATTTGTTTTGTAACAATTGTATTTATTGCAGACCCCTCCACCGCTATGTGATTTTGAGCAGTGGATCGACACTGAAATCAAGTCGGAAGACAAGGAGTGGATGCAGAACTGTTACGGTGGGAGGCAGAGGACAAGGAGATGATGGAGAAGAGACGCAGAGAGGAGGCTCTAGAAAAGGAGCACAAGGAAGAGGAGGAAAGGAGGAAAGGGAGAGGAAGCTTAAGCGTGCGCTCCGAGCCAAGGCAGCGATGGAGGAGAATCCCGATGTCCAGAGGAAGAGAAAGTGACCTCGTTGCACTTAGTAGTCTTCATGAGTTGTTAGTTCTATGGTTTATTCATGAACAATGTTGTCTAATCTTGAACTATGCATTTGTGTTGTCATGTAATGCACTTTTAATTTGTCATCATGTACTTCAAATGTTGTTATGTTGATTAATGTGCTCTATTGTAGGACCTTTCATAGTGTCGTTGGTTTCATTATTTGTTATCATAATATTGAGTTTAATATTACATAGGTAGTGAAACGAGCTCACGTAGTACAAATAAATCATAACGAAGTAGTGGATTACCTAATTCAACACACACAACACATGAAATGGCATGTGATAACATGTACCAAACTAGGGTACGGAGGTCCTGGACTAAACTTAACATGCCTTAGATAATTGAAGCAAACAACAAGCACATGAAATGGCATATGATAACATGTGCCAAACAATGGTACATATTTCTTTGGACTAACCCTAACATGCCTCAGGTGATTAAAAAAAACAAACACATGGATGTGGTCCATTAAAAAGATTGGTTTGTCCTAGTAGTGTGGCCACATAGTAAATTGTGTTGCACCTTCTCCATAGTATCCTCCCATTGTTGGTGGTGGTGGCGGTGGGGAACCCTTGTTCGTGTGATTAGGGCAGGTGCAATATGGATCATTGCAATGAGTACCCTTGGTGCGTAAAAAATGATAAGGGGAGAGAGGATACCTTGCTCGCGAAGATGTATGGATCAAATCCAAGTATCCAAGGTCAAATTCGTCGATTGAAGAGATTGACGGATTAGGGAGAGGAAGAAACCAAGGGAGGAGGAAGAAATGTGAGTAGCCTCGGCAAGGAAAACTTGATCGTGGGTTTTTAATCCATGCTCGGCGCCAGAATATCATGGCTCCGAGGTCGGCGCCAAGATCTGTGGCGCCGAACTCGGCGCCATGTATTCTGGCGCCGAGGTACCGGCCATGTCAACGCCACCTAGGATGTCTTGTTGTGCACGGCCAGACACCTTGGAGCCAAGATCTGTGGCCCCAAGACGTGTTACCTCGGCGCTATGAGTCCTGGCGCCAACCCCCAGGGTCTAAAGATAAATTTACGTCTTCCAGGGACAAACATAAAATTTCTTTAAAAAAATGACCAAATTGTAAAAAATTGGACCCGCTCGCTAGCTGGCCAATGGACGAGCGGGATCACGGGCCTGCACGAGCTGACAGCTGCTTATATATTGTCTCGCCCGCCGTGGCCGCCGCCGCGCGCTGTGCCTGTGCGTGGAGCACGGGGCGGCTGGTTGGTAACACACGAAGCGTCCGACTTGAGTCGAGCGTGTCGTGTTGCATTGCCCGCCCCAACTGTGAACGCCGATCGCGTGCCGATTGGACCGGGCGTCATGGACCCGGCACGGGCCGCGCGCGCTGCCTGCCGTGTGTGTGAGGTGAGGTCGAGGGGGGGCATCTATCTGTCATTGATATTTGATGGGGGAGCACGACCCAACCATACTCTACTTCGTTGCAGGCATTTGTGCAGGCCGCCCATTTGTTTTCTCCTTCCAGCCTTAAAAATTTTCCATGTGACTCGATCGCCATGGCGTGCATTCCCCTGTTGATTCCTGTCGTCTCAACATTTAAAATTCCGGATTGTAATAATCTGCGATTTGACGATCGGGTAGCTAGGGAGCCACTTCACACCTGCTCTCTTTTTTTTTTTCATTTTCCTAATAATCAGATGACTGAGTTCTCAGGCGATGCCGTAGCCACTTCTGTCTTGATTTTTCCTCTATCTAGCCTACAAATCCTGAAATCCTCATCCCCATTCGCAGCCTACAAATCCTGAAATCCTCATCCCCATGTGGTTCAAATTGAGCCCATTTTCTTGGGGCATACACGGAAGAGACCGGATGGACAAGAAACGATCGCAGCCGTTATTGATTTAGATCCGGTAGATCAAAACTCGGATGCAGAAGCAGAAGAACGGGATGCAAAATAAATGGCAACTGCAGTATAACCAGTTCCGGCTTATTTGGGTTTGGATTTTTCTTTAAGACTGTAGCACTAGTACTAGTATAGACCCAAAGGTTTCTTCACCTAGATCCATTCTCCACGTTACCCGGGCAAGTCAAATGTGCGAGGGATGTATATAGATGCAGAATTCAATGTACACAGCATGGGACGGGATCGCCACCACGAGTTGACGACGGCGTAGCCAATTGAACGCAAATGGCTCTGACAGTCCACTAGTAACCTCATCATCTGTCTCAGCAGATTCAATATTCGTATTTACTTCTATATTACCCCTCTGTCTCAAAACTAATCAACTTTCAGAATTGTCTTCAAGTCAAATTATTTTAGGTTCGATCAAATTTATAAAAAAAATATCAATAATTATGAGACAAATTAAAATATCAATAGATAGATCATGAAAGATATTTTCATAATGAAATTGTTTGGTGTTATAGATGTTGTTACTCTTTCCTATAAAGTTGGTAAAATTATAATTTGACTTTGGTTGATTCTAGAAGTCGATTTATTTTGGTGTGGAGGGAGTAATACGTACTCCTCTATCACTTTTCAATCAAACAAATTAAAAAAATTACTAATATTTATAATGTGTAATAAGTACCATTAGATTAACAGTGAAATATGTTTTCATAATAAATCCATTTGGACATATAAATGTTTCGTATTATTTTTTAATAGAATCTAATCAATTTTAAGAAATTTTGACCTAGTGCAACCCTAAAGATTATATTCCTTTTACAACGGAGGTATATATGTCAACCATTATGTTGGGATTGAGGCCTTCGGAAACACCACCCCCTTCGCCCATTGTGCTCCCTCGCACCAGCAAAGATATGTCAAGTTCAACATCTATGTAGGTAACCTAAACCTTCAAGGAGAAGATAAATTGAAGAGAGCAAAGGTAAATTCCAAAATGACGCAAAGATTGGAAACTCTCGAAAGACTCTGTGAGAGACTCGTAGACTCTCACGAGGACCCTGAAGGTACACGCGATCATGGTAAAAATCTTTGGTTTTCCCCAAAGGTTTGCAACTTGTCTCGGACTAAAGAAACGTGAAGCAAGCATAGAGACTACGAAGGCCTTGTTCGCTTCTCTTATAATCCATACTTTTCAGCTTGTTTTTTCAACCGGAACAGTATTTTTCTCTCACAATAAATCAGCCGGAACAATGTTTCGGCTTATTTTTTCAGCGAAACGAACGGGGCCAAAGTCGAAAGATCTAGGCAAAAAGACTATTATACCCCTAAATATATCAAGAATATAGTGGTACAGTGGGAGTCACCTTATAATTCTGGGAGCCTCTCCTATAAATAAGATGTTTGTACAGATTAAAGAGAGATCAATACATTGTTATTTCATTATTATTCTTTTATATATGGTTTTAATTTTCTTTCGAGAGCTCGTAACCCCGAAACCCTTAGGGCATCCTCGACGGTCTATAGGGGAACAACTAGGGCTGGACAAAATACTCGCGGCTCGCTAACTCGCTCGACTCGTGTCCGGCTTAGCTCGGCTCGACTTGGCTTGTTTTAACTTTTTTCACGAGTTGAGCTAGAAGTCTAGCTCGCTATTTTAACGAGCCAGCTCGTGAGCTGCTCATGAGCTGAAATGAGCTGGGGCCTATCAGCTCACGACCATGAATCCAGAAGATGATGATGCTGATCTAGAAATGTACACCTATTCTATTGGTACGTAATATTTATTTTCAGCTGTTTCATATGAATTTTAATTTTATAATTGTTGTGGTACTTAAATGTTGATTTTATGGATTGTTTTCCAGGGAGAAGATGATGATGCTAACATTGAATCTGTGGACTTTCCTAAGTTTGTGGTGACAAGCAACTAATTAGTATGCTAGAACTGTATGATCATGGATGGACCAGCTACGTTGCATGGTTGATACTTTTGATGAACCTGATATGTATTAATCATGTATGGTTGCATAATGGTGGACGTCACATTCTAAAATTAATATAGCATAAACATTATAAACATATGTGTCCTAATTTTTTATAGCTCACAGGCTAAACGAGCCAGCTGAAGCTCGGTAACGAGCCGAGCCGAGCTGCCCCTCTAGCTTATAATATTAACGAACCGAGCCGAGCTGACTCGTTAGCCTAACGAGCCAGCTCGAGCTGGACCGAGCCGAGCCGAGCTGACTCGATATCGAGCCCTAACAACAACTGCCTCCCAACACGTTACTCTTGGAGAATACCGGAATACTGAAACTTTACAACCGAACGTCAAGACCTTTTTTTATACCATAAGATCATTACTCCAACGATTGGTTGGCAGATATATCGATCCCAGCTAATAACGCCGTAGTAGAGTACAGCGTTATTGTCAAAAAAAAAAAAAAAATGCGGCCATGTGTGACGTGGTCTCATACTATGGTACCACTACTAGTACACTGAAAACAAAGACACCCGTATTTAGTACACTGTCTACCGACAAAAGTGGTATCCAGAACAGTTTTTTGGACTGAAAAAAATGCACACATACAAAAAGTGGATGTAACACGTGGCAGCTACTAAAAGACATCCGAATGAGTTTCCAACGCATCCAAATCTGAAAAAAGAGAGAGGAATTCTAAAGAGAAGATTACAAAGCGCCGAAATGATGATCTAGTTTTTAACATAAAAATCCAAGGAACATCCGGACACATGCAGATTTCAGATTGACAACGTCTGATTGCTCCCCCAACATGATAGTGGACCTACGCTACACACAAGCCAAAGAACAGACGGGAATCTTGCACTACACCACAACACAAAATTCGACCTACTAAGTGCCACGATGTCCTTGCGATTTTCTTCTGGCCTCCAATTGGTCATCCTGGCAGAAGAAAAATGCACAAGAAGCGGATCAATTTCCGTGTTTTATTGGAACAACTAGCTAGGGGACATGTTCCGTGCCTCAGGATGCCTGGACACACGCATCGCATCGCCTTTGCCACGAATCATGAAATGCGGTCTTTGCCCATGGACAGCGATATTCTTCCTTGTACAGGGAAGGTGAGATAGTGATGCACCACTAACCTCCACACTGTATGATCATTGTATTATTACACTCTTTGTATCGAACCAGATGCTACGGCTCTACCAAAATCTTCACATGCAACATCCAAATTAATCATTCTTATTTGGCCTCTGAACAGACACTCTCAACTCCCTCATTTCGGATTGTTTTGCTGTTCGACTTGTACGTACGTAGCAAGCCTATTGTGTCCGTAGAAGTTTCTCTTTTTGTTCAAGGACTATTCATCCAATTCATCATCATTCTCTTTATTCTTCCAGCACATACAGAATAAAGGCCATCGATCGTATACAGCTGTGTTTATACTTTATGGCATGTATGTGCATGCAGCCATGTCACGCCCATACGTACTATTCCCAATTGAAGCTGCAGCAAGGTTTCGAACTAAAGGGTACGTCCTTGTCATTGATCGTTTGATTGGTGGCATAGCTAGATCAGCTAGGGCCGGCCTAACAACTTTCTTGAACAATTAATAACTAACAACTTGATCGGTCACGGAGGCAAACAATCCAAATATATACTATATACCGGAATTTGGAGTGCTCTTGGCAGGGGAACTTGTTGATCGTTTGCTAGCACTGCTATGGTACATTCCATTGTGACTTTTCTTTAAATTGTTGCATAATAACCTGCGTTCATGACACAATAATTATTGTATTATTGCTACCTGCTGTATTCTTACAAACAAAGCCGTTGACCTGATCTAGAGTTCTAGACACATACCCTATATATGGAATATGGAATAATTCACACGGTGTACATCTCTTTCATGGGATTCACCACTTTGATATTTTAGCCACTCACCATTATTCAAGGGTGTGAAATGTAACTAGATTGGAATTGAACCATAAATCTAGTTTGCAACTAAACAGAGCGAGATTTGTTTCATTTATAGGAGTATTTTTGTAGACAAATTTTAATTTAGTCCAAAAAAATCGTTTCAAGTGACCAACATGATATGCTTAAATGGTTAATAAGAATAGCCATTTATAGTCCAATATATGTATAAGAATAGGATGCGCCCAATTGAACTATGGGAAATGAAAATACCTCTACCAATTAAGGTCTTTTTGTGGTTCCCTTGTAAGATGCAAGTCTCAACAATTGTTTAGTTAAAATGGGGTAAAATTCATTTTCAACCTTCAACTTGTATGACAGTCCAATTTTCAACATTAACTATGAAACCAGGTGCTTTCCAACTATTGAATCGGAAAAAGTTTTGTCCTTTAACGTATCAAGGTGGTTTAAAAAAATACAAAATTGGTTTATCTCTAAAAATTTATAACTAATTTATTTTCAATTAGAAAAACATGAAACAACTAGTAGCAATTATTTTCTAAAAATGTTATCTATCTATTGGTAATCTATTTAGGGTATTTTAAACTTATTTATTTCTACTATCATTCTTTTATTGCTCATAGTCGTGCTCATTATTTATTTTCAATTTGTTTTCCATTTTCTAAGACCTAGAGATCGACCAAGAGGATCTTGCAGACTATGAGTACATAGAAAGATATGGAAGACCACACCAACTTCAATTCACATATGCCATACTCCATCGTAAATGCTGTCTAGATATTGCATATATGGTTAGTGATTTACTTTATGTTGATTGCCTAAATAGGCTAGAAGTTTCAAACAAAGCATGCCCTAAACATCATGCAATCAACCAGTTAACTGATAAAAAACTTAAGTACAAATTATAATTTAAATAAATAGCAGGCGTGATTACAAGCAATGAAACACTATAAAAATGAACAAATAATAAGATCCAAATAGTTCAAATTAGATCACCAACAAATATATATCATTTTTTTTGTAAAATGTATTGGTTTCAGTTTCTTATTTAAAAGTAAATTAGTTATGAAAAATGAGATTAAACTAGATTTTAATATTATTTTAGTAAATAGAAAATCACCTTTGGCTAGAGGACTAATTTGTTCAGTTCCGATAGTTGGAGCATGTCCAGTGTTCGTAGTTTAGAGTTGAAAACTAAATTGTCGTAAAAGTTGGAGGTTGAAATATGGACTCTACCTTAAAACAGATAAGGAAGTGAAAATTTTTGCAAATGTTTCTTGTTTCAATGTGATTTTGCTAAGTCTATTGAACATACTGTGCAAATATCTTTTGGGTTTAGGACTGTATCGACATGTATGCCTTATGGTTAACACAAATACAGAAGCTTTCATAAAGAAAATTTGATTGCCATTGGTAGTGTGTAATATATATGTTGGTCATTGTGGCACGATAAAATCGGTAGTGTTTTTCTTTTCTTCATAAAGCAAGAATACACTCTTTCTTTTAAGGGCTACATACTAGTTCTAGTTCTGGTCATTGCCACAAAAACAGGAGGAGCATACACTACTAGAGAACATACTTTAGAACGATGTCCCAATTTGACATTAGCCTCGGCATTTTTTGCCGCCGGGACTAAAGGACCATTTAGTCCCGGTTCGTAATACCAACCGGGACTAAAGGTCCCTGCCCAACGGTCGTCCGCGTGGCAGGGATCTTTAGTCCCAGCTGGTATTACCAAACCTTTAGTCCCGGTTGGTAACAGCCGGGATTAAAAGTTTTAGTCCCGGTTTAGGTGATATCCTAGGAATAAATATTAATCTTTAGTCCCGGTTTGGCCACCTAACCGGGACTAATTATGTCGGTCTATACACCGGCTCATTTCTTCCTCCCCGAGCCCGAGCCATTCCATTCAAACTCACTGCCTCTGTTCTTCAGCTTGATGTTGTTCTTGCTCTCTCCCCCTCCATTGGTGTTGCTCTTCGATTTTGGAGGTAACAAACTTAATCCTCTTATGTTTTATCAGTAGCTTATCTTATTTTGCGATGTAGATGCATGTGTAACTTTATATGTTGGACTTTATTATGATTTTATATGTCATTTTTAGCTCAAAATCACATGATGATTTGCATATATGTTTGGATAAACAAAAGTTAAATTAGTTCATCAAAATCACGCCTCGCTCGTCCTCGCTGGAGCACGCGCCATCCTCGTCCCCGGCGGCTTACGTGATCTTAGAATTAATTTTTCCATGAAATGAAAAACTTAGAAAATAGTTAAAAAATTGTAGAAAATCCGTACTAGTTGAATTTTGCGGACGTGATCATCTCGGCGAGCATTTTCTCTGCCGAGCGGTAACGGACGTCAAGGATGAGCTTTGATTCTACGAGGGAGAGCGGCAATGGTCGTGGAAGACCGTGTTCCCTTCCTCGTAGAATCGGAGCTCTTCCTTGGCCAAGTACGGTGCCGTCCGGTGGAGAAATGCTCGCCGAGATGATCACGTAAGTAAGGTCAACTAGTACGGATGGTTATTTATTGAAACATATTTTTGAGCTATGTGATTTCTATGTCATTTTTAGCTCAAAATCACATGATGATTTACAATAGTAAAATCACTTGATAGTTTGGTATTTTACTATTATACATAATACATATTTCATGGTTTAGTTAGATAAATAAATAATTTTAGTTTTGTTTAAATATATTATTTTAGAAAATGTGAAATTTATAGTAGTTTGTAAAAATAAGTATAGAAAGTAGATGACAACTGGTACCGAATCCTCGGCCTCTTGTTCGGTTGCGAAACGACTGAGGCCAGAACTCCCTCTCATTATCTACGGCAAGTATAAGCAGAAGATTGTGATGGAGTACCGAGTCGAGAGACAGGGACCCAACAAGGGTCGTGTTTTCTATAAGTGCCCGGATCACAATGTGAGTTTCTTACGCATTTGATTATTATGGCTAATTGACCTGCTTTTCTTGAATATTTTTTACTAAATATTTTTTGGCTTTAATTTCAATGGGAGGACAATGGATGCGATGGTTGGTACTAGGAGAAAGATTATGCTACATACGTGCAGAATTTGGCTGCTGCTGATGAGGCGGTGAGCCAGCAGGAGAAGCTTATTGATATTCAATAGAAGAATGATTTGTCTGTTTTAGTTGCGTAAGATCACGAAATAATTATGTTACTGAAGTGCATTATAGTTTTAGTTTGTTTAGTGATAGTTGTGATTGCTTACGTTGTAGCCAGGCTTAGTTAATTAATCAATCGTGTGTGTGTCATCTATGTTGTGTAATAAAATACTTAATTATGTTCAAGGTTTTCATAATTTATCGTGTAATACAGATTATGTCACACCATTGGATGTACAATGCCGATTGCCGCTCCTAAGACTTTATTGAGGGCTTGCACTATTTCTTAGGTGTGGCCGAGGCAAATAAGCGGGATGGTTTCATGTGCTGTCCATGTGCCCTATGTAAGAATTTAAAGGAATATTCAAGCTCAATGAGTCTTCATTCACATTTGCTTAAGTCAAGTTTCATGTCAAACTATATATGTTGGACTAAGTATGGAGAAAGCGGGGTCATGATGGAAGAAGGTGAAGGAGAAGATTTAGACATTGATGACATTATTGCTCAGTATGGTGCCTTTGATGATACTACAATGGGGGGAGATGAAGAAGAGGTAGCGGTAGAAGATGATTTCGGTGATGCTCTTGGTGATGCCATTCGTGATGTACAACAAGAATGGGAAAGTGAAAAAGAGAAAGTTAAGTTCGAGCGCATGCTTGAGGATCATAGGAAGTTGCTATACCCGACGGCCGAAGAGGGACAAAAAAAGCTGGGTACAACACTGGAATTGCATTAGTGGAAGGCAAAGAATGGTGTATCCGACAAGGCATTTGGGAATTTATTGAACCTCATAAAGAAGATGCTTCCGAAGCCAAATGAATTGCCCACCACTACGTACGAAGCAAAAAATGTTGTCTGCCCTTTGGGATTAAAAATTCAGAAGATACATGCATGTCCTAGTGACTGCATCCTCTACCATGGCAATGAATACGAGAATTTGGATGAATACCCGGTATGTAAAGCATCGCAGTATAAGATCAGGCGCGATGATCCTGGTGACGTCGAGGGTGAACAACGTCCTAGAAAGAAAATCCCTGCCAAGGTTATGTGGTATGCTCCTATAATACAATTATAGATCTTGCTGAGATATCAAACTTGGTATTCAGAGTTTTTTCATCTGAGGTCATTTAGTGTCTCATTTGAGCAAGTTTGACCAAGTTAAATTTGGTCAAATAAAAAAAACAACACTTTGATTCTAGTATCATGAACTCTAAATGACTTCAAATTGAAAAGTTTTGAATACCAAGTTTATTAAACTCATCAATATCTACAATTGTTGTTTTTGTCAACTTTCCATTTGAGAAAGTTTGGATGGTTCAAATTTGTGATTTTTAAATTTCAATACCTACAAACTAGTTTTCAGGACCCTAGATTGTCTCAAATTGAAAAGTTTTGAATACCAAGTTTGTTCATCTCATCAATATCTACAATCCTTATATAGACTATTTTTTCATTTGAGAAAGCTTGAATAAAATGTAGTTCAAATTTCACAAGTGTGTGACATAGTTTTAAAAAGTCTATATGAGATTCAAGAAGTTGTGACTAGTGTTTGATAAAAATTTCTCAAATGGGAAAATGAGCTATGTAACAATTGTAGATCTTGCTGAGATAATCAAACTTGGTACTCATAATTTTTTCATCTGAGGTCATTTAGTGTCTCATTTGAGCAAGTTTGACCAAGTCAAATTTGGTCAAATGAAAAAACAACACTTTGACTCTAGTATTATGAACTCTAAATTACTTCTAATTGAAAAGTTTTCAATACCAAGTTTGTTAAACTCAAAAAGATCTACAATTGTTGTTTTGGTCAACTTTCCATTTGAGAAAGTTTGGATGGTTCAAATTTGTGATTTTTAAATTTTGACGCCTACAAACTAGTTTTTGGAACCCTAGATTGTCTCAAATTGAAAAGTTTTGAATACCAAGTTTGTTCAGCTCATCAATATCTACAATACTTATATAGGCCATTTTTTCATTTGAGAAATCTTGAATAAAATGTAGTTCAAATTTCACAAGTGTGTGACATAGTTTTAGAAAGTCTATATGAGATTCAAGAAGTTGTGACTAGTGTTTGATAAAAATTTCTCAAATGGGAAAATGAGCTATGTAACAATTGTAGATCTTGCTGAGATAATCAAACTTGGTACTCATAATTTTTTCATCTGAGGTCATTTAGTGTCTCATTTGAGCAAGTTTGACCAAGTCAAATTTGGTCAAATGAAAAAATAACACTTTGACTCTAGTATTATGAACTCTAAATTACTTCTAATTGAAAAGTTTTGAATACCAAGTTTGTTAAACTCAAAAATATCTACATTTGTTGGTTTGGTCAACTTTCTATTTGAGAAAGTTTGGACGGTTCAAATTTGTGATTTTTAAATTTCGATGCCTACAAACTAGTTTTCGGAACCCTAAATTGTCTCAAATTGAAAAGTTTTGAATACCAAGTTTGTTAAGATCATCAATATCTACAATCCTTATATAGGCCATTTTTTCATTTGAAAAAGTTGTAGAACAAAAAATACTACATTTTTTTTATTTTTATAGGTTCAACAAAAATTTCCTGTCAATTTTGGTCAAAAACCGAGAAAAAATTAAAACATTGACATTACAATAATGTGATAATAAATTTCCTATCGAATAATATTAGTTTTATTAATTTTAAGTTACAAATATATTTTTGCATTAACAAAATACTTAGTATTAGTAACATTTATATTCTATATTCATAAAAGAAATTAAAAACTTTAGGTTACAAAATTTTCCTATTTACAATAAATAATTAGTTAATCAATAGTATTTTTTAAAATAAATATTGCAAAAGTATTGAAGTTACTATGGAATTAATTGATTAACCTAGTATTAAACAAAATCAAAATCCTGTGCCTTTCCAATTACTCTGGCGGGTTGTCAAAATTTTTAGGCCTTGATCCCGCCCGGGCCAGTCAAGAACTAGACTAAAGGGTGGGCGGCAATTTTGTGCCCGCCCAAAAATACTAACTAGTCCCAAATTGATAACACCAATCGAAAACTAAAAGCCTTTAGTCCCGGCTTGTAGGTGGCCGGGACTAGTCCCGATTAGTCTTACCAGTCCCGTCCTTAGTCTTATCCACCGACTAAAGGGTCTCGGCCTATATATATCAAACGTCTCTTTCGTTCATCTTCGATCTCGCCTCGTCGTCAAATTTCTCACCCGGCCAGCCATCCATCCGCCATCGTCGAGCTCGTCTCTGTCGCCGCCATTGCGTTAAATCGTCTACCCCTTGCCGCCAGCGCCATTCTCCTGGCCGCATCGCGTGCCGCATCCTCTCCGCCGCCAAGACCCGACCCCACCTCCTCACGCCGACGCTTCCTGCATGCATACCGTACCCTCTCCGTCGAACTCTCGTCTGCTGCTTTGCTCTCGATCGGCCATGTTTTTTAGATTTTTTTTACAAAGTCTCGGTCGTATGTTAGATTAAAATGTATTAACTTTTAATTAGTAGTTTATTGTTAGTTTTTTAGTTATCTTTAGATAGTTTTTGATATATGTTAGATTTAAATGTATTAAAATTTAATTAGTATTTTATTTAGATAGTTTTTTTAGATAGTTTTTTATTATAGTTTTTGATATATGTTAGATTAAAATGTATTATCTATTACTAGTTTATCTAATTTCATGTTAGATTTATTTAATTGGATTTAGTAATTATATATTCTATCTCTCTATATATATCTAGAGAGAGATTCTATATGTATACATATGTACTTAATTATTTCTATATGTATATATACATGTACTTATTTTCATGTGTTGAGAGAGAGTGAAAATTATATCTAGAGAGACATTCTATGTGTTATCACATGCATATCTAGAGATATAGACATATGCACTTATTTCTATGTGTTGAGAGAGAGAGAAAATATATTGTATCATTCTATGTGTATATATATACATGTACTTATTTTCATGTTTTTGGATCGAAAGTGTTTTTGATTCGATTCCAAAGCCTATACCTTATTATTGTTTATCCTTATGAAATATTATGTGTTATTATATTTAATTGGATTTAATAATTCTATATGTGTTATCACATGTACTTATGTTATGTACCATAGTAATTCTATCTATGTGTTATCTTGAAGATACAAATGGCTGCTCCGGATGATAACTTGAGTGATGACATAATGGCGGATATTATCAACGCCGACACCAATGTGGATGTAGATGACACGAGTCAGTACTTTGCTGATTATGAGGATATCCTGAATATGCCGATGGTTGAAGATCAACAAATTGTCGCGCAAGAAAATACTGGCGAGGTATATTCGATTATCTATCATCTCTTATAGATGCATGCGTACGTATATTTGTTGTTAATCGTTGTGTTTCTACTTATGTAGCCGGTCTCTGGATCTACATCAACCACCGACAAAAGTAGGAAAGTCCAAGGGCCAAAAAAGCGATTAGAGGGCCGTTTCATAATATCAGAATTCGACACCGACACCGGCAAACCATTGGGACCACATACTCAGACATATGTCAATCAATTTGGGTTCATTGTAAGGGATAGGATCCCAGTTAGTGCTCGTGAATGGAAGCAGAAGATATCCACTCCTAATGTTAGTTTTGTATCTGATCGTGACAAGAATCTAGCTTGGAGAGATATCACTCAACATTTCACATTACAAGCAGATGATGCTTTGAAGGAGCTAGTGAGGGATTGGACAATGAAGAAGATGGCAACATTGTTCCAGAGTTGGAAGAAGACATTGTATAAAAAGTTTATCTTGAAGAATGCTACGCCGGATTTCAATGCTAAGGCGTTTGTCAAGTTGGAGTCCCATTGGGATGCTTTCATAGAATACAAGACATCTCAAGATAGTGAGGAACGTGTGATGAGGAATCGGCAGAATGCCCGACAGAAGCAATACCATCATCGCATGGGATCAGGTGGTTATAGGAGTGCTATTCCCAAGTGGCAGAACCTAGAAGCAGAGATTACTGCCAAGGGAATCATACCTGAAACAATAGAGAAGAACTGGCCTCAACGCGTGAAGAATTGGTTCTACGCTCATGGGGGAAGCCTAGACCCAGACACTGGCAAGCTAATTTTCGGCCAAAAAATTGAGAGAGCAACACAGAGACTAGCTCATGCTAGGGAAGAAGCTGATAGTGGTGTTTTCAAGCCCAACAGAGAGAAGGATGAATTGACATATGCCCTAGAGAATCCTGAACACGGTGGTCGAACAAGAGGCTATGGGGCGGTTCTGTGGCTACACGCATTCCCAAAGAACAAGGATACCTCTGAAGCGCCGCCAGAGAAAGAAGGATGAGGAGGCGTAATCGAATCCGTGTATTGGAGCAATTTGTTGATGAGTCACGACAAGCATTGCTTGAATCACATGAACGAGAAAAATCTCTTGAGGCAAGAATGCAGGAGGAGATCAAGAGGCAAGTGCAGACTAGCAATGAGTCAAATGCAATCGCAATCAACGCCGGAGTCACCATTAGCCCCGCTGGTCGATGAAAAGCGCTTGTGCTTCCACCTGAGTCGCCAGTTATTCAAGATGACGCTGGGTTGCTCTTCCT
Source organism: Miscanthus lutarioriparius (assembly GCA_904845875.1). Taxonomy (NCBI): domain Eukaryota; kingdom Viridiplantae; phylum Streptophyta; class Magnoliopsida; order Poales; family Poaceae; genus Miscanthus; species Miscanthus lutarioriparius. The sequence goes on from CAJGYO010000005.1 coordinate 98,771,605, forward strand.
GTTGATGACATTACCGAGCCTCTAACAACATGTGTGCTGCACATTCCGGATGGTAATAATGCATCAATCATGGTGGTTGTCGGGGTTGTATCTCCAATAGACCGAACGAAGACACCAAGAATCTATGGGTCGATTATTCAACCTAGATATGCTAGTGTCTCGGTCGATAGAGTGCTCAAAGGTTACAACAATGTTCCTCTTGACATTGAAGGCGGTGATGGGGAGAAGACACTAGGGGGAAGTAGAGAAGACATTTATTCAATGACGCAAAATGCTTCATCATCATTCATGGGCGCCACCGCTTCCCTACCTCACCCTAGGTACGAATGAAAGTGAATGAAATATTATTTTCCATTAATTTTCTATTGGCTTCAAAAATAATTGACACACAACTTGTTTTTGTAGCAGGTCTCCCCCAGCCTAGCCCAATCATTCATTCCCCATCTCATCACAACAGATCGTGGGGGCGAGACGACTTCATCCCCATGGCGATTGCCAACTCCTACACCGCCCCATCACCTCCACAACAATCTCCATCTCCTACACCCGCCCCACCGCCTCCACAACGATCTCCAACGCCTCCACGCCGGTCTCCACCAACACCGGCCTCATTGCCTCCACGCCGGGTCTCCAACACCGCCCCCACCCTCCACCACAATGACGCTTTTCAAAAGACGTCTAAGGTCCCGTGACAAAAGAAGACCCCGAGAAAAGAGTTATTTCTCAAGAAATAGTTCTGAAAAGACCGATGAGCAAATAGCAAATTGAAGAAGACAAAAAAGTGAAATATTTTTTATAGATATCAAAAACAAGAGTCAAGCGAAGCTTAAGGTGAAGCCATACTTTTACATACCACGAGATATGCCGAGAGACGGAAGGTCGATGCTCACAAGAAAAAGATGATTGAACTTCGTAAGCCTTCGCCACTATCAAACTATGACCGCGCTCCTCGTGAAGTCACATGATGCGAGATAAGAAAAGGAAAAGAGCATCGTGGAAGGATGTCCACACTTTCGGACAACGTAGCAACCAATGCA